>CM070733.1:8770153-9370153 GCA_036346275.1 Otatea glauca | reverse complement strand
GCCTCGATCTCTCTATTGATGTGTTTGGTTCTAGATCTACATCATCCCCAAGTACCTGATAGTTTTTAGAACATTTGTGTTCAATTAGTTTGTTGGAAAATTGTAGAGATTTAAAATCTCATTTCGAGGTCTCTAATCTGGAGTATCCAGACTCTTGACCCCGAACAGTCCGGACATATCGAAGTATCCGGATAAAAACCCCGGACACTCCGGGCTTAGACCCTCGGAGATTTTATTTTGCTGCAAATTTTTAATTCGCCTATTCACCCCCCCTCTAGGCGACATCTCCGGTCCTTTCACGGACCCGTACACACAGTACTAACGATGGTTTACGCCCAATCGCATCCTTTCCCCCATGGCAAGGCATACACTGTTGTATTGGAATGCTTTAACCCCAACACCTCGATGAAGGGAGCACCTACGAGCGACACCTTACCCTGGAGTGCCCTTACTACTTCGGCCTACCAAAATGCAAGGTTAAACTTCAGCTAATCTACTAAGCTAAGGCTATCCCATACTAGCACATGTGGTTGCACTATTTCACTTAAGTGATAGCGTCAAGTTCGGTCCTTAACCGACCCGGACGAGAATCTCCTCCTAACTACGCGCGAGGTCCCTCCTCACGCCTCAAGTTTAAATAGTAACTCGTCCGCGCCTAAACTAGAAGTTTTTGGGTTGGTTTTTTTATCAAAATACACAGAGACCATAACTTGGCTCCGTACCTTTAAAAAAATTGCTCAAGACTGAATAGAAGTGCAGCCCAACATTTGAATGACGTTCTAAGTGAGCATGGCTAAGCATATGTGTATAGTACTTTGTATTCGTTACCTATAGTGACACTAAGTAATGTCTAAACCATAAGCTAAGGTTACAATAGCAGGTAAACAAGTGCCAAGGTAATGGTGATGCATACAAGTGGGAAGTATCTACCAGTACCCACAACATAACAAGTTTAATATAACATACACGCATGCATATAACATTTGATAAAACAACATAAACTCCATAAAATAGTAGGATCAATATGATCAAATGAGGGTGCTTGCCTTGCTTGTTAAACAATTGGTCTTGCTTTGGTTGATCGGAGTACCAATTACGTAACCTAGTCCAGAATCTCTCACATAGTCTCACGATTCGCGTGTACACTCCAACGTCAACATACATACAAGCAAACAAATCCGAAGTTACTATTCTTTGGTATAAGAAACATACATACAAGCATTATACAAGTTCATATATATGAGGATAATGCTTATGAGGATGATATATGTGAGAATGATGCATATGTGAATGATGTGAGGGCCACCTATAATTACTAAAACATTCACTATAAAGGACATGCATCTTCTGAGCAAGCCATACCACCTACTAGGTGCCATGATCTATGAAAGACCCACTAATTTAATATTCATGTCTAACTACACAATTCCCTCCAATATTGCTCGTCAATGGTTTCGCAAGAAGTGTTGTCTAAGCGAATAAATATAAAGCCGCGAAATACCGATGAAAACTCAGTTTGCAACATGCTAAAAAATAAAACAAATTTACACAAAAGACATATCATGGTTTATCATGAATTTTTCAAAAGTTTTCACAATTTTTGGAATTTATTTGCACTAGTTATGAGCTTTTGAACTTTAAATGTATTGAAATTCATCTACACATGCATTTGATACAAACTAAGCTCAAATCTATATATTTTTATATATTTGGAATTATCATGGCCTCAGGAATACATATAAATTGGTTTCATCATTTTTGGATTTGATTTATGAAAATTTTAAATAGTACACATTCTAGGCCTATAGATTAAATTTGAGCTCATTTACTGCACACTAACTAAAACTAAAATATTTTTGCATATTTATAATCTACATGAATTTACACAAATTTAGAAATTTGTTTCACTAGATTTGAACTTTCCTGGCAAAAGTTATGGGCATTTGAATCCTGTCATTTCTAGAAAAATAGCTGAAAATCGGAAATAATATTTCGCTGTAACGATCGAATTAATTAACTAACTTTCATTTGACTCAAATAATATTCGATGGAGACATGGTAATATACTAAATTAAATAATCTGACATTCATTGATCGATAATTCATATTTTACTTGACGATCGAATTATTATGAAACAGAAAGCAATAACTATTTATACCGCCAAACAATTAAAATGTAATTGGTAGCTATACTGGTCGTAAGCATCAAATTAGTTTTTACTACATGTGTGCATGCATAAATATGTGACGATAAATATTTAAATGCAACATGCATATGACCGGAAACCATATATATGAAAACGTATGCTGCCGCTAAAACTTTAGCGTAAACGTCGGGAACAAATAAATTCATTGGGGCATCACGGGCTGTTGCGCACTGCCATGGCAGCGCACCAGCACCATGGGTAGCCACCATGCTGTGCTGCCATGCCATTGCCATGGCAGGCTGCTGCTGTGGCCACAAGCAGCCATGGCAGCGCCGCCTCCCGTGCTTGTGCTTGCCTCGGCCGTTGTGGACTCTCGCGCCTGCTCCGTGTTTAGCTCGGCACCACGCTGGCCTCGGCTCTGCACTGCAGGCCTCGGCGCCGCTGTGCCCGACCGCCGCCACGGCCGCATCGGATCGGCCACGCAGCGCGCCATGAACGCTGTGCTCGGCTGGGCGCCGTGTCGCCATGCACTGAGCCCGCGCCGCCTGCACACCGTCGTAGCTTGCATGCACACCCGCGCCGCTTGCACGTCATCACCGCCTGCATGCACGCTCGCATGCACCGCGTCTCCACACCGTTGATGCCGGCGCCGCCCCCCGATTCCGCGCCATGCTCTGGCTGTTGTTGACGCCGGGCCATGAGCCGCTGTGAGCACAGTGCCGGCTACTGCCGTGGGCTGGGCCATGCCCGCACCGAGCTACGGTGGCTGCTATTGCACAGGCGTCGCCGTGCTCCCTGCAACGAAGAGCCGCGCCGCGCCGCCATGCACCTGCCCCGACGCCGCGCCACGGCCTTGCTCCGCCACAGTCACCGTGCGCTGGGCGTGTGCCTCCAAGCAGGCCGCCGAGCAGTTTCTCTTCACCACGCACTGGCCTCCGGTACCCTGCTACCGAGCAAAGCCTAGAGCATAGAGCTACTACACCTCTGCCCCCTCTCAAAATTTCACAAATGGTTATGCAGGCAGGGTTTGGTTGCCAAAAATGGATTGTATGGATCATGAGAATCATGATGATATAACATGCACTGATTAATACTTTGGTTTTGGGGAAGATTGTGAAGAGAGAATGTGGAGGGAGAGAGAGAGCTTGTGTTCTTGCTGGCTTGGAGAAGAAGGGAAGTGGCAGGAGGTGAAAAGAATGAGGGGTGAGGAAGAAGGGCTGGTTGTGAGAGAAGGAAATAGGGATGGGCAGAAATACTTTTCTCTGGACAGAACAGTATCCAAGCATTAAATTGGGTTGTCATTCCTTATCTAAAGTGTTTGAAATTTTTTTTGCATGATCAAAGACAGGTCTTATCATCTGGTAAAAATTTCAAGACAAGACTTTATCTGAAAAAATTTATTAAATTCTGACAAAACTGCTGTACCAACTTTAACAGACTGGGATAGGACAAGGTCAAGGCAATAAATAGGCTGTCATTCTTGACATAAAATTTGTGAAATGTTTTTTGAGTAATCTAGAGACAGTTTTTACTGTACTATAAAATTTTCAGATAAAAATATTTTCTTTGGAAATTATTAAAATTCTAACCAGACAGCTGCATTAAAATTATATTTCCTGGTTCTTATTTTTCTTAGACACCAAATAAGCTTTATTTTATATGAAACTTTTCATGTGTAATCATAATTATTATTGAAAATTATCATAACAATTTCAGGTGATTATCAATTATATTTATTTTTACAAAATTCTGTCATTTATAGTATTGTTTTTTTAAAATAATTCTGTTTTTTATTTTATAAAATGGTCAAATCAACTTTATTGTTTTTGCCCTTGTGCTATATATGATTTGGTAAATTTTTGAGGATGTGACAAGGTCGGTGCAAAATTTAATAATTCTAACATTGTGCTGTTCATAATTACATTATACTGTTTTTTATTTCTTTTCAACACTAAATGAGTTCACATTTTTTTTGAAGATCTTTAGGGATGCCCTAAAGATTATTTGGGATTTATATTAATTTTTCCAGATTTAATTGTTTATGGGATTCTAGGTTTTGTATTGTAGAAAAGAAAAAACAATTTTAATAAAATATTTCTTAAGAACCAAAATTCAAGAAAAAAATCAGAAAAGATGGAAATTCGTAATATGATTTTATTTAAAATTCATTTTCATAGTTTCTCATTTTAGAAGAAAAAGTTTTATATTGCAACTTTAACTTTTATTAAGACTAAAATTCAAGAATATGAGGAAAAAAACGATACTTAAAATAAAAATCTTGGTTTCAATTAATTTTTTTTTCAATTCCACTTTAAAATTTTAAATTGTTATTTTTCTCATTTTTAAATTTTTTAGGATGTTACAAAATGTAACCCAAATTCAACTCAAATATTTATATTTTACTGGCATTGAGTTTTGGATGTTACAATAATTAATAAGCACAAGTGCACAACGCAAAGAAACAATCAGCTAGCACTAAAAAAACAGCCATATATATTTAATTGATCGGACAACAAACTGACACCTAGTTAGTTTCTCACAAAGATCTAAACAGACAACATCTCACCACAAGACTAACCAGGTAGAGACACACTCTACGCTGCGTCGGTGAATTTTGATACAGTGCTCGGTCTGAAGCTATACGCAATTTTACGGAAGCATGGGTGTCTTTTTGCAAAAAGGCTCGTCCTAGATCCGGTTGCAATTTTTCGGAACCACGAGAACCTCTTTGCAAAATGGGCTGGCTAAGAGCTATCGGTGAATTTGCGGAATCACAAAGGCCTCTTTGCAAAATAGGCTAGTTAGGAGCCGTCGGCAAATTTGCGAAACTACAGGACCTTTTTGCAAAAGAGACGGTGGAAGGACCTCTATTTTTTAAAAAAGAATTTTTTTTTTGCTATAAGAGATTAGATATTTGCTAATCTTATAGTATATCTTTACAAACGATTCTGACTAACTTTAATTAATGCTATTTTTCTGTTCCTAGGCCTAGCCACCCTCACCTTTGCCGGTTTTATTCCAACATGCACCTAATTAATAAGCAGATTTCTATCTAATTAGCATCCGTATAAACCATGACGAGTTCGTCATCATGCAATCATCACCAAATGGCGTGCATATATTTCGCCCGTTCATCTGTCGATAGGTTCTTATTTTACTCACTAGTATAGTGCTAGGGCTAATGCTACGACAACAGTACATCCGCTTATCAATTAAATGAGAAGATAAATATGAATATAACATTTAATAATAAATAATCTTGTAATCACATTGTACGTACTATATATTTGGAAGGAGAGCGAATCAAACAAGAAAATAAACAGGGAGAATCCGCATGCAAGGAAACCAGACTTGAATTTTTTACTATCCTGACCAAAATTGTATGTACTATATATTTGGAAGGAGAGTGAATCAAACAAGGAAATAAACAGGGAGGATCCGTATGCAAGAAAATCAGACTTAAATTTTTTACTGTCTTAGCCTCGTGATCGTATTTTTTTTCGAATATAACCTTTCTCGAGATTTTTTACGGATCTAGCCCCATAGAGCCTAATTTCAGCGTACGGAGAGCGCTGATTTTTTTTCATTTTTTATCCATGGAACCAGCGGTTTGTGGGTGCTGCTTAATTTTTTTCAATTTTTTCTCGCGGAACTAGCGTCCGGCGAGCGCTGTTTAATTTTTATCTTTTTTTTCCTACGGATCCAGCTGTCGGCGAGCACAGTTTATTTTTCCATATTTTCCCGGAATTATTCAGTGGACGGGCACCGTTTGAATTTTTTTCATTTTTTCTCCCACGCTTGAATTTTTCAACGGCCACCGAGCATTTATTTTTTTTGCCAAAATTATCAATCGGACGGACACCGCTTGATTGTTTTTTATTATTTTTCAGGAATTTTTTATTGTATTGTCATCAACGTTATAATTTTTTTTCGAATCAGACTGTCGCGACGATTTGTAACCTTGAGCCAGAAAAATTCAGCGGAGCGGTGGCGCGGTATTATTGACCAGCATCCAGGCTCGAATTCTTTACTATATTAGTATCATCGTTATAATTTTTTCTGAATCAAGCTCTCGGGCGATGACTTTGCGATTGTAGCCTCGAGAAAGAAAAAAAATCAGCAGAGAGGTGGTATAATTTTTTTTCTGCGGTCGAGAAGCACTGTAATTTTTTCTCATGCCCGAAATTATGCAGCGGTCGGGCAGAGCTTGGTTTTTATTTTTTCCGCTGGATAATTTTGGAAGTGGGAAAAAAATTCCAACACCTCTCCGTTGAATTTTTTCGGCTCGAGGCTACAATCGCAAATTCATCGTCGCAAGAGCCTGATTCGGAAAAAATAATACCGCACTGCCCCGTCTCCCGGTTTCCTTTTCCCAGCACGTAATGTATGATCCTTTCCTTTTCCAGGACGTTTTTTCCTTTTCCTTGATTCTAGGACGTTTGTTTCCTTTTCCTTGATGATGCTGGAGGCCGGGGAGGTCTGTTGTGGGCCACATGGATGATTAGACACACTAAACAATGGCCATCGGATGTGGGTGAGTAAAGCTGAGGAAAGATCTGAGAGGTTAATTTTGATAAAGTCAAGTTTCTAAGGATATTTCGCTGGGTGCACGAATGTTGAGCCATCTCTAGTGTAATGCACTATTTAGGGTGGACGTAGAAAAGAATGTTTACGTGCATTATAAAAGAGTATAGATGAAGATGATCACCTGACCAGAGTCATTCTTCCCATATTCTAACCTAAAATACCTAAGAGATTTTCTATCATTCTTATAAACTACCAAACTATATATTGAGCTAATATCAAGAAGTAATAAAAGTTTAAACAATAGAGATACTTCAAAAGGTACCAGTGTTTGATGGTAATTTTGTGGTGCCCCGTGGTAACTAAAAGGATGCTTGGTAAAAACTCTAAAGTACCTATTGTCTCTGTTACCTGTCCGTCCTGATTCCAACACCTAGCTAACATCGTTGCACTGTACACATGTATCAATCACCGATAATCAGTAGCGTTCATCGATCGATCAGTTCACGATGAGACTCCGATCCGATGCCTAGGAAATCGAAGAATGGCACGTGCTTCCTCTTGGACACCAGGTGATCATCATGATCATGGTTGCCACCCTCATGATGATCCTTCATCTTGTAAATCTTGTGATAACGATGGTGGTTGCCACCATGATCCAGTGCTGCTGCTGCTGCCGCCGCCGCCTCTGCTTCTCTTGAAGAGGAGATTGCCATGGAGAGAGGCATCACTCCTTGCTGATAGTTCTTGGCGTCCAAACACTGCTGCGCCCTATCCACGTAGCCGGTATCACTAAAGCCGGGCTTGGACAAGGCGAAGCACAAGGAGCCGCCGGCCGCCGGCGCCGGCAGGTCGCCGAAGCGGAAGTACCGAAACGGCTGAGGGAGGGACGAAGGCAGCAAGCGGCCGCTAGCGTCGGCGGCGAGGAGGCCGGAGCGGTTGCGGTAGCGGTGGCGGCGCGCCGTGAGGACGTGCCAGTGGTTCTTGACGGCGTTGTCGGTGCGGCCGGGGAAGAGGCGGGAGATGAGCACCCACTTGTTGCCGTGGACACGGTGCGCCTCCATCAGCCGCCCCTCCTCCTCCTCCGTGAAGGGCCGCTTGTTGATCCGGGGGTCCAGTTGGTTGAACCACCGAAGCCGGCAGCTCTTGCCTGCACACCACACATGTCAGTCCATGGGTGTTGGTGATCTACTGTTGAAGACATAAACACTACTACATATTGCATCAAACTTGTTTCTGTTCTTCTTTGCTTCTTTGTTGGAGATATATTTGAGGGTTCGTTTCAAATGAAAATTAACCTTGTGATCATTTGCATATGCATGCTAATTTCATGGGTCATGCATATTTGACACGGTACAAATCGGTATATCACGCATGCTTGCTTTTAAGTTTCTTGATTTATTTATCTAGTTTAATTTGCCGATTAACAACATGTATTGAAAGGCGCAAATAATACAAGAGAGGGTATAAAGGATATGATTACTGATGAACTTCAAATGATTATGCAACCCCCTGTGTTCTCATGTCTTGCTGGTCAACTTAATATTCTGACACCCACATATACAAATTAATTATCAACATCCTTTCTCCATTTTTAGTTCATCCCCATCTCAGAGACACGATCAAATTAACAAAGGCCCAAATGAAAAGAACAAATTAAATAGATTGATGAGTAAAAATCAGATTCTTTCGTGATTAATTAAGTTCTAAAACCCTTTGCTCGCAAATCAAACACATGAACCGACCATGCATGCAAGGAGCAAGCAAAATTTTTCCTTCATGTGCTTCAGAAAATATAAAAATTAAGCAGAACCAAACTAAACAATCAATGTTCAGAAACCAACCTGATCTCCCTTGCAGCTTCTCAGCGATGAACTTCCAGTTCTGCGGGCCGTACTGCTCAACGAGCTGCCGGAGCTTCTCGTCCTCGCCGGGACGCCAATGGCCCCTCAGGCATGTGGACGCCTTGGAGTTTGCCCCCTCCGACGTGTTCGTCGTTGACGATGACACCATACCCCCTCAAGAGAAAATAGCTTAGTAATAAGCATAAAAACTTAACTCCAGAGAAATGAAGACCAAAAGCCCAGCTAGCTAGTACACGACGTTGTGTTTGATTAGCTAGCTAGGACAGGCCAAGAACGGAGAATGGAATAAGTGAGAAAGTTAGCTAGGATGATAGTAATATAACACCTAAAACATGTTCGTTTAAGGTTTGGATGAGAGGTCACTCTTGTTTAGTTTTGCACGACAAGATGGCTGCTCAATAACACCCTCTTTCAATTGACCTCTGTGTCTATTTTGTGGAGCTAGCGTATATATATCTCACCTCATCTCATGTACCTATCTGTGCACCTCACCAATTTGCGTGTTTGGCTTTTGGCCAATGACCTCTCCTCTAACACCTCTCATCAAACATGCATTACTTCCTTAACAATATTCTCTCATCCGTTACCTTGTAAAATTTTGTCTTCATCGGGGAAAAAAGAAAGAAAGGAAAAGTATTCGCTCATCCGTGTGAAAGATACTAGTATTGCTAACTAATGTTCTTTGTCTAAACATTTGTCGCTGCCCTGCGTAATCTTTATGTTTTTGTGCATTTTAGGAAGTTCCATGGGAATTATTGATCAATAATTTGGTCCATAGAAATGTATAGTAAGTGGTTTTTTTTATGGAGAAACATACTGCTATGAACATACCTCAGTAGAAACCGGAGGGGTTTTGGAGTTATAATCCTCGCTATTAATTGGACATAGTTGTTGAAGATTTGTTTAATTTCTTTTCTATGGGGAAGATTTGTTTGCTTTTGTGTGGTTAGATTAATTGTGAATTTGTTTGCATTTCTTTGTCATATAGCTCTCAAGAATCTTGCTTGGTTTGAAAATGCCATCCTTGTATGTTTCAAGGTTGTAAATGTAAGCACAACCATTGCATTAACATGAGATAGTTAACAGTAACAAACCGAGACAACATTTTGCAATACTGCAATACTGCAATCACACAAGTAAAAAATAGGCATTTACATAACCACATAGCAATATCATTCGCAATTTCACTACCATTAACTTGTCAACACCATTTGCATTATAATATCTTTCAATTGAAGTTGTGGATTAGGCATAGGCATAGCTTCGTCATTCTTCTATTGTCGTAGAAATGCCATGTTCGATCTATATGAACGGAATGTCAGTAAAAAATTCCACTTGCAATGAAATCAAACATACAATTGAAACAAAATTTCAGCATGATCTTTGCTACATTTTAGACAATCTGAAGTTGTAAACTAGGCATTTAGGCTTTAGCAATAATATGTGAACAAATAACCTTTCATTTCAATAACATTCACATGTCAATCCAATAGGTGCAAAAAATAGACATTCAAATATCAATACCATTCACATTTAGATACCTTTCATTTGACGTTGTAAGGTCGGTATATTTTCGTCATCCTTCCCACACAAATACCATGTTGGACCTGCATGGACGCTATGTTAGTATAATATCAAGTTGCATGAAATGAAACATGCAAATGAAACATTACCTTCGGGGGCTACGGGTAGTATTGTTGCGTGTACACTTGGTTGGCCATGTTGTATTCTTCGGTGGACATCAAGGCCAATCCTCGTGTAGCTAGCAACTCCGCCTTGTAATCGTGCCAACTTTGCCCCGTCCATATGCTTATCGTTTGCCATTGTTGATACAACATGGCATAAAACTCAGGGTCGTGCCACTCGTAGACCCATTTCGTGGGAGGTTGTGCATGACCATCGGGGATGGAGTAGTCGTAGCTGCTATATGAGCCATAGCTCCCTTACGTCTCGGCGACGCCATAGGAGCTAGAGCTATCATATGGTGCGCAGCTATCCTGTGGTGCGCCCTTTGCCTTTCCCTTCCCCTTAGTTGTCGTCCTCTGTTATTGAGAAGCGCCATGGTCTCTGTCCTATGTTGCATGAGTGTAGTGCGACTCCCCTGTAAATTCGATGGGTTGATGCTCTTCTAATTGGTGCGTGGGAGGTATGAAGGTATTGTCACCGCCATCGGTATCCGTCTTCAAGCTACTTTCATTAAACTCTTGGTATGACAGGCTCTGACGATCCTCACTCTCAGTAGAGTCATCACTCCCTACAATTTGCGGCTCATCTTCGAGATGCTCCCCCTTTCCTTTGGAGGATGCTATCCTTTTTGCTGTATCCCTTCTCGGAACTGATTGGTGCTTCCTCATCTTTGTATGAGTGTCGCCAACTATCTTGTCTGCCCATTCTGAGATGTTTTCAGCCTCAGTGTCCTTTCTTAACACAGCAGGGTCAATCGGGTTTGTCACAAGCTGTGATGGAAGAGGGGTGTCACTCTCTGTATCCTCCTCATCAAGTAATGGGTCACCGTTGGACCTTCCTTTTTCCATCCACTGTCGGATCGGGTTTGCATCGTCGCATAATGTTAGCTCCATAAGCCGCTGGAATGGATTGTCTTCATCTGAGCGTCTTTGATTTCTGCAGCTTGAATTCAATGCCGAAGGTTGTAGTTGACGTACACCAGCTTATGTAGCTTCTTGTATGATAGGCGATTGCGGATTTTTGTGTGGATGAATACAAATGTACTTCAATTGTGCTCACAACCGCTAGAAGATGCACATTGCGACACGAGACATATGGCAAACCGCTAAATGGTGAGTGTTTCCGATCCGAACACATCCCACCAATGTGCTGCAAATTAACAAATAAGATAGTAAGTACTGACGAGAGTACTATTACATTTGAGACAGTGTAAGAAAAATACCAGAAGATGTTTTACCATCTTGTGTTGTCCTCGCAGCTAGAGCTATTGAGAACGATCCAACCTTGCTTCTGAAAAGGTCGGCGTCATGAAGAGCTTGCACGGCGCTTTTAGTATCATCACCAAGAGCTTCAAAGGCATCCTGGAGATTTGGCAAGAAGGTGTTGTTCGTGCCGTAAGCGTAGACAGTTCGAGGGTTTAAGGCGGCAGCTGTATGATGTGAAACGAAATTTGTCATTATAAATTTGTAACAAAGTGCAACTGCAATGTACTGTGTTACAGGGAAGAATATATTACCGGCATTCATATATGTGTTGCGCGATAAGTCGTCCATTCTTTGGTCCACTACATTCATGTACATGTCCTTTATTGCTGGAGACTCGTAGAACAAACTGTTGTACTCCTGTCGCACTATGGTGTACCATAGGATGGTCTCGCTTAATGTGGCCACCCTGTCCTGATCGGAGAATCGCAAGAAGGTGTACAACGTTTCCATCGACTTCACAACAAATTGAAGATTATCCCACCAGTCCAAACTCGAGAGGCAGCCATACACGTACCTCCCCTCAGTGTTATCAACAAAGCGATAGTTCACAAATTCTTCGGTAGCCATCCATTGCATGAACTTGTCCTTATGCTGAAAGAAACTGTCCAAGAACATATAGGGCCTGTTTGGGAGAGCTGCGGCTGGGCTGAAAAGCTGCTTTTAGTTTGTTGGGCTATAAAGCAGTTGTAGCTGGTGGCTGTGACTTTTCTTGTTATGCTATTTGGCAAACTGGCTGCTGCAGCTGTAGCTTTTGGGGGCCAACTGAGCGGGGAGGTAGCAACATAGCGAAGTACAGCGGCGTCCAAGTGGGGAGGTGACGTGGAGGTGGTGAGGTGGGGTGGCGGAGGTCGGGAAAGCGGAGCGAGCGAGGTGGGAGGTGGTCAAGCGAAGCCACAGCTGAAAAGCTCCTCCCCAGCAGCTGCAGCTTTTGGGGGTGCTTTTGCTGTGGCTTAGCTTCCCAGCTGCTTTGCAGTCATGCTGTTTGGGGAGCTTTTATTTTAAAGCTGAAGCACAGCCCCCCCAAACAGCCCCATAGTTAGTGCCGAAACGAGTTGCATTCCACTTCACCAACTCGCCTTCAATGTATTTCTTCATCATAGCATGTATCTTTGAATGATTGTATATCCATCGAGAGATTTTTCTTGTACTCTCAATGACAGAGGTGTAATCAGGAAACTCTTCAATCTCTTTCAACATCAAATTAATGGTGCGGACCACACAAGGCTACCACACGATGTTGCGATGCTAGCGTGCGATGAGCTTACACGCCTCCTTGTAGTTCGCACCATTATCCGTGACTATCTGCACCACATTTGTCGGACCCAACTCGTTGACCACTGAATATATTTCCTGCGTGATCAAACAAAACCAAGTACGACCATTACGTTAATCCAACTGCAAAAGAGTACAAATGAAACCAATTACCTTGCGTAAGTACGAGACATCTTGAGAGACGCCGGTGGCATCAGCGGACTTGTGAAGAAACATGGTGCCATTGCAGTAAATCATAAAGTTTATTATGCTCATGTGTGTCAGCCCTGTTCAAGAATCACACATGATTGTTACTCTGTATATAGGCCATTGCTGCATGAACTTTGCGAAGTTCTGCTTAATGTATACTTCATTGGCGTCTAAATATTTTCCATCTATATCTCGGCCACTCAGGGATGGGACACCCTCACCTGCAAATGAAACATAAATGTTAGCTATGAATCGGCGCACAACTGAACGAATATTTTAAACCTCACTTACCGTATTTTTGTGTTTCTCTCACGGCGCTAACAAAGAATGGACTATTTGCTTTTCGCCCCGCAATACCAGCAGTGTGAAAGAATTTGGCCCACGTCGAGCCAATGGCCTGCTTCGCACTCTTCCCTTCTGTGTCCACTGATGGGTGTCAATCCTTGGTTGCGCGGGGGCACATGCTGTACCAATGTTGTAATCGCCCACCACCGGCGGTCTTTCTGTTTGCGAGGAACTCCGAAACATCTTCGACAACAGACCGGCGCAATCTCCACCAGCTACCCTGGAAGAGTCATTGCCACCACCGTGCTCGTACCTCCCACCTGCCCGGCTCCTAAATTCTGCCTCCGCCCTGGAGGAAGCAATGGCATGCTGGAGTTGGTCCTCCTCATCAGCATCACCCGTGTACTCTGAGTATGCACTTCGCCTCGGTGGGGAATCTCCAGTTGCTTCTTCTTTCCTCAACATCTCCTCTCTCCTTTCCTTTATCTTATCCTTTGTCCTACCTAGCTCACGCTGAAAGTACTCGCGAACGTCTGCAGGAACTTTGCTACAATGGACGACACCCGTACCATGTCCTGCCAAGTGCTGCTTGAATCGGGTCGCACCGCCTCCTTTCTTCTCTTTGAGACAGTGCTTGCATCGAAATCCAGCACCCAACTTCTTGCCGTGCTCCCACACCACATCGACATAGTCTGCCATCTGTTAAAAGAACACAATAAAAGTAAGCATACATACTTGCAAAATTGTTGTTACTAAAATACGTTGAAGTTAATATTAAAGTGTAAAAGAAAGGCAAGTAATAAGCACTAGTACCACAATAAATGGATCTAATTAAATTGTCAATGCCTAAGAAATATGTGCTCATGTACTCTCTTTAATCCCAGATGATTGTTGGTAAAAAAATGCGTAGCATACATGTGCTTTATGATGATCTGATCACCTTGTCTTTTGCTGACTTGCTAGTATATGAATAGATGCAGCTAGTGATTGGTCTGGATATTTCTCATTTTAAGGGGGCATCTTGCATCAGGCAACAATCTCTAAACACATTGTACACTAGTATAGCACCGGAGTGAGTATCAGAGATTCAGAATATATGCATATTTCAACATATACATCAATACATGCATAAATTAGTAAGCATGCGGTTTGCAACAAAACCGACGAAATTCGACTTAAACCGAGCAAAATCTCACCTTAAACCGTGATTTTCGTCTGCTCCATCGATTTTCGCTACTACCTCGAAAAACCGAGAAAACCGCTCATTTTTCTAGCAAAACCGAGCGAAAACTGCTCGGTCTCCGGCGGTTCGACTGGGGAAAGTGGCTAGTCAATTATTGCGTGTCTGGAGCCAGCGTGTAGTGTCAGCATTTCAAGCAAATGTGGAAGGCCGAGGTGGGCCTTGCTAGGCTAGGGCAGCCCACAGGCCACGTTTTTCTTTGTTTTTTTTCGCTTTTTCTATTTTTGACATTTCAAATGGCTCCAAAATGTCTCCAAACATCATTTTTTGAAAAACAAATCGCACCATAGGTAACAGAGGAATTAATAATAATTTTACAAATTTTTTGGATAAATATTTCCAAATTTTGTGAAATTTTTGAATTTGAATTTGAACTCACGCGGTAAACTGCTCGGTTCCAATTGCCGAGCCGGCCCGGTACGCGCGAAAACCGCGGTAACCGAGCGATTTACCGCTATTTTGTAATCCCTGCATCTATGTACTGCATTGCATTTTATAGTAACTTCGAACGTGAGCAACAAAATAATGTAAGTCTCGTCAATAAGTACCACATAAACGAGATTTTACTGTTAAATGAACGCCATTTTACTATCATGACAGAGGGTTCAACACTCTGTACAGTCTATGCAGTAGTAAAATATATATATACGGATAGTAAATTGTAGTACATTTGGAAATAACTTTAAAGTAAATTTATTACATAGCTATAATAAGCCAATAAATACCATATAAATAAGTTTTTATTGTCAAATAATACATAGCTATAATACGCCAATAAATACCATATAAATAAGTTTTTATTGTCAAATAAATACTAATTTACTAAATGTTAAGATTTTACTGATCGGTCGGACTGTGTTAGCTTACCAGTGCAATCCGGTCAGTTGAGGCTCTGTATGGAACTAGCCAACCATACGCGGCGTGTCACGCCGCGGGCGCCGCTCCTCACGCGAGCAAATGGAGAAAACGTGCAAATGCCGCTCCCTACAAGAGCAAATTGAGGAAACATGCGAAAATGACCTAAAAAGAATTTTGTGTTTTCCGCAAAAGGTCTTAAACGTAATGCTAAAAAAATGCAAAAAGAACCTAAATGCAATGTATTTTTTCTCAAAAAAAAGGGACCTAAACGTTTTTTCCCCTAAAAGGACCTAATCGTAATTTTGATTTTCAGTAAAAGGACCCGAGCGCAATACTTAGAAACGCATGAAGGACTTAAACGTAATATATTTTCTTTTTTTAAAACAGGACCTAATCGTATTTTTTTTCCGGAAAAAGACCTAATCGTAATTTTTTTACGAAAAAGGATCCGAACGTAAATTTTTTTTGCCGGCTTGGCTTGAGCCGCCAGCCGAGCCGACTCTTCCATGACTTAAACGATTTGGGATTGTCATTTCCACCATCTTTAGTAGATGGAGGATTATGGATACGGATGAACATGTATGCTGTGGCAATGCCACAACGATCGATGCAGGGATCGGATGTACAGGGCTACAGGCAGTGTTGTTGCATGGATGGTTCTAGGCAAACCCCAGGCCAATTATCATCCGAAGCCTCTCGATCCATTCAAAAACACATGCATATCTGGATCTGTATGCGTGTACAGGTGTACTGCACATACGGATATGCTGCACATGTGTGTGTCTTGCACTGGTGATATGGTATATGATCATTTCTTGTGCCATTTTAATGCACGCTACAGAGTTCATACTGATCTTTTATTCATGCATCACGAGTTCATGACTCAATTTCTCTGTCCTTTACGATCGTCGTGTCTGATAAGTACGTGGCGTTATATAAGTTATGCGATTTTATTGTCAAATGAATATCAATTGTTTTGAATATATTATAAGATTTTATTAGTGTAAGGACTCCACATGCTACTGAACCTTCTGATATAATAGTATTATATATATATATATATATATTAAAATCTATACTATCAAGTCAGAGGGTTGGGCTTGGGCAGCATGTGGAGTCTGCGTGGTAGTAAAATATTACAACACATTAAGTAATTTGATATTAATTTTATAGTAAAATATGATTCATGCAACGTTTATTGGCGAGATTTATATCAATATGTTGCTCTCGTCGTCAGTAAGCTACTGATGAAAACCGTTTGTGATTCGAAGCTGCTAATAAAAAGTTATAGCTAAATCAAAGACAAACATATTTATGTACAAACTAGAAAACATATTTACTAGTTAGCTACATAGGTGATTGGCTTAGCCAACACGCGTGTGTAAATGGGCCCAAGTTGTTTTTTTTGGGCCGTACGCAAGCTACTGCTTCTTCGCACGTTTCAACTAGCGCGCCGAATAGTTTAATCTGCACGCAAACGCAGATTAGCGCCACTGTATGTATATGTATATGTATATGTGTGTGCGTGTATATATATATACATACACACGTGTATATATATATACATACATACGGAAGTGCTAATCTGCGCTTGCGCACGGATTAGTTATTCTACGCTTTGGTTGGAGAAGCGCATGAAAAACATCCCACATGGCATGCTAAGCTGGGCAGTGCTCGGGTTGGCACGGCCTGCACAACGCTCAGGTGGCTCGCTGGCATGCCAACACACGCACGGCACACGGCAGGGCATGCATCCCGGGGCAAGGTACGCGGTTAGGCCCGTGGTCCGCGACCGGGCACGCGGTAGGAGAGCGGCCGGGTAGGGGGTGCCACGGGGAGGGGCATCGAGGGGAGGCCGGCTGGGTGGAGGATGTCGGGGGGAGGTCGACCGGATTGAAGGCTGGCCGGATTCCTTGGGAATCTGAGGGGGAGAGAATGAGGGAGAGAGTGTGTGTGATAGAGAAAAAGTTAGGGGAGAAATTGAGGGAGGATGGCGCAGAGAAATACAGCAATGGGAGAACGACAGAGAAAGATAGCGAATAAATAAAATTTACTTGTTTCCCCTAATATGTGTCCACTGTCTCAGCTCCGTATGTCTCCGGCTCTTTTCCTCTCGTCACAATAGTGTACATAGGCCAGACTTAGACCGGCACAAAGCGCAAATAAGCTGTACCTGAGCTCACCGAAGATAAGCCGAGCCAGCATAGTGCCGACACAGCACGACGGGCCTGTGTCGGCACAACACGATTTAGGCATGTGACCCAATGGACCCATGCCAGCCTGGCCTGGCACGGCACGACGCCCACCTCTGGAAGTATACATATCGCAGGTGAGCGCAACTAGTTAGCACCAATGAGCATATTACAACAAATCACCACGATATTTCAACTCCAAGTAGTTTCACCCGTTAGACATTGCGCTCTCAAACATTGTGCACCACATATAAAGAACAACTTTGATAATACTTTCGATCATTTTCTCCCATCCGTGACCATGACAACCATTGAAACATGAAAACACCGGTTGCAACCGCAGGTATTATAGAAACCATTTCTGGGTACCTAATCCTAGCTTACGAGTCTCACATTCTAAAGGCTGATGTATATACCTTGGGCTTTTCTAAGAGTAGAGCTTTAGCTTGTGACTTTGAAACTGATACAGTTTTCGGAAAGATTGTTAATTGCTAAAAGCATTACGGAGTCGAACAAATGGAGGCTAAATATCAATGAAGTATTGCACAAGCAGGTTTTTGTCTGGTAAAACAATGAAAAGACAATTGAAAGAGGTTAGCAAATCAGTATTGCACAAGCTGCTTCACCTATCATTTTCAAGCATTGAATATTTGTTTAGGAAGGCGGCCGGACACAATAATTTCTGTCAGTTAACACCATATGTAACTGAGATATATTCAGACTTATTAATCAAGTGACTTAACAATATCATATGACCCCAAAACAAACTTTGAAATATCATATTGGATAAAAATTTCCGAGATAGCAACAAACAGTACTCTTCTAGCTCCTCAGACAAATGATCCCTGGGGAAAAATGTTATTTTCAATTATACAAGTTCTTGAAAATATGGAAACTGCAATAATAGACGGTGGTGCGCGCGTGTATATATATATATATATATAGCTTTAGCTGGTTCACCTGTATCTATAGTTACATCTATACCCCTTTATAATGCATCTAAGCATTCTTTTCTACGTCCACCCCAAATAATGCACCCCACTAGAGATGGCCCAACCTTCATGCACCCAGCGAAACGTCCCCAGAAACTTGCCTCCATCAAAATTAACCTCTCAGATCTTTCCTCAGCTTTACTCACCCACATCCGATAGCCATTGTTTAATGTGTCTAACTCATCCCTGTGGCTCACAACAGATCTCCCCCCACCTTCAGCATCATCTCAAGAAAAAGGAAACAAATATCCTGGAATTAAGGAAAAGGAAAAGATCATATATTACGTGCTGAGAAAAGGAAACCGGAAGACAAGGCACTATACTAGTGTGTTGAAGTTGAGGATGATACGAATTAGTTTTTTACTCCACTTTAAATTTACTCCTACACAGAATCTAATATAAACCACTATAAAAATATCACTGTAGCCTAGGGTAAAATTGAGTAAGAGCTAATTGTAAACATCTCCTCGTATAGTGATCGTCTTTGTGTATCCGTGGTTTTTTTTAAAAAGGGTTTTGCACGTATCCTTGTCTTATGTTCTTTTGATCATATAAAAAATATTTTTATTGTGCGTTTTGTAATAAATGGTATCTTAAAATCCAAACCACTAGGTATCATTGGGAAGAGGAGACTCCGGAGACGGCACCCGCCCGGCATCCAGGTGGCATCGGCGTCAAGGCCGAAGCAGAACCAGACGCAGAATCAGGAAAGTAGAGCTCGCGGTGCTTACCACCTACTAAATCGCGAGTACAGGACCATCTCCTCCGACCACAATAGCACACCGGCGCAACATTCGGTTACGGCAACCTGCAAGCCGGCCGGTGCTGGCGCCAGCGGCAACCACGGAGACGTGTTCGCGCATGGGCTGGACTCGGCGGAGGACAGGTTGCTCCTGCAGAGCATGCAGGCGGCGCAGATGGCCGCGTCCACCGCTGACTACAGCGCTAATGGTTACTTTGCTTAGTTGCGTAATTAATCACGGAAAGGGCAAAAAAAGACGTCGCTGAAGGCACCCGAGGCGGCGTGGCGAGCCAAAGTCTTTCCAGCCAGAGAGGGCTAAACGTGCGGCTCAGCACGGCCCAGCTCGATTGAAAAACGGCACGATTTGTTTACGTACGGATTCGATGGGTCGAAATAGACCGGGTCGGCCTGTTAGTCCGTTAGCGTCAGAAAAATTCAAAAAATAGAAAAAGTATGGAAAAGTTCAGAAAAATAGGAAAAATTTAGAATAATTATAAAAACTCGAAGAATGTAGAATTTTTTTTAAATATATATATAAATTAAGAAAAAGCTAAAATATGAGATAGATTCTAAAATAAGACAAATAATTTGAATTAAATAATGAGCTTTATTGATGTTTGGCTGCCTCGTTAAAAACTTTGCCAAGTAAAAACTCAACACGAGAAAACCTTGGCAAAGAAAAAAGAGTAGAGCCTATAGCTAAGTGATACAAGAAAAAAAGTGAAGATTACAATTATTCTTTCTCATTATCTAGATAAAGATTTTCGAACGTCTCCGCCAGCTCAGCATTTTTTACAGTATGTTGAGTTCGTTGATCAGCCTGTTCCCAATCTTTCGCAGTGAGAAGTATTTTCACCATCTCACTTGTCAGATTTATTCTTCTCTCCTCGATTATTCTTTCGGATAAACTGAAAGCAGACTCCGAAGAAACCGTGGAGACAGGAACTGTTGACACATCTCGTGCTAATATGGAAAGCACCGGATATGTTATCTTGTGCTTGTGCCACCACTGCAAAATGCTGAAGTCCTCTTGCTGCTCTTGATAGTTAACAGTGTCGCTACTGAGATAGGTAGCTAGCTCCTCACCACTTGATGTGTTCACACTTGTCGTTGATATAGTCGAACTCTTTCAGAAAGAGCTACCTACACCCCATATCTTTCCCCACGCGGTTTTCTTCTTACCTGTTGTGGGTACTGGTGGAGGTCGCTGTATGCAAACTCTAGCAAACTTCTGATCATACTTATCATAAATTTGAGATAAATTAGCACGGACATTTGAAAAATAACTAGAATAATCAGTACCTACCGCATCACTTAGAAGTAAGAGAACATTAGAGAATCCTCGAACTTTAGCTCTAGGATCTAAAATAAATGCAAATGCATTTAACATAGGAATTTCTTGCCAATATTTTAAAATTTTAGTTTTCATAGCATAAACAACTTCACGCAAGGTGTTATCATTTTCATGGCTCTTTAAGTGGGCAGCAATTTCTAAAATATGATGCACAATTAAAGGAGAGGTTGCATAATAAACTCCAAATAAAGCAACAATAGATTCAAAAAAAAGTTCTAAAAATGACAGCATGTATTTAGTAATATATCAATGTTGCTCTGTGAGTAGTGGTTGACCATCCCGTGTACGACAGTGCGTGTTAATAAAAACAGAAAATGTGCTCTCATATGGTATGATATTCTTAAGTATCAAGTAAGTAGAGTTCTATCTAACAGGCATATCCAAACCAAACTTACGCGTACGCACATTCATTGCAATACAATAAGTCTTAAATGCCGCTACTTGCTGATTAGAATAAAAGTAAGATATTACAGTGCAAAAAGGTTCAAGATACTTATCTAACCTCTTCAAACCAGATTTAATTATAAGATTAATAATATAGCAAGCACAACGCTGATGTAATAAGAAATATTCAGCATAGGAATTGAAAAGCAGAGTAAGAATATTCATGGCATAAGTATTTATAGAAGCATTATCTAATGTTTTTGCAAAAATCTTATCACTAAGATCAAAATCTTCCACAACTCTTTCAATACAATTAGCAATATTTTCACCTGTGTGTGCTACATCAATTAATTTGAATCTTATAATTCACTTTTCTAGTTGCCAATCATCGTTTACATAATGAGCAACTACAAAAAGTTTAAAGGAAGATCTTGAGAAGCGATTAAATGACAAAGATTCACGAGCTACCTCAGGATTGTAGTCCCGATTCACGCACTGCATCGTCGGGTTGTATCGCAGCGATGCGTCTATCTCAAAGCCATTCCTATTTTTTTTTCTACAGCTCTCAGCATGCCTCTTCAAGTGCCACGTTCCACCTGAAGATTTCGCAGTTAATTTATACTTACAATATTTACAAACAGCATACCTGCTTTGGACGTCGTTTGATGTCTCAAAAATCTGCTCGAAATCATCCAAGAGTCCCGATGTACTGCGTCTTGTTCTTTTTGCCCCGGTGCTTGTCGACGCAGTAGCACTTGTAGAGCCTGAGGATGACACAGCTCCTGCAGCTTCCTAGGCTTCACATGATGCAAGAAGCTCCTCGGGTGAAATCCTGAAATCAGAAGCTGGGAACGACGGAAAATCCCTGGGCTCCACAAAACAAACTATGAGAAATAATTACGCTATTAATACTAAAATATTATTTAAAATACTAACAAAATGAAAAAATAAATCACAATTATCACCTTGATTTCTTGACAGAAGCTGAAAGCTGAATTTTGGATTTTTAGCAAAACTATTTTGAATTTTGCCAAATTACCACCAAGAGCAAAAACACTTTCCACAAGAGAATAAGTAGAAGATAATGCAAGATTGTTGGTATGGAAATGGGGGACAGCCACCTATTTATAGAAAAAAAAATTGGAATTTTTTTGATTTTTTTTGGATTTTTTTTAAAAAATTAGCTCCAATGGCTATAAAACTGATATTTTTCAAATTAAATGGGCTAAACGGGTCGTACCGTGCCGTGCCATACCGGGCCCGCTCGTAAACCGGTCGTGCCAAGCCGACCCACCGTGCTGCTGTGCTGGTCCAAGCATAGCACGAATAAGTGGGCTATGCCATGCTTGGGTCGGACCTACAGTGTCATGCCTTGGACCCGGCCTGTTTGACCCGATCCGTTTGGCCATCTCTACTCCCAGCCGGAGAGAAAACGTCCAAGCACGTACGGCAGCAGGAAAAGCTGCTCCTGTTAGGATGTCATGTACGAGGCGGATGTGCGTGAATAGGAGTCGCATGCAGGGTTCCAAATCTCGCCGAATTTCGGTGAAATTTTGGATTTCGGGCCTCCACGAAATCTAGACTACCGGACCGATAAAAAAATTGAAATTGCTACAGTGATTTCACTTTTTCGACGAATTTTCATGTTTTTTGGCTTGATTTGGTCCAATAACCCTTAGAAAAGTCATCTCCTATGAAAGTTTGTTGAAAAACCGAATTTTTGAGGCATTTTAAAATTTTAGCAGAAGCATTGTTAGATTTTTATAAAATTATATACGATTCATAATGAGCTAAAACTTTTATGGTACTATATTTAGTAGTTTAGGATCATACATAAAACATTTAAAAATAATTTAACTTCATTTGGTATCCTTAAAAAATCAAAAACAGAATGAACATAATTGGGACAGTTACATTGTCAGAATTTTATAAATTTTCTTGAGTGTGATTATGATCTAAAATTTTTGTGAGAGATTAATAATTGCATCAGTACCATTATATAAATTTTTCAAAAAATTTCAACTTTGTTTTTTATTTAATCAAATCTACGTAAGAATTGAACTTCGTTTGTTATATTATATTTCAAAAATAAAAAAGAGAAGAACATAAATGGTACTGTGCCTTGTAAGAATTTTATAAAATCACTGGAGTGTGATAATGATTCAAAATTTTTATGAGATATTAATCACTTCCTTATAACTCTTCTGTAAAATTTTTAAAAATTTTAAATTTTTTTATTGCTAAAGCAAATCTATGTATTGATCATCAGGCTTTTATCAGGACGTAGCACTGTCTGAATTTTTAAACATTATTTGTGAATAATCATCATCTAAAAATTTTAAAGAAACATTAATGTTACATCAGGACTATCCACAAAAAAATTCAAAAGTTTTTAACGTGGTTTATATAATGTTTCATTTTGTTCAAGTTTGCCGGTAAGCCTTTTAACAGGGCAGTAGTACCTTTCGAATTTTTAAACATTCATGAAGTTTGGTCATCATCTGAAAATTTTATGAGAATATTAGGGATGCATCATAACCATGCAATTTTTTTTTCAAAAGTCTATAACGTTGTTTGAACCATTTTGCATTCGGTTCAAAATTGTTGGTTAGCATTTTATTAGGACAGTAGCAATGTTTGAATTTTTAAAAATTCCACATACTTCAGAATTTTCTGAACTTTTAATGGACATATCAGCTATGTGTCAGGACTCTCAAAAATACATTTCAAAATTTTTTGACATCGTTTGACCCAATTTTCTGCCGTTGCAAAAACGCCAAAATTTCGGGATTTTTCGGCGAAATTTCGTTTTTCTCGGTAGAAAATAAATCGGATTTGAATTTTTGTCCGAAATATCCGAATTTTGACGAAATTTTAGATTCCGGTTCGGGTGATATTTTATCCGAAAACGAAATTTGAATCCTTGATCGCATTCTTGTTTGTCTTGGAATCTCGAGAAGGCAGACACACGAGCAAAATAGGGACGTGAATGGCAGCCGTTGTGCCAGCACTAAAAGGAAAGAGAAGCAGCGAACGGCGTCACAGGACTTTAGTCCTGCAGCAACAGTGCTTTTATCCTGTATGGTACTGTACCAATTGCATTTTGCTGGTATCTATTGTAAAGAAAAAACAGAGAAATAAGAAAAAGGAGAAAACGAAGAAGACAAAAAGAAGAATATATCAAGATATTCATAAGTCTCACGTTGGCGGATTTCGACTCGCCTTGATTCCGTTCCACGACTCGACTTCATACTAAGCGTTAGCTCGCACGCTTTAACCCGACGGCTGTTACAGTGACAACAGTTCGCCAACATCATCGTCCGCACCATTTGGCGCCATGCCTAGGCGTAACTCTACACTATCTCTGTCAACAATCTTCTGACACAATCAATCGTCCTATTGCTTCTGTTAGAGGTGATTATATTGCAATTCAGACCGATGTGCCTATTATTGGTGGCATACATGTAGGATTAATCATTGGTGATTTTTCAATGATCCATTGTCTACTACGGGTTATTGTGACAAGATCAACACATATAGAGTCTAAGGTGGAGTTGTAGGTATTTCAAACACAATGAATTAATTTGAGCTACTCTAGCTTGAGGAGACTGTGAAAAAAAATCAACATCAGTTGAGAAGACAATTGAATTTAGTGTTCAATCACCGTTTGTATATGTTGCAAATTTTTTATCGCTTGCACGACCACTATGAAGGCTTTAGCAAAATTAATTCTCAAGAATTTGATAACACCCTAATTGTAGCTAGCATTATACTCTCCGGAGTTTTACTGTTTTAAAAGTGAAGGTTTTGCTCCAATATCAATTCGACATGAAGGATTGAAGTTCAACGAGGAGTTTGCTTTTGCATAGATAATACAACGTTATTCCGTTGTCATAGCTCGATATGAGGGGTCTACTACAATTTATACTCTATTGACGGTTGATAGTTTTACAATATCATGGAATTTAATTACCTTTGAAGTCGCAATTTGAAGTACGTGAAAGTCATATGTGCAAGTTGCTCTTTTCAATAAGCATTGTTTGCCGAATTTTGTGATTCAGGTGGAGCATATGAAATATACATGATATAAGTTATTCGCTATCTATCAAGCGCCACATGTGATGTTTTAGTTTACAAGAAGTGTTTGGATTAGACTGTTCCCATCTTTCTTATTTAGATTAGTCCTTTAAACTATCAAGGCATAAGGTGTTCATGATGATTTGTTTCGAGGAGAGTTGCATTATATTTTGGCTACAAGAGGAATTCGTCCCAAGGTGGAGATTGTTGAAGTTGAGTGTGACACGAATTTGTTTCGTACTCCATTTCAAGTCTACTCCTACACAGTCTAATATTTACCACCATAAATATGTCCATGTTGCCAAGGGCAAGAGAAAAGCTCAACGTAAACATCTTCTCATATAGTGATCGTCTTTGTGCACCCGTGGTTTTTTTCGAAAGGGTTTTCCACGTAAAATCTATGTCTCCTATTCCTTTGATCCTGTATTTTTGTCGTGCGTTTTGTAACAATATGAACAATTTTTCTCTCATTTTTATTTGTTGTCACCCTATGTATCACCGATACGGCAATACTGGTACAGGCGATATGGCGATCCACAATTTCCTAAAAACAAGAATCCGACGATATGACAAGTATATATCTGTAATTAAAAAAAAATAAAAAAATGTAAGAGCGAGAAGACGACAGCGAAGAGAGAAGGTGACTACGGCTTACAAAGAGAGAAGGTAGTGGCGAGATTGTAGAGGGGGAAGACGGTAGCGGTGGCGATTAGCAGGCTGGGTAGAGAGCTAGCAGTAGAAGGAGAAGGGAGGGGAGGCGACGGTGGCTTGTAGAGGGAGAAGGCGATGGTGGCCAATAGGCTGGGCGGACGGGTAACGGTGGTGAGACAACAGAGGAAGAAGGGATGGGAGGCAACGGCGGTGTGCTTGCAAAAGGAGGCGGCAGTGGCGGCCCATAGGCTCGATGGAGGCTTGAGGGGAGGTGGTGGCTAGTAGTAGTCATCGGTTGGCTAGGTGGAGGGCGGTGGTTGCCGGGTCTAGGAATTTTAGGGAGTCAACAGTAGGAGAGATGATTGGGTGGAATAAGTGAGAGAGAGAGAGATTTTAGGATCACAAGAGATGGTTTGGATTAGACTCGGCTTTGTGTTTTTGGATGGGAAGTATTGGGGAGTATCATGGAGTATCGGAGAAGGATGAGGATAATTTTTATTAATTTTAAATACTGAATTTCGCCGATCCTTCTGATATCATATCGAAAAGGATCGTGGAGGATCACTATACCGGATAAGTATCCAGTAACGGTACGGCAATTTTGTGAAGGATCGGTGATTCATAGCTGTCACATGCTGCTTTTTCTAGCTGAATGGATTATTTTCATGCTAAAACTAAAACCGATTATTTTCGTGCTAAAACTGAAACCAACTAATTTAGGTTACTGGTTTGGCTTAGAAAGTTAACAAGATTAATTTTAAATGGCATCCGACTAAAAGGAAGAAAAAGTAAAAACAGAAACAAGTACGTAGGATAATGCCGGAACAAACATATATATAAAAAAAGGGTCCAACCTTGTTCAAAGGCACTGGCAAACTGAGAGGGGCATGAAACCAATGGCAAGATGATAAGGGGATAACAAGAAAACTATCTGGGTTAACCAAAGTACAACTCTACAACCAAATATGCTTTCTTATTCAAGCTTAACAAGCCATGGCATAAACATGTGAATGTTCAACAACTTATATATGTTGTTGTTAGATTCATATCTAGAAAGAAAGCCACATTCATGTACCATGGTTAACTAGATGTGTTCTATCTAGCTAATCAATGTGAATTGGTTGGAAAGATCCTTTTGCATGCTGACAATTGAGTAGATTGGTTGGAAGGTTCTTGATGAATGAAATTAATTAACCAAATCACGTGAAGTTCTCTCTTAAGCAAGTGCATGGGGTTGGTTTGTCGAAGCTTTTATCAGAATGCTTACTCGCGTATGGTCATTTAGCTGACTAGACTCGGTCGACTTTGTGCAGCATACGAAGTACCGTGCAAAATTAACTGGCATGAAGCAAGCAAAATTAGTACATGTTTTACATGCGGATGCATGCATACACGCTCGATGAAATTTCATGAATCAGCTTTCGCATGCTCGTTGAATTTCATAGATCAGTCCACACCGATGCTCAAGTAGGGCTGCTACATGCACGAATGTTTCTTTACAAGAGCTTTGTAAAAATATCCCCATCAAGCTAAGTTAGCCATAGGTGTGTCTACTACGATGTGTGATCATGTATACTAGGTAGAGTTGCGCGTGATGTTGCGCCGTGCGAAAAAATCTGGTCCGAAATCGGTGTCCGTGTCGAATTTGTGGAATAGTAATTTTTTTTACAAAATAACCGGACCTAAACGCAATTCTAAATCTTTCGAGTCGAAAGAACCGGCGCACGTGTCGAATTTGCGGAACTACGGGGTACTTTTTGAAAAATAACCGATCGAAGGACCTGTTCGCGATTTTGGAATCTTCGGTCGAAAGAACCGTTGTCTGAGTCAAATTTGCAGAATTACAGGGTCTTTTTTGCAAAATAACCGGTAGAAGGACTTGTTCACGATTTCGAAATTCACAGGGTCCTTTTTGCAAAAAAAACGGTGGAGGGACCTTTCCGCTATTACGGATTTCTCGAAGGGTTTTCTCGCAAAACTCGTGACATGGGCGGCCTCCCTGCGCTTCATTTCTTCCGCGTATAATGGAAGTATTATTTCTGGTATATAACATTAGGTACGTAATTTAGAGAGCACACTACGCTTGCTAGTACGATGTACGTTGACGTGTATCTTGATGAAATTTGGCATACAGGGCACTTACAACTAATAAAGTAAAACATAATATTATCAATTCTGAGGAGACATGTAGACCGAATATGTTGAAGTGAATGGCTAAAATGAGAAGAGAGGGGGGGGAGCAGCCACCTAAATGGACTGATGTAGTTGAACTAGGTCCCATCAAACCAGTCTGATTTATTGGTCAATGCAATCTTTGACTGAAGCATTTCATTTCTCCTGCATGCAGGCGGCGCAGATGGCCGCGTCCACCGCTGACTACAGCGCTAATGGTTACTTTGCTTAGTTGCGTAATTAATCACCGAAAGGGGGGAAAAAAGACGTCGCTGCAGGCACCCGAGGCGGCGTGGCGATCCAAAGTCCTCCCAGCCGGAGAGAAGCAGGCGAAGCTGCTCCTGCAAGGACTCACGTACGAGGCGGATGTGCGTGAATAAGGAGTCGCATGCTTGTTTCTCTTGGAATCTCCGGAAGGCAGCGACACACGAGCAAAATAGGGGCGTGAATGGCAGCCGTTGTGCCCAGTGGTGTGGACATAGGACATAAATTTAGAGAATGCTAAATCGGTCTTTAAATTTTAATCTTCTGCTCAATTTTCTATAACAACGACGTGCTAGCACTCCACGGTAGAAAGGGAGTGCTAGGGGGTACCTATGGTGTGATCGGGGGAGAGGGTGTCTTAGCCCCTGGTCGGTCCACCCCTGGTTGTGCCAGCACTAAAAACAGCGAATTGTGGCACAGGACTTTAGTCCTGCAGCAACAGTGCTTCATCTATATGGTACTGTAGCAATTGCAGTTTGCTGGTATCTATTGCAAAGAGAAAACAGAGAAATAAGAAAAAGGGAGAAAAAAGAAGACAAAAACAGGAATATATCAAGATATTCACAAGTCTCATGTTGGCGATTTCGACTCGTCTTGATTCCGTTCCACGACTCGACTTCATACTAAGCGTTGGTTCTCGCTTTAACCCGGCGACTGTTACAACGACAAAAGTTCGCCAACATCATCGTCCGCGCCATTTGGCGCCATGCCTAGGCGCAACTCTACGCCATCTCCGTCGACAATATTCTGCCACAGTCAATCGTCGTATTGCTTCTATTGGAGGTGGATTATATTACAATTCAGGCCGATGTGCCTATTATTAGCGGCATACATGCAGGATTAATCATCGGTAATTTTTCAACGATTCATTGCCTACTATGGGTTATTGTGATAAGATGCACACATATAGAGTCTAAAGTAGAGTTGTAGGTATTTCAAACACAATGAATTAATTTGAGCTTACGCTAGCAGGAGACTGTGAAAAAAAATCAACATCAGTTGAGGAGACAATTGAATTTAGTGTTCAATCACCGTTTGGATATGTTGCAAATTTTTTATCGCTTGCATGACCATTATGAAGGCTTTAGCAACATTAATTCTCAAGAATTTGATACACCCTAATTGTAGCTGGCATTATACTCTCCGGAGTTTTACTGTTTTAAAAGTGAAGGTTTTGCTCCAATATTAGTTCGACATGAAGGGTTGAAGTTCAACGAGGAGTTTGCTTTTGCATGGATAATACAACGTTATCCAGTTGTCATAGCTCGATACGAGGGGTCTACTACAATTTATACTCCATTGACGGCATGAGAGGTTTTTTCATATTGATAGTTTTACAAGAGTAGTTTCAACAATATCATGGAATTTAATTACCTTTGAAATCGCAATTTGAAGTACGTGAAAATCACACGTGCAAGTTGCTCTTTTCAATAAGCAGTGTTTGCCGAATTTTGTGTTTCAGGTGAAGCATATGAAATATACATGATATAAGTTATTCGCTATCTATCAAGCGCCACATGTGATATTTTAGTTCACAAGAAGCGTTTGGATTAGGCTGTTCTCATATTTCTTATTTAGATTAGTCCATTGAACTATCAAGGCATAAGATGTTCATGATGATTTATTTCGAGGAGAGTTTCGTTATATTTTGGCTACAAGAGGATTTCGTTCCAAGGTGGAGATTGTTGAAGTTGAGTGTGACATGAATTTGTTTCCTACTCCATCTCAAGTCTACTCCTACACAGAGTCTGATAGTTACCACTATAAATATGTCCATGTTGCCAAGGGCAAGAGCAAGAGCTCAACGTAAACATCTTGTCATATAGTGATCGCCTTTGTGCACCCGTAGTTTTTCTTAAAAGGGTTTTCCACGTAAAATCTATGTCTCCTGTTATTTTGATCCTATATTTTTGCCGTGCGTTTTGTAACAATATGAACAATATTTCTTTCAGTTTTATTTGTTGTCACCCTATGTATCAGTGATACGGCAATACTGGTACGGGCGATATGGTGATACGCAATTTCCCAAAAAATAAGAATCCGACGATACGGCAAGTATATATATGTATTTAAAAAAAATAAAAAAAATAAAAGAGGGAGAAGGCGACAGCGAAGAGAGAAGGTGACTATAGCTTACAAAGGAAGAAGGTAGTGGCGAGATTGTAGAGGAGGAAGACGGTAGCAGTGGCAGTTAGCAGGCTGGGTAGCAAGCTAGCAGTAGAAGGAGAAGGGAGGGGAGGCGACGGTGGCTTGTAGAGGGAGAAAGCGACGGTGGCGAGATTGCAGAGGAGAATGCGATGGTGGCTAATAGGCTAGGCAGACGGATAGCAGCGGCGAGACAACAGAGGGAGAAGGGTGGGGAGGCAACGGCGGCGTGCTTGCAAAGGGAAGTGGCAGTGGCGGCCCACAGGCTCGATGGAGGCTGGAGGGGAGGTGGTGGCTAGTAGTAGTCATCGGTTGGCTAGGTGGAGGGCAGTGGCTGCTGGGTCTAGGGATTTTAGGGAGTCAACAATAGGAAAGATGACTGGGTGGAATAAGTGAGAGAGAGGGAGATTTTAGGGTCAGGAGAGATGGTTTGAATTGGACTCGTCTTTGTGTTTTTGGACGGGAAGTATTTGAGGGTATCGTGGAGTATTAGAGAAGATATCATATCGAAAAGGATCGCGGAGGATCTCCATACCGGATAAGTATCCAGTAACGGTATGGCAATTTTGCGAAGGATCGGTGATTCATAGCTGTCACATGCTGCTTTTTCTAGCTGAATGGATTATTTTCATGCTAAAACTAAAACCAACTAATTTAGGTTACTGGTTTGGCTTAGAAAGTTAACAAGATTATTTTTAGCTGGCATCTGACTCAAAAGGAAGAAAAAGTAAAAACAGAAAAAAGTACGTAGGATAATGCCGGAACAACCATATATATAAAAAAAGGGTCCAACCTTGTTCAAAGGCAGTGGCAAACTGAGAGGGGCATGAAACCAATGGCAAGATTATAAGGGGATAACAAGAAAACTATCTGGGTTAACCAAAGTACAACTCTATAACCAAATATGCTTTCTTATTCAACCTTAACAAGCTATGGCATAAACATGTGAATGTTCAACAACTTATATATGTTGTTGTTAGATTCATATCTTAAAAGAAAGCCACATTCATGTGGTTAACTAGATGTGTTCTATCTAGCTAATCAATGTGAATTGGTTGGAAAGATCCCTTTGCATGCTGACAATTGAGTAGATTGGTTGGAAGGTTCTTGATCAATGAAATTAATTAACCAAATCACGTGAAGTTCTCTCTTAAGCAAGTGCATGGAGTTGGTTTGTCGAAGCTTTTATCAGAATGCTTACTCGCGTATGGTCATTTAGCTGACTAGACTCGCTCGACTTTGTGCGGCATACGAAGTACCGTGCAAAATTAATTGATATGAAGCAAGTAAAATTAGTACATGTTTTACATGCGGATGCATGCGTACGCGCTCGATGAAATTTCATGAATCAGCTTTCGCATGCTCGTTGAATTTCATAGATCTGTCCACACCGATGCTCAAGTAGGGCTGCTTACATGCTCGAATGTTTCTTTACAAGAGCTTTGTAAAATATCCCCATCAAGCTAAGTTTAGCCATAGGTGTGTGCCACTACGATGTGTGATCATGTAAATTTCTGGCATATAACATTAGTTACGTAATTTAGAGAGTACACTACGCTTGCTACTATGATGTACGTTGACGTGTATCTTGATGAAATTTGGCATACTGGACACTTACAACTAATAAACCACTAGCAAAACATAATATTATCAATTCTGAGGAACACATGTAGAACGAATATGTTGAAGTGAATGGCTAAAATGAGAAGAGAGAGAGGGGGGAGAGCAGCCACCTAAATGGACTGATGTAGTTGAACTAGGTCCCATCAAACCAGTCTGATTTATTGGCCAATGCAATCTTTGACTGAAGCTTTTCATTTCTCCTGCAGGAATTGATGAGCAGGGTCTATATGTCCTAAAGATTTTTACAAAAGAGTTGGTTGGTTTCTTCATTCCTATCACCTATTTAATCATGCTCAACTCAACAGTTACTTCTTCCCTACCACCAATTCATTCTTCCTTGAAACAAGCCAACAGGATTACAAGTACATCACCCTCAACTAATTAAAGAACTTACCAGAGAGCACTCGTGCAACAACCATGTCTACAATCTCTATTAGCAAAGGTAGAGCCACAGACATGAGTACTACTACATACCATTTTGGACACCAAGAAACCCACTTGAGGCTTGAGTGAAAGCAACATGGAACCATGAATGCTGGTTCACCAATAAATTAGTACTGCTGCTCCCAGCTTTTGTGCCCTAGCGAGGCCATGGTCATGTGACTGACATCAAGAACAATTTGGGCAACAACCTCAACTGCTGCCCATATTTGGGATTCAGCTGCATTAGAGATCATTAACTTGTTGAACTAAACTTGCTGTTTTGAGAGTCCTAGGTAACTAAGTTTTATTTGTTTCGCATGTGTAGCAGATTCCGTTCTGTTACAGAGTCCAGAGTTTTAAGTTAGTGTAATTGAGTTAGCTTTGGATGGTGGTTGAACTAATTGCCGGATGAGCTACAGGATATCGCGTCAGTTATAATCTTAGCAGGTTAGCTAACTGAGTTTGTTTAGATCATGAGTTTGTTTGGGAGATCTCCATAACCTTATCTGTAATCTTTTCTATATAAGAGCATTGGGAAATCAGAAAACGCTGCGGCGGCATTGCAGCACAAATCTCTTTGTTTTATCGTTGCTTGCTGTATTGTTTTTTTGTTCTCAGGTTGCTACTCTGCGTTACTTCTGAACTTCCATCAAGTGAGTTCAGTAAAGTAGCATGCAAGCAGGAACACAGAGAACATTGACAGGTGAAGATTGAATCGGTGATCACAACAATTGGTATCAGAGCCATTTGGTTTAGAGATCATGGTGCTGCCGCCAGGCACGTCGGCAAATAGTGATCAGTCTGGGAACAATACAGAATCATCTTTCTCAGCAAGAACAATGTCAAGAACTGGGGCTGTGCCGATTCAATATCCGATTCTCACAGATTCAAACTACAGTCTATGGGCAGTGAAGATGAAGATCATCTTGCGTTCTCTCGGCGTCTGGGCAGCAATTGAAGGAGACTCACCTGTAGAAGAAGAGAAAGATCAGGGAGCTCTGGCTGCAATCTCTCAAGCAGTACCCGATTCTGTAATGTTGTCAATTGCAAAAAAAGAAACGGCAAGAGAAGCTTGGGAAGCCATCAAGGAGATGCGAGTTGGAGAGGATCGTGTCAGGAAGGCTAGGGTGCAGATGCTGAGGAGGCAACTTGATCGCTTGGTAATGCAAGAATCAGAAAGTATTGCTGACTTCTCGCAAAAACTCACTGGTTTAGTGAAAGACCATGTGGAGGTCTATCCCTGATGGTGATGAGTAATTGACCGTGGTTTAGCATGATGTGCTTGAATTTGAGTTTGATCCGAGTGGTGAGGGTCGGAGACCGGTTGTCCGACCCTCAGGCTTTGGTGGTCGGAGACGGTTGTCCGAGACGGGCTCGTGGTCGAAGACCGTGGTCGACCAGTGGTCGGGACGAAGACTAGTGGTCAGACCTCGAGTGGTCGGGACGAAGACCAGTGGTCAGACCCCGAGTGGTCGGGACGAAGACTAGTGGTCAGACCTCGAGTGGTCGGGATGAAGACCAGTGGTCAGACCTCGAGTGGTCGGGATGGAGATCAGTGGTCAGACCATGGGTGGTCGGGATGGAGACCAGTGGTCAGACCACGTGTGGTCGGGGTTATGCTGGTCAGCATAGTGTATATCTTTCTGTTGAGATGGATATGTGTTGTTGGACATTGCTATGTGATGTGGTTTCCTTGTCTATGATGGTTGCAGGACTTTGGAGCTAGGTCATGGTGAGGCGAAGGGGATCAGGACTAGGCTGGGAGAGCTGAGGTCCAGATGATCAAGGTGTCGCCAAAGATGACTGAGGCCAGGGAGTAGCTGCAAGCCGAGAAGACAAAGGAATGGATGAGATGCTAACTTGGAGCTGCTCTGATCTAGGAGGACCGTTGGATCGCGGTCAGGAAGATAGAGTAGCGGGTCAAGTTAGTGTGAGTTGAAAAGCGTGCAAAACCCGTTGTGTTGTTGGGTTTCGGGTGAGCCCATGCATAGCTTTGTGAGTGGGTAAAATCTCAGCCCTTGATGGAGTGCTCTAGGGTTTAGAGGCTCATCCAAGGGTGGTAGGTGTTCCAAGCCTGCTATGAATAGACAGGGAGAGGGGTGTCTCCTTGGGGGTGAGCAGGTGAGGAAAGTCTACGTGAGTAGTTGAGAGTTGTTGAGAGTGACAGTGTAAGGATCAAATCCTGGCTCTTGGATGTTGGCTTAGGATTGAAGCAGGACATCCAAAGGTGGGAATTGATCCTAGGTCACTATAAATAGAGGGTAGGGCAACCTCCCTCTTTGAAGGTTGTGAAGGTTCTGAGGTTTTTGCTGCTCGTTTGAGTTTTGCCCACTTTGTTGTGAGGCTTTGTAAACCTCCCTTCCAGAAATGAAATGTTCTTCACTTATATTCTTGTTTCATTTCTCTTACGTATTTACATTACGCACTTAAATTCTATTATCTAAATTCCGCATTTACTTACTTGCAATTTACTTTACGTAATTTGGATTTGCCTCATCTCCTTCTACATGCTTTTGAGTCCTTTTTGAAATTCATGATTGATGAACTCTTCTCTGGATTCGGTGCTTTCAATCATTTAGGCAATCCTTGCGTTCTTGTTGCAAGTTGTAAATCTGTGTTCTTAAAGTGCGTAAACGTATGACTTGCAGTTCGTTAGTCTTGATTGGCTTCTGGTTCTTTTTGCCAAAGATGAAAGATTGCTGGATGAATCTTCTATAGATCATATCCCAATCATCTAGGCAATCTACAACCTCTTCTATTCAGTTTTGGAAGAAACCAATTTCTGTGCCTAGTTTTCAGATAGTGTTTCTATCTGTTTGAAGGGTTGTTTCTTCGTGTACTTACTTGCTGTGATTTGTGGAGAGTTATCCAAGGATATTCTGACCATCAACTCCCACCAGCAAGTTAGGGGTAAAGTCTGTGTTCGTGACTCTGTTTTTGGTGTTGCATTTGTTAAACTGAAAAGGGACGGAACCTTGGTATCAATTCCTTCGATTGATGACTGAAATAGGTTCCTGACATCCTTAGGGAGGTGCACACCAAGTTTCACTGTTTTTGGATCAGCCGATCAAAAGTTACATCGATTTCTGTTTTTAAGATCGTGCTGATTTTACTGTTCATCCGACCCCGAGCACTGTTCATCCGACCTCTGTAGGGCGGACGTACTGTTCATCGGTCGGGAGGTACTGTTCATCTAAGCACTATTCACCTGAGTACTGTTCATCCGACCTCCGCAGGTCGGGCGTACTGTTCATCCGGTCGGGATGCTGTTCATCCGACTATTCACCCGCATGTTCATCCGACCTCCGTAGGTCGGGCGTCGTTCGTCCGTCGGATCTCGTTCACCCGAACACTATTCACATGAGTACTGTTCATCCGACCACTTCGGGTCGGGAGTACTGTTCATCCGACCACTTCGGGTCGGGATTACTGTTCATCCGACCACTTCGGGTCGGGAGTACTGTTCATCCGACCAGTGCTGGTCGGGAGTACTGTTCATCCGACCTCTGTAGGTCGGGGGTACTGTTCATCCGACCAGAGATACCCGACCAGTGCAGTTTCTTTCTGGACTTTTGGTGGTTTGAATTCTAGGGGGAAAGTTTATTCGAAAAATTTTATTTGGCTCCTATTCACCCCCCCTCTAGTCGCCTTTTTCGATCTTTCATTTAGTTGGTGAGATACGTTCTTTAGGCACAGAGGTAAAAGATGATGTTGTAGTGGAAAAATTATTCAGCGCTGTGACTGATAAATTTCTTCCTATTGTCGGCACAATTGAGCAGTGGGGTGATCTATCAATCATGTCTTTGACCGAGGCAATTGGTAGACTTCGAATGTTTGAAGAAACCATCAAAGGCAGACAACACCGCAAGGAAGAAGGGGAGCAATTGCTTCTTTCGCAAGGCCAGTGGGGAACCCAATCTGTGAAAGAGAAGAAGAATAGAGAGGGTCCCAGCAGCTGGGTCAGGAGAGGCGGAGGTCGTGGATGGAACAGAGGGCGTGGTCGCGGTCACATGAATGGCCGGGGAGACATTGCAGATAGAAGTTTCAACCGAAGTGGTTACAATGGCCGTGAAGTTGAAGGAGAGAGGAAGCCATATAGGAAGTTTGACAAAATGGAGATTAAATGTTACAATTGTTCCGAGATGGGACATTTTGCATCTGAGTGCGCGAAGCCAAGAAAAGAGAAGGCACATTTTGTTGAGAAGGTTAGAGATGACGATCTAGCTTTGTTGATGCTTGAAGCATGTGAGCTCTCAGTGTCGGTGGATCATGGAACAGAGAGGGTGATGCTCAATGAAGAAACAGTAGACCCTAATCAGGGACATGATGAAGATCGGTCCAATGATTTGTGGTATCTAGATACTGGAGCAACTAATCATATGACAGGATGTAAGAAAGTTTTTTCTGAACTGGATACCTCAATCAAAGGATCAGTCAGGTTTGGCGATGGGTCCGTTGTTGATATTCATGGCCAAGGATCCATTCTTCTGAAAGGAGTGGAAAATGAACACAGGTTACTCACGGGTGTATATTACATCCCGAGTCTAAGAAGTAATGTAATCAGCCTTGGGCTGTTAGATAGCTTTGGTTGCAGGATTGAGATTGCAAATGGCATGCTGAGAGTAAGTGATCCAGATGGCAAGTTACTCTTCAAGGTGAAAAAAAGCTGGAATCAGCTATATGTGCATCGTTGAAACATGCACAACCCATATGTCTTATGACCAAATATGATGAAGAAGATTGGCTTTGGCATGCCAGGTTTGGTCACATAAGCTTTCAATCCTTGAAGAACTTGTCACAATGTGATCTGGTCAGTGGATTGCCGAAAATTGAGCACAAGGAACTGTTATGTGAAGCATATCTGTTGGGAAAGCAGAAAAGGAAGCCATTTCCTCAGAAGTCATTATTTCGGGCTAAATATCCATTGGAACTTGTCCATGCTGATTTATGTGGTCCGATAAATCCACCAACACCAGCAGGAAATAAGTATTTCCTGTTGATGGTTGACGATTACTCACGTTTTATGTGGGTGGTTCTGATCAAAAGCAAAGATGAAGCCTTGCTTGGTTTCAAGAAGATCAAAACAACGGTATAAGTTGAAGTTGTAAGGAAAATGAAGTCGCTTTGTACTGATCGGGGAGGTGAGTTCATCTCACATAACTTTGAAGACTTCAGTGCACAAGAAGGGATCAGACGACTTTTGACAGCTCCTTATTCACCGCAGCAGAATGGGGTTGCGGAACGTCGGAATCAGACAATACTCGGCACTGCGAGATGTCTTCTCAAGAACAAATGTGTGCTAGGACGTTTTTGGGGAGAAGCAGTGGCCACGGCTGTTTACCTGTTGAATCGAGCTCCAACCCGCAGCAATGAAACTGGAACACCATATGAACTTTGGTACAAGAAGAAACCGAATGTGAGTCATCTTCGGGTTTTTTGATGTATTGCTCACATCAAAGCACCTGTGCCTTACCTAAAGAAGCTTCAAAACAGAAGTATGAAGGTAGTTTTCATTGGGTATGAGACTGGCTCAAAAGCCTACAGGTTTTATAGCCCAAGGTCTGGCAAGGTGATAATCAGCCGAGATGTTGTTTTTGAAGAAAAGGCACAGTGGACTTGGAACGAAAATGATGAAACAGAGTCTGATAATATTCATCAAGGGACTTTCTCAGTTGAGTTTGATATGAGGGCAGCATCAAGTTCAGATGCACAAGTTGTGGAAGTGGAACCGGTTGATCAAGAGCAAAATGCCGAAGTAAATGATCAAGACCCTGATGAAACTCTAGAACAAACAGAGGGGTGCTCTTCTCCAATTCTAGCAAGCCCTGGAGGAAGTTCAGATGCATCAGAACAGGCAACACCAAGCTCAGATTCCTCTTCAGAAGGACCGTTACGGTATCGGTTACTAGAAGATATATATGAAGCCACATCTGAAATAGAACTGCAAGACTCTGGGTTGCTGTTGCTAGCATTGGAAGAACCGGTGAGTTATCTTGAAGCAATGAAGGAAAGTGGCTGGAAAAGAGCAATGGAAGAAGAACTAAAGTCGATTAAGGAAAATGAAACGTGGGAGCTTGTATCCCTGCCAGAGAAACAAAAAGCAATTGGCTTAAAATGGGTATTCAAAGTTAAGAAGGATTCATCTGGAAGGGTTGTCAAGTATAAAGTTCGTCTTGTCGCAAAAGGGTATGTACAAAAACAGGGAATCGACTTTGAAGAGGTCTTTGCTCCAGTAGCCCGCATTGAGACAGTGAGATTACTCATTGCGATGGCGGCCCATGGAAACTGGGAGGTGCATCATATGGACGTGAAGTCCGCTTTCTTGAATGGAGACTTGAAAGAAGAGGTATATGTATCACAACCACCTAGTTTTGTTGATGATCATAAACCTCACTTTGTGCTAAAGCTTAGGAAGGCAATATATGGTCTTCGGCAAGCACCTAGAGCGTGGAATGCTAAACTTGATGAGAGCCTTATGTTGCTTGGTTTTGAGAAATGTCCTCATGAGCATGCTGTTTGCCTAAAGCAAAGCAAGAGTTCTGTCATTATGGTAGGAGTATATGTGGGTGATTTAATCATCACTTCCTCATCTCATGGAGACATTGAAGATTTCAAGAATCACATGAAGAAGCTTTTTAATATGAGTGATCTTGGACTCTTAAGCTATTATTTGGGAATTGAAGTGAAGCAATCAGCTAGAGGTATTTCATTGTGTCAAGCTGGATATGCTGCAAAAGTGCTTGAGCAATTCGGCATGAAGGACTGTAATTCTTGTTAGACACCCATGGAAAATCGGCTGAAACTGGTCAAACAAAGCAATGATCCAACAGTGGATGCAACTATGTATCGAAGTACAATTGGATGCTTGCGGTATTTGGTGAATACTCGTCCGGACATTGCCTTTGCTGTTGGATATGTCAGCCGATTCATGGAAGCCCCAACATCCCAACATCTTGCGGCAGTGAAACACATTCTGAGATATGTAAATGGAACACTGAAGGTTGGATGTTTTTACAAGAAAGGTTGCAATGAAGAAATGAAGTTGACTGGCTATTGTGACAGTGATCTAGCTGGGGACTTAAGTGATCGGAAAAGTACCACTGGAATCATATACTTCTTAGGGTCAAGCCCGATCACTTGGATGTCACAAAAACAGAGAATTGTTGCTCTTTCATCGTGTGAAGCTGAGTATATAGCAGCTGCAAGCACTGCTTGTCAGGGTGTATGGCTAGCTCGGTTGCTGGGCAGCCTTCAGAGGAAACCAGTGGAGAAATTTGGGCTGAAAGTTGACAATAAAGCAGCAATTTCTTTGTGTAAGAATCCTGTGTATCATGAAAGGAGCAAACACATTGATACTAGGTATCATTTTATAAGGAAATGTGTTGAAGATGAAGAAGTTGAAGTTACTTATGTCAGATTTGAAGATCAGAAGGCTGACATGTTAACCAAGGCACTTGGACGGGCAAAATTTCTGGAATCACGACAGAAGTTAGGCGTAATGGAAGTGGGGACTGAACATCAAGTTTAGGGAGGTGATTGTTGAACTAAACTTGCTGTTTTGAGAGTCCTAGGTAACTAAGTTTTATTTGTTTCGCATGTGTAGCAGATTCTGTTCTGTTACAGAGTCCAGAGTTTTAAGTTAGCGTAATTGAGTTAGCTTTGGATGGTGGTTGAACTAATTGCCGGACAAGCTACAGGATATCGCGTCAGTTATAATCTTAGCAGGTTAGCTAACTGAGTTTGTTTAGATCATGAGTTTGTTTGGGAGATCACCATAACCTTATCTGTAATCTTTTCTATATAAGAGCATTGGGAAATCAGAAAACGCTGCGGCGACATTGCAGCACAAATCTCTTTGTTTTATCGTTGCTTGCTGTATTGTTTTTTTGTTCTCAGGTTGCTGCTCTGCGTTACTTCTGAACTTCCATCAAGTGAGTTCAGTAAAGTAGCATGCAAGCAGGAACACAGAGAACATTGACAGGTGAAGATTGAATCGGTGATCACAACATAACTGTCCTGCATCATACTTCTGTATTCTGGCAAGAGTTCAGACTGAAATCAAGGCTGTCCGTACATGCATGTACATCTTAAATGGTGTGTTTGAGTTGCTTGAGATATCTCTTGACTTGGGGCATCATACTATTTGTCATTCTGTTCTTGACTTCTTGTATATAGTTGTATTTGCTTAGCTTGTTCGATGGCAGCTATTGCCAATTTTTGTTGGCCTGGTCTCTCCTCGGTATTATCTATATCGCCTATTTTCTTTTCTTTTTTTGAAGGTAGAGAGAATCATCGCCAGAAGTACCGAATCCATTTGCCGGAGATGCGAATGACGGCCGGCAAAAACCTGTTGAAGATGCCGGTGATGAAGGTGAAGGCCGGCTGTCCTGATGAAGATCTTGGGCTGGAGGCGTAGCTCGAAGGAGAATGACGTACACCCAGCCGTAGCATGCACCGGTGGTTGACGAGATCGCCGCAACACCGAAGACGCTGCTGGCCTCTTCCACAAAAACAAGTCTGTGGGTTGTTGAGAATAATCTTGTGCGTGATATTCTGAGTCCAATTGTTTTCAGAGTTTAGTTTGTTGGTTGCGTGTTTCTCAGGTCTCTGTATTACTAGAAGCAGTAAGAAGAGTCCTGATTCGTTTAAGTAGAGTTCAGGTAGTTTGAAGTTTGACAAGTCTGTATTAGTGCCGGATATCAAATAGTAGATATTCACGGCCAAAGCTTCAGAGTTTGAGTCGGAGTCCAGTTAGTTTTGCAATCCGGATTGGCAGTTGTAACTGATTCAGTTTATATCTTGTAATCTCTAGCTATATAAGCAATAGAAGAAAAAAACCAGAAAAGCTGCGGGAGGTTTTGGCAGCACCAATTGATTCTGACTTGTGTTTGCTGTTTCTGTTCTTTGCTATTGCTTTGCCGTTTCTTTGTCTCGAAGAGAATACCATCAGACAACTACACCAAGCGTTGTTCAGGGAGTTCCAGCAGTGGCATCCAACAACTTGTTGAGTCAAGTTTCGACATTTGGTATCAGAGTCTAAGGTTTTGAATCAACTCGCTGCCCCGGAGGAGGAACGACACACGACAGGCTATCGTAGCTAACCGGCGAAAGCGGTCGGCGCTGCAGGTGACAGCGGCACGAGCGCACGGAGTAGCTGGCGGTGCGGCGGCTACGCGCATCTGGCGCAGAGGCGAAGGCCTCGGGATCGTCACGGCAGGCACAGGGCGCTGCTGGCTCGGCGTGTGGCCAAAACCCAAAGGCGTCCACGCGCATGCGCACGAAACGGTCGGTGGGGCGATCGAATCTGTTCATTCGTGCGTGTTGAATCAGAAGGCGATACAGGCGAGATTTCTTCTGGCGTCACGTACGAGGGAGAGCAATAGAAAGCCATCGTCCTCTCCACACTAGAAGCTCTAGGCGGTAGTACGCATGCATAATCTAGCCTTGTGCGGCAACTAGCAACATACGACAGCAAAGGACATCAGTCCTAGTACGTGTAAGCAATCAACAGAAGTCAAGAAGCTTCAGATTGTGGGCGTTTTGGCGTGAGGAGCAGCAGAGCTTCTCAATCGAGCGTGAAAGATGACTCAGGGGCGTTGAAGAGATGTGTTTGTCGTCCAAAATCAAGTATATCGAAGATGAGTCTAGAATGTTGAGAAGTTGTGGTCGTTGTTCTAGATGTGTGTGCGTATGAGAGTTCTTGCATATGTGTCGAAGTTCTTTCATGGGTAAGCTCTAATGTGAGTCTGCGTCACCGTCAAGTTGTGTTACCGGTGAAAAGACAATTTGAGTTGAGGCACAGGTCGCAATTACTGGCAAGGTGCGTCACCGATGGTATGGCCAGCAAGAAGAAGGCGGAACTCCTTGGAGATGGGTTCACCATCCTGTGTCAAAGTATGTGTTGGGCAAATCGTAGTTGAGACCGATTGCCTCAATGAATAAGAGTCGATGTGTTAAGATTAGGGCGGAAATGTAAGAGATAATCTTGGCATGCATTAGTTAAAGAGATAAGATTGAGTTTCAGTTTTAGAAGGTTAAAACTCTGCAAGTTTGTTTGAGTTTTTTAAGATTAGGAGTTCGGATTGTTATCCAAGTTAGCATGTAGTTTTGGGTATAAATATAAGGGTAGACTTGAGTTTTGTAAGCAGAACAGAACGAGACATGGGTTAGGTAAGTTTCAGGAGATGACGCCGTCGGGATTGAGGATGGACGGTGAGCAGACCCGTCCACACCGAGAAGCTCTTAATGGCTGGATCTGAGGCTAAGACCAAAGGAACTAGGTGATAGAAATTGGGCCATTGGGAGGCTCATTTTCTTTAATTCCAAAGTATGTATGATTTAGTTCTATATTGTCTAGCCAAGTGGAGGAAAAATAACTTAAAATGTGGAGTCCTTGCCACCTCTTGATTTTAATTAAACTTGGCATGAGAATGGCATACGGTGGACAGTGGGCTAAACACACGCGCGCGCATTCGCGTATTTTCGCATGAAAATTTACGTGACTTGTGACTTGTGTAGTGTGTCTCTTGGCACTTTGAATTCATCTTTTGTTTTGTTAAACCTTGCAATTACCTCTCCATTCAATCTACTTAAAATTCGGTGTCATTATGCAGGCAGTTACTAGTGAGTTAATTGACATTATGCAGTCAGTTACTAGTGAGTTAATTGACATTATGCAGTTAGTTACTAGTAGCTGCCAAATTCAATTGTCATTATATTGTTAGTTACTGGTGTACGTGTATAAAAACTCCTGGAGACATCCAGGACAGAGACACTGAATTCCTCCTCCTAATCTCTGAATTGTTGTACTGTTGTGTTGAGCTGTTGAACCTCGTCGGCCTTCCTCCTGGTGTGTACCGTGAAAGAGGGTGAGCGGTATCTCCGAGCCATTGCCGCAGAGTTCACCTGCACGGGACGGCAATAAGGTTTTTGGGCAGCGCATCAGCGTGACCACTCTACTTCTTCCTCGACGTCGACTACTTCCACGACCGCGTCTGCGCTGCTTCCTATTCTTCAGCAAGCCTAATTGTAAGTCATTCGTGTGATAGATCAATTCCGTTAATATACAATTCTTGAGCATATTCTGAAGTACAATGTGTTACCTGCTGTTTTATGCATCTTTAGTTTTTTGTTATATTTGCCTCAATATAAAATCTGGAATAAAAATATTGCGCATATTTACAACAGGGTGGGGATTCAGGAATTGAACGGGGGTGTCACCACAGGTGCGTAGCCAACAGGGTACCCTTTGGCCGTCGGATTATAAGTACCTTTTTTTTGTATTGGTGTTTATTTTTTGGCATAGCGATGGTGAATACGCACGTATTCAGACGTAGTAGATGATTCTTGAGCTATGTCACTGAATGGGCCGCTGCTTGTTGGAGATCTAATTTGATAATTAGTGACTTTCTTTGCTACTTGTATAACTAGATTCAAATCCTATATGCACGCTGAGACCATATAGAGAGAGCACTGCTAGACACCTATTGTTCACGAGGATATGATAGCCCACCGAGTCAAGGCCACTTGACACGAGTCACGGAGAGTCGGCGATTGTGAGGACACAACGAGGAATCGAGTGGATGCCGGAGAGTTGGCGAAGGTGTGGGCATGCGGCGATGGGCAACCCACCTTGGCGGCGGCAAGTGAGCAGGCAAGATGATGCAGCGTGAGTCGATGAGTGTCTAATCGGCTAAGTAGGCTGACCACAACAACAAATAGGCAATGTAAGCCTATCTTCTGGTTTATGATTTTTTTTGTCAATTGTACCTGTATCATGGGTTGAATAGAGGCAATAGCCGATTTATTTGATTGATTCTTGATTCGTGTTAACTTGTTCATAGATTTGCAAAATTTTAACAAGCGAATATTGCACAATTATTTTTCAAATAATGAAGTACTAGTAGTAACTTTAGAACCGATGAGAACATAACATAAGCTATTTAAATATTTATCTCAATTTAGGGTGCGTTTGGTTGGGTGAATGAGGATGAACGGGATGGGATGATACAGGATGGATGGGATAATCCTGGATAAGATGGTACGGGGAGTGTGTTTGGTTGTCTGAATGGAATGATACATGATTTTGTTTGGTTGCTTGGATGGAATGGTACGGGATGGTACGAAATGATGTTTGGTTGGATGAATGAGGTTAGTATGGTAAGCTTTATCACTAGTGGTACGGGATGGTACAGGATGGTTCAACCAATTTGGAGGTACGGGATGATACAGCATATTTGAAGAATATTCCTAGAATCTGTACCACTTCGTCCCGTACAAGATGGTTCCATACACTCAACCAAATACATGTATCAAAATCTATCCTGTATCATCCCATCCCGTTCATGCTCGTTCATCCAACCAAACGCATCCTTAGTCTCATCCTTTGAGTCCACTCTCTATATTTATCATGACAGAGATTAACGTCAAAAGCCACATGGGAACCTGACATAAGGTGAGAAGAAAGCCTCCTAAGGTTACTGCTGTACAGGGCTCCCCTAGCCCTAAATATCGCTGGCAATGAGCCAGGGAGGAAGGGGAGGGACCGGATCTAGTTGGGTTGTGGCCGACTCCAGAGGCGAAGGTTGGACAGAAAACGAGAGGTTCCTCTCCTATAGGCTACTAGTATACTGCCCTGTCTTTCGGTTTTCTTTTCCCAGCACGTAATATATGGTCTTTTCCTTTTCTAGAACGTTTGTTTCCTTTTCCTTAATTCCAAGATATTTGTTTCCTTTTCCTTGAGATGATGCTGGAGGTGGGGGGAGATCTGTTGTGAGCCACAGGGATGAGTTAGACACATTAAACAATGGCCATCGGATGTGGGTGAGTAAAGCTGAGGAAAGATCTGAGAGGTTAATTTTGATGGAGGCAAATTTCTATGGACGTTTCGCTGGGTGCATAAAGGTTAGGTCATCTCTAGTGGGGTGTATTATTTGGGGTGGACGTAGAAAAAAATGCTTAGGTGCATTATAAAGAGGTATAGATACGACCTTCTTAAATTTACTTCTCCCTTCTATTTTTCTTAACATGCACGTTAATCCGTATTTACACAACAGCTTTCCTTAGAATGCATGTTAATACGTGTTTACACACCAAAATTTGGGGTTATCCTCGATCGGAACATGAATATATAAATTCGAATCCTCTGTGTATACTATACTAATTCAGAATCACGCTAATGCACACAGTGACAACATAGACAAAATATCAACTTTATACACAGCGAAATAGGAATAAATGATTAAATATGATAAATATATAGATAGTGTGATGACCTTTATGGTCGAGTTTACATTTATTACGCCTTGCGAGGCTTATTCACTAAATAAGATAAACTTCAGCAAAATGGAAACTTCAGCGGAAAACTAATCAAACTGCCACAGGCGATCAAAAAGAGTCGAATCAGAATAAATGGTATCTTCATGATACTTCTCCAGAGCTGTACTGCAACACCCTAATTTTTGAGTCTTTGAAAAGTTGGAAAATTTAAAAGAACTATTTGGATTTTCCCCAATTAAATAAAGCTTAATTTGAATTTTCATACTAAGGAAAGATTTAATTTTATTAATCTATATATTAAACATAATGATTTTTTTCTGTATTTTTTGAGATTATTTTGAATTTATTTGCTATTATTTAGATTTATTTGAATTTATGGTATTTTCTTAATTCGAAGGATTTTTTTTCTAAAAAATCTTGCCCAGCCCGTTCCTATTCCAGCCTCTCGCAGCCTAGCCTGCTCTCGCCCGACCTACCTTGGTCCACCTATCTCCTCAACCTGCCTCGACCTAGTCACATCAACCTAGTCCAACCCAATAGTACATGTGTACTGTTCATCTTCTTCACGGAGATCGCACCACGCACAAAGCCGAGTCCGTGTCCCGCACGCGTGGCCATCGCGTCAGGCTATAAGACCGAGCACCGCTCATGTATAAACAATCGCCTCAATCTCCTCTCCTGAATCCCTAAGGTTCCTTCGTGGATTGTGTTGTCTTCTCTCCGGAATCTAGCTTGGAAGCTGTGTGCCACCGTTGTCTTCCTAGCCGGATTATGCCTCGGCCGATGAGTCTTCGCTGTTGCGCTCTACGCGATGCTCCCCTTAGTTTCCCTGGAGGCGCAATGTTTCACCATTGCCGCCGCAAGCCTTTAGCATCACCGCCTTCTTCCTTGTTGCCAGTCACCGTAGTCGTTGCCGGTGAAACCGAGTGCGTCACAGAGTTCCCACTACCCAGTTTGTCCAAATGCATCTCTTCCCTGCTCGGTTCTCGCCACCATGGTTGTTGCCAGTCATCGCCGGAGTTGGCTGCCGACCTAGCCGATGTGGCTGCTGACGTGGGTGACCACCTCACCGCCAGGTCAGCGCCAGCTGCCGACGTGTTGCTCGATCAACGCTTGCATGGCAGTCCGAACCCAAGATCGAAAACCAAGTCTATGACATGTGGGACGCACCTGTCATAGTCTCTTTTCCATGAACTCAGTCCACATTGGACTGTAGCTTTCACATGGACTTAGTCTATATGTCATGGGCCCACATGTCAGCCTAATAATCTTTTTCTAAATTTATTTATTTTTAAAAATCAGCCACTGACTGACGTGAGCATGACGGAATAAATCAATTTTTCTATATAAAAATAATTACAAATTTTCAAAAAAATTATCTTGTTTTCCTTTATTTAAATCTTTCGAAATCTTGTTCTCCTTCATACGAGCTCCGATTGAGGCGATTCAAATTTTTAAATTTTTCTAAAATCAAGATCTTCATTATAGATCTATTTATTTTAAATTTTGAGTTTTTTTATGTCTCTGTTTGTTGTTTATTTGCATTTCTCATTTTTTTTTCCGTAGATATTAATTCCGAGAAAGCGAACGAAGGATTTGAAGATCAAGACTCAGCAACTTGTGTTTGAACAAGGCAAGTCATAACCTTTTATCATGTTAAATCTATATTAAAAAAAGTACTTTGTTTTATACAAATTGCATGTTATTTCTGTACAATGATTTTTTTGATGGGAATAGCTAAATACCTATTTGTCATTATGCCATCTTGATTATTATAATTCCATGTATCCATTGTTACTTTAGGTTAGGACATTATTAGTTTAATTGTATTTCCAACATTGGGTTATTGTAGCTATGCTTAGACAAGCTTACTTGTATGATGGGATTCATATCACATGTTGAATATTGATAAATTTGACTTAATGAGATATAGAATTGTGGTGGGTAGCTATTATTGTAAAATTTGTTGTACCATGATAGAGTATACCATTAGTCTTGGTTAAACAAAATAGTTTTCCTTTGGACAAGTGATCGTGTAGTAAATGGGTGCGGTTAGCATACATGGAATGTGGATGTCTCGCCCAAAACAACTTAAGTACTCACCTTTCGGGCAACTTAAGCATACTAAGAAGATCATAACAAAACCTTTCGAAAACTCAATCCGAACATAGGCCCTTCTAATAAGCCTAGTCTCACCATCCACCCTCACACGGAGAAAAATAGGAGGCACTTACCGTTGGACTAGAAACATAACTATTTAAGATATGGAGCCACTTACTTAAAAACACTCCTTCTCTGACCTCACACATAGCTTAATCTACCCCTAAGATATCATATGTCAAGACTCGGTAACTTACTAAATTGGATCTGCCCTATAAAGACATATGGTTGTATGATTAACCTAGTTCAATGGCTTACAAGGTTTTCCTTAACTTACCGAGGCAAAACTTTCAATCTATTTGTTCACATCAATCATATCAATTGATTCACACAGAATCACCATCTCAATGTCACATAGACCCACCTAACACCATAGCATCTTGCCACTTGTCTCAATCTAAATTATTTACCACCCTCAGTTGATTACTGTGCGACACATGTCATCAACATCAACATCGTGTGACAATACAAGACACATCATCTTCATAAATATATTGTATAAACAATTAATCATATTTGAATTTACAACTCTAAAATAATATTGATAACTTGTTACATGGCTAAGCATACTAACATGTTCTAATCAAATATTAATTATCTATCCTATGAAAAATGATCACTGCTACAATTTAGATTACTAACGACCAAACCTAACTACGATAAAAAAAGGTTTGGTCGTCAATATTATTTGAAGCGGGTCGGAGGAAAAATCAATGTTTAACGGAATGCTTTGTTACGAGATAAGATTTCTGTAACCGATTCGGTTACTATCTATCTCTTATTTGTGGGCGAATCCGAACTCATCTCTTATGCTTTCCTCTATATATTGGGCTTCCCCCCATGTAAAAGATCAATCTAATAAAGCGTGAGAGAATTCCACCCTATATTGTGTGTGCTCTCTTTCTTGTTCGTGTGATCCTGTTGGTGTGCTGTTGATTGATCGTGGGTGAACGACTACATTTTATAACATGTTAATATGTGTTGGGATTCTTTTTTCTATCATTAAGTAATTCTGTAAATTGCTTAATCATTAACAGAAAATTATGAAATTGCTAGAAAAATTCTGGAAAATTTTAGATAATTATCTACTGAATAGATATAGGCCAAGCTTTACTGATTGAAGTGCGAGCATGCAATATAATGATTTTACCAGCAGTAAAAGTCATTTTGCATAAATAGAAATAGGATATGTTGGACATCGCAAAGAGGGAATCTATCAAGCTTGCCCTGAATGGCAATAATTACATTACCCAGGCAAATGAATACTAAAATTAATCTGATAGCTCGATCTTTTGGAGCCACTTTGCTTTCCTAGCCTGAAGGCGATACCTGCTCTTCTCGAAGCCGCGGATATACGGCTATGCACCTCTGAGCGCCATCTTCACGATCTGAAGGTGAATAATTAATAGAAGATGACTAGTTTGTATTTTTGAATTCTCTGAAGGAAAATATATAACTAGCAAGATCCGTCCTATTACCAGAAGCACAGCACGAATGGATCATGTCACTCTTTCAGGATCCTAAAAGTTGTGGTAGCATATAATTTTTGTCATACACAAGCTTGTCATTGATCTAACATTATGTAACTAGAAAGTTACTAATGCTAAAAAGATCGACAAGATATTGTGAATATTCCACCCCAATATGAGGATACTACCGTAACAGTATCGTCACCAAGTAACAGAAGTACTTCGACCTTATATGCATTTTGCTAGAAGCAGAAAAGCATGATGAACTCCTGGTGAAAAATCATCATGTACTTCCTAATGAGAGTTTTGCAATGCCCGAAGCACATGCAAATACTCAACAGGCTAGCAATAGCCATGGCTGCAGAAAAGGCCAATGGAATAAAGGGGATAAGTGGAAGAATGACATATCAAATAGGGGAAGAGGCAATTCATAGTGGAAAAGTAAAGGCAAAGGGACAAAGGCTTCCAGAAGTAAGGCCGCAAACCCTGAATAACCCTATTTAAGTAAAGATGCGCTGACCATTGGTCATGCAACTATCGCATCCCGAAGCATGTGGTAGACCTTTACATGCAATCCACTGGAAAACTAAATAAGACCCGCGGAAATAATATTGTCATACTTCACCATTCAACCTGTTGTTGATACGGATGTTGAGAAGTGTGATGATATGATTCTTGAAATTATTGAGTTCGAGGAGTCCCAGGAGGGCACCTACATCTTATATGGAAACTTGGATTAGTCTCCTAAATATCCCTTCTCTTTGCTAAGTCGATGTCATATATTCCTTATAAGTCTCCTTTCCAGTTTAGGTTTTGTTCCTGAATGAACATTTGGTCTATGCTCATATTGAGCGATTATCATTCAAAAATTGAATAAATTGATATTTCCCAGAATTTTTGATTAATTGTGCTATGTTTGTTCTATATTCCACAATTTGTTCCTGATGTAACAATTGTTTGATTGTTAAATCTACTTCCAATATAGAACAAAATATAATCTGATAGCGGAGGAGAAAATATGTCTAGAAGACAGTTGTACCACACTAAGTGGATTAAAAAATATTATGACTATCGCCAGAAGCGATACTCTTATAGTTGGCACTGGAAGAATGCCATATTATACCCTGAGTCCAGTCGTACTCCTTTAATCATTTCAGAATAGAGATAGTGAATGAGAATGGTACAGAATACCTACTCATGACTAAGATTAATGGGTGTAATAAACATGTGGTTAAATGCTTCATTTATTCTCCTCCGGATTATACTATGCACATATAAAACCTGAAGTTTGTGTTGCGATGAAAAACCTAGATATAGTTAAGATCTAGCAGATCGACTGAGTTATACTGAGTTGAATAGTATAAGAAGAATAATTAATATTTCTGCTGACCATAGCATAAAGTCTTTCCTAGACCTGAAGTTTTCTTATGCCTTGATTGTGCTAAAGGAAAGCTTATTCTTAGATCTTCTTACCTAAAAAGTTAGGGAAGAATCACTGAATTTCCTGGAAAAATTCAAGGTGATATCTATGGACCTGTTCGGCCCCTGTCGGGCTCCTTTTTAAGAAATTTTATGGTACTGATAGATGCTTCTACTAGATGGTCCTATGTATATCTCTTATCTACTAGGAACCATGCTTCTGCCCAAATTATTAAGTTAAGAGCCTACTTTCCAGAAGAAAGGATCAAGTCTATTCAAATAGACAATGCTAGCGAGTTTACCTCAAAAGTATTTAATGATTATTGTAAGGCTCTTGGAGTTAATGTAGAGCATCTAGGACCTAATGTCCACACTTAAAATGGCCTTGCAGAGCCATTATATTAAAAGAATAAAAACTTATTGCTTGGCCGTTCTTGCAGAATAGTAGGCTTTCCACCAGTTGTTGGGGCCACGCAGTGCTGCATATTGCGGTTTTAATTCAACTCAGACCAACTGCACATGATGAAATTTTCCCCGTTGCAGATAGTGCGTGGAAAAGAATTAAGTATTTCCCATCTGCGAAAATTTGGCTATACTGTATACATGTCAATCTCTCCACCACAGTGTACCACCATGGGACCTTACCGGAAGTTGAGGATCTATGTAGGTTATGAATCTCCATCATGTATTAAAATACCTAGAGCCTATAACAGGGGATCTGTACATGGCTCGGTACGCTGATTGTACTAAGGACATTTTTCGGCATTAGGGGGAGATAAGTACCACATTAGAGAATGCCAAGTCCTTAGATCTACGCACTACAGAGACCGAACTTGAAGTTTGGAGGATGATAAATCTGCAACAAATAAGCTTAACATCTGCCAAATGCCTTCACTGATCATAAGGGAGTGAAAAGATCTCATATACCTGCAGTATATGCACCTGAAAGAGTGGAAATACCCTAGAAGGATATTGAACCCACTCTTGACCCTCATGATAAAAAGCGGGGGAGGCCTCCAGGTGCACGGGACTCAATTCCACGAAGACGTCTGCAGAATTAGAAAACCAAACAAATGAGAACACTACCCATGATAGTGGAAGAAGCTCAACCTGATGTTGAGAAAATCCCTGAAGTGAGCCATCCTAGAGATGGTAACATCCCTGAAGTGATCCATCCTGAAGATGATAACCCCAGCGTATATTTGCGCGCACAATCACACGCTGGGAAATCGGAACACCAAGACTCCATCGTTGTGGGAAATCACGAGGAGCTGGAAGAAATTTATAAAGAGATATCCCTGAAGTGATGCAGGAGAATTGTATAAAAGAAAGACTACAATTGTTGACATATAATTGCCTCTAAAAATTGCTAAAGCTGGATCCAGAACCAAAGTCCATGGCAGAGTGCCAGAAGCACTTAGATAGGGTCAAACAAAAGAAGCAATTGAGGCAGCGCTCGCTTATTAAAAGGAAAGCTTTGGTCCCGTTGACCAAACATCTCCTAAAGTAATCCCTGTAGGATCAAATGGGTTTTTCATCCGGAAGAGAAATGAAATACTCAGGTGGTGAGATATAAAGCGAGGCTTGTAGCACAAGGGTTCACGCAGAGACCGACATCGATTACGATGAAATATATACTTCTGTAAAGAGTGGGATAACGTTCCAAAAATTAATATTAATGGCAGCAAGCTTAAACTTATCAATGCAGTTGATGGATGAAGTGGCCTCATATATGTGGGTTCACTGGATACGGATATTTACATAATGAAGGACCATGTGGAGGTCCATCCATGTTTGTGATGAGTATTTGACTTTATTTGAGCAAGGTGTGCTCAAGTTTGAGTTTGATTTGGATTGTTTTTCAAGCTGAAGCAATTTGAGTGTTGTCTACTGGTCGGAGACCAGTCGTCCGACCCTGAGTGGTCGGGGCTTTGGCTGGTTGGAGACCAGTCGTCCGACCCCGAGTGGTCGGGTCGTCCGACCTGAGTGGTCGGGGCTTTGGCTGTGTTGCAGACCAGTCGTCCGACCTCGAGTGGTCGGGTCGTCCGACCTGAGTGGTCGGGGCTTTGGCTGGTTGGAGACCAGTCGTCCGACTCCGAGTGGTCGGGTCGTCCGACCTGAGTGGTCGGGGCTTTGGCTAGTTGGAGACGGTCGTCCAGCCCGAGTGGTCGGGTCGTCGACTGAGTGGTCGGGCTTTGGTCGTGTTGCAAACGGTCGTCCGACCCGAGTGGTCGGGTCGTTTGACTGAGTAGTCGGGGCTTTGGTGGTTGGAGACCGATCGTCCGACCCCAGTGGTTGGGTCGTCCGACTCGAGTGGTTGAGACTCGAGTGATTGAGTTGGAGACCGGTGGTGGACCATGGTTGGTCGGGATGGAGACCGATGGTCGGACCACGTGTGGTCGGGGTTTTCTTTGGTCGACATAGTGTATATCTTTCTGTTGAGATGGATATGTGTTGTTGGACATTGCTATGTGATGTGGTTTCCTTGTCTATGATGGTTGCAGGACTTTGGAGCTAGGTCATGGTGAGGCGAAGGGGATCGAGGACTAGGCCGAGAGCCGAGGTCGGATGATCAAGGTGTCGCCAAAGATGGTGAGGCCAGGAGTAGCCGCAAGCCGAGAAGACAAAGGAATGGATGAGATGCTAACTTGAGCTGCTCGATCTAGGAGGACCGTTGGGTCGTGATCGGGGAAGATAGAGTAGCGGGTCAAGTTAGTGTGAGTTAGCGTGCAAAACCCGTTGTGTTGTTGGGTTTGGGTGAGCCCATGCATAGCTTTGTGAGTGGGTAAAATCTCACCCTTGATGGAGTGCTCTAGGGTTTAGAGGCTCATCCAAGGGTGGTAGGTGTTCCAAGCACTGCTATGAATAGACAGGAGAGGGTGTCTCCTTGGGGTGGCGGTGAGGAAAGTCTCGTGAGTAGTTGAGAGTTGTTGAGAGTGGCAGTGTAAGGATCAAATCTGGCTTTTGAATGTTGGCTTAGGATTGAAGCGGGACATCCAAAGGTGGGAATTGATCCAGTCACTATAAATAGAGGGTAGGGCAACCTCCCTCTTTGAAGGTTGTGAAGGTTACGAGGTTTTTTTGCTCATTTGAGCTTTGCCCACTTTGTTGTGAGGCTTTGTATACCTCCCTTCCGTAAATGAAATGTTCTTCATTTATATTCTTGTTTCATTTCTCTTACGTATTTACATTCGCACTTGAATTACATTATGTAAATTCGCATTTACTTACTTGCAATTTACCTTACGTAATTTGGATTTGCCTCATCTCCTTCTACATGCTATTGAGTCTTTGTTGAAATTCATGATTGATGAACTCTTCTCGGATTCGTGCTTTCAATCTTTTAGGCAATCCTTACGTTCTTCTTGCAAGTTGTAAATCATGTGTTCTTAAAGTGCGTAAGCGTGTGACTTGCGTTCTTTAGTCTTGATTGGCTTACGGTTCTTGTTGCCAAGGATGAAAGATTCTGGATGAATCTTCTATAGATCATATCCCAATCATCTAGGCAATCTACAACCTCTTCTATTCATTTTGCAAGAAACCAATTTACGTGCCTAGTTTTGGATAGTGTTTCTATTTGTTTGAAGGTTGTTTCTTCGTGTACTTACTTGCTATGATTTGTGGAGAGTCATCCAAGGATTTATGACCATCAACTCCCCACGACAAGTTAGGGGTGAAGTCGTGTTCGTGACTCTGTTTTGGTGTTGCATTTGTTAAACTAAAAGGACGGAACCTTGGTATTAATTCCTTCGATTGTTGATTGAAATAGGTTCTGACATCCTTTGGGAGGTGCACACCAATTTTCACATTTTTGGATCAGCCGATCAAAAGCTACATTGATTTCTGTTTTTGAGATCGTACTGGGTTTACTGTTCACCCGAACACTATTCACCCAAGTACGGTTCATTCGACCTCCGCAGGTCGAAGTCTTATTCACCCGAACACCGAGTACTATTCATCCGACCACTTGGTCGAGAGTATCATTCATCCGACCACTTGGTCGGAGTCTTATTCATCGAACACTGTTCATTCCGGTCTTGTTCATCCGACCTCTCTAGGTCGAAGTGCTATTCATCCGTCGAAATACCCGACTGTGCGCTTTCTTTTTGTCTTTTGGTGGTTTGAATTTTAGGGAGAGTTTATTGAAAATTTTATTTGGCTCCTATTCACCCCCTCTAGTCGCCTTTTCGATCTTTCAATTGGTATCGAGCGAGTTCGCTCTTTCTAGATCTTGACCGGTCTCAAGAGCCATGGCGATGGACAAGTATTCCACCAAGCCTCCTATTTTCTCCGGAGTTGATTTTCCTTTTTGGAAATCTCGGATGGAGTCGTACATCACGCCGTGGTTTCTGATATGGCGGAAGGTGAAGCTCCGTATGAGGTTCTGCCGATGAGAACGCCACGGCCGGCAATATGGCTGATGTTGAGGCAAATGCTAAGGCAAGGAACATCCTCATACGGGGCCTTAGTCATGATGAGTGCGATTGGATCTCTCACCCGTTACGCTTATGAGATTTGGGTGACCCTCGATGCTTACCATGAGGGCACTACCCAAATCAAGGCGGTTCGACAGGACCAATTCAAGCGTGAGTTCAACAAGTTTGAACAAAGACGCTAGTGAGAGTCTTGACAAGTGCTTTGGTCGGTTCACGAAGATTTTGGCGACCTCCAAGCGATCGGTTGCATATACGACTCGGATAATGCTCGACATTTCTTGACCGCACTTGATCTTCGTGTTTGGGAGATGAAGGTGACCACCATCAAGGACACCACCGACTGTCGACCTTGACTCTTGACGGGCTTTATTCCGCCTCAAGACTCATGAGATCGGCGTCGTCTCGCGGAAGACGAAATCTCGATCGATGGCTTTGGTCACCGATCCCATTGGATCCTCTCTGTCGATTCTTACGTTGATTTCTCTCTCTCGCCCTTTGCGAGCTAGCGATGACCAAGCTGGAAAAATTTCGAGAAAATGAGCTTGATCTTCTTGCTCGTAAATTTTCATATGCATACAAGAGAGTGAGAGAGAGGAAGAGAGGTGGGATGATCACTGTTTGAGTGTGGTGGCCCCAACCACATTCGAGCAAACATCCCAAGTGGAGAAGGGCAAAAGCGAACAAGGCGGTTCGGGCAAGAACGACTACACCGACAAGAACCGCAACAAGAAGGCCCCAGCTCGTGAGCCGGCGAAGAAGAAGTACCACAACTTTGCCAAAAACAAGAAGCTCTTTCATCGGGTCCTCGTCGCGCTAGATGATATCGAGCTCTCCGACTCGGAGACGTGGAGCGACGAAGGCGAGGATGAACCGCAAGTGAAGAAGAGCGGCGACGACTTCTCCGGCATGTGCTTCATGGCAGGCGCCATTGAAGCAAGCGACTCCAGTGTCTCTGGCTGACTTCGGACGAGTTAAATCGGATGGGGAAGGAGATGTTTGGATTATCGACTCGGTTGTTCTCGTCATATGACCGGAGATTCTCGATGGTTCTCTTCCTAGTCCGAGCCCGGTGATGAGTTGATCACTTTGGGATGCTTCTTCGTAGAGTCATAGCTAAAGGTACCATCTTCATTAACCAAAATTTCATTCTTAAAGATGTTGCCTTAGTAAGTAAGTGCAATACAATCGCTCTCTGTTTCTCGACTTATTGATGACTCTTTCGAGGTAAACTTCAAGAGTAATGCTGTGGAATCCTTGATTCATCGGGAGGGTTAGTTTTGTGATTTCTAGATTTGGGAGAGTCTTTCGTGCTGATTTTTACGCTTCTTACGGAGACTCTCTTCGATGTTTGATTGCTTCGAGTCCGTGATCTCTCCTTCGGCATAGGAGACTTGGTCACATTGGTTTTGATCATTTGACTCGAGTTAGCGACCACGATCTCATTCGGGTCCGCCCAAACTCAAGATGGTCAAAGACTTAGTTTGCTCTCCTTGCCGACATGGCAAGATGGTTCTCGCTTCTCATCCTCCTGTGACTATAGTGATGGTGATGCACCGGGACAGCTTTTACATATGGACCTTTGTTGGTCGGCTAGAGTGCTGATCGGCGGGAGGAAGTGGTATGTTCTTGTCATCGTTGATGATTTTCTAGATACTCTTGGGTATTCTTCATGGCCTCGAAGGATGAGACTTTTCTCACTTGAGGGTTTGGTCGATGGGTTGTCTATTGAGCTCCCGGTGCATTACGAGCTATCTGTGATGATAATGGCACTGAGTTCAAGAATTCCTACTTTGAGAGTTTTTGTGTGGAGTGCGGTTTAGAGCATCGGTTCTCTTCTCCCTCGCCCCTCGTGAGAATGGCATAGTGGAAAGGAAGAACAGGACCACGGTTGAGATGGCTAGGGCGATGCTAGATGAGTCTGATACTCTAGGAAGTTTTGAAATGAGGCTATAGCTCTTGCTTGCCATGTTTCTAATCGCGTGTTTTGAGAGCACATTTGCATCGCACTTCTTATGAGTTGAGGTATGGGCGAAAGCCCGGTGTGTCTCATTTTCGCGTTTTGGTTGCAAGTGTTTTATCTTGAAGTCGGTAACCTAGATAAGTTTGAGTCTCGCTCTTCGATGGTATCTTTCTAGGTTACTCGTCTTCTTCTCGTAGCTATAAGTGCAGGTGTTGATGCACATAGGATCATAGAGACTGTGATGTGACCTTTGATGAGGCTAGCCCAGGAGCTAGACACGATGTTTGAGCTCTTCTTATCCCTCCGAGACCATCTTTGAAGAAGATGAGGATGATGGAAATGATGGTGTTCCACGGATCAGTCCCTCTCCACGAGGTGCCTCTGTTTCCATTTACGCACCTCGGGGAGACCACCCTTGCCTTGAGCTCTCCTTGGTGAGTGGCTCTGTTCCTACCTCTTACATTCAAGAGGTAGAGGCTACTACATTCTTTGGACCTCCCGTCATATTCGAGACGTCATCCTTCCGATCGGATGATTGGAGATTTGTTGAGCGTGTCACCCGCTCAAGAGCAGGTCATCCTCTTCTGCCTTCACTCTGCCTTCGTTGCCTCCTTTGAGCCGAAGGATGTTTCTCATGCATTATCCGATGAGTCGTGGATTAATGCTATGCATGAGAACTTGAGAACTTTGAGAGGAACAAGGTATGGCAGCTTGTCAAGCCCCATCTGGTCATAATGTCATTGGGACCAAGTGGGTGTTCAAAAACAAGCAGTGAGGATGGGGTTGTAATTAGAAACAAGGCTAGACTAGTTGCACTGAGGCTTTTCTCGGGTTGAGGTCTTGACTTTGAGGAGACCTTTGCTCCTGTAGCTAGGCTAGAGGCTATCCGAATCTGCTTGCATTTTCTCGCATCCAAAGGCTTCAAGCTTTATCAAATGGATGTCAAGAGTGCATTCCTCAATGGCTATATTGAGGAAGAGGTTTATGTCGAGCAACCTCCGAGTTCGAGAACCCCAAGTTTCGAGTCATGTATACAAGCTTTCCAAAGCTCTGTATGGACTCAAGCGAGCCCCGAGCATGGTATGAGAGGCTCAAGTCATATCTTCTCACCATGACTTTAAAATGGGCATAGTAGACAAAACTCTGTTCATCGGACACCATGAGTCTCATTTTCTTCTTGTCGATTTATGTGGGCGATATCATTTTGGTGGCTCGTCTCATTCTCTTGTCTCTCGGTTTTACGATGTGATGAGTCTGAGTTTGAGATGAGTATGATGGGCGAGTTGAGCTACTTTCTTGGCTTCCAAATCAAGCGGACTCGGAGGGTACTTTCTTGCATCAAGGCAAATATACCCGTGACCTCTGAGGCGCCGACATGTCGATGGGAAGCGGTGATGACTCCTATGGCCACCTCTTACGTTCTCGAGCCCGATGAGGATGGTGAGCCTGCTTGATCAAAAGGAGTTTGAGCATGATCGGCTCCTCTTGTACCTCACTACTTGAGGCCGGACATACATTTTTTGTGTGCATGCGCTCGATTTCAAGCTTCTCCTCGCGCCTCTCACCGCTTGAGTGATCAAGCGCATCTTTAGGTACCTTCGTGCTACCACTGATTATGGTATTTGGTACTCTTCTTCTTCTTGTCTATCTCTTAGAGCCTTTTCCGATGCCGACTTTGCTGGCTGTAGGATAGATAGGAAGAGCACTTCTGGCACTTGCCAATTCATTGGCACTTCTCTTGTTTCTTGGTCATCTAGAAAGCGATGCAGGGTTGCAGAGTCCCTGCCGAGGCCGAGTATGTTCTTTGCGACGATTCTTTGTAGCAGTGCTCTGGATGAGATCGACCTTGCGGGACTATGGGTTAGAAATAGAGAGTGTGCCACTTTTACGTGACAACACTTCACTATTTGCATTGCTAAAAACCAGTGCAACATTCGGACCAAGCACATTGATATTAGATATCACTTCCTTAGAGACCATGTGGAGAAGGGAGATATCGCGCTTGATTCATAGAGAGTGACCTTGATTAGCGATATCTTTACCAAGCCTTTGGATAGCTCATTTGTTGCCTTGAGAGTGAGCTTGGAGTCGTGAGCCCTTACGGCTTTTCGTGAGGGGAGTGGTTTGTATATTATGTACTATATATTTTCTTCAGCATTTCCTTTCTTCTTACGGGTGACTTTGGGCTTGTTTTCTTAAGTTGAGTTCACTCACTTAGACTTGGCATGCCTCGCATGGACCTCTTATCTTGTGCTTTAGGTTGCTATCATGCGTGATTAGCATTCTCTCTTCTCTCTAGGTTGAGTTCCCTCACAGTCTTTTAAGTCTAGCGGTTTTGGACCTCACAGGTAGACAGTGAGTGCCTGTGTGCACTCCTTAGTTGGGATCTAGAGTCGACTTCCTATGTCAGTCATTTGGGAAGAGCGAGTCTAAGTGTAGTGAGTTTCTTATATCTTTTCTATGCTCTATAGCCATCCAGTTTTGCGTTTCTCGATCTCTTCTCCTCATTCTATTTTTGGTTATTATTGAGTTCATTGGGTTTTCTTTTGCCTAATCTTGATAATAACCCAATTTTAACCAGTTTTGAGCTTAAAATTGATTCAATTGTTGAGGGAGTTTGGGAATCTGTTCATGCATTGCATTTAGACTGCATTTTCGTTTTATGAGCTTTGTCTATTATGCATTTGACTCAATCTTCGTGAAATACATCATGCTATATCTTTCGAAGAAAATCACTAGCTTAGATATGTCCAAGTTCTTTTATCAAGCTAATGTTCATTGAAATCTGAAAAACTTAAAAGCTTTAAATGAAAACTTGATGAAACATGTTGCTTTTACTTACTAAGTTTCTTCTCTAAGAGCTTTTACCATGAATTGTGAAATTTTGGAATTCTCTAGAGTCCCTATAGCAACTTGGGTGAAATTTGCTTGATCCATATTTGAGTCCTTGAATTGCTCATATGTGCTAAATTAAAAAAATTTGACTCTCTTTTGTGCAAAATTGAACTCAACACTATATATTCTCAAGACGCCTCCCATTGCACTTGGGATGAACTTGGAATATATCGTGTATGACCAAGATCATTCTCTTAAGAGTTACTCTTGAGATGATCGAAAATGGCTTGAGTCAATCAACAAAAAAAAATGCAAATATCAAACACATAAGTGGGTAAAGAATGCAAATAATGTCAAACATTTGCACCCGCTATGTTTTTGAAGTCTTAAAGAAAATTTGCATAAATTGAAAAATGGGCTCGAAGGACCTAATATGCACTTCAAATTTCCCCAAAGTGTTGAGTAGGTTGAACTCTAGGTTTTCCATTTGATCCTGAGTGGTTTTGCTTCTAGTTTTGAAACTTTGCTAAGTTTTGCACTTGTCAAATCTTGCTAAAATGATACATTTTCAAAACTTAGCTTATGAGCAAAATTTGTTATTTGCACTTGGACATGTCTTAGTTTGGTCATAATCTGAGATTAATAAGCTTGGTGTCATATCTTGTCATTATGATCATTTGGATAATCTTCAAAGCTCCTTAGGTTGCATTTCATGCATACATAAAGAGGAGAAAATTCTATTTTGATGTCTATATTGCCAAAAGGGGGAGAAAATGTAGAAAAAGACATCATTTAAAATGTAGAAAAGGAGGAGATAGAAATGTGAAAGCTTCTTTGCTATCTCTTATGGATCATAATCACATTTGACACTTATGATTGGTTTTTAGAGCTTTTGTTGAAAACTTGCTCTTTTCATGGTCTTGCTCTAAATTCTTTTTACCAACTTGGTCATAATTTTATATCTTTCTCTCTGGACAAAGTTTGGCTTTGCAATCAAATTGCTTTCTTCTTCTCTCATTCAAACTCAAATTTATGCCTTTTGTGTGGTTTGTCAATATACTCATCAAGGGGGAGATTGAAGGACCATGTGGAGGTCCATCCATGTTTGTGATGAGTATTTGACTTTATTTGAGCAAGGTGTGCTCAAGTTTGAGTTTGATTTGGATTGTTTTTCAAGCTGAAGCAATTTGAGTGTTGGTCTACTGGTCAGAGACCAGTCGTCCGACCCTGAGTGGTCGGGGCTTTGGCTGGTTGGAGACGGTCGTCCGACCCAGTGGTCGGGTCGTCCGACACGAGTGGTCGGGGCTTTGGTCGTGTTGCGGACGGTCGTCCGACCTCGAGTGGTGGGTCGTCCGACTGAGTGGTCGGGCTTTGGTGGTTGGAGACCGGTCGTCCGACTCAGTGGTCGGGTCGTCCGACTGAGTGGTCGGGCTTTGGGTTGGTTGGAGACCAATCGTCCGTCCCCCGAGTGGTGGTCGTCCGACTGAGTGGTCGGGGCTTTGGTGTGTTGCAAACCGGTCGTCCGACCCAGTGGTCGGTCGTCGACACGAGTAGTCGGGGCTTTGGTGGTTGGAGACCGGTCGTCCGACCCAGTGGTTGGGTCGTCCGACTCGAGTGGTTGAGACTCAGTGATTGAGTTGGAGACCGGTGGTCGGACCATGGTTGGTCGGGATGGAGACCGATGGTCGGACCACGTGTGGTCGGGGTTTTCTTTGGTCGACATAGTGTATATCTTTCTGTTGAGATGGATATGTGTTGTTGGACATTGCTATGTGATGTGGTTTCCTTGTCTATGATGGTTGCAGGACTTTGGAGCTAGGTCATGGTGAGGCGAAGGGGATCGGGACTAGAATTTGGAGAGGTGAGGTCCGGATGATCAAGGTGTCGCCAAAGATGGTGAGGCAGGGAGTAGCCGCAAGCCGAGAAGACAAAGGAATGGATGAGATGCTAACTTGGGGTGCTCTGATCTAGGAGGACCGTTGGATCGCGGTCGGGAAGATAGAGTAGCGGGTCAAGTTAGTGTGAGTTAGCGTGCAAAACCCGTTGTGTTGTTGGGTTTGGGTGAGCCCATGCATAGCTTTGTGAGTGGGTAAAATCTCAGCCCTTGATGGAGTGCTCTAGGGTTTAGAGGCTCATCCAAGGGTGGTAGGTGTTCAAGCACGCTATGAATAGGCAGGGAGAGGGTGTCTCCTTGGGGTGGCGGTGAGGAAAGTCTACGTGAGTAGTTGAGAGTTGTTGAGAGTAGCGGTGTAAGGATCAAATCACGGCTTTTGAATGTTGGCTTAGGATTGAAGCGGGACATCCAAAGGTGGGAATTGATCCTGAGTCACTATAAATAGAGGGGTAGGGCAGCCTCCCTCTTTGAAGGTTATGAAGGTTACGAGGTTTTTTGCTCATTTGAGCTTTGCCCACTTTGTTGTGAGGCTTTGTATACCTCCCTTCCGAAATGAAATGTTCTTCATTTATATTCTTGTTTCATTTCTCTTACGTATTTACATTACGCACTTGAATTACATTATGTAAATTCGCATTTACTTACTTGCAATTTACCTTACGTAATTTGGATTTGCCTCATCTCCTTCTACATGCTATTGAGTCTTTGTTGAAATTCATGATTGATGAACTCTTCTCTGGATTGGTGCTTTCAATCTTTTAGGCAATCCTTACGTTCTTCTTGCAAGTTGTAAATCGTGTGTTCTTAAAGTGCGTAAGCGTGTGACTTGCGTTCTTTAGTCTTGATTGGCTTACGGTTCTTGTTGCCAAGGATGAAAGATTCTTTGGATGAATCTTCTATAGATCATATCCCAATCATCTAGGCAATCTACAACCTCTTCTATTCAGTTTTGCAAGAAACCAATTTACGTGCCTAGTTTTGAGATAGTGTTTCTATTTGTTTGAAGGGTTGTTTCTTCGTGTACTTACTTGCTATGATTTGTGGAGAGTCATCTAAGGATTTCGACCATCAACTCCCACCGACAAGTTAGGGGTGAAATCGTGTTCGTGACTCTGTTTTTGGTGTTGCATTTGTTAAACTAAAAGGGCGGAACCTTGGTATTAATTCCTTCGATTGTTGATTGAAATAGGTTCTGACATCCTTTGGGAGGTGCACACCAATTTTCACTGTTTTGGATCACCGATCAAAAGCTACATTGATTCTGTTTTGAGATCGTCTTTGGTTTCTTGTTCACCGAACACTATTCACCCAAATGCGGTTCATTCGACCGCAGTCGGGTACTATTCAGGTCGAGTCACTTATTCACCCGAGTATTGTTCATCCGACCACTTGGTCGGGAGAATCGTTCATCAGACCACTTGGTCGGGAGTCTTATTCATAAGACCGGTGTTGGTCGAAGTACTATTCACCGAACACTATTCATTCGGTCTTGTTCATCAGGCCTCTCTAGGTCGAAGTCTGCTATTCATCCGTCGAAATACCCGACCGGTGCAGTTTCTTTCTGGTCTTTTGGTGGTTTGAATTTTAGGGGGAGAGTTTATTCGAAAATTTTATTTGGCTCCTATTCACCCCCCTCTAGTCGCCTTTTTCGATCTTTCACATAAGAATCCCTGAAGGAGTTACAATTCCGAATCCTAATAATCACAACATGTATAGCATCAAACTGAAGAGATCGCTATACGGATTAAAACAGTCGGGGAGAATGTGGTATAACCGACTTAGTGAGTTCCTCCTGAAGAAGGAATATTGCCCCTGTGTGTTCATAAAGAAATCCCAGAATGGATTCTGTATCATCTCAGTATATGTCGATGATCTGAATATCATCGGAACTACAGAGGAGATAAAGGAAGCAAGCGCTTACCTCACGACGGAGTTTGAGATGAAAGATTTGGGTAAAACCAATTTTTGCTTAGGCCTGCAGCTAGAGCATTTCCCGGAAGGAATTCTTGTACACCGTCTTCCTATACTCGGAAGGTATTGGAAAGGTTTAATATGAATAAATCGCATCCTTTGAAAACCCCATGGTCGTGAGATCCTTGAAGTGGATAAAGACCCTTTCGGACCAAGGATGGAAAATGAGAAAGTCTTAGGACTGAAGTTCCATATCTAAGTGCCATTGAGCGCTTATGTATCTCGCGAATTGCACAAGGTGCGATATTGCATTATTTGTGAATTTGCTAGCAAGACACGTCTGCAGCCCCAACCAGAAGACATTGGGCTGGTGTTAAGACTTTACTCAGATACCTCCAAGGTACTAAAGATCTTGGATTATTTTTCCAGAATAACTAAGACTTAACCATGGTGGGATACATAGATGCTGGCTATCTGTCTGATCCCCACAGTGCAAAATCGTAGACTGGTTTTGTGTTTCTCTGCGGTGGTGCAGCTGTTTCTTGGCGGTCTTGTAAACAGACTTTGGTGGCTACTTCTACCAACCACTCAGAGATCATAGCTTTATATTAAGCCTCACGTGAATGTGTTTGGCTGAGATGTGTGATTAACCATATCCAGAAGTCATGTGGTCTTAACACCGTTGATACCCCCACAATTATCATGAAGATAATGCTGCTAGTGTTGCACAAATGCATTTGGGTTATGTAAAGAGTAATATCATGAAGTATATTGCTCCATAGTTATTCTATCCTCACGAACTCCAGAAGAACGATGAGATAAAGATTTTGCAAACTAAGCCATGTGAAAATCTTGCAGATTTATTCCCTAAGTTCTTGCCAAAATCTACATTTCAAAGATGTGTCAATGACATTGGAATGAGACGACTTAGAGATATGCAAAGTTCAGGGGGAGTAAATCCTTGAACCATGACCCTTTGCATGATCCTGAAGGTCATATTTTAAATCCTGAAGATTATAAGTTGTACTCGTTTTCCCTTAGTGAGTTTTCCTGAAGTTTTCTCACATAAAGGTTTTTAACGAGGCAACTAGTGCAATATAAAGTGCGAGTGCAATGTACTCTTTTCTCCATCTCCTTTTCCCACTGGGTTTTTGAGTGGAGTTTTTAACGAGACATGTGCATTACGTGGTATTCGCCCAAGGGGGAGTGTTATGAGATAAGATTTCTGTAACCGATTCGGTTACTATCTATCTCTTATTTGTGGGCGAATCCGAACTCATCTCTTATGCTTTCCTCTATATATTGGGCTTCCCCCCATGTAAAAGATCAATCTAATAAAGCGAGAGAGAATTCCACCCTATATTGCGTGTGCTCTCTTTCTTGTTCGTGTGATCCTGTTGGTGTGCGGTTGATTGATTGTGGGTGAACGACTACGTTTTATAACATGCTTAACAACCACGCGAGGTAAGTATGTGGTCGCTATTAAGCTTTGTTGGCACAAAAAGAAGATACTGACCTGATTTTTTTCACCCACGAGATGTTCTGTTACAGCTGTAAACCTGTGTTAACTTCAACTTAGAGATGGACAAACGGGTCGGCCCGATGCACGATACTGCTAACTCGGCCCGAGCACAATACGGTCTAGCCGTAAATAGGCCGTGCCGGCACAGCCCACTCACCCGTGTTGTGCTTGGGCCCACACAGCGGCACGGCACGGCATAGCCCAGGAAGGCCCGGTACGGTCCATTTAATTTTAAAAATAGCCGTTTGAGGCTTAAAAAATCCGAAAACATTCAAAAAAATCCCAAATTTTTTTTCTATAAATAGGTGGCTGCCCCCCCATTTTCACACCAGCAATCTTGCATTCTCTTCTATTCATTCTATTGTGTAATTCTTTTGCTCTTGGTGGTAATTTGGCAAAATTCAAAATAGTTTTGGCAAAAATCTAAAAATATGAAATTCGGCTTCCGGTTTCTGTCATGAAATCAAGGTGATAATTGTGATTTATTTTTTTTGTTTTGTTAGTATTTTAAATCATATTTTAGTATTAATAGCGTAATTATTTCTTCTAGTTTTCTTTATGAAGCACGGGGATTTTCCGTCATTCCCAGCTTCTGATTTCGGGATTTCACCTGAGGAGCTTCTTGCATCATATGATGCACAAGAAGCTACAGGAGCTGTGCCATCCTTAGGCTCTACAAGTGCTACTGCGTTGGTAAGTACCTGGGCGAAAAGAAAAAGACGCAGTACATCGGGAGTCTGGGAAGATTTCGAGCATATTTTTGAGACATCAGACGACGTCCAAAGCAGGTATGCTGTTTGTAAATATTGTAAGCATAAATTAACTGCGAAATCTTCAGGTGTAGAAAAAACGGGGATGGCTTTGAGATAGACGTAGCTGCAGTACAACCACGACGGTACGGTACGTAACTGGAACTACAATCCTAAAGTAACTCGTAAATCTCTTTGTCATTTAATCGCTTCTGAAGATCTTCGTTTAAACTTTGGTGAGTCAACTGCATTTGAAAGCTATATTAGGACCACTCATAATTCTAGGTTTTCTGCAGTTTCTAGACAGACAACAACTAGAGATTTGATTAAATATTATAATAATTATCACAATAAGTTAAAAAAATTTAGTACCTGTACTTTTTCTGTGTCTTTGACATCTAATATATGGAGTGGTAGAGCTAAAGAGGATTACCTTAGTGTAGTTGCTCATTATGTAAACAATGAATGGCAACTAAAAAAGAGAATTATAGAATTAAAATTAATTGATGTAGCACACACTAGTGAAAATATTGCTGATTGTATTGTAAAAGTTGTGGAAGATTTTGGTCTTAGTGATAAGAGTTTTGCAATAACATTAGATAATGCTTCTGCAAATACTTCTGTCATGAACATTCTTACTCCGCTTTTCAATTCCTATGCTGAATCTTTCTTATTATATCAGCGTTGTGCTTGCCATATTATTAATCTTATAGTTGAATCTGGTTTGAAGAGGTTAGATTAGTATCTTGAAGCTTTTCGCACTACAATATCTTATTTAAATTATTCTAATCAACGAGTAGCAGCATTTAAGACTTATTGTATTGCAATGAATATACGTCCGCGTAAGTTTGGTTTAGATATGCCTGTTAGATGGAACTCTACTTACTTGATGCTTAAGAATCTCATATCATATGAGAGTACATTTTTGTTTTTATTAACACGCACTGTCGTACATGGGATGGTCAACCGCTACTCACAGAGTAACATTGGTATATTGCTAAATACTTGCTGTCATTTTTAGAACTTTTTTTTGAATCTACTGTTGCTTTATCTGGAGTTTATTACACAACCTCTCCTTTAATTGTGCGTTATATTTTAGAAATTGCTACCCACTTAAAGAGCCACAAAAATGATAATATTTTGAAATATTGGCAAGAAATTCCTATGTTATATGCATTTGCATTTATTTTAGATCCTAGAGCTAAAGTTCGAGGATTCTCTAATGTTCTCTTATTTCTAAGTGATGCGCTAGGTACTATTATTCTAGTTATTTTTCAAATGTTGATGCTAACTTATCTCAAGTTTGTGATAAGTATGATCGAAAGTTTGCTGGAGTTCGCATGCAGCGACCTCCACCAGCACCCACAACAGGTAAGAAGAAAACCACATGGGGAAAGATATGGGGTGCAGGTGGCTCTTTCTCAAGGAGTTCGACTACATCAACGACAAGTGCGGACATATCAAGTGGTGGGGAGCTAGTTACCTATCTCAACAATGACACTGTCAACTACCAAGAGCAGCAAGAGGAGAATTTCAGCATTTTGCAGTGGTGGCAAGAGCACAAGATAACATATCTGGTATTTTCCATATTAGCACGGTATGTATTAACAGTTCTGTCTCCACGATTTCTTCAAAGTCTACTTTCAGTCTATCCGGATGAATAATCGAGGAGTGAAGAACAAATCGACAAGTGAGATGGTGAAAATACTTCTCACTGTGAAAGATTGGGAACAAGCTGATCAATGAGCTCAACATACTGTTAAAAATGCTGAGCCCGCGAAGACATTCAAAAATCTTTATCTAGATAATGAGGAAGAATAATTGTAATCTTCACTTTTTTTCCTATATCACTAAGCTATAGGCTGTACTCTTTTTTCTTTGACAAGGTTTTCTTGTGTTGAGTTTTTACGTAGCAAATTTTTTAACGAGGCAGCCAAACATCAATAAAGCTCATTATTTAATTCAAATTATTTGTCTCATTTTAGAATTTATCTCATATTTTATCTTTTTCTTAATATTTATATATATTTAAAAAAATTCTACATCCTTTGAGTCTTTCTAATTATTCTAAATTTCTCCCATTTTTTTGAATTTTTCTAATTTTTCGATTTTTTTGAATTTGTTTTTACGCTCTAACAGGCTAACGGGTCGACCCGGCCCGTTTTGACCTATCGGACCTGTATCTGCACGACACGGCCTGTTAGCCTTGTGGACCATGCTTGGGCCGCCTCCTCGGCACGTGAACCAACACGATACAACCGTTTAGTAGCTGGGCCGAAACGGGCCGTGCCTTAACATGTCGGGCCTCCCGTTTGGCCATCTATGCTTCAACTCAATTAGATGCTAAAAACAAACAATCTCTTCGTCTTCCTCCTTCGCGTTGTGAACCCATCTCCAATCGAGACCCTAGAGCCTCCTGCTTCTCCTCATGGACTCCCCTATGCCTCCTACTTAAGCCGCTCCTCTCCTGCGCCCCTCTCATACCCCTCGACGCACCTGCCCTGCGCCTCCTCACTACAACTCACCTTCGCATGTCTACGCTGCGGCGCTGCCCTTCCTCTGCTGCACCTACTCCCTGCGCTGCCCCTGCCCAATACCTCTGCAGCACCACCCCACCTTGTGCCACCACCACTCTCTGGCGCCCCTCCACTTCACTGCTCCTCGGCATCCATCCCCATCGGTGCCTGTCCCGTCAACACTAGTGCCCCTCCGCTCCTCCGGTTTCGCCTGGGATTCGATCGCTTCTGAGTTCGTTCATTCCTTATCTCCCCTGGTTTTGTTCCTGTGCTTGATTGTGTAGCCTAAAAAGTTGTAGGACTTATGTTGTTCGACCCAATTCTAGATTAATCTCTAGTTTGTTGTTGGTCTAAAATATCGCGAATAATTAATTGTTCAGTCAAATAATAGTTGCGAACTCGTAGGCCATGTAATGTGTCTGTATAAATCCAATTGATTCAATTTATACACTGATTCAGTCATTTATTTAGAACATGCAGTAGGTGTGTTCATCTTGTTGGATTATCTTAATTCTTAAATGGCTACTAAGATTTTTGAACCATTACTGGAGAGACATGTGCTGCTTTTGGTTATAATTGCAAGTGAGGAAAAAATAAATAGTGCTTCAATGCTTTACTTCCTAATACAAGTTGCACAAATCTTAAAGCAAGCGAAGGGGTAAGTAATCACCATATACCCTTTATTCATGCTTTAATATTTGTGCAACTGTTAAAAAGGAAAGCATGGAAGCACCTCTCAATAAATAATATCTTTTGTGTAAGGTATGCAATCGTATTAAACCAGATTTTCTATCCAAGGGAAACATACCACATCTTACTATAAAAGCTGAGTTAAATGTTCTGATTATAATTAGCAGAGATATTCTTTAGCAGAGAAACTAGTTACTTGGCAAACAAAAGGAAAAAAATGGAATAATCTCTGCAAATTACTATAAACTTTGATAACCACTCTCTTCTTTTTGATTCACTTGCAGTTAGATTATTCATACAAATTTATGATTCAGATGGTACATATACTGTGTATTGTGGTTAGCTTTTTAAACTATAAAGTGCTCAAGTTTGTTGATTGCCAGGATCAAACTCATGTCAAGATGTTAGGTATTTGATGGTTGAGGGAACTTTTGCACTATAAGTATTGATTAGAATAATTGGATAGCATCCTTATAATGATTTTGATGATTCTGCTTAGTGTCACTGAAGTTTCAGATTCTCACAAATTATTGGTGTCAGCTGGGTTGATGAATGTACGCAGATGGACAATTATTAGAAACTATAGTAGTTAACTTTTAATTCAACCTTAGATTCATGGAATACAGCATCCATCCAAAGTTTTATTTCGTAAAATCTAATCCTTATGTGAAATTCTCGAGCATTGTCCATAACCAGGCACACGGCTATTCAAATATGTTTTACACTCTATAAAGGTTATACACTTTATCCATAAGGTATGATCAATCTCATAATGTCATGCACTTGACACACTTCCTTAGGTGTGCGACTAAGAAGATCATAACAAAATATTTCGGAAACTCTATCCGAATATAGACCCTCCCGATAAGCTTAATCTCACTATCCATCCTCACATAGAGCAGAAGAATGGGACAGACTCACCGTTGGACTAAGAACAATAACTGATCAAGATGTGAAACCACTACAACACACACTTTTACCGACCTCGCACATAGCTTAGTCTACATCATGAGATATCATATGTCAATACTCAGTAACTTATTGAGTTAAGTCTGACCCATAAAGACATGTGGTTGTATGATTTGCCTAGTTCAATGACTTACAAGGTTAAGTCTTTAACTGACCGAGGCAAGAATTCTAATCTATTTGTTTACACCAATCATATCAATTGATTCACATAGAATCACCATCCCAATGTTGCACAGGCACACATGGTACATAGCCTCTTGCCACTTGCATTGATCTAACTCATTTACCACACACAATTGACTATCGTGCAACACATGCCATACATATCATCATGTGACAATACATGACACACCCTTTTTATAAATATATTCCATAGACAATTAGTCATACTTGAATTTGCAACTCCAAAATAATATTGATAACCTATTGCATGGCTAAGCATACTAACATGTTCTAACCAACCCATGTTGGTGATATGTTAGTGACTAACAATTAATTACCTATCCTAGGGTGGCAAATGATCAATCATGGCATAACAAATGACAAGGTAGGTATAATCCAAATTGGTTACAAAACTAATTTCTTAAATAATTAAACACTTGATAATTTGAACTAGCATGTAATTGTTTGAAATAAAATAACTTATTATAAAATTGGGTTCAACGTGATCAAAGCATAACTTGCCTTGGAATAATTCCTAGTCTTAATTTTGAGTTAACTCTTCTCCGCCAAAAGCTCCCTACACTTCAACATCTAAGCGAAACGACCGAGTGTAGGGCTCAATTTTAGATGAATTTAGAAACTTGAACAGACTCGATCAGAGTTCGTATGAAGGAGAACGCACTCTCAAAAGTTTTATCGGACAAATAAATCTTGCAAATTGAGAGAGAAATGATAATATTCCAAAAATATTCCTTTGTGAGAGACTGACAAATAGGCCATGAGAATATATCAAATTTCTTTTTAATTTTTGAAATTTAGAAAATAACCAAAGACTGGCAAGTGGGCCATCGGTCTATATACCAGGTCCATGGACAAAGTGCATGGACTGTGGTGAACCCGGTGCACGACATAGTACTCTGACATATGGGCCCCATATGTCATAGACACAGCTCATGGTAGACTAGATCTATGTAGATCTGATCTGGATTCTTGCTCGCATGGCTGCGGACTTGGCATCTACATGGCAATGATGTGGCATCCACAACAGCTGCGGTTCCAGCAATGGTGACGGTGGCAGTGAGCGGTGGTGGTCGGGAACCAAGGGTTCGAGCGAATGGCAGCACAGTTGAACTCGATGCGTACCGGTACGGGGACCAATGATCACCATCGATGATGATACGACGGTAAACTCCGATGAACTCCTCTAGCATGGCCTTTGGACCACTAGGTGATACCAAAATAACCAGCTTGATGAGGCAATCATGATGATGCGGATGTCACAGCAAGGCAAAAGTGGCAAATGACAGTGTAGCAAAAGCGGCGACAACGACAGCCTTCACAGTGACAGCTCACTTCAACAATGCTCCGATGACGAGAGAGTGTGCATCAAGTAGAACAGTAACAACAAACCTAAGGGTGTAGACCAAGAGGGTAGAGACTCACCAACGGTAGTGGAATCCGATGGATAGCTCAGCAGCGGCACTTCGAAAAACCTCAAAATCCGGCTCAACAGCAGCGAATCTCAATGGCCAGGGTTGGGGCTTTGAGCGAGGAAGATCTGGCAATGCGGATGTGTTCCTTATAGCGGGTCTCGGCATGTGTGTTTCATGGAATCCAACAAAGACATGGCAGCGTGTGTGACACAGACTAAGAGTCCTTCGCGAAGACGACGAACAATGTACTTGACAGGTGGGTCCCACCTGTCAGTGACACAGTGCGAGCGTGCGGCAGACCGAGTTGCGACACTGAGTTGGGCTTGGCTATGCGCGAGAGAGGAGTGGACCAAGCCGAGGGAAAATGGAATGAGTCAGCGGCTTGCGTTTTTGGCCCATGAGCCATTTTCTAGCATTTTAATTAGTTTTTTCATTTTAGAAAATACCAAAAATGTAAAAGAGCTAAAATAAATAGCAAATACTCTCGAAAAATTCCGAAAAAATCTGAAAATACTTATAAGCACAAACAACTCTAATAAAATAATGACAATTTTTCACTTGACAATTAATCATATTAAATCATTTTTTAATTAGAAAGTCCTATATTAAACTTTAATTAGCAAATAAAATGGTGAAAAGTTTTGGAGGATTGAACTACTTAAAAAGATTTCAAAGAGACAAAAATTAAGATATTACAACTTCTGGGGAATTTTTGGAATACAGTACAAAATATGATCCGTAATTACAAATCGATACACCATGTTTGCGTATTTACCAAAAGCCCAACCATACCCGAAACCTGAAAATCCGTTTAAACTTTCCCGAAACCTCAAAATCCGGCCAACGCATAACTGAAATTTCAGATTTCGGGTATGGGGGCCCCACCCCATACCCGAAATCTGAAATTTCGGCTAAGCCCATGTTGCGCAATTATTCGCTGCATGCAGCGCCGAAAGCAACGACATGTCAAGTCGTTGTTCCCTCTTTTTCTCAATATAAATGGCGATGCAGTGTGTTCACGAGGAGAGCACGAAGTCAGCGTGAGGAGATCGCGAAGATAGCGTGAGGAGAGAGCGAAGACAATGTGAGGAGAGTGCGAAGACAACGTGATTAGTTCGTCGGTGTTTAGTTTGTTAAAATTTCAAGTTTGTCTAAATATACTTGTATGTTCTGAGCTGTTTCGTTTCAGCAGCACGTGATGTGTAACATCCCAAAAATTTGGCTTAAATAATATTTTATTGCTTAAAAGTGCAATTATGATTTTTTGGAATTTATTTGGATTTTCTGGATTTATTTGAATTAATTCTTATTTCAAGTTTGTTGCCTTTTATTCAAATCTATTTAAATCTGTGCAAAGTCCAAATAAAGCTTTGCCAAAAATATTTTATTTGAGTCCAGAATGTCTCAAAGTATTTTTGAGATTTTTCTTTGATTTTTCCTAATAGTTTTATCCTTTAAAATAAATAAAACAAATTTCTGGAATTATTTTAATTGCTAAAAGCCAGAAAATTCCCTTTGAATGTGATGGGCCGAGCCCATGAAGGCGCGTCGCGTCGGCCGTGAGTGGAGGTGCGCGCGCGCAGCCCTTGATCTTCCATCGGACGGTCAGGAGCCTTCGCGTGTAAATCGCAAACCCTAGCGCCAGTGGACGTAGGATCGGAATCGGACGGTCAGGGTTAAGTCGTACCGGTTTGGGAAGGTTTGAATCGTGTTCGTTAGTTGGTTCGGGCGGATCTGATCCAGCCACGTCTCCTCGAATCCCAGCCGTTCATTTGTCATCGGAGGGTCCTCGTGTGTCGTCTCCGTCTCGGATTCTTCCGCCGCGCCGCCGTGTCTCTGGTGGACTCGAAGTCCGTGTTCTTCGCCCGCACGCTCCTCCGTCCGCCTATTTAAGGAGCCTACGGGTGCGTTGAGGTCCTTGTCCCGCGCCGCGTCAAAACCCCAGGTTTTCGTCGTCCAGAGCCTGCCGGAGCGCCCCGTGGAGCGTCGTCGCCTTCCTCGCCGGCGGATTTTGTCTCAGGCGACGCCATTAGTAGCGGAGAAGCTTTGGACCGTTGGATCTTCGCCCGACGTCTCTGATTCAGCCGCGTGTTCTCGGTGAGCCGTAAAACTTCCATTAATCGCTGTCCGTTGGATCTGAAACCTGTGCTCGTGATCTTGCCGCGTGTGCACCGGTCGGCAACCGTCCGATGGGATCTGGATGCATCGGATGGCGCCGTCATCGCTGCCAATCGGGTGCCGCCGCGTGGAAGCGCAGGCGCCGAGGAGTCATGAGTCGGGTTCGCCGTGGACCAGCGCGACGTGGTGGACCGGGTCTATGCACCGAGGCCACGCGTCGGCCTCTGATTGGTCCGGTTCAGCGCTGGCGTCGTGATGACATCAGGCTTGCGCAATAAATCGGTTTTCAGAATAAAAATAAATCTGTTAATTCCGAATTTTTGATTTTCTGATTTCAGTATTTATTTCAAACTTCAAAAGGCTATATCTTTTGCAATTTAACTCGGATTTGAGTGATTCCAGTTTCTAAAAATTTGTAAAATTGAGATCTATTTAATGGTGAATTTTAATTGATTTTTGGAGTTCATTTGCTCTCTGTTTTGGTATTTATTTGCTTTTCATCTTGATGCAGCGTGAGCGTTGAATTGTGCGACGCTTCGGAGGAAGATCAAGCAACTCAAGAACAAGCTTCAGATCAAGATCAGGACCTATTCCAAGGCAAGTTGTGCTTTGATCATGTTGAACCCATGTTTATAAAATTGCTATGTTTGTTTTACCCTATTGCATATATTTCAAATATACAATTGTTTCAAGTTAGATTGGGCTTAGCTAATATACCAGATTGATCTATACCCTACCTTGTCATTGTATGCCATGATCCATTGTCACCCTAGATTGGTTAATTATAGTTGGTTAATAATTATAATCAACATTGGAGGTTTAGACCGTATTAGTTGCTTAGCCGTGCCACGTCATCACATGTGTCAGAATCATTGATAATTAATCTTGATTAATGGAATATGGAACAATATTATGAACTTGTGTGTCATGTGGGATCACACGATGAGATTGAGTTGTTGTGGCGAGTCATGTCACGCAAGCGATGTTGAATTGTTGATGGCACGTGGTGCTTGGTAATCAAGCGGGTGATAATAACTTAGATTGAGGCAAGTGGCAAGGGGCGAGGAGGCCAAGGTGGGCCCAATGGGCGAGAGGGTATGTGGATGTCTTGCCTTGATCACACTAAGGACTTAACCTTGCAAGCCTTTGACTGAGTCTATCATGCAACCACATGTACGGTATGGGCCACCTAGTGAGTAATTTGCAATGTCTTAATTTTGGTACTATCGTGGTCGGTGTGAGTTCCGAGTTATGGTGTAATTCACATGGCGCAAGAGGGGGCCCCGGTATGGTTTTCAGACCCACCAGTGTTGAAACCTTAGCGGGTAGTATCGGGTTAAGCCAGAGCATTGTAAAGGCTTTGTTATAATCACTCGCCTTGGTGGTGTTTGGTTGTATCACGTGGGTAAAGTGCATAACCTCTGCAGAGTGTGAAACTATTCGGATAGCCGTGCTCATGGTATTGAGCAATGCTCGGAATTACTGATTAAGGGTTAGCTTAATTAATTGGACAACATGGTTGGGATGGCGGAATGCCATATGGAAGATGAAATTTGACTTAGGATTGGAAACTTGGTTTACTTGAAAAATACTGAAGTTATTTATTATTGCTATTTGTTTTACATTCTTTACAATCTATTTACTGTATTTGTTCATAAATCTTGCTTATTGCAAAATAGCCATGATAGCCTATCCATTGGAATAAGCCTTATATATAGATACATAGAATTGCATTACATGCACAACTTGTTGAGTGCTTTAAGTACTCACCCTTGCCAAACCACAATAATAAATAGTTGAGGAATCTACACTGTGTTGGAAGATGAAGTCCGGAAGACACGAGTCATTAGGGTCCGAGCCTTGTCGGTTACTGTGGTGAGTGATGAGCTATCTACGTTTTCTACTTTTGCTGCTTAATTATTAGTTTATATTCTCAGTCTTGCCCTGCGTGGCTTAATAATGTAAGTTGGTCATAAGATCATACCTTTAGTTATATCAATGAATGAACTATTATTCTATTATCGTTGAGTATGATGTGATATGTACCAATGTTGAGCTGTGTGCACTAGCGTTGATCCTGGGAATAGTACGGTAAACACAGTGGGTTCGAATCAGTGGATTCGGGTCCTTACATGATGGCGGCCATTGCAGTTCCAGAGCTTCTCCGTGAGTCAGTCGATGCCCCACATCGTGCGAGGGCAATTTCTGCAGGAACTACGGTCCAACGCATTACTATATTACCTGCCATCACTTTTTTTGAAGACGCATAACTACTTTGTCGTTAATGTTTTAGTTGCCCCCTCTCTTCTGCCGGTCATTGCACAAGATAAAAAAGTTGGACTATCGATTCCACATTCCACTAGCTCATGCAGGTCTACTACCGTTTGCGGTCCTCATGGATGGGGCTCAGCTCGGAGGAGACTTGACCACACCCATGCTTGCCATCGATCGTGCACTTCTCACTGGTTTTGTCGACCGATGGCGGCCGGAGACACACACCTTTCACCAACCATTCAATGAGATGTCCATCACTTTGAAGGATGTGGACATGCTAACCGGCCTGCCCATCACGGGACAGCCGTTGGTTCTTCCTCGCCACAACAGACAGCAGTGGTAGAACTACATCGCGGAGAGGCATTATATGACATAACGTTATTTCATGTTTGTAATGTGCACGATATTATCGACTCTCTTAATCCGGAGTTCAGCAGGTTCGGTGTCCCATACGTACGGAAGGAAAATGGTGTCTCCATGACTTGCCTATAGGGATTACAGGAATACAACCTATGCCCACCTGATGCTGATGAAGCTACCGTGGGGCGCCACTACGAAGTGTACCTCTACTACTTGCTGGGTAGTGTCATGTTCACGACAACCGCTGGAGACCTCATCTTCCCGCACATCGTGTGGATTGCTCGTCAGTTGGGCGCCAACCTTGATGACATCCCAGCCTACAGCTGGGGATCTGCGGTCCTAGTGGACACCTACCGTGGTTTGTGCGATGCATGCCATCGGCAGACATACAGGGGCAGTATTACTGGATGCCTAGATGTGGAGTTGGGAGTACCTTTCGATCTCTCGGCCGAAGGTACGTATGAGGTACTACCCTGTTGTCGTAGACGATGACATGCCGGATGCCACTCGCCCTACAATGGGGCACCGTTGGATGCACGCCCGGCTACGATGGTCGCCGACGGGTGACCACGCGAGCTACACGCATGTTATCGCCGACTTGGACTTGCTGACCGCAGAACATGTCACCTGGGATCCATGGACCATACAACGAGCCGAAGAGCTTGCGACTGACGGCTGTATCTCTTCTTGTTGCATGGTCGACCACGGCCTGTGGATGACTACGTGCTTCCTCTTGTACATGAACGTGGTCGAGGTCTACTCGCCCGAACGGATCCAGAGGCAGTTCGGGTGGCGGCAGCTAGTCCCTGTTCCAGCACCGCGGGATGTCGGGAGCTCTCATGGGTATGCATTTGATTATTTTCAATATTTGCCCCCTATATGCAAATTTCAAAATCTTACGTCCTTGCAATTGTAGAAGTGCGAAGGGCAGTGCGGCTGCAGTGAACTGGACCGTCATCCACACTCCGCACATTATGCGATGGATGGAGATAGTGTTTCAGGAGGTTGTCCATCCCTCTGGGCCATATGACCCCGAGGAATATGACAACTACCTTACAAAGTACCGTGCCTGCACGCGTCCCACTTTACTGAGCGAGGAGGTCGACGAACGAGCCATGGCCTATCCAGAGGACCGATCTCGACAAGTCCATATTTTGGTACTCCCAATATCGTACTAATGTCTTTCGTAAATTTCTTTACCCAAGTTCTAATACCCCCGTACTGCCATGCAGATGTAGGAGGCATCGGAGCTATATACCCAAGCGGATCAACTTGCGGCCCAAACTGTAGGCACCTCTAGCTCCTCGTCACCAGCAAATCAGATGAGATGGTACCTCGCGTCTAGGGGGGTCCCGATTCATCTCGGCCATCCGTCGTCTTGGAGGATCTTCACGTCCTCCCGCCCGCAGCTACGAAGATGCTTGCATGGACCCTGCTTGTAGCTCACAAAGCCAGCGGTCCAAAGACCAACCGTCCCTCGGTCTCGGCGTGCACGACCCGGGCGTCGTGCATCCACGTCCCATGCATCGAGCCATTCATCGCGACGTCATTCTGTCCCCCTCGTTGAAGTACCAGCTAAGGCCTTCACACAACATGACGAAAGACTCGGTCCTTTCGCACCACCGGAGGTGCCCCATTTATCACATTCCTTCGGGACAGACGTCAGTCACACACAACACTAGAGCGAGGCCGGAGATTTTGAGTTCGACCGCATGTCCGCCCCTACCTTCACTGGGCTACTTGGTGTGCAGCAACATGGACCTCCTCCCTACGAGGCGGGGACCTCATAGCCAGTGGCCGACGTACTCTATACGGCTCCTCTAGGGACGAAGGATGCAAGTGCGTGGTACAACCGGATCCACGTGAGCGGAGGATAATACACATTCCAACCGGGCCTCCTTCCCCAAGACGAGCATTTCGACATACAGGCAGGCACGGGGAGGCATGGGCCATCACAGGCCACGGGACAAAGGGAGAGACATGCCCCAGACGCGTACACCCTAGAGGACTTTACCAGAAGGCAGGGTGGACGGTGCCAAGGGAGACACTGACGCTTTTTTTACAGCTGTGTGTACTATATTGATTACTTTAACCTACTTTTCATGTCAAATAACTATTGTGTGGTCCAATTTGAAATACATTGATGCCAGCTAGTTTTCTCTTAAGTGTATTCAAGTTAACAAACAGCATCCATCAACATTAGAATATTGCAACAAGTCTTAACAAGGTACATCACTAATACATAAAATTTTAACAAGTCCTAGCGATACCCTGGACTTTTATGCAAAAAATAACTTATATTTGGGTCAATTTGTATTAAGACCGTATAGGGCCTTAATGATCGATTATATGGAAAATGTCTTGGATAAAAGTAATATATAGCGGAAGCAACTCTAAAACACTCTTAAGGATACCCCCTACTAATGCCGAAAAATAAGTTAATAATCACGTATAGTGTAGTCGCAATTTAAGATTGAAATCTGACTCGTTATAACGTTCCTCGTATGATCATTTAAGCCTTTTCAACGACATATAAAATAACTTGTCTAAATATTAAAAGTTATAAAACTAGTTTACAAATACTCCCCAAAGTATATACTACCATATTCCGAAAATAGAATATCATTATGTTATGATTTGCATATAAAACTCGCTAGCAAAATAACCCTAAGCGTTAAGCTTTTGAATATTAGAAACATTGAAGCATTTTCGGCAGCCTGTAGAATAACTCGTCTAAATGCAAACCCTATGTAAAATAGCTTAGAAATGATATTTAGGATATGTACTACTGTATTCTAGAAAAATATTTTATTTACAACTTGTCGTTCATCAAAATCCTATTAGTATAAAACCCTTAAGTGATAAGGTATCATCAAGGCTGCACGACCTGTCACTACACATCATTAAAGCTTAGATTACCATATTCTAAAGAAATAACCTTATTTCATTATGTTTTTCATATAAATCTTAATAGCTGAACAACCTTAAGTAATAAGCTTTCCGTAAGCTATAATATGCATAAACGAACTCAAAAACAATGAAGAAATCTATATTTAAAATATTTATATCACCAATATCTTCTTAAAAACCCTGTATATGTCACTACACATCATCAAAGCTGCATGACCTATCACCCATCATCAAAACTGCATGACCTGTCACCCATCATCAAAGTTGCACGACCTGTCACTACACATCATCAAAGCTGCATGACCTGTTATGTCCCCATACCCGAAATTTCATGTTTCGGTAAAGGCTGGGCGACAGGCTGCATGCAAGTAATTTGGATGGTGGTGGCAGGGAATCTCACGGGCGATCATCGCGCGTCGAAAGCACCGACCGAACGAATTCCTGTGAGCTGCGTCCTTCCTTTCCCTTGCTATAAATCCTTTGCGATGGCATTGTAACGTTCACGACAGCAGAGAGCGTGAAGGCAAGGCAAGGCAAATAGAGAGCCCGAAGACGAGATATTAGTTTGTTGGTGTTCATAGTTTGTTGAAATTTTTATAAAGTTTAAATTTCTTTATTTATTTCATTCGGGATTCTAATATTGCAGGTAATCTTCAGAAAGATTTATTGGTACATTGCTCCAGCTTTATTGATCTTCGGTACAGCTTAGAGAAGGTTAGTTAGAAATCATCATGAGTGTATATTATTTTTGTGTTATTAAGGTATTTAGTACATTAATAGGGCGATATTTGCTACAGATGGACATGTCTGTTAAAATTTATTTCGGAGAACAACCCGTAGTTTTGCACGGGAGAGTCGTGAGCATTGATAATTGTCTGCACGTAGATAGCACAATAGCCACCCCGAACGAACTCTGATAGCTCAAATCACATGTCATCGCTCTACTGTGTGTGAACCTTGAGACGCACAGAGTTCGTTTCGATGGGGTTCATCCACGGTTTGTCCCCAACAGCCCGATGGTTGTGTACATGCTCTTTCCGTTACGGAATGAAAGCGCGTGGGCTTTGTATGTCCGCAAAAGCGGGTGAAGAGAATTTTGAGGTAGGAGTATACGTGGAGATATTGCCACGGCATGAGCCCGGAGAGGTTGCCTCTACCTCCCGAGCAGTAGAACATGACATATCACATGCACCACCCGAACCAGCAATTGTAGAGGAGGGGGCATCGGGGAGGCGAAGAAGAAGCTAAGGCGGCAGAGGTGGATGGGGAATGCATGGATGATGAAAACGGCGGAAGCGGGGATGAAGAAGCGGCAGACAATGATGACCTAACACCGGCTATACAGTATTTTAGGGCCATCAGTCAGCTGGATTGTACCCTCACGGGTTACAGTAACATATCCGCGTGGGGGTACTCCCAGAACGATGTCCAAACCGGACAACGGTTCCGTAACAAGCTGGAGGCTATTCACTCTCTTAGCAATTATGCCGTCATGACAAGACGGGAGCACACTCGTCTCCGGTCGGAGCCCTCCTCGTATGAGGTTAGGTGCACGAAGTACCCGGATTGTCCCTTCTTTGTACGAGTTCACAGACCCAAGCATGAAGACTACTTTGTCATAAGTAGAAATAGGCCTCATACGTGCACGGAGGAGTCCGTAAGTAACATGAGCCGATTTGTGGACGCGAGGTTTGTAGCCCAGATCCTCATGACCATCGTTGGAAGCGACATATGGATGACTCCCCGTCAATTTATGGAGGAGGTCCAGACTAAAACTGGGATGGTCATCACGTACCATAGGCTTGGAGAGCGAAGCAGAAGGTATTGAAGATGCTTTTTGGGGGATTCGAGGAGTCTTTCAACTATGCCCCTAGGTTGCTACAGAAGATCGCCATGACGAACCCGGGCACTCGATTCGCGATGGCGATGAGCTGTCATACTAGAAGACGGGTCCGTCAGCTCAGCAGACCGGTACCTCATCAAGATATTCTGGTCATTCGGTCAATGCATCGAAGCTTTCGGGTATTGTAGACCAGTCATATGTGTGGACGGGACATTCCTGAGTGGGAAGTTCCATGGGACGCTGCTGACTGCACTCGCTGCTGATGCAAATAACCAAATCCTCCCGGTGGCGTTTGCTCTTGTTGAGAGCGAGAACAATGATAGTTGGTTGTGGTTCCTGACTCTACTCAAGAGCCAGGTCGTCGGTACCCGGGAGCGTGTATGCGTTGTCTCGGATAGGAACAAAGGCCTCCATGTGTTGGATGTCATGCACGACAGCACGTCCTCCGAGACTAGCTGGCCCGATGTCGAGAGAAGATGGTGCATGCGCCACCTTGGTGCGAACCTGTACATAAGGTACAAGAACAAGGCCCTGGTCAAGAGATTCAAAGCTATGTGCCTGCAGAACCAAGCACACAAGTTCAACGCTACACGAGACCACACGGAAGATAATGAAGGACAACCAATCCCAGGAGCTGCAACTCCGTTCGCAAATGGTGGGAGGCCAGACTGTGGTTTCTCGGACTCGGCCCACCTTCAGCGAGTGGATCACGGGGAAGCTAGTGGAGCGGTGGGCGCTACTCCACGACACGAACGGAATGAGGTATGGACGAACCATAACTTAACGCAAATTATTTCACCTCCTTGTATTCATTTCCATACAAGCTGACATACACCATCATAGGTACAACGTGATGACAATGAACATAGCGGAGGCGTTCAACAACGTACTGAAGGGTGTGTGCGCTCTTCCGTTGTGTTCAATCATTGAGCTCACATTCTACCGGGCGGCTGATTACTTCCGAGATCGCGGTAATGCGGCCAAGGCGTGCGTCACCACGTACGCACCCAGAGTGGAGAAGATGTTCGCGGAGAGAAGGAAGAAGACACACTTCCACCGCACAAGGATTTATGACCTAGGGACGAATAAATTTGAGGTCATGTGCAAGCGCAGACATGCATCTGGGTATCTCGTGGGGGACACCGTACAACAATGTCAGCTAGGGGGCGAGCAAGTGACGTGCACGTGCAACAAGCCGAAGATTCAACACATTCCGTGCTCCCATGTGCTCGCCGCATGTCGCGACATGGGTGGGAACGATGCATCACAGTTCATCTCGCCTTACTACACCGCGCATGCTTTGAAGAACACATGTCGTCCGAAGATGAGTTCGTTCACAATCGAAGCGAACTACAAGATTATGGAAGGCCCAACCTGGAAACCATATCCTGCGACTAGACGCACACAACATGGGAGGCCAAGGGGCACCAGATTGCAAGGTGACATGGACGCGGCTGATGCGGTGGACGGTTTGCGAAAATGCAAATTATGTAAACAATCTGGACACGACCGTAGGAGGTGCCCTAATCCACCCAGTATGTAGTCATTTGGCTTTGATTATGTGTGAAATGTTCTCTGCCCCCCAATGTATCATGCCAAATCACTCTTGTGTTGCCAAATTTGAAATAAATCGATGATAGCTTTCTCTGAAGTTGTCTTTCTTAATTTATTGTATCCACTAGTCTTGTCAAATCACTCATGTGCTGTCATCTTCGTAATACAGTGATGTCAGCTTCTCTTAAGTTGTCAAAATTTTTAATTGTAGCTCGTAGTCATGTCAAATCACCCATGTGTTGTCCGTCTTCACGCTTTCTCAGAGTGGACGATTAGACGACACACACTAGAGCCTTCGCAATGCAATGTGACAGCACGCTGCTATCAGCTTTCTCAAACTGATTCGACAACACTCTGCACACTACCAAGTGAAACAGCACTACCCATCTCAGGTCGACAAAGGGTAACAGGTCATGCAGCTTTAGATAGAGGGTGACAGGTCGTGCAGCTTTTGACAGAGGGTGACACGTCGTGCAGCCTTTGACAGAGAGTGACAGGTCGTGCAGCTTTTCTCAGAGGGTGACAGGTCGTGCAGCTTTGATGATGGGTGACACGTCGTGCAGCTTTTCACAGAGGATGCCAAGCATCAAAATCGACAAGTGCTTTAGTTGTGTAGAGTAATCCCTCACCACCACTATAAAACCGACCGAGGGGTAGACATCCAACACCGCCAAACCAGCAATAAACATTAGCTGAATCTACACAAATTAGGACACGATGTCATTCTACCGTCGCCTCTTCAGCAAGCAGAACTTATCCCGCCCCGAATATCCGGATGCCAGTAGCGTTGACGCCCCAGTTCTGCCGGAGTTGCTCCGACCCAAATGCGACTAAAACCTTCCGGCGAAGATGATGCGATCTACCCACGGAGAGACGGTCGCCCACGCTCACTACTGTTGTGCCCTCCCCTACCGGGTAAACCTACTGGTATCCATACAATACAGGGTAACAGTACCATTTCATGCATCGTTCTTTCTTTTTTCAGCATAACGACCGGTGTTGCTTCTTCTAATGGATCGACGGGCCATAACGACGTGATTATGAATTTATCTACAACTGCCATGACGCCTACCCCGCTTCGCCCGATAACTTCACCCGATGGGAGAGGCCACCAGGATATGTCCCCGTTCTAGATCGACCAGAGTTCAGGGCCGGTGGGCAAGGGGCCAACCAATCGGTGAGTTTCATGCGACATACTCATGTTTCACTCACAAAGTAGTAATTCTAATCCGGTTCATCGCATACAGGAGTTCAAAAAGATAATTGCGAAATTGCTCAAGTCAAAGGAGAAACTTCCTCAAGGGCCACCCGAAAGCCCCGACTTTTGCGAACACAGCCTGCAGGCGTGGTTGATACCTGCCACGATGATCTAGCGAATCGAAGATTCTACCGATGCCCCTTGGCCAAGGATGAATGGTGCGGCTACTTCAACTGGGTGGACCCGGAGACGTACCACCCACATCTCAAACTTCCAGTATGGGATAACTGGGGGAGCAACCCTCTCCGTGGTGCTACTACCGCCCAGAAAAGCCAGACCACGAGTACGCCTACGGTATTATTCAATGACCACAGCGGGCATACTGTATTGACTGCAGGGCATGCTTCCGGTTGTACAAGGATAAGCCCAACACACACCTCCTGCACCATATAGTGGAGTGCGAGCCAAAACAGAGCAGGTGTCTCGGCAAGTCTCCGTCAACGGCCAACGCACCAGAAGTGCAAGAGGGTACCTCCTATCGAAGAGGAAGGGATAAGGGGAAGCAGTCGGCCGAGGTCAACACCACGCAACAAATCCTTGACGCGTTACGCAGACCATCCGGGAACCCGGGTGGTATTAACATAGGGGACGCCGGGAATCGGGATGACATGCCCATATGGGAGGGTAGAAATACACATAAAAAAGACCAAAAAACTCTATCTTATACACCCGAAACGTACGGCATAGGTCACCCAATTGGTGACAACTGGGAGCACTGCGGATCCCCATGGAGTTCTTTCATAGTAGGGATTGAGTGGTGTCCGAGAACAAATCGCAAAATTTACACGGGTGATGTAATATGCAGAAAATATCGAACATCATTCCCACTCTACTGAGATAGGCGGAACGATCACTTGTTCCACCATGACAAACAGTGCTTTCGTTAGTTAGTTCGTCAAGCAATTTCGTCACTATTGTAATGCCCTTGTAATATAATCTAATCTATTGCTTATTTTATCATCTGAATTTTCAGTGTATGTGCCCTTATATATGTTCAACAAATAATTTAAGTGCTTCATAGGAACTATTCATAACATGAGTTGTTGTCGACTATAATACTTAGGGTTATTGCACTAGTGGAAATTAGATGCAAAGCAAGGTGTAAATTAAATATTTTTTCAGAATATGGTAGTGCATATATGAAAGATCAAATGTGGTCCATTGTTCATAAAAATTCCATTTAGACATGAGATTTTACGGGCCGCCGAAAAGGCTAAAAAACATAACGTGAGTTGTTGTCGACTATAATACTTAGGGTTATTGCAATAGTGGAAATTAGATGCAAAGCAAGGTGTAAATTACATATTTTTCCAGAATATGGTAATGCATATATCAAAGAGCAAGCAAATCTGGTTCATTCTTCCTAAAAATTACATTTAAACATGACATTTTACGGGCTGCCGAAAAGGCTAAAAAAATCACACTCTCCCTGATCTCAGAATCGCACTCTCTCTGATCTCCCTCTCTCACCATCCTTTTGTAATTTCTAAAAAATCAATTCTTTAAATAATTTGAAATTATTGATTGCCCGAACTTTTATTGGACACATTTATCAGTACCTAAGTTCAATGATAGTTGCCCAGCCACTTACTCAAAAAGAAGTGTTTTAAATATCTTAATAAATTTGGATTGAAATTGTTCACATGCAATAACGCGATTTTGCTAATCAATTGATATCGTCATCGTCAATTAATAATAGCTGAAATTTCATATTTCGGGTATGGGGGCCCACCCCGTACCCAAAATCTGAAATTTCGGTTATGCGTTGGCCGGATTTTGAGGTTTCGGAAAAGGTTAAACGGATTTTCAGGTTTCATGTATGGTTGGGCGTATTTACCGGTTAAATGGATTTTTAGGTTTCATGTATGGTTGGGCTTTTGATAAATACGCAAACATGTTGTATCGATTTATAATTACGGATCTTATTTTGTACTGTATTCCAAAAATTCCAACTTCTGGAGTATTGCTATATGCGTACTACGATGGATGGTTAAAATTAGGAATTTGTTCACCTGTCCTTTTGTCTTGAACCTTCCACCTAAAATATCCTACCATTTTGCCTGCACACTTCCATTTATTTCTTTCTCCTCCGTTCTCCTCCCAACGCTAAACCGCCATCCTGTAGTCGGAGACCGAGTTTGTCGCTGCCGCCGTCGAGGCCTTCTGAGTCAGGTTTTTTCTGTAGTAACAAGGGTTTCGTCGCAAGAAGCGATTCTGAGATGTTGGGATTATATTTTTAGAATGTTGCATCAATAAATTGTTGAAATGTTGTATACTTTCTATCTAAATGTTGATAGTATTGTTTTTTATGTTGCAATAGCTATTTTATTGAGAGAATTGGCCTTTTTGTCAAAGGTTCCTCTAATGCTGCAAATGTTGCTGCACAGAGTTGCACACGTGAAATCTAAATGTTACAACAATTCTTTTGTTATCAGATGATCCATTGGGTGGATTTCACCAAAAAAAATGCTGAAGAGAGAGGTGATGCTGCGGGGCAAAGAGGTGGCTCAACGAGATGAGTACCTCAGGGAGAAAACTAGGTGGCATTGTTTTTCTTTTCACTGATCGAAAAGCGGTGATCCAGTTCTCCAAGGAGTACTGAAGCAGAATCAATGCGCCGATTTGTTATGGTAGTAGGTATTACAATATATACTGTAGCACATGTTTTTTTTTTCTGATCCGAATCGTCTGTTGTCTCGATAGAACGATCCATACTTATAGAAACCACCTAAGTTGCACTTAAAACATGTCCCACACGAAGGGTATCGGATGGCAATGGATGCTTGTGTTAAGATGATCGGACGGCAAGCAAAGCGTACAGCGCTAGCACTTAGATCGAACGTCTCGACGCTTCTCTAAAAAAAAATTTCTCCTTTGTTGTTGAACAGTCATGTACATAAGGGATCGTGCGGAAATAACAAATGACAACTTCTTTTACCATCAACAGGATTTGCTTGATTTTACAAAATAATTTATGATAAGAGTTTTTTTTTTGTACCAAGAGCGATTTTGGATACTACCAGATAAAAATTAATGTAAAAATAACAAAGCAAGATGGCTCAAACTTGTGGCTGATTTGTAAGTGATGTAATTAGAGTTTCCCCAGGGGCACAAGTACAAATCAATGATCAAATTTACTGTGTAAAATACTAAATTGTACATTCAACCATCGAAGAATGAACACATCTCATCTGTAGATTTGTCATCAATTGCAACAAACTTGTTACCAAAAACACGTTCTCCATATATTCAAGAGAAAAGGAACGTTATCTGCTACTATATGCCCGATAGCTTGCTGCTGATACATCTTGTTTCAAATGATACATTACTATGCCTGAAATCTACAGCTTCTCATACTAGCCCAGAAAAGAACAGCATGAGCACATCCGAACCTTCCTAGCAACTAGCCAATCATCTTTCAAAACTGGATCCAGAAATCCATGTTAGTCAGAAGTTTTCATGTCAGTCGGTTAGGATGCATGCCTGACTCCACCCTTCCTACAATCACCGGAGCTACATTTGTAAGTACATTATTTCAAAAAATGCTTGTCAACAAAAAAAAAATCAGAATGTGTATTGTGTTCGCTTCCAAAACATATGGGTAAAATAGGACACAGAATATGCTTACCACAAATGTTTGGCACAACAGAAGCATAGAGCAACTTCTGCTTGGGCTTGCAAATCTTCCAATGATTGAACAATATTTTCCCGGATTTCAATTGTTTCTTCTTCATGGTTAAGCATTTTCCGTAATCTGCATGAAGTAGCAGTTATTAAGGGTAACACAGCGCGACTATTTTGCAACTCAAATAATTGCCTGTGAACAGCTCTACGGACAAACTCAACTAGAAGGGAAAACATTACTGTATTTCTACGAGTTACTTTACCTTTGTACCAAAGGCGCACCCCCATGACCAGTACATATGATAAGCATAGAATTATTTGGCAGTGCACTGTATAATTTTCTAATTTTATTGTCCAATTCACTCAAAATTTCCTTTAATTCCGGACAAGTTTGATTCTTTGCTCTTTTCCGAGCAGTTTTTCTATCACAAGTTTGCAATGCAATAACCTCCGCAACACAGGATAACAACTTTAGGATCTTGAGCACTTGTACATAGATAAGAGATCAATCCCCAGAATTGAGTCCAAACAAAGCTGACTTCGCCATTCTTTACCGCAGTAGGATTTCAACAGCTAACGAAAACCTGTAGAGCTTTTACAGAACTAATTCTGCCACTAAAATGTATAGTATTAACCTCTTTCATTGATCTGGAGGGCATCATCATCTGAGAAAACTGCAATTGAATTGCAAGAAGCATCTGAATACCGCTCAAGAACAGACACATCATCAACGAGGGAACATTTTTTCCCACTTTTATGCAGCATATAAGCCAACTATCGCCGTGACAATGATGGTGGGGAGCCAAAATCAGGACCTGATAAACTCCAAAATCAGGACCTGATAAACTAGTCATCAGAAGCTACGCATTGCCACAGAAAAAGAAAACGAAAGGTGCAAATGATCGAACAAAAAAGGTATTCTTATGCCATGTCTCCATGACCCCAGGAAAGCAATTCACAGAAATGAAACCAAACAAAAGAGTAGTTAAAAAGTTATTACCATATTTTATTTTGAATAAAGCAAGTTCAAGAGCAGATCTTGCATCTTCCACGCCATCAAGCCCAGTTACAGTGTTCTGGATCTCTGGGCTAAGAATATTTTTGGCCAGGACACATAAAGCAATCTTACAGTGAGGGCCACAATTATGTTTGTACAAAACAGCGGTATCAATGATCAAATCATGAGATATCAGTAATGCCAAAAGGTCGTTTCCCAAAGAATGTCCAACAAGAATGGTTTCTTTGTAGACAAGTCCAACAAACTCTTCTTGGAAACAAGAACATGTTAGTGCAAGGAGCGGGCAGAGTATCATGAAAGTTAAACACACGCATATCAAAAGGTCATAAAAAAACGAGGAACAACTAACCTGAATCTCCTGGAGGGTTGTGGTCACATCATTTAACATCTCAGCAGTGATTCCACCGAACCTGCAATATTCAAGAATACTTACATCTTCTCATGGATATTCAAACCAAACATGTAGAGCCTACTGTAGATATCATTCAGAATATCACGTAGGAAGAACATGAAGACATAAATTAGGGCAATGATATTCACATAGCAAATATGCACTTTGTAGACATACATAAATCATAATATAATATGTGTGCCTCTAAGAAATGTACCAAATCCTAGTACCTTCAAATATCATGTATTTTGACAAGTTATAATATAACTACGAAAAGGAAAGGTTAACAGAGAAACACAACATGAACAAAGTGCAAACTAGCCCTACAAGAAAGGAAAGTAAAGGCACCATATTACCTTGTATTGTAATCAAATTATTGGATTGGCAGGCATAAATTATGGCAATGATATTCAAATAGCAAATATGCACTTTGTAGACATACATAAATCATAATATAGTATGTGTGCTTCTAATAAAGGTACCAAATCCTAGTATCTTCAAATATCATGTATTTTGACAAGTTATAATATAACTACGAAAAGGAAAGGTTAACAGAGAAACACAACACTAGCCCTACAAGAAAGGAAAGTAAAGGCATCATATTACCTTGTATTGTAATCAATTATTGGATTGGCAGGCTTAACTAGTCTATCTAGCACCACCTGAATAAATTACCCAAAAAAGAAAATCAATATTCATGGGGCATTAAAGTGTGAAGGAAAAAATGGATCATGCAAGAATATATAAAGAAAGCAATCCTTATTTTATTGAGTAGATCTTTTTGGTTCAAAGCAAAAGGGAAACGTAGATCCCAGCCAAGCATTAGGGACAATTCTTCAAAGGAACGTCGTAAAAGCAATGTGCAACATGCCCTAACCAAGCTTAGGAAAGCAAAAGCCCATACCTCTCCTTTAATATCAACTAATGTCACTCTTGTAAGTTCAAATCCAGCTTCAGCCATACACTGAAAAGGTTGCAAATTATCATGAAATAGACTTAAGGGATCTAAAATAAGAATGCTGTATAAAGGATGCATTTAAACAATTAAGAAACAGATAGTCACATTACCATTTCACAAACAAGTGCAAGAATTTCATATGGAGAAGAGCCTGAAGGAGCTGAAACAGTGGGGACAAAACCATAGGTACCAGAAACGCGGTTCGTTCAAGTCGCGGTACGCCACTTTTTCTTCTAATTTCCACTACGAACACGAACCCCGTACCCTAAACCGGTTCAGATTCAATGAATCCGGTTTGCGATTCGTAGGGGCTTACAACGAATCCGGTAACTATGGACAAAACCCGGAACATTTGGCAATAGTAAACAAACATTCATTTGAATAGAACATAAAAGTGGAAGGGGTAGGGAGAAGAAAACAAAAGCTGATCTGGTAAATTGAATGAGTAGCCATTGTCTTCTGAGTCTTTCTCGGAAAGTGTGTAATATTAAATAGGAAATGGTATATCCTTTAGGTCATCCAGACTTGATAATTTTCTTGAAACGAAAACAAAACGTTAACCATGGTTATCACGGAGTCGCCGCCTAGGTGTCCAGTCGCCGGCGGCCGCCCGCCATAGCCGCTCGCCTCGCCTGGCCGGGAAAGGAAGGCGCTTGGAGGAAAGGAAGCCGCCCGCCCGTGTCGCGCCTCGCCTGGCTGTTCCTCCGCGTCGCGCTGCTGCTAGGGATGAAAACGGGTCGGATATCTCCCGCCCGATCCGGGACCGGATTTTACTATCCGGTCGGATCCGGGACCGGATCCGGATACTTAAATCCGGATTCGGGATCGGATCCGGAGCATCCAATATCCGGTAAATTCGGGACGGGATCCGGATATCCTGATTCTTCCTATTCGGATATCGGATCGGATATTCGGATTTTCCTATTCGGATATCAGCAAGGCCCATCCCATTTTCATCATTTTTTCCATTTCAGCCCATTTATATTAACAATTAGTTGGTTCTATTGATCCTCAAATAGCATATTCTTTCTACGATGTTTGTTGAATTTAATTGATATATAATTTGTTACTATAGTCATATACTCGTATGGTTTTAATTCAATATATATTACTCTATATATGCGTGCATTATCCGTATATCTTTATCCGTTTCCGACCCGAATCTGTCACATATCCGTTCCGTATCCGTATCCTGAATAACCCGAATCCGTATCCGGTTAGCCCGTATCCGGTTCCGAATCCGAAAAAAAAATATGGGTTAGGATACGGGAGGAACAATATCCGCCCGTATCCGACCTGTTTTCACCCCTAGCTGCTGCCACCGCCGTCGCAACCGTCGTCGCCAGATCTGGAAGGCAGCGCTCGGGGGGAGGGGAAGCGGCGCGAGTGGGAGCTGGAGGGGTCGTCGGCGCCGCAAGACAGAGGGAGCGGGAGGGGGCTTCGGCGGCGCTCAGGGGAAGGGGGAGCGGCGCGAGCGGAGCGGGCGCGGACGTGGGCGTCGCGAGAGAGAGGAATGGGAGGGGGCGTCGCGAGACAGAGAGCGACATCGCGCGCGAGAGAGGGAGCGGGTGGGGGCGGCGAATGGGTGAGGGGAGAGAGAGAGAGGAGGGAGAGAGGGAGAGATTGGATTGGGTCAATGAGAGGGGAGAGGTGGGTGGGTGTGTGGAGAGAGAGAGAGGTCAATGGGCTGTGTGAGAGAGGGAGAGGCTGGGCTGGGCTGCTTTGCTAGGCTGATATTAGTAGATTTTTTTGTCGCCTAATCCTCGCCTAGGCACCCATCAAGGCGCCTAGGCGTCCAGGCGCCCCGGAGGCGACTCGCCTCCTTGGGGCGCCGTGATAACCATGACGTTAACCAATTGCATGAAATATAAAAATAAAATAAAATCCAAATTTAGGTTCAGGAGTGCCCATTGTCTCATGGAAAAGAATTAAAACTACTCTAATTTCCGTAAATGTACATGCACCAAATAAACAGAAGAACCAATATACATCAATAGAGAAAACAGTAGAACATCTTGAGTTTCAAGAGCTTAGAGAAGTAGATGATACATGGTCAGCATGAAAGATATCTGGTTTTACTCTGAGCTGGTGGAAGCTTCTGCTATGATCATTACATCCTAATGCTAGATGCCATGTGACAGTTAATTTGTAACATGGAACATGACAGAGAAATACACAAGTAGATAGCAGTGAAAATCAGCTCTTATTTCAAATTGGAATGACAATCTTATAAGTAAATGACACCAGAAGAGATGGAAATGATTAAATGATGGATTTTACAAATTACAATGGTAATCATATAACCAACCTCAAATCTTTTCAGTCACTACTACCATAATGACAGACCAAACCAAATTGCATGGGCCAAACAAAGCAGAAAACAGTCCTTCAACAATTAGAAACAAAATACTCAGGAGTCAGGACCTCATACCTTCTCCATCGGATTCACATAATTGGTTTGATGTTGTTAATTCACGCTCTGTTTAACTCTGCATGTTAGGAGTGCATCAATGGTATGCCTTTCATCTGGTATACAGCTGCTAGAGAAGTATAATGTTAGCAATAAAGAATACAGTGAATGGAGGCATTAACTAATAGTACACCAGAATGCACAAGGCAGTGGACAAAAAAATATTAAGTTTTGTGTTCAGTGCACAAACCATGAAGCTAGAATAGGTTTTGGATTGCCACAACTTTTTCAAAGAAGAAAGGAGGCGGGACTGAGACATATATAAAGCTGCATCAAAGCCAGGAACATAGAAAAGGATAACTTTTGGTAATAAGAGGCTTGTTCTGAACACCAAAGATAAGCATATTAGTGTTAAAGAGAGGTAAAATTTCTAGGAGGTATCAAATAATCCAAAGAACTAAAAAAAGAAGCCAACAGTGCTTATGCAAACAAAGTATCATTGCTTGCTGCAAATCGACATCTCTCTAGATAAGAAATACATAAAAGCATTTGACAAGTTTTTTTAAGTTCATGATGAGAGTAACTCAGGGTAATGGAGCGAAGAATGAGCACATACTTCATAGTTAATCACCACATTTTATATAATTCACATGACATGTATGAAGTGTTAGATAATTAGGCATATTAATGATGAAACAAATAAACTAGACAGAAGCAACATGCCAATTGCAATGTCTATCTCATCCATATTATTAGATAAATAGAATATAGATGAGGTTCGTCTGCGTTACCGAGATGACACAAAGACGTGGCGGAACCCGGTAGCAGATGCCGATGAAGATCAGAAGGCGATGTAGGCGAAGCTGACCGTCGGTGAAGAAACCAGCGAGCAGTCGCGTGAAGACACTTCCCAAAAACGTGATTCGCCCTCTCCCGGTGCAGGATCTCAAGGGTGGACGTTCCGGAGACCTGCTCTCCCAACAGTCGGTGCACGCTGGTGGAGGGATGGGGAAGACGGAAGCAGCGCAGTACTTCGGGAAGGCAAAAGGTTTGAGAGGTATTGATCTGATCTCTGTTTTGCGTATATATACGCAGAGAGAGGATCATGGAGCATGTTACGAGTCAGTTACGGATACCGCGTCAAATCCGTTCCACGATTTGAGTCGGTTACAGATTCTGCGTGCAGTTAATTCCGCACAATGTAAAACGTATTAACCACTTAGTCCCATGCTGGCGTGGCGAGGCGAGCGAGCGCGTGTTCTCTCTTTTCTCTTTCTCATGCTCAAGCATGGTGGAAGAAACTTCCCTTATAAGGTGGTCTTCATCCACCTCCACTAGCAATATGGGACTATTGCATTTTCACCTCTCTTCCACCTAATGGGCCTTTGGGATTTTCCATGAATTATTTCTGAATTATTTGGGCTTAGCCCATGTAATTCTAACATGAAGTACCAATGGTTTTCTTTTTCAGTTTCAGGAAATAATCCTTGGAAGGGTTTCTGTACTTTGGTTAATAGAATGTGGGTCATGTTTCCAGGATGGAATTAAGTAGTTGAAGAATAGGTTTCTCTAAAATGCAGGGAAGCCGGAAAAAGAAAACTCGATTAGAAGATAATATCAAGAAAAAAAAACAAATGTTGCGTATTAAAAACTAACAAGTAAAAGGGAAGATGATATACTTTAACAAACACCCAAGAAGGCCGCATGCCATTACCAATAACCCAAGTGGCTAACCCCTGAACATCCTGCATTACAAAGATATGGCGCATTACAAGAAAAATTTTCAGAGTCAACTTCCATTCTGTTTTGGTCATGAAAGTGTTGGCGTCAAAAACTTGAAGTAGGGTTTCTGACAGCAGCACACCAGACGAACACCTGGTTCAAGAGCGTACCAGTCGATTTGACCTGTAACCGACAAGGTAAAAAATATAAAATTTAATCAAAAGCCGATCGTAACGATCAATCGGCTTAGACTCAATCAGCTTGAAGCCGATTAAGATCAAAGTAACAGGGTAAGTCTAATTAACCGATTAAGGCTAATCAGAGGGTAAAGGTAGTTCGATTCTGAAGAAGGCGATGCGCAACAAAATCAGAACAAATCAAACCTGGGGTGTAATTGACGAAGATCAACAATCGGCGATGCGCAACTTTATTGATCAAGATCGATTACAGAGACTAAATTACAAAAGCTACTCCTAGTCGACAAGAAGGAAGAAAGTAAAAACTGGTTGATTGTATTGTATTGATGTCCTTTGCAATTTGCTTTGGCCCTTCTTTTATACCCTCCGGCCGATAATGTCCTGTTACAGCATGTTTCAAGTCCTGATCCGTATCGGCCTTATCTCGGACGGTTGTTTTTCTTTTTTTAAAAATCTTGCAGTTACCAAAATATCTTCAAACCTTTCCATCCTGTCCGTTAATTCCGTATCTTTGACTTTATTGCCGATTTTGACCAAGCTTGCCAAATTTTGGTGCAAACATATACCCCCCATTTTTGAGAGATGACTTGTCATCTGTCAAAAATTTCACTTATCGGCTTTTCCAATCGGCTAACCGTTGAACTTCACTCAATAACTGCTACTTTATTTGCGCCGTAATTCTCTGACACAAAGGTAGTGCGTTTTAACTGCTCGCGTCTTTTGAGATCCAGTTCCCGCCGTTTCAAATTTTCACCACGTTATAAAATGCGGCCCCCACCTCGGTCATTCCTCACGCGCACAAGCTCTTTGACACTTGAAAATCGACTTTCATCTAGTCCGTTGCTCAATCTTCCTCAATCGGCTTGCATCCCTCCTTCATCAATCGGCTTGCTAAGATCAGCTGAAATGGATGCGAGTCAGGTACTTATTCCAATCCCTAACAGTAAAGATCAGTATTTCCTTGGTCCGATAGGAAATCTAGATGCCAGCACGGTTATTAGCCAGGATATTCCCCGCCTCCCTCTATCGACTCATGGTTTTAATATAGAGAGTGGCAAAAAGCTTCAGGCATGGCCGACGGCGCTCAAAGGATGGAGATCCTGGTACATTCGCGTAGCTGCTCAGAAAAAGAAGAGTGGGAAAGGATGGGTATAGCTGAGTGCATCCCTCTCTCATTAGCCGATCCAGAAGCCAATGAGCCCTTAGTGGCCACGGCTTGCTATTTCTGGTCGGAGACCTTCAACGCCTTTCATTCGTGATCGTCCCATCGGCCCGACCCTTATGGATATAGCCCAATTGTGTTGCCTTAGGCCAGATGGCGAACAGATATCGGCTTATAGCGGCAAACCGAAATACAAGCTCATTCAATCTAAAGGAGAAGGCTGGCGTAAGTACATCAATAACAATAATAAAGTGAATGGGCCGGTATCAGATGAAGAACATGTTGCTTTCTTGAACTTGTGGTTAGACCGATTTTTGTTTTGCGGTGCTTCTTTGGGACCAACACAAGTATATCAGCTAATAGCAGAGCGGTTGGTAGAGGGCCGTCGGCTAGCATTGGGAAAAATGTTTCTGGGAGCAGTTTGTCAGATGATGCATGTGATTAGGAGTCAGCTTTTTATTGGATTTGCCAGATTTTGCATCGGCAATGTAGGCAATCCTCTCTGGTTCATCCAAGTATGGTTATACTGCTTATTTAGCCGATCTTTCAAATTAAATCCCTCGAAAGACTCGGCATTTCCTCGCGAAGACACACCAGAAAATGCAGTCCCAGAATTCAAAGCCAGCCGATCTCATGGCGAAAGATACATCATGTGTTCTGGCAGCAAAAAGATTACTCCGATTGGCCTAAGAAAATACTTATCCTTTTTTCTAAACTTGGATAACAATGATTTTAACCAACAAGATTTCTTGATTATACAGTATGATGATTTTGAATGGCCATCATTTCTTCATCTGGATTCTGACAGTTCTGAAATGCCTGAATCAACTTTAGACTTCTTCAAACTTTTCATTTCTCCGAGTGTTTTGCATGTTGGTTTTAACACGAGGAACCGTACCTTTCAACCTTCTTATGAATTCTATCACCCTTCCACCTTTGCCAGACAATTGGGTTTCGGCCAAATGATCCCCAGTCTTTCACTTCTTGACTTGGTTCAGCTTAGGACCAGAGTACGATCTTTAGCTGCAGCCGATATGGTCTTGAAAATAGCCGATGACTTGCAAATCAAATCCTTGCCTCACTTTGTTTTGAATAATCGTCGATCTAGCCGATTCTCTGCATGGTGGTCTTCAATTGCGGAAGCACTTCTCCTTGATCGTACTCAATCGGCTATTATCGATGCCCTCTTCCCAGACCTTCCTGAGCCGATGGTATCTTCGGATACTGATTCAAGCGACGAATCAAGCTCTGGATATGATAATACGAGTCTTATAAATATTACTGGCGAGGTATTAGTCGATTTTGCTCTTTTTTATCGTAGCCCATATGATTTTATCTCATTGGCTTTATCCTTTTTCTTTGCAGACTAAAACCGCTGGCAAGAAACCGATTGATGCTCCTGCATCTAGTAAAGAGAAACGACCGCACCAAGCAACTGCGCTCACCGGCTATACTTCTGGTTCCTTGGGCATCCAAAGTCCATCTTTGTCTGATTTAGAAAGGCAACAGCAACCAAGTAAGTTATGCCTGATCATCTTTTGTTCCTTTTCATTTTCCTTCATCAACTAACTTTCCAGCCGATGGATTCTCAGAAAAGAAAAAGCCGAAGTCCACCAAGGTTCCTGCCAAGAAAAAAATACTCCAAACCACAAGAACAAAGTGGCGAAAGTTCACCGCACGGATCGGCTACTGCTCAGGTATATATATTTTTTTTATCCCAAAGAATTTACAGATCTGACTTATTCCATCGGTTCTCATTATATTTTTATTTCTTTCACCTCTTGCATCGGACAAGTGGCCAACATTTCGCCAACTTACGGACATATCGCCAAAGAATCATTGCCCCCTCACCGATACGGTGCAAGCAATCGCCGCGACTCCGAAACCTCTGATCCATCCAACATCCTTGGCTTTAATCTATCCGACTTGGATGATCCAGAGATCTTTGCAGCCGATGATTATATTTCTGAAATTCAAAAAATCATCGCGGCTTCAAAAGACGCATCGACCGTATTCTCATCAGCTCCTGGAATGCAAAAGCGTCTTAACAAGCTGTTTGACTTGGTGTCAAGGCCGCAATCAGAGATCCTGAAAAATAATCAGCCGATTCGAGATGCCATGGCTGCAGTTGAAACTGATCTACCACCAGAGGCCATGGCTGCACTGCTCGAAGTGTGCCATCTGGATGATAAGAAGGCTTTGGTGGAGGCAGCTCAACAAAGGAAATCAAAGAGAGCAGCCCAGGAAGCCGACCAGAGGATCCTTGACAAAATGGTTGCAGAGACAAAGGCCAAAAAGAAAAAATTTGATGTAACCATGGAAACTCTGAAGGCTAACAAAATTTCTCTTAAGAAATTGGAGACTACTAGAAAATTTCTTGAGGAAGAACTGTCAAAGACGATGAAGCTCATCGCTGAAGGCCAAGATTCCTTTGAAAAGACTTCATCAGCCGCCAAGGAGCAGAAGGTAGAAATAGCATTGGCCGTGGCAGCCTTCAAAGAGCAATCGGCCAAACTTGTACCCATTCCAGGCAGTGAGACAGAAGATGACAGAATTCTGGATGAGGTACAGGAAACTATAGCCAAGGCGGCTGGAGCTCTATCGACTTTAGGTGCACGACTCCCAGGTTCTGGGATGTAAAAACTTAATTAGCTATTCCTGTCAGAAACACTTGTTCGAGTACTTTGTAATTTTGCTATGTTTGTAATCGGCTATTTAACCGATTTAATTTTCTGTAAGTTTAATCTGCAATCTCTTTTAGCCAAACAGCATCGTGTTAACTTGGCCTCTGGACGAAATCTTTAGTCGGCTAGGCTCCAATCCACACACTAGGATAGTACCTTTTTATATACCTCCCGTTTATAGCCTTAGGCAATGCATGTCCTTCCAACGTCTCTAGTACGTACGAATTTCCACCGACTAGCCGATTAACTTTGTATGGCCCTTCCCACATAGGTGACCATTTTCCAAACCGGTTATCCTTCGAACCAACAGGCAATATCGTTTTCCATACCAAATCGGCTTGATTGAAAGACTTAGGCATAACCTTCTTATTATATGCCCTTGCAACCCTGGTTTTATTTTTCTTAAGCCGGTCAAGCGTGGACAAACGTAATTATGCTAGCTCGTCCAAATTGTCGATCATTAAATCGTTATATTCTTGAGCCGACAAACCATTTTGCTTGGCTATTCGTATCGATTCAATGTTGATTTCTACGGGTAGAACGGCTTCTTGTCCATACACCAATTGGTAAGGTGAAAGCTTCGTCGCTCCATGATAGGATAGCCGATACGCCCAAAGCGACTCCGATAGAGTAGAGTGCCAATTCCTTGGCTTTTCGTCAATTTTTCTCTTGATCAGTTTGATTAGCGTTTTATTGGACGACTCGGCTTGTCTGTTAGCCTGAGCGTAGTATGGGGAAGAATTTAACAATTTGACCCCTAAACTCATCGCGTAATTCTGAAATTCGTTAGACATGAATACCGTACCTTGATCGGTCGTGATTGTTTGTGGTATTCCAAACCGATGGACGATATGTTCATTCACAAAACCAATTGCCTCAACACTGGTCACCTTTTTAAGTGGTACAGCCTCGACCCACTTTGAGAAATAATCGGTTGCGGCCAGAATAAACTTGTGGCCTTTACTCGAAGCAGGAAATATTTGGCCGATTATATCTATTCCCCAACCCCTAAACGGCCAAGGTTTGATAATTGGATGTAAAACCGATGCTGGTGCTAGTTGTATGTTGCCAAACTTCTGACATGTCTGACATCCTTTATAATACTTGAAACAATCTTCCAGCATCGTCGGCCAAAAATAACCTGTCCGTTTGAGCATCCATTTCATCTTATGCGCCGATTGATGAGAACCACAAATGCCTTCGTGTACTTCACCCATCGCTACCCGCGCTTCTTCAGTACCAAGACATCTTAACAACAAACCTTCCATAGTTCGATAATATAGTATATCGTTCATAACAACGTATTTCAACGCTTGCTGCCGTATCTTTCGTTCCGTCGGCTTGGATGGATCGATTAGATAATCTTTAATTTGCGTTCTCCAATCGGCGATATCTGTGCACATAACTGCCTTGTCTATCAGTTCGATCTCCTGACTTTGGCCAAAATCTTTATATCCTGATGCTTGTTGGGCTAAAGCATTAGCTCTATCGTTCAATTCACGAGGAACATGACCGATAGAAAACGATGTAAAAGAACCGATGATTTCTAAACATTGTTCTAAATACTTCAGTAACACTTCATCTCGACATATGTACAATCCCTTCACTTGCTGTACAACCAACAGTGAATCACCATATGCCTCAACAGCACTGACCCCAATATTTTCCAATAATTGCAGGCCTTTGAGCAATGCTTCATACTCGGCCTAGTTATTTGAACATCGGCTATTTAGCCAGAATGCAAATTCAAAGTTATGCCCTTTGGGTGTGGTGAGTACAATGCCGATACCATCACCTTCACTGCATACTGATCCATCAAAGAATAGCTGTCATGGTGCGACCGAGACTAAGTTTGCCGCTGTGTCACGTCCTGTTATAAAATCGGCTAGGACTTGTCCTTTGACTGCTTTGGCTGATTCATATGATAAGTCGAACTCGACCAAGGCGTAAGCCTATTTGCCAAGTCGACCTCGTAGAATAGGAGCTGACAATATATATTTTATAACATCGGTTTTGCGATCACTTTGCAAGCCGATGCTAATATGTAATGCCTTAACCGTGTACGAGAAGTACAAAGATAAACATAATTTCTCGATAAAAGGGTACTGATTTACGTGTCTAGCAACCGTCGGCTTAAATAAAAGATAACCCTTTCTTTACCATGCACCTCTTGTGCCAAAACAGCTCAATAGTATCTTCAAATGAGACATATAGTCCGAAAGGAACCCTTTTGAGGCTCACCAAAGCGGAGGGTTGGACAATACCTTTTAATTTCATCGAAAGCCTTCACGATTGGCTCCCCATATAAATTCTTCATTATCCTTTAATTTTAGCAATGGAGTAAAAGCACGAATCCTTCCAGAGAGGTTTGAGATGAACCGACGGAGATAGTTAATTTTGCCGATCAACTTTTGTAACTCATTCTTGCATGTCGGTGGTTTGGTATTGGCTATAGCTCTGACCCTCGTTTGACTGACTTCAATTCCCCTTTCATGCACCATGAAGCCCAGAAACTGCCCAGCCAACACGCCGAACGCACACTTGAAAGGATTCATCTTTAGGCCGTGAGATCTTATGTTCTTAAAAACTCTTTCTAAGTCGGCCAAGTGCTGCAAATCTTCTGCAGATTTTACTACTACGTCATCAATATAAATTTCGACAATGTGGCCGATTAAGTCATGAAAGATCAGATTCATTACTCGCTGATATGTTGCTCCAGCGTTCTTCAAGCCGAAAGTCATCACCGTCCACTCGAACAATCCTATTGCACCAGGACATCTGAAAGCTGTCTTCGGTATATCGGCTTCTGCCATGAGTATCTGGTTATACCCGGCATTACCATCTAGAAAACTTATGATCTTGTTCCCTGACGCAGCATCGATGAGCATATCGGCTATTGGCATCGGATATTCATCTTTTGGCGTCGCCTTGTTCAAATCTCTAAAGTCGACGCATACTCGAAGCTTTCCATTTTTCTTCAAAACAGGAATAATGTTGGAAACCCACTCTGCATATCGGCAAGGCCTGATAAATTTTGCTTCCAACAACCGTTCTATCTCTTCTTTTATAATTTGGTACAAGGCCGGATTGAAACGCCTAGGATACTGTTTAAACGGCCGATAGCCCGATTTTATAGGTAGCCGATGTTCCACCAGCTGACGGCTTAATCCGGGCATCTCATGATATTCCCAAGCAAAACAATCCTTATAATTTCTAAGGATTTTTATCAGTTTTTCTTTGTACTTTACATCTAAACTTGCACTAACAAAAGTTGGTCTTTTTCTATCACCGCTACCTATATCTACTTCTTCAAGCAAATCGGTGGATGTAAAACCTTGACCTAACTTTTCAATTTCTTCAAAGTCTTCTATGGCTTCGTAGCTATCCGTTGTTTGCCGATAGCTTTGCATTTTATCTTGTAACCCCTTTAGTGCTTTTCTTGTCCCCATCGGCGTAATACTTCGTTTGCCCGATCAAAAGTGCCCGGCTTGACACTAATCGGCATGAACCCTGATTTGCTTACGCATATGAAATCACAATCGTCCAGCGCCTTGCCCGATATGCAGCCAGCTTCTTCGTGTTGCCAGTTTGCATCAGAGCTAGCCATGGCGATATGAGCAGATGTGTCGGCGGTGACGACCTCGACTTCCTCTCTGTTCCACTGAACAAGCGTTTGATGCATGGTCGATGGGATACAGCAGTTGGCATGAATCCAATCCCGACCGAGCAGCACACTGTAGTTTCCTTTGGCGTCGATTACAAAAAATGCTGTCGACAAAGTCTTGCTACCGACAGTCAGTTCTGTGACCATGACACCCTTTGCCTCTGTAGGGTCGCCTGTGAAGTCATTTAGAACCATGTTAGTTTTAATTAAGTCTTCATCAGACTTACCCAGTTTCTTGCATATCGTGTACGGCATCAGGTTCACCGTGGCTCCTCCGTCTATCAGCATCCTTGATATCGGCTTCTCATTTATATATCCTTTTAGATACAATGGTTTCAGATGCCGATGATCATCCCTGGGTTTCTCAAAAATGGCACTCTGAACGCTAGAGCACAACTGAGCAACCACCTCTTTGGCCGATTCAGTTCTGACTTTAAACTCGGCCGGCAATGTGAACACCATGTTGATATCCATAGGAGGGGTGTCGTCCCGAACCACGGGAGAATCCAAGTCATCAGCCGATTCAAAATCTTCTTCGGCCTGCTTTCTTCTCCATTCTTTCTTGACGCATTTGATCGGACGAAGTTCGTTAAACGTTTCATCTCTTTGTTTCTCGGCATCGGCTTCACGGATCTCTTGCGTCCTTAGCCTCTGAAGCCGTCGTCGTTGTGATCGGCTAAGACCAGATGGACACCACCTGGGTTTAGGTTCCACCAGCTTTCGTATTTGACCAACCAAATCTTCTTGATTAGAATTGGGCTCGTGTATCTTGAGTTGGTTCGGTTCTTGATCTAGTTTAGATATTTTCTCGTGAACAAGCTTTCTGTAACTTCTGCCTTGCTCTCGAATTGGCCCAGATAGCTTATCTCTAGCCGATTGCCTTGGCCAATCCTCTTGGGGATAATGCTCCATCGGGCAGGTGTATGGTGATGGCAACGCTACTCCTCTTTCCCAGCAAAACTGCCAAAAGGGACACCTTCTATGTGCCCTCTCCACATTCTCGGTGCGGTACAAGTTATCCGTCCGGCGAGCCTTATACCGTGGTCGGCTATTCATCCTCTCGTATTTCTCCATTAATTGTAGAAATGTTGGTCCTGACCTTTTCGTCGGCTGCCTTAATGGAGACTTTTCTGCTTTGTACCATTTACCTACCTGAGGATTCCCCTTGGGTTTGATGGTTCTTGAATTTTTTCCTTCACGATCGGCTTCTATTTGTAAAGAGCCGATTGTAATCTTCAGTGTTTGATCGTCGTTCGAGCTTGATTGGATATTGACTTGTCGATCCCTTTTCTGCTCGTCGTGCATCGGCTCTTTTCCTTTAGCCGAACACTGTACCATGTTGATGGGAAACGGATCAACATCAACTTGCATGGTCGGCTCGTCAGCAAACTTCAACCGACTATCCTCAATAGCGATTGGATCCATTGACGGAAGATATTGCGATCATTAGTGTTATGCGAATAAGAATGATGCCACTTGCAATACTGCGTTTCTTGATCTCATCGGCGACGGTATCACATGCCCCTCCGCAATCGTATTATCTTTTCTTGCGTATAAATCAAAAATACGATCGCACTTAGAAACATCGAAGAGTACTTAACCTCCGACTTGTTCCTAGTCGGCTTAAGCCAAGAACAGACTAAGGACTTTTTGGATCCTTTTACCCATTCGGCTATGTTTATTTCTGCTTCCTCGTCTTCCGATGAGTCACTTGGACAATACTCAACCATATTGACTTTAGCCTTGTCCTTTTCTTTGTTATTGCTATTTTTAAATCTGTCTTTGAACACTTTATTATCCGTGAATCGGCTTTCTTGAGCCGATACGCGATGCAATAAGTGGCTAAGTTCGGTGAATTCTTGTCCTCCGAATTTCTCCCTAAGCGGCGGAATCAAACCTTGAAATGCTAAATCGGCAAGTTGGTTGTCAGGCAATGTGACGCTAAAACATCGATTCCTAATTTCTCTAAATCTCTTGACGTAATCCGTTACCGTTTCCCCAAACTTTTGGCGTACAGAACTTAGATCTGAAATCCTGAGCTCCAAACTGCCTGAAAAGAAGTATTCATGAAATCGGCTTTCCAAATCGTTCCATAAATGGACCGAATTCAGAGGCAAGCAAGTGAACCAAAACGCCGCCCTGCATGAGACAACGGGAATAGTCTAATTTTAAGCCCGTCGGACTGGGCCGCTTCACCGCATTACGCGATAAAGCGTCCAACGTGTTCCAGGGTGGTGATAGAATCATCCCCAGAGAATTTGGCGAAGTCTGGAACTCTGAAGTTATGAGGGTAGGGCATGCGATCTATGTAATCGGGATACGGCTTTCTATAGCCGATAACCTTTCCTTTTGGTTGTATGCCGAATTGGTCCCTCAAAACGGCAGAGATCTGATCGGCCAAATTAGCATTATCGACCATAGCAGGCCCTTGATAATATCTGTCATAATCGGCGTTCTGCCCCCCGAGTGCGAGCTCGGGTTGCCAATCTGTTGTCTCCGCCAAAGTCGCGATCATACCGCGTCGCCGATTACGTCGACTTGAGGTTCCAAGACCTTTGGGACAAATGGTTACGAGTATGTTACTACCCTGTGTGGACCTGGGTTCCTAAGCAGGGTAGGCTCTTGTGGGAATCTTTCGGAGCCAATCGGCTGTGAAACCGATTGGGGAAAAGCATAGAACGGAGCCGACGGCGGCAAATTGGTCGATGCGTCTAAATTAGCAGCGTCGGTGTAGGAGTGATAATGACTTACTCCACTTGACCGAGGGTCCCTAGGCAATATGATCGTGGGTTGTGTGGGCATCATGGTGGGGGGTGAAGTTACAGCCGATGGTTTAGGATCGGCCATTGTGCTCTTCGTGTTTTGTGCTACTGAAAAAACAGGGTAATTGGGCAGAGTTTGCAATGGGTCAAGCAGACTTCCTGACGAGGCTAACTCCTGGGCTATAGATTTGACGCTATTCGCTATCATCGGCTTAAGGGTTGTCACGAGAGCCGATGATTGGTTTATTAAAGCGTGGTGCACAGACTGATTAATCATAGCCGATAATTCAGCTTGAGCAGGCAGATATCGGCTTACCTGTTCTGTTACACCCGTATCTCCCAGGGCATTGACCGTCGGCAGGGCGGATTTTTGAGTGACGCCACGTCTGGTTTTTTGATAACAACTTAGCATCATCTCTTCTAGCGTAGCCTTCCGAGCCTCAATTTCCTGACGTTGTTCCGCGGTCAAATCGTCCATTGTTGGGACGATTATGGCTTCTGCGTTTAGATCTGATGGTGGAATCGACTTTCCTGATGAAGACATGTCCCACTGGGCGTGCCAAGAGTGTGTTGGCGTCAAAAACTTGAAGTAGAGTTTCGACAAAGACACACGCGCTTTAACACCAGTTCAAGAGCGTGCGGTCGATTTGACTCAGAATCGACAAGGTAAAAATATAAAATTTAATCAAAAGCCGATCGTAACGATCAATCGGCTTAGACTCAATCAGCTTGAAGCCGATTAAGATCAAAGTAACAGGGTAAGTCTAATTAGCCGATTAAGGCTAATCAGAGGGTAAAGGTAGATCGATTTCAAGAAGGCGATGCGCAACAAAATCGTAACAAATCAAACACGGGTGTAATTGACGAAGATCAACAATCGGCGATGCGCAACTTTATTGATCAAGATCGATTACAGAGACTAAATTACAAAAGCTACTCCTAGTCGACAGGAAGAAAGAAAGTAAAAACTGGTTGATTGTATTGTGTTGATGTCCTTTGCAATTTGCTTTGGCCCTTCTTTTATACCCTCCGGCCGATAATGTCCTGTTACAGCACGTTTCAAGTCCTGATCCGTATCGGCCTTATCTCGGACGGTTGTTTTTCTTTTTTAAAAAATCTTGCAGTTACCAAAATATCTCCAAACCTTTTCATCCTGTCCGTTAATTCCGTATCTTTGACTTTATTGCCGATTTTGACCAAGCTTGCCAAATTTTGGTGCAAACAGAAAGAAACCTGCAAATTTAATGTAGGATCTGAAGTAACCTCCTTAAAAACAATATCTGGTGTGGCCTGGATAGGATGGAAAGGAAGCAACAGAATGAGAATTGGTTCGGTAAGTATTAAATCACTGCTTCATGTAGCAAAAATGTGAATCAGTAAAGTCAGCAGAACAAAGATTATTCTTCACCAACAATCAATGAAATAGCCAACTGCTCAACTATATAAATGTTTTTGATAAATTTCTTAAATAGAATGAAATTTACATCACTGGTTCACAAAACAGTCCACTGATATGTCATTTAAGTTTTAGTTTAATATTTAGTTCAACACCAAACAATTGATCGCAGAGCCAACTTACAAAGTTCCTAGTTTGAAGACCAAACTGTGATCACTGAATACACATTGCACTCCTCAATTCCAAATGAAGTGCATTCCTTTTATTTGAACAGAGGAATCCTACTCCTCTACCAACCAAGCAATAAGTCTGGCGTTTCACATTCCAAATTCCTAATGTGAAAAATCCGCACTAAAAACACTTCAGAAGTTCAGCTCCACGCTGAAGGCAAAGCAACGGAACAATCCAATATCTCCTTGCTGTCTTCGTAACATATCGCCATCGGTAGGTACCCACGCTTCACCCCCTTTAATCAAATTCTCCCGCAAACAACACTGGAAGCTTCATACACATGTCGATAGAGTTCAAGCCACCTCCACTAGCAACACTCACCCAACATATACTCTCCCACTCCAAGTTGAGAATTTTCCTCTTTCACTAACAAAAATAAATATCCTCGCTACCAACTTTTGATCTCTATTCTAACATTATTCTTAAATAGAGCTTTGCCATCTTTTTACCATGGAACACACGAAAACTCCACGAAAAGGGAACCCACATTGGGACCCAATGTCGCAATGCCATGCCCCCTGTTTCGATCCTAACAGTGCTTAAACTTAAAAAAAACAATCAGAATATCACACTAATAATGCTCCAAAAAAACTGAGTTGATTCCCACTTCCTCAACTGGGAAATTTAACAATATGCAATCATTCCAATAACAAGCCAACAGAAAATAAAAAAAAATACAACCTTTCCCAACAATGAACTAACCCAGCTCTAATTGATCACAAGATTAGTATGTGGTGGCAGCGTCTCCGTAGTACGTGGTGGCTGCGTCTCCGTTGCCGGAGGGGGTCGTCATGGCCACCGCCGCCACCGCCGCCGGAGGTGTAACGCTTCTAGGACTTTGCCGCTCGGATGAGAGGTTTACGCAGGGAAGCCGTCGAATTGTAGAGAAGATTTCGCATATTAGGGTTGTAGTTTTGGGTATAAATTTAGAGGTAGATCTGAGTTTTGTAAGTCAATAGAGAAAAAGAACTAATAAAAGCGAAAATTGTTTCAAAAAATTTTGATTTTTTATTCTAACAATTAATATCAGATCACGGGAGATTTGACCACTCGGAGTCGAAGCGAGGCTGTGTAAGAGTTAATTCATTTTCTTACCGATAATGATGGCTAAAACTACCCACATTGAACCCGAAGGTACTAGTTATATTTAGATGCATCTTCATGCATGGAATGAGTAGGTATTGAGTCGGAAGCATTCACTTTTGAGCTGCAGTTAAGGAGACTGGTCAAGATTTGTCATTATGAGTGAAGCTAATTAGCAGTTGTAAAGTGAGTTGTAGATATTAAATAATAATTGTTGTGTTGAGTCGGTTACTGAAGTCTATAAAAGGACTTGATGTATCCTTGTGTATGTTAAGGAAAAGAATAAGATGTAACCTTGATCAGAGAATGAGAAACAGTATTAAAAGTTAGAGCTCTTTTTTGCTACCTCTTCTGTTCTTACTTTCTTTGAGTATCCACTTCTCAACAACCGGTATCAGAGCCCCAGGTTTGAGTCGGACGTAGCGAAGTAGCGCGGTGTGTTCGTGTTGCTTGTCGAAGTCAAGGTTATGGCTTCGAGTTCGGGCGTTGGAATGGCGCAGTCGATGATTCCCGTATTCTCAGGAGAGAATTACGATATGTGGAACATCAAGATGCGGACGCTGCTAATATCGCAAGGATTATGGGATATTGTGGAGAACGGCTACAAAGGGTATGACGATGAAGATGTTCTTACGCCAGAGCAGAAAAAATCTTTGACGGAGAACCAGATGATGGACGCGAAGGCCTTGTTTCTGATTCAACAAGGAATCGCGAAAAGTTTGTTTCCACGGATTATTGGCGCCAAGAAGTCAAAGGAAGCATGGGACAGGCTAAAGGAGGAGTTTCAAGGTTCCGCGAAAGTTTTAGCCGTGAAGCTACAAACTTTGCGAAGGCAGTTTCAAAATCTGCAAATGAAGGAGTCCGAGAAGATCAAAGATTACTTCTCGAAGGTCATCGAGGTGGTAAATCAAATGCGCACCTACGGTGAAGATATATCTGATCAAAAGGTAGTTGAGAAAATTTTGATCAGTTTACCTGAAAAGTTTGAATATATTGTTGCTGCTATTGAGGAGTCAAAAGATTTGACGACCCTCAGTATGCAACAATTAATGAGTTCATTAGAATCTCATGAAGAAAGGAAGCTACAACGTGAAGGGAGCTCGGTGGAAAGCGCCTTTCAATCGAAGTTGAGTTTCAAATCCCACAATTCTAGAAATAGTGGGAATTATCAAAGAAGAAGTGATCCAAGGAAAGATATGCAGAAGCAATCGGTCCAAGATAGAAGAGATAAAGGTACGGCTAATTCAAAATTTTGGTGTGATATTTGCAAAAAATCTAGTCACACTACAGATAGGTGCTGGAAGAGGATGACTTGCAATAAATGCAAGAAGCAAGGTCACATCGCCAGATATTGTAAATCCCGTGATAACAACTGGATAAATTTCTCACAAGAGGATAATTCAGAAGAAGCAGTTTATTCTTGCCATATTGCCCAAGGTGAAAAAGATGATACTTGGATTGTAGACAGTGGTTGCACAAACCATATGTCAGCCAATCGAAATATATTTCAAGATGTTGACTCATCATATCAGGCGAAAATACGCATGGGAAATGGTTCTATAGCCCAAGCTGAAGGCAAGGGAATTGTTGTTGTTCACACAAATGATGGTCAAAAATTTATTCGAGATGTTTTATTAGTACCTGATTTGAAGCAGAATTTGCTAAGTATTGGGCAACTGCTAGAACATGGGTACGCTGTTCATTTCGAAGATTTCTCTTGCAAGATATTGGATTGCAAGAAAGGGAATCGCCTTATTGCTAAGGCGAATATGGAGAAAAATAGGAATTTTCCATTGAAGATGAGTTATCCTAATCAGTTGGCTTTACAAAGTGAGGTTGGCGATAACTCTGAACTTTGGCATAAAAGATTTGGCCATCTCAACTACAAAGCCTTGAAATTGTTGAGAACTAAAGGTATGATACAAGGTTTATCATTTATTAATATGAAATCTGATCTATGTGAAGACTGTATTTTTGGCAAACAAATTCGAGCATCTTTTCCTCATGAAGGAGCTTGGATAGCATATGCACCTCTGGAGTTGTTGGAAAAATACCTACAATGTCAGAAGGCAAAAATTGGTATTTTATCACTTTTATTGATGATTATACAAGAATGACATGAGTATATTTTCTAAAAGAAAAATCAGAAGCACTTGAAGCATTTAAGAAATTCAAGGCTATGGTGGAGAATCAATGTGACCGAAAAATTAAGATGCTACGCAGTGATCAAGGCGGTGAATATATCTCAAAAGAATTTGAGAAATATTGTGTTGATCTTGGTATTCGAAGGCAATTACCGGCAGCCTATAGTCCTCAACAAAATGGTGTTGCCGAAAGAAAAAATCGGACAATTGATGATATGGCAAATTCAATGCTGAAAGAGAAAGGTATGCCTAAATCATTTTGGGCAGAAGCTGTGAATACAGCAGTTTATATTCTAAATAGAAGTCTGACAAAGGCAGTTCTGAACCGTACACCATTTGAAGCATGGTATGGTCAGAAGCCAGTAATAAGCCATTTGAAAGTGTTTGGGTGTATTTGTTATGCCCAAGTACCAGCTCAAAGAAGAGTTAAATTTGATGATAAAAGTGTCCGTTGTATATTTGTTGGTTATGTTGATGGCACTAAAGGATATCAACTTTATCACTTGGAAAAGAAAAAGATCATAATCAGCAGAGATGTCATCTTTGATGAGAAAGCTTCTTGGCACTGGGAAACTGCTAAGGTTCATAAGAACCAATTGATGCCAACAACTGTTATCTCGTTAGGCCAACCACAAGTTCCGGTTGAGCATCAGGAGCAAAGTGATGCACCAAGTCAAGATGAATCAAGTTCTTCCTCAAGCTCTAGCCCTAGTGCTAGTGAGCAATTGAGTACGCCAGAATCAGCTCCACAACGGGTAAGGAGTTTGGCGGAAATATATGAGTCATGTGGTTTATCTTATAGTAGAATCACAGAGCTTTGAAGAAGCTGAAAAACATCAAAATTGGGTAAAAGCCATGAAAGAAGAAATCCATATGATTTAGAAGAACAACACATGGGATCTAGTTGATCGACCCAAGAATCGAGAAGTTATTGAAGTCAAGTGGGTCTACAAGACAAAATTAAATCCAGATGGCTCAGTTCAAAAATATAAAGCAAGACTTGTCGCGAAAGGCTTCAAACATAAGCCTGGAATCGACTACTTTGAGACATATGCTATAGTTGCAAGACTAGAGACAATAAGAACAATTATTTCTCTAGCAGCTCAGAAGAAATGGAGGTTATATCAGCTTGATGTTAAATTGGCATTTCTTAATGGCTATCTCGAAGAGGACATTTATGTCGAGTAGCCAGAAGGTTTTTCAATTGAAGGGGGAGAAAACAAGGTGTTCAAGCTTAAGAAGGCATTGTATGGCCTCAAGCAAGCACCAAGAGCGTGGTACAGTCAAATTGATAAATACTTTACACAAAAAGGATTTGACAAGAGAGAGAGTGAGCCTACCATATACATCAAGAAAAGAGGTACAAATATTTTAATTGTCTAATTATATGTCGATGACCTGATATATACAGCTAATTGTGAAAACATGATACATGAATTCAAAAAGGATATGATGAAGACATATGAGATGAGTGATCTTGGCTTGCTACATTATTTTTTGGGTATGGAAATATGCCAAAGTGATGATGGTATTTTTATATCACGGAAAAAGTATGCTGAAAATATTTTGAAAAAATTCAAAATGCATGACTGTAAATCAATTGCAACTCCCTTGATGTCGAATGAGAAGCAAAAAATTGAAGATGGAGAAAATAAGGGCCTGTTTGGGGTTGGTGAAATTTGAAAAGTCGCTTTTGGTTTGTTTGGGCTAAAGTATTGTAGCTGGTGTGGCTTTTCTTGTTATACCGTTTGGCAAACTGGCTGCTGCAGCTGTAGCTTTTGGGGGTCAACCGAGCGGGAAGGCAGTAACCTAGCGAAGCACAGCGGCGGACGAGTGGAGAGGTGACGTGGAGGTGGCGAGGCAGGGTGGCGGAGGTCGGGGAGGCGGAGTGAGCGAGATGGGAGACGATCAAGCGAAGCCACAGCTGAAAAGCTCCTCCTCGTGGCTGCAGCTTTGGGGTGCTTCACGTGGCTTAGATTCCCAATGCTTTGACCATGTTGTTTGGGGAGCTTTTGGCACAAAGCTGAAGCACAGCCCCCCAAACAGGGCCTAAAGCAGATCCGACCGTTTACAAAAGCTTAGTCGGAAGCTTGTTATATTTGACTGTGACACGACCAAATATTATGTTCGCAGCCAGTTTATTATCAAGGTATATGAGTAGTCCAAGTCAATTAAATTATTTCGCTGCAAAAAGAGTATTACGATATGTCAAAGGAACATTAGATTTTGGCATATGGTACAAGTCAGTCGAAGATTCAATGTTGATCGGGTACACAGATAGTGATTGGGCAGGATGTCTTGATGACATGAAAAGCACATCAGGTTATGCTTTTTCACTTGGTTCAGGTATATGCTCTTGGTCAACAAAGAAGCAGAGTATAGTAGCGCTATCTTCAGCTGAAGCAGAGTATGTGGCAGCAGCTCGAGCTGTATCACAAGCAATCTGGTTGAGAAGAATAATTGAAGATATTGGCGAGAAACAAGATGGACCAACTACAGTCTATTGTGATAGCAAATCAGCAATTGCGATAAGTGAAAATCCAGTCAGTCATGATAGAACTAAACATATTGCAATCAAGTATCATTACATCTGAGAAGCAGTAGAACGCCGTGAGGTCAAGTTAGAATTTTGCCGAACAAATCAACAACTGGCGGATATATTTACGAATGCGTTACCAAAAGAAAAGTTTCTATGCAATAGAAACTTAATCGGAGTCTATAAGAAAATGAATTAAGCAGGAGTTTGTAGGAGTTAATTCATTTTCTTACAGATAATGATGGCTAAAACTACCCACATTGAACTGGAAGGTACTAGTTATATTTAGATGCATCTTCATGCATGGAATGAGTAGGCATTGAGTTGGAAGCATTCACTTTTGAGCTGCAGTCAAGGAGACTGTAAAGATTTGTCACTATGAGTGAAGCTAATTAGCAGCTATAAAGTGAGTTGTAGATATTAAATAATAATTGTTGTGTTGAGTCGGTTTGTGTTGAGTCGGTTACTGAACAGGGTTAACAATTTTGTTTTCGAACTGAATTTCGAGAATTGCTCGGCACCGGTTTTTCGCGAAAACCGGTCAAAATTCGGTAAAAACCGATCGGTTTGCGAAAGTCAAACAGGTGGTCAAACCAATTCAAAAAAACGAAAACCGGTCGAAAAGCTTGAAAACCGATCGGTTTTCGTCGAAAACCGACGACAGAAGGAAAAATGGTGGAAATGAAAGGAAAAATTGAAACAAATGCAAAAAAATTTGAAAAAATTACACAAAATCCTAATTAATCTATAAAACCCCTCAGATAAATTTAAATAATTTTTGAAATCATTTGTTACTTCTAAAAAATCCAAAACAGCAATTAAGGAAAAGGAACAAAGATATTGTCAGATTTTTATGAATATTTAAAGATTTTTTATATTCTGAAAATTTAATGTAACCATAAATAGTTCTAAAGTATTATACAATAAAATTTTCAAAAATATTAGACTTCATTTAGTACCTATATAAAATCAAAAATAGAAGAGCATATACAATGATAATATCACTTTCGTAATTTTAAAAAATTCACATATCGATCATCTTCTCAAAATTTTACATAATCATTGTAAATAAGTTATAACATCACAAAAAAGTTTAAGAAATATTAGACTTCATTTTGTGCCCCTAGAAAATAAAAACTAAAGAGCATATATTGTGACAAGATTACCGCTGTAATTTTTAAAAATGTACGAATCGATAATAATTTAAAAATTTTATAAAATCATTAAGATGGCCTCAGGACCGCACAAAAAAAATTTAAAATTTTTTTGACACTTTTTGCAAAATTTCTTCAAATTTTTTAAATTTACTATTCATCTGAACGGTTTTCCGAACGGTTTTACTTGCCGAACCGGCTCGGCACGGCCGGTTTTCGTCGGCATTTTAAACCCTGTTACTGAAGTCTATAAAAGGACTTGATGTATCCTTGTGTATGTTAAGCAAAAGAATAAAATGTAACCTTGATCAGAGAATGAGAAGCAGTATTAAAAGTTAGTGCTTTTTTTTGCTACCTCCTCTGTTCTTACTTTCTTTGAGTATCCACTTCTCAACAGGCTGGGCGTCTCATCGCAGCGATTCGTTCGTTCTCGTCGAGTTCGATCTGGAGTGGCGTCGCACGGGAAAACAGGAGAGAGAAGCGACAGCAAAACTGTGCTTACGTCAAGGGCAGCGACCGTCGGTCACGTCCGACACAACAGCAGCAGCAGCGCTCAAACTCCTAGGAACGGCACGAGGTCTCGGTGCCGTGAGGCTGCAGGTGAGGCACATCACGCAAAGTGGCTGCAGGAGGAGAACAAGCACTAGGGCAATGCGAAGTCAGTAAGTAGATTGTCCAAAGGCTTTGATTCCCGAGACGTGAAAAGCAATCAAAGCACAGGAGAAGCTACTTCACATGCAGCAATAACAAGAAGCTGTTCTTGGCGGCTGTCCGCAATAGAAAGCAAAGAAAAGAATGTGCACCTGATTTGCTAGCGACACAGAGAAAAGAAGTTTCGTGCGGCGACGGCGCACGGAGCAGAGAGCGAGCCGGGCTTCTGTGCGGTCGGTGGCGCAAGAAAGCAGCAGGAGCAGAGGAAGCTCCTGGCGTGCAACTGCAGCAAGGCCAAACGTAACGTGAGCAGGCAGGAAACTCCGTGCGGCGGCGTGGTAGTGAAGGCACTAGCCGTTCAAGACGCGTGCGCCGTTGAGTTCGGATCTTGAAGCGAGAGCAAAAACAGGCAGTGCGCAAAGTAGTCTCGACGAGAAAAACAACAAGGCAGCCTTGGCGTGGGTGTTCTTCGTGACGTGCAGTAACAAGAGTAACGTGACGCTTTCTGGTACCTGAAGATCTTGAGCGAGGAGACGTAGACTCAGAGTAGGTCCATATCCCTCTAATACCTTCTCTTGACGATTGACAATTACCCGGTATGAGCAATGAAGATGAAGGCAATCTTGCGCGCCCAGGGTGTCTGAGGTGCAGTCGATCAAAAGGGGAAGGCTAAGGAAGATGACAGGATAGATCAGGGAGCACTTGTTGCGATCTATCAGTCAGTACCAGATTCGATGATGCACCAGCTCATCGGGAAGGAGACAGAACGTGAAGCATGGCTAACACTTCAAAAGATGCACATGGGAGCTGACCGCGTAAAGGAGGTGCGACTACAAAATCTACGGAACGAGTTTGAGACTCTCCAGATGGAAGAAACCCAATCAGTGGATGAATTTGCCGGTAAGCTTACTTCATTGTATAACCAGATTACTTCTCTCGGCGATAAAATGAAGGAATCTATAGCAGTGAAGAAGTACCTATGCGTGCTACCAGAAAAGTTCATGCCTATCGTCACCACGCTCATGTACTCCCCTAATTTGGAGAACATGAAAATCGAGGAGATCATCGGCTCGCTCAAGGTTCATGAGGAGCTACTGAGAGGGTATCAGTCCCATAACGAGCAGGGGTATCAGTCCCGTAACGAGCATGTATTACTATTAAAGGGAGATTCAAGAAGTGATGGCAAGCAATTCCACAAGGAACCATGGACCAGGGACGGTCATGACTCATCAAGTAACCGCGGGCGTGGGCACAGCAGTTTCAGTTGCCGAGGAGGCAGAGGTGGGCGAGGAGATAAGGCTGAACAAGACGGTGATAATAGATTACTAGATAAGTCACATATCAAATGTTTTGAATGTGGAAAATATGGTCACTACGCGGCGGAATGTCGCAATCACATAAAGTGCTTCAACTGTGACAAGTATGGGCACTTCGCTTCGGATTGTGGGAACAAGAAGAAGAACAAGGTGGTAAACCTCATCCAAGCCGGTGAAGATGACGAACATGCTCTACTCCTCTCATTGTGCAAAGAAGAGGAGCCGAACATACTGAAGTTGAACAAGGAGAATATAGTTCCTAAACCATGCATGGAGGGAGATGGCCATGATCATACTGATCTGTGGTACTTGAACAATGGAGCAAGTAATTACATGACTGGAGATCGCTCCGTGTTTCATGAGCTTGACGAGAAAATTTTAGGAAAAGTCAAGTTCGGCGATGGATCCACGGTGTAGATAAAATGCAATGGAACGATGCTGCTACAATGCAAGAACGGTGATCAGAAGTTGTTCTCTGAAATTTACTATATACCGAGTTTGTGTAACAACATACTCAGTCTCGAGCAAATGGTAGAAGAAGGGTGCAGGGTAGAGCTGCAAGAGGAGTTCTTGCGTGTTTATGACAAGAACAATGATCTATTGATGAAGGTCATGAGATCCCCAAACCAATTGTACAAAATTTTCAAGAAAACTTGTAAGCTGGTGTTTGCACCAAAATTTGGCAAGTCTAGTCAAAATCGACAATAAAATCAGATACCCGGAAGTTAACGGACAGGTTGGAAAGATTTGAAGATATTTGATGAAAGATCGAAATGGCGATCAGAGGGGGGAGGGGTGAATGATCTCAAATAAAATTTCCCCCACTCAAAGTACTCCAAACACTCTTGCAATAAAAATCTAAAACACCCAAATATTTTCGTTCAAACTGGTGCTTCTCATATTCGCACACCCTCCAAAACCCAGAACAATTAGACAACTATGTGTACCCCTAGCTTGCATGGATAAGAACCATGAATCATATGAGGGGGTTTTTTTAATCACAATCCTGGTTGTCAAGTGTCCAAACAAAAGAGGAATCAATTCAAAAGACTTCTTTTCTAAAAGAGATAAAGCTAAAATACCAAAGTCTCTTTTCAGAAAAGTTAAAGTAGATTTTTAGAAATTGTCCCTGTGAGCAGTAGAGTCATGAAACACTCCACCAAAAATCACCTCAGAAAGCTTTGTAGAATAAGAATGAAAAATCAAGGAATACAGAAGGTCAGGAACTTCGACCAGAAAGTTTGAGGCTCGGTTTTCACTTCATAGCTCTCAAACGGTGCAACCAGTGGACTCAAGAAATTTTATACAGATCTATATATGAGTCCTGCACCTTCTCCAAAAAGAATCACTTAAAAATGATTTTTATATATTTTTCGAAAAATCAAATACTGACTGCTGCGTGAAGAATAAGTTCTAGATAGATTTGCAAATTGATAAAAAAAACTTGATCTCTAGTCTATCCAAGGGTGTAAGAAAGATGTAAAACCAAATGAACACCCTTAATACATCCTAGAAGAACAGCATTTAGAAGGAGGGGAGGCAAATCCAAATTGCATACATGTAAATTGCAAGAATGTAAGTGCTGAATTTAATTGCGGAATTTAAGTGCATAATGTAAATTGCGTAATTTAAATGCGTAATGTAAATGCACAAAGAAAAGAAATGATTTGAGGAAACATTTCATTTCTGGAAGGAGAGGTTACAAAGCCTCACATTCATGTGGGCAAAGCTCAAAGGAGCATCAAAACCTCAAAACCTTCAAGGAGGAGGCTACCCTCCACCCCTATTTATACTACTCTTGGGCCACCTACCACCCTTGGATGAGTCCCTCAACCCTAGAGCACTCATCTAAGGGCTAGGATTAACCCACACACACAGCCATGCAAGGGCTAACCCAAAACCCACACACATACCGGGTTTTCTTGCACGGTTTTCAAAGCATACTACCTAGACCCGCTAACCTATCAACTAGACCTCAATCCGACGGCCCTCATTGATCCACGCGGTATCTAGCTAGCATCATTTCCTTTCCTTGTCTTCTTGACTTGCCCGACTCCGCCTCCGATCATCTTCCGGCGATCTCCCAACCATCTGGACCTCCGACGCTCCTCGCCTAGTCCCGGTCATCCTCCGCCTCACCATGACCTAGCACCGTCACCCTGCAACCATCAAAGACAAGGAAACACATCACATAGCAATGCCCACAATAATATGCAATAAACCATCCAACTCATCACTACCGCGCCCATATACGGCCAGATCGCCACTCTCGCAGAGACAACTCAAATTGCTTCATTTTGAAAATCAATCCAAATCAAACTCAAACTTGAGCACACCTTGCTCAAATAAAGTCAAATACTCATCACAAACATGGATGGACCTCCACATGGTCCTTCAATCTCCCCCTTGATGAGTATATTGACAAACCACACAAAAGGCATAAATTTGAGTTTGAATGAGAGAAGAAGAAAGCAATTTGTTTGCAAAGCCAAACTTGGTTCAGAGAAAAAGATATAAAATCATGACCAAGTTGGCAGAAAGAATTTAGAGCAAGACCATGAAAAGAGCAAGTTTTCCACAAAAGCTCTAAAAACCAATCATAAGTGCCAAATGTGATTATGATCCACAAGGAATAGTAAAGATTTACAAAGATCATAAGAAACCACAAGCTTTCACATTTTTTATGTTTTTTTTAAATGATGCCTTTTCTACATTTTCTCCCACTTTTGGCAATATAGGCATCAAAATGGAATTTTCTCCTCTTTTTATGTATGCATGAAATGCAACCTAAGGGAGCTTTGAAGATTATCCAGTTGATCACAATGACAAGATATGACACCAAGCTAGTCAATTTTTAGATTAGACTAGTCTAACACATGTCCAAGTGCAAATACAAGCTTAGTTTTGAATATTTCATTTTTTAGCAAGATTTGACAAGTGCGGCACTTAGCTTTAGTTTCAAAAATAGAAGAATAGCCACTGTAAGGATCAAAAGGAAAACCTAGAGTTCAACCTACTCAACACTTTGGGGAATCTAGAAGAGCATACAAGGTCCTTCGGGCTCATTTATCACTTAATGCAAATTTTAATTTATCATCATACAAGACATAGCGGGGTGCAAATGTTTGACATTATTTGCATTTTTTACCCACATATGTCTTTGTTTTTAATTTATTTGCATTTTCTTTTGACAACCAATTGACTCAAGCCATATGCGACCATCTCAAGATGAACTCTTACGACGATGGTCTAGGTCAAACACGATGTATTCCAAGTTCATCCCAAGTGCAATGGGAAGCGGTCTTGTGAATACAAAGTGTTGAGTCGTATGTGCACAAGAAGAGTCAATTTTGTTTAATTTTTATTTTTAGCACAATGATTTATGAGCAATTGAAGGACTCTAGCATGGATCAAACTAGTTTCACCCAAGTTGCTATAGGACTCTAGAGAACTCCAAAATTTCTCAAATTATGGCACAAACCTCTAGAGAAGAAACCTAGCAAGTAAAAGCAACAAGTTTCATCAAGTTTTTCATTTAAGGCTTATTTCATTTTTAAGCTTAGCAAGTTAAATGAACTTGGACATATCTAAGCTAGTGATTTCCTCCATATGATGTAGCATGGTGTATAGCATGAAGAAGAAATCAATTGCATAATAGACAAAGCTCATTAAACAAGAAATGCAGTCTATATGAAATGCACGAACAGATTCCCAAACTCCCCCTCAACAAATGAATCAATTTTAAACTCAAATCTGGTTAAAGTTGAGTTATTACCAAGATTAGGCATAAAGAAAACACGAATGAACTCAATAATAACCAGAAAAATAGAATGAGGAGAAGAAGTCGAGAAACTGCAAAACTGGATGTCTATTGAGCATAGATAAGATAGAAGAGACTCACTACGGTCAGACTCGCTCTTATCTTCCCCAGAGACTGACATAGGGAAGCTGACTCTAGATCCCAACTAAGGAGTGCACATGCACTGTCTACCAGGAGGCCCAATACCGCTAGACTTATAAGACCGTGAGGGAACTCAACCTATAGAGAAGAGAGAACAGCTAATCACGCATGATAGCAACCTAAAGCACAAGATAAGAGGTCCATGCAAGGCATGCCAGAAGTCTAAGTGAGTGAACTCAACTCAAGAAAATAAGCCCAAAGTCACCCAGAAGAAACACAAAGAAAAGAAAAGCTGGAAGAAAACATATAATACATAATATACAAACCAGCTCTCCCTCAAGATAAGCCGTATGGGCTCACGACTCCAAGCTCACTCCTCAAGGCAACAAACAAGGAGCTATCGAAAGGCTTGGTAAAGATATCGGCTAACTGATGGTCACTCTCTACAAACTGAAGCGCGATATCCCCCTTCTCCACATGGTCTCTAAGGAAGTGATATCTAATATCAATGTGCTTGGTCCGGGAATGCTGCATTGGGTTCTTAGCAATGCAAATAGCAAAAGTGTTGTCACAGAAAAGTGGCACACTCTCTATCTCTAACCCATAGTCCCGCAAGGTCGATCTCATCCAGAGCACTGCCACAAAGAATCGGTCAGATCAACATACTTGGCCTCGGTGGGTGTGCAACCCTGCATCGCTTCCTAAATGACCAAGAAACAAGAGAAGTGCCAATGAATTGGCAAGTGCCAGAAGTGCTCTTCCTATCTATCCTCTGACCAAACAAAGTCGGCATCGGAAAAGGCTCTAAGAGATAGACAAGAAGAAGAGTACCAAATACCATAAACAGTGTTAGCACGAAAGTACCTGAAGATGCGCTTGACCGCCTAGCGGTGAGAGGCGCGAGGAGAAGCTTGAAATCGAGCGCACAGACACACAGCGAAATGTATGTCTGGTCTCGAAGCAGTGAGGTACAAGAGGGAACCGATCATGCTCCGAAACTCCTTCTGATCAGCAGGCTCACCATCCAAAGTAGGAATTCTTGATCTCCGTGCCATTATCACTGCGTATAGCTCGTAATGCACTTGGGAGCTCAATAGATAACCTACTGACTAAACCTCTGAAGTGAGAAAAAATCTCATCCTTTGAGGCTATGAAAAACACCCAAGAATACCTCGAAAAATCATCAACAATGACAAGAACATACCACTTCCCACCACTGACTGCACTCTAGCTGGACCAACAGTGTCCATATGTAAAAGCTATCTTAGTGCATCACCATCACTACTGATGGATCGGAGGATGAGAAGCAAGAACCATCTTGCCATGTCGGCAAGGAGAGCAAACTAATTCTTTGACCATCTTGAGTTTGGGCAAACCCCGAATGAGATCGTGGCTGCTAACTCGGGTCAAATGATCAAAACCAATGTGACCAAGTCTCCTATGCTAGAAGGAGAGATCACGGGACTCAGAAGCAATCAAACATCGAAGAGAGTCTCCAGAAGAAGCAGAAAAATCAGCACGAAAGACTCTCCCAAATCTAGAAATCCCGCAAACTAACCCTCCTGATGAATCAAGGATTCTACAGGCATTACTCTTGAAGCTTACCTCGAAAGAGTCATCGATAAGTTGAGAAACAGAGAGTAGATTGTATTGCAGCTTACTTACTAAGGCAACATCTTTAAAAATGAAATTTTGGTTAATGCAGATGGTACCTTTAGCAATGACTCTACCTGAAGAAGCATCCCCGAAAGTGATCAACTCATCACCCGGGGCTCGGACTAGGGAAGAGAACCATCGAGAATCTCCGGTCATATGACGAGAACAACCGGAGTCGATAATCCAAACATCTCCTTCCCCATCCGACGAACCGATCAAGACACAAGAGAGAAAGATGACTCACAGTACTGGGATAGAGTGAAGACTTGGGAACCCAATACTGAACCACACGACGCCTCTCAGTACCGACCACACGTAAGAAGACGGACTCGAGTGTCTCTCTGCCGTTTAACCTTAACATGATCAGTAGCAACTCTAGTAGATGATCTAGGAGCTGGAACTGGGTTAGCCCGCCGTGGTGCAAAAGCTAGACCATCCTAGTGAGGCTTCCTAAATCTCCAACCAGAAAACACCTCACGCCGCTGATATCTACCTCGATGGGAAAAATGAGGAATATCAAAAGGACGGCGGAAAGACTGACTACGAACAGCTCCAAGACTAAAACTTGAAGAACCAGCATGAAAACCGAGTCCTGGACGCTGCCCAAAAACAGGCGACTCTCTAACCTGTCTAGAAGTAGTGTGTACCTTAGGAGCACTCAAAGTCTGGGGATGACCCTGAATACCCCTAAGAGCAGCAACAAGCTCACGCCGAGTGATCTTGGCGCGCCTGAAGCAGAAATCTACTAGGTGACCATCCTTCTTACAGAAGGTGCATGTGTACTTCGCCTTGCTAGAGACAGAAGCAACATGAGTAACACCCTTCTGGTCAGAAGTCCTATGGACAACCCCAGCAGACCTAAACACGGTGGTGCTCACTCTGGGAGCTACCACAATCTCACCACTCTTGGAGCCGCGCACAATGGTGGGAGGATGCGCCCGAGCATGCTCCAAGGGATCAAATCCTAGACCTTGATTGAATCTACTAATCTTGGATTGGTCTAGAATAAGATTGAGCTTCTTCTTGCCTCCAACAAACTTCTCGAGAGTGCTCATAAGATACTGGCAATCTCGAAAGAAAGAAGCACAAGAAGAACAGGGGGAAGGAGAGGAAGAAGAAGAACCAGAAAGAGAAAGAGAAGATCTCTCAGCACGTGCTTTTTGTTCCCCTAGCACGGCTGCGTCAATCTTGAGGGCCTCACAAGAAACGCAAGGAGCATCTCTAATCCTAAGGGTTTGGTCTTTTAACTTCTTCCTAAGCTCGACATGGATTTGATCCACATCATCCTTAACCCCAACACACAGCATGCAACCAGTTTTTGACTTAACAAGTAAGTCCTTAGCAAGTTGATCGCACTTGACATTCAAAGCATCATTGTCAAGTTTTAGTTGCCTACAGCCCTCACATGAGCTGACTGAGTCCTTAGAAGCATGCAATTCAAGTTCATCATTTCTAGCAGAAAGCTCCTTAAGGTGTGAACTCATGGCATCAATTTCAGCAAGCAATTTAGGGCAATTAGAGCATGATGGAGTAAAGTGAGCATGAAGAAAACTAGCCTCAACAGGAATAGCATCAATAAAACTAGTGCTAGCATTCTTCAACCTAAGACCATCAAGTTCAGCAAGCACACTATCATGTATGGTCCTTAGGTTCTCCAACTCCACAAGAACAGCATCACAGAGAACACAGTCATCAGGGACTCGAGAAAGAGAAGATCTAAGTGAAGCTAACTCCCGAGTCAAGGTACCTACTTCCTTCTCAAGCTCCGTACACCTAGCTCTAGTTCTAGCATGAAATTTTCCTAGCTTACAGAAAGCTTCATTGAGCTGGTCATAGGAGGGTACCTCATCCGTGTCGTTGTAGAGCTCGGAGTCGTTGATGCCGTTGGCGTCGGCCATGAAGCACATGCCGGAGAAGTTGTCGCCGCCCTTCTTCTCTTGTGGTTCATCCTCGCCCTCGTCGCTCCATGTCTCCGTGTCGGAGAGGTTGATGTCGTCAAGCGCGGCGAGGACGCGGTGGAAGAGCTTCTTGTTCTTGGAGAATTTGCGGTACTTCTTCTCACGCGTCGGCTCACGAACTAGAGGCTTCTTGTTGCGGTTCTTGTCGATGAGTCGTTCTTTGCCGAACCGCCAGCATCATTCTTAGCCTTCTCCAGTTTGGGACAGTTTGCTCGAATGTGGTTGGAGCCACCACACTCGAAACAGGTGATCATCCCACCTCTCTTCCTCTCTCTCACTCTCTTGTATGCATATGAAAATTTGCGAGCAAGAAGAGCAAGCTCATTTTCTAGAAATTTTTCGATTGGTCATCGCTAGCTCGCAAAGGCGGAGAGAGAGAAACCAACAGAAGAATCAAAAGAGAGTATCCAATGGGATCGGTGACCAAAGCCATCGACTGAGACTTCGTCTTCCGCGAGACGACGTCGATCTCATGAGTCTTGAGGCGGGAATAAAGCCATTCAAGAATTAAGGTCGACAGGTCGGTGGTGTCCTTGATGGTGGTCACCTTCATCTCCCAAACGCGCAAATCGAGTGCGGTCAAGAAATGTCGAGCATTATCCGAGTGAGGGTATATACAACCAACTGCTCGAAGATCGCTCAAGATTTTGGTAAAACGACCGAAGCACTCATCAAGATTCTCACCAGCGTGTTGTTCAAACTTGTTGAACTCACGCTTGAACTGGTCTTACCTCACGGTCTTGATTTGAGTAGTGCCCTCATGGTAAGCACCGAGAGTCACCCAAATATCGTGAGAGGAATGGAGGTGAGAAATCCTATCATACTCATTGCGGCTAAGACCATGTATGAGGATGTTCCTTGCCTTAGCGTTCGCCTCAACGTCAGCCATATTTTCGGCCGTGACGTTTTCATCAGCAGGAACCTCATACGGGAGTTTCACCTTCTGCCATATCAGGAAGCCTTGGGCAGTGATGTATGACTCCATCCACGATTTCCAAAATGAAAAATCAACTCCAGCAAAAATGGGAGGCTTGGTGGAATACTTGTCCATCGCCATGGCTCTTGAGACCGGTCAAGATCTATGGAAGAGCAAAACCGGCTCTGATACCAATTGAAAGATCGAAATGGCGATCAGAGTGGGGGGTGAATGATCCCAAATAAAATTTTCCCCACTCAAAGTACTCCAAACACTCTTCCAATAAAAATCTAAAGCACCCAAATATTTTCGTTCAAACTGGTGCTTCTTATATTCGCACACCCTCCAAAACCTAGAACAATTAGACAACTATGTGTACCCCTAGCTTGCATGGATAAGAACCATGAATCATATGAGATTTTTTTAATCACAATCCTGGTTGTCAAGTGTCCAAACAAAAGAGGAATCAATTCAAAAGACTTCTTTTCTAAAAGAGATAAAGCTAAAATACCAAAGTCTCTTTTCAGAAAAGTAAAAGCAGATTTTAAAAAATTGTCCTCAGTTGGAACAGGTGGTTGGTGAGTTTCAGTTGCTCTAAATTTTTGGGAATTTTAGTCCCTGTGAATAGTAGAGTCGTGAAACACGCCACCAAAAATCACCTCAGAAATCTTTGTAGAATAAGAATGAAAAATCAAGGAATACAGAAGGTTAGGAACATCGACCAGAAAGTTTGAGGCTCGGTTTTCACTTCATAGCTCTCAAACGGTGCAACCAGTGGACTCAAGAAATTTTATACAGATCTATATATGAGTCCTGCACCTTCTCCAAAAAGAATCACTTAAAAATGATTTTTATATATTTTTCGAAAAATCAAATACTGACTGCTGCGTGAAGAACAAGTTCTGGACAGATTTGCAAATTGATAAAAACACTTGATCTCTAGTCTATCCAAGGGTGTAAGAAAGATGTAAAACCAAATGAACACCCTTAATACATCCTAGAAGAACAGCATTTAGAAGGAGGGGAGGCAAATCCAAATTGTATAAATGTAAATTGCAAGAATGTAAGTGCTGAATTTAATTGCGGAATTTAAGTGCATAATGTAAATTGCGTAATTTAAATGCGTAATGTAAATGCACAAAGAAAAGAAATGATTTGAGGAAACATTTCATTTCTAGAAGGAGAGGTTATAAAGCCTCACATTCATGTGGGCAAAGCTCAAAGGAGCATCAAAAACCTCAAAACCTTCAAGGGAAGGAGGCTACCCTCCACCCCTATTTATACTACTCTTGGGTCACCTACCACCCTTGGATGAGTCCCTCAACCCTAGAGCACTCATCTAAGGGATAGGATTAACCCACACACACAGCCATGCAAGGGCTAACCCAAAACCCACACACATACCGGGTTTTCTTGCACGGTTTTCAAAGCATACTACCTAGACCCGCTAACCTATCAACTAGACCTCAATCCGACGGCCCTCGTTGATCCACGCGGCATCTAGCTAGCATCATCTCCTTTCCTGGTCTTCTTGACTTACCCGGACTCCGTCTCCAATCATCTTCCGGCGATCTCCCAACCGTCTGGACCTCCGACGCTCCTCGCCTAGTCCCGGTCATCCTCCGCCTCACCATGACCTAGCACCGTCGCCCTGCAACCATCAAAGACAAGGAAACACATCACATAGCAATACCCACAATGATATGCAATAAACCATCCAACTCATCACTACCGCGCCCATACGGCTGGTACTGCCACTCTTGGCAGAGACATCTCAAATTGCTTCATTTTGAAAATCAATCCAAATCAAACTCAAACTTGAGCACACCTTGCTCAAATAAAGTCAAATACTCATCAAAAACATGGATGGACCTCCACATGGTCCTTCATTTGGTAACAGCAAGATCTTTAAAGAAACAACCGTCCGAGATATGGCCGATACGGATCAGGACTCGAAACGTGTTGTAAAAGGATACGATCGGCCGATGGGTATAAAAGAAGGGTCGAAGCAAACTGCAAAAGGATCCAACACAATACAATCAACCAGCCTTTACTTTCTTACTTTTTCCAGTCGACTAGGAGTAGCTTTTGTAACTTAGTCATTGTAATTCGATCTTGATCAATAAAGTTGTGCATCGCTGATTGTTGATCTTCTTCAAGTTACGCCCCAGGTTTGATTTGTTCTGATTTTGTTGCGCATCGCCTTCTTCAGAATCAATCTACCTTTATCATTTGATTAGCCTTAATCGGCTAATTAGACTTACCTTGTTACCTCGATCTTGATCGGCTTCAAGCTAATTAAGCCTAAGCCGATTGATCTCCACGATCGGCTTTGTGTGAATTTTATATGTTTACCTCATCGGTTATAGGTCAAATCAACTGGCACGCTCTGAACCCGGTGTTCGTCTGGTGTGCTGCTGTCAGAAACCCTACATCAAGTTTTTGACGCCAACACACTCTTGGACGCCCGGTGGGACAATGTCTTCATCAGGAAAGTCGATTTCGCCATCCGATCTCAACACAGAAGCCATAATCGTCCCAACAATGGACGATTTGACTGCAGAACAACGTCAAGATATTGAAGATCGGAAAACTGCGTTGGAGGAGATGATGCTAAGTTGTTATCAGAAAACTAGACGTGACGTCACTCAAAAATCCGCCCCGCCACGACCAACATACAGGAGATGCGGTGTCACGTAACCGAGAAGCCGATATCTGCCTGCTCAAGCCGAATTATCGGCTATGATTAATCAGTCTATTCACCACGCCTTACTAAATGAAACATCGGCTCTTGTGACAACGCTTAAGCCGATGATAGCAAATAGTGTTAAAACCATAGCCCAGGAGTTAGCCTCGTCAGGTAGTATGCTTGACCCATTGCAAGCTCTGCCGAATTATCCTGTTTTTTCAGTAGCACAAAATACGCAGAGCACAACGGCCGATCCTAAACCATTGGCTATAACCTCACCCCCTACCATGATGCCTACTCAGCCGACCATAATATTGCCTAAAGACCCTCGGCCAAGTGGGGTGAGCCATTACCACGCATACACCGACGCTGCTAAGTTGGACGCATCAACAAATCTGCCGCAGTCGTCTCCGTTCTATGCTTTTCCACAATCGGTTTCACAACCGATTGGGCTCGAAGATACCCGCATGAACCTAACCCGCTTAGAAATCCAGTCCGCATAGGGTAGTAACTTATTCGTGAGCCTTTCGTCCGATACGTAACCTCAAGTCGGGCATAATAGGTATGATCAGTATACTCGTGTGCCGTCGACTCAGCATAATTGGCAACCCGAGTTTGCACTCAAGGGGCAGAATGCCAACTATGATCAACATTATCAAGGGCCTACGGTGCCAATGGCCGATAATGTAAACTGGGCCAACCAAATCTCCGCTGTCTTGAGGGACCAATTCGGCATACGGTAGAAGGGAAGGTTATCGACTCTAAAGCCATATCCGATTACATAGATCGATGCCTTACCCCACAATTTCAAAGTCACGGATTTTGCAAAATTCTCCAGTGATGACTCAACTACTACTCTAGAACACATCAGACGCTTTATCGCTCAATGCGTGGCGGCTCGATCCGATGGATCAAAATAAGACTGTTCCCGTTGTCACTGTCTGGGGCAGCCTTTACTTGGTTTACTTGTTTGCCTCCGAATTCGGTCCACTTATGGAACGATTTGGAAAGCCAATTCCACAAATATTTTTTCTCAGGAAGTTTAGAACTAAGGATTTTTGACCTAAGTTCTGTTCGCCAGAGATTTGGAGAATCGGTAACTGATTACATTAAGAGGTTCAGATAAATTAGAAACCGATGTTTTAGTATCACGTTGCCCGACAACCAACTTGCAGATTTGGCTTTTCAAGGATTATTTCCACCACTTAGAGAGAAGTTTGGAGGGCAAGAGTTCAACGATTTAAGCCATATGCTTCATCGTGTATCGGTTCAGGAAAGCCGATTCCCAGATAATAAAGCGTTTAAAGATAGATTTAAAAATAACGGCAATAAAGGATAAAGTTAAAGTCAATATGGTGGATTATTGCCCAAGCGATTCTTCGGAGGATGATGAAGCAGAAATAAATATAGCCGAATGGGTAAAAGGGTCTAAAAAGTCCCTAGTCTGTTCTTGGCTAAAGCCGACTAGAAATAAGTCGGAAGTTAAGTATGTCTTTGATGTTTCCAAATGTGATCGTATTTTTGATTTATTATTACAAGAAAAGATAATACGATTGCCCGAGGGACATATTATACCATCAGCTGACGAGATCAAGAAACGCAGGTATTGCAAGTGGCACCACTCTTTTTCTCACAATACTAACGACTGCAATATTTTTTGTCAACAGATCCAATCGGCTATTGAAGATGGTCGGCTAAAATTTGCTGATGAGCCGACCATGCAAGTTGACGCTGATCCATTCCCAATTAACATGGTTCAATGTTCGGCTAAAGGAAAGGAGCCGATGCATGATGAGCCAAAGAAGGATCGGCAGGTCAATATTCAATCGAATTCAAAAGGCGGCCAGACGTTGAAAATTACGATCGGCTCATTACAAATAGAAGCCGATCACAAAGGAAAAAATTCGAGGACCATTAAACTCAAGGGAAATCCTCAGGTGGGTAAATGGTACAAAGCTGAAAAATCGCCATCAAGGCAATCGGCCAAAAGGCCGGGACCAACGTTTTCACAATTGATGGAGAAATATGAAAGAATGAACAGTCGACCACGATATCCTACTCGTCGGTCGAATAATTTATATCACACCGAAAATGTGGGTTAAGGCTTTACGTCCACCGATCTACTTGAAGAAGTTGATATAGGTAGCGGTGATAGAAAAAGACCAACTTTTATTAGCGCGAAATTAGATGTAAAATATAAAGAGCAGTTAATCGAAATTCTTAGAGAATATAAAGATTGTCTTGCTTGGGAGTATCACGAGATGCCTGGTTTAAGCCGACAATTGGTAGAACATCGGCTACCCATTAAACAAGGTTATCGGCCGTTTAAACAGTACCCTAGGAGTATTAATCCGGCTCTGTATAAAATTATAAAAGAAGAAATAGAGCGATTGTTGAAGGCTAAATTTATAAGACCTTGTCGATATGCGGAGTGGGTTTCCAACATTGTTCCAGTCATGAAGAAAAACGGAAAACTTCGAGTATGTGTCGACTTTAGAGATTTGAATAAAGCGACACCAAAAGATGAATACCCGATGCCGATAGCGATATGCTTATCGATGTCGCATCAGGAATAAAATCATAAGTTTTCTAGATGGAAATCTGGGATACAACGGATACTCATGGCGAAGCCGATATACCAAAGACGACTTTCAGATGTCCTGGAGCCATAGGTTTATTCGAGTGGACGGTTATGACTTTTGGCTTAAAAAATGCAGGGGCAACATATCAACGAGCCATGAACCTGATTTTTCATGACTTAATCGGTCACATCGTTGAAATATATATTGACGATGTCGTAGTAAAATCGGCAGATGATTTGCAGCATTTGGCCGATTTAAAAAAGGTTTTCCAGAACATAAGATCACATGGCTTGAAGATGAATCCTTTCAAATGTGCGTTTGGCGTGTCGGCTAGGCAATTTTTAGGCTTTATGGTACATGAGAGAGGTATTGAGGTTAATCAAGCAAGAGTGAAAGCCATAGCCAACACCAAGCCGCCGGCATGCAAAACGAATTACAGAAGTTCATCGGCAAGATTAATTATCTACGGAGGTTTATCTCAAACCTTGTCGGCAGAATTCGTGCTTTTACCCCGCTGTTGAAGTTGAAGGATAATCAAGAATTTTTGTGGGGAGCCGATCAGCAAAAGGCTTTTGATGATGTTAAAAGATATTTGTCCAGTCCCCCGGTTTTGGCTGCACCACGAAAAGGGGTTCCTTTTAGACTATATGTATCGGCTGAAGAGGAAACTATTGGAGCTGTTCTAGCACAAGAGGTTGATGGTAAGGAAAGAGTTATCTTTTATTTAAGCCGACGACTACTTGATGCGGAAGTCAGGTACCCTTTCATTGAGAAATTATGTTTATCTTTATATTTCTCATGCACGAAGTTAAGGCATTATATATTAGCATCGGCTTGTAAGGTGATCTGTAAAACCGATGTTATAAAATATATGTTATCAGCTCCAATCCTACAGGGTCGACTTGGCAAATGGGCTTATTCCTTGGTTGAGTTCGACTTGTCTTATGAATCGGCCAAAACAGTCAAAGGGCAAGTTCTAGCCGATTTTATAATAGGACATGACACTGCTGCCGACTTGGTATCCGTAGCTCCTTGGCAATTGTTTTTTGATGGGTCTGTATGCAGAGAGGACGATGGAATCGGTGTAGTGCTCATATCACCCAAAGGGCATAACTTTGAGTTTGCGTTTCGATTAAACAGCCGATGCTCAAATAATCAGGCAGAATATGAAGCATTGCTCAAAGGTTTGCAATTATTAGAAAATATCGGAGTATGTGCGGTTGAGGTGTACGGGGATTCTATGTTAATTGTACAGCAAATAAAAGGAGAATACCAATGCCGAGACGAAGTACTGCTGAAATATCTAGAACAATGCTTCGAGATCATCGGCTCATTTACATCATTTTCTATCGGTCTTGTCCCTCGAGAATTGAATGATAGAGCTAATGCCCTGGCTCAGCAAGCATCGGGGTACAAAAACTTTGGCCGATATCAGGTAACTAAGCTAGTAGATAAAGTCTTCATGTGCGTAGATATCATGGATTGGAGAACACAAATAAAAAATTACCTGATCGACCCATCTAAGCCGACAGAACGCAAGGTTAGACAGCAAGCTTTAAAGTACATTGTCATGGATGAGACACTGTATTATCGGACGATGGAAGGCTTGCTGTTGAGGTGTCTTGGAGCCGAAGAAGCACGGGTAGCAATGGGTGAGGTACATGAAGGTATTTGCGGATCTCACCAATCGACTCATAAGATGAAATGGATCCTTAGATGAACAGGTTATTTTTGGCCGACAATGCTAGAGGATTGTTTTAAATATTATAAAGGTTGCTAGACTTGTTAGAAATTTGGCAATATTCAATTAGCACCAGCATCGGCTTTGCACCCAATTATCAAGCCATGGCCGTTCAGAGGTTGGGGAATAGATGTAATCGGCCAAATATATCCCTCTTCAAGTAAAGGCCATAAGTTTATTTTGGCCGCAACCGATTATTTCTCTAAATGGGTTGAAGCTATACCACTCAAGAAAGTTACCAGTGTCGAAGCCATTGGTTTTATCAGTGAGCACATTGTCCATCGGTTTGGAATACCGCAAACAATTACGACCGATCAAGGGACGGTGTTCATGTCTAATGAGTTCAGAGTTACGCGACAAGTCTGGGGATTAAATTGTTGAATTCATCCCCATACTACGCTCAGGCTAATGGACAAGCCGAGTCGTCCAACAAAACGCTAATTAAGCTGATCAAAAGAAAGATCGATGAAAAACCAAGAAATTGGCACTCAACTCTATCAGAGTCGCTTTGGGCGTATCGGCTAGCTTATCACGGAGCGACGAAACTTTCACCTTACCAGTTAGTGTATGGTCAAGAAGCCGTTTTACCCGTGGAGATCAACATTGAATCCATACGAGTAGCCAGACAGAACGGTTTGTCAGCTCAAGATTATAACAATTTGATGATCGACAACTTGGATGAATTGGCAGAATTACATTTGTCTACACTCGATCGGCTTAAGAAGAATAAAATCAGGGTTGCGAAGGCGTATAATAAAAAGGTTATGCATAAATCTTTCGATCAAGCCGATTTAGTATGGAAAACGATATTACCTGTTGGTTCGAAAGATAACCGATTTGGAAAATGGTCACCTACGTGGGAAGGACCATACAAAGTTAATCGGCTAGTCGGTGGAAATTCGTACGTAATAGAAACGTTGGAAGGACATGTTTTGCCTAAAGCTATTAACGGGAAATATTTAAAGAAGTATTATCCTAGCGTTTGGGTTGGAGCCTAGCCGACTAAGGATTACGTCCAGAAGGCCAAGATTAACATGATGCTGTTAAATCGGCTGAAAGGATTGCAGACTCAGAAGATACTACTAGTAAGCGGGATGAAAATCAGTTAAACAGCCGATTATAAGAGTTACAAAATATCCTGAGTATTCCAAAATAACCAACAAAGTTTTACATTTCAATCGATCACTGGATGCCTGAGCCAGGAAGAGTTGCGCCCAAAGCCGACAGAGCACCTGCGGCCTTTGCGATCACGCTTTGAACTTCTTCAATAATGCGATCGTCTTCTTTTGCATTTCCTGGCACTGGTACCACATTGGCCGATTGTTTTTTCACACTTACCACAGCCATGGTGATGCTTAGTTTTTGGTCCTTTATCTCCGACGCAGTTTTTTCCATGGAGTTCTGACCTTCTTGGATTTGTTTTTCTGTCTTGGCCAATTCCTCCAAAAGAAATTTCTTCGTGTTTTCAAGCTTGGAGAGGGACTCCTTGGTCGACTTCAGCTGCTGCGCGTCGGCATCAAATTTGCGTTTCTTTGCCTTCGCGTCTGCGACCAGCTCATCCAGAAGCTTTTGATCGGCTTCCTAGGCTTTACGTCGATTAATTCTGGCATGTGCTTCCTCAACTTCGAATCTCCTCTCGTCCAAGTGGCATACATTTAGGAGTGCTTGCATCGCCTCTGGAGGTAGGTCGGCTTCAACGGCCGCCATGGCGTCTCTGATCAGCTGATTGTTCACCAGTATCTCCGATTGCGGCCTCATAACCAGGTCAAAAAGCTTGTTAAGTTTTTCCTGCATACCTGGGGCAGATGTCACAGCAGCCGACGCTTCCTTCGAGACCTCCAGAATCCTTCTGATCTCTACGTCATAATCATCTGTAGCCATGATCTCGGGGTCGTCCAGATCGGCCAGAGAAAAGCTCAATAGATTTGTCGGGTCAAAGATGTCTGGCAGATCTGCAACAGGGGCTGTTGACATCGGCCGCAGAGGAGAGAGAGGCATCAATGAAATATTGGGGAGATCCGCTAAAATCTTCGCCACCTGAGCTGACTGCGTTGGCTATAAAAGAAATAAAGGGTAAGCCAACGTATTAAAAGACTTTGATACTTACGAAAGGTACGACTTTTTACCTCTCCAGTGGTCGACGCATGTGGCGAGCTCTCGCCGCTCTGCTCATTGGGCTTAGGGACCTTCTTGGCAGCAGCCTTGGTATACTTCCGCTTCTTTTCTGAGAATTTATTGGGTAAAAAAATCTTGTCGGATGAAAATTGGGTGAACGATAAAAGAAAGCCGATAAAAGACTTACTGGGTTGTTTCTGTTTCTCTAAGCCCGATAGAGATGGGCTCTGAATACCCAAAGACCCGGAAGCATAGCCAGTGATGGTAGCCGATTGCTATTGTTTTCTGGGTTGACCGTCACCCGATGGGCCTGAAGTCGACTTCTTTCCAATAACTTTGTTCTACAGAGGAAAAACAAAATTAGATTCAAGGTAAAACTTCATGAAAGACAAAGTGGGAGATTTAAACTCTAAGCCGATACCTCACTAGAAACATTAACGTTCGTGTTAGTATATCCCGACGAAGTGGCCTCACTGCTAGAATCGGCATTAGACGCTAACGTCGGCTCTGGGAGATTTGGAAAAAATCATTAATAATGTTTGACAGAGACTTTGACCGATAAAGGGCTTCTGCAATGACCGACCACCATGTGGTATACCCTCCTGCCCGTCTGGTGTTCAGGAAGAAGTGTGGCAAAGATCGGACTTGCGTGTCATCGGCTACTTCAAGGACAATTTCACTGTCTGACATTACGGACTCTGGCTCTTGGCTCAAGCCGATCAAGAAACTGAAAACTTGGGATCACTTGACCAAATCCCAGTTGCCTTGCGTAAACAGACGGATGTTAGAATTCATATGATGGCTGGTATGTCCGATTTCTTGTATGAAGACCAAGATGAAGAATGCAAGGAGAAATGAAAATTTTATACAAGTCTAGTGTTTCTGAAGCATAGAAGAACTGCTTGGCCGAGATGCGTAAATGAAGGCCATGGAAAATCGCCACGAGCTATAACTAAAAAAGTCTCGCTGTTTCAAATCCTCATTGCTCAGATGAAGGAAGAAAGACAGGTACTTCCTCGAATCGGCTGCTGTGATTTTCGTCTCATTTCCAGAGCACATGATGAACCGTTCACCAAAAGATCGGCTTGCTCGATATTGGGGGATGGTGTTCTCTAGGTTGTCTTCTCTTGGGAAGGCTGTATCATCAGTGGGCTCCAAACCAAAGGGTCGGCTAAAAAAGCAATGCAGCCAGACTTGGATAAACCATAAGGGACCACCCACGTTACCCACGGTAAAATCGGCAAAACCCGTATAAAGCCGACTTCTAATAATATGCATCATTTGGTACACTGCTCCGAGAAACGTTTTTCCGAGTGCTAGCCGACGGCCTTCTACCAATCCTTCTGCGATAGTCTGATACACTTGAGTTGGCCCTAATGAAGCTCCACAAAACAGAAATCGTTCAAGCCACGGGTTAAGGAAAGAGATGTGCTCCTCGTCCGATACTAACCCATTTACTTGGTTATTATTGGCTATATATTTAGACCATCCTTCACCTTTGGACCGAATCAGTTTGTACTTTGGTTTGGCACTGAAAGCCGATATTTGTTCCCCATCTGGTCTCAAGTAGCAGAGCTGAGCAACATCCAGCAAAGTTGGGCCGACTAGACCGGTGCGAAACATAAAGGCATTGAAAGCATCCGACCAGAAATAACAAGCCGTGGCCACCAAGGGCTCATTGGATTCTGGATCGGCTAGACTCAAAGGAATACACTCGACTATGCCCATTCTTTCCCAGGACTCCTTTTTTGGGGTTGCTAAACGGTTATACCAGTTCTTCCACCCTTTAAGTGCAGTCGGCCAAGCCCTAAAACTCTTACTCCAACCCTCAATATTATACCCTCTAGCCGATAAAGGAAGGCGAGTTACTTCTTGATCAATAATTGTAGTTGTGTCTAAATTTCCTAGAGGACCAAGGAAAAACTGATCAATACTGTTGCGAATCGGGATTAGTACCTGGGAAGGATCCATTCAGTCGATCTTGGTGTTAAGAAGATTCAAGAGGTTAAGCAGAGAGGAAGCCGATTGACTCGAGTAAAGCAAGGTGAAGAAGCCGATTGTGAAGATCACGAGAGCTCAAGCGCGTGAAGAATGACCGAGGCGGGGGCCGCATTTTATAGAAAGGTAAAAATTTGAAGCGGCGGGAAACGAATCTCAAAGGACACGGCAGTTAAAACGCACTACTTGCATGTCAGAGAATTACGGCACAAATAAAGCGGTAGTTATTGAGTGAAGTTCAACAGTTAAGCCGATCGAAAAGGCCGATTATTGCGATTTTTGACAGATGATAAGTCATCTCTCAAAAATGGGGGGCATATGTTTGCGCCAAAATTTGGCAAGTCTAGTCAAAATCGGCAATAAAATCAGATACCCGGAAGTTAACGGACAGGTTGGAAAGATTTGAAGATATTTGGTAACAGTAAGATCTTTAAAGAAACAACCGTCCGAGATAAGGCCGATACGGATCAGGACTCGAAACGTGTTGTAAAAGGATACGATCGGCCGATGGGTATAAAAGAAGGGTCGAAGCAAACTGCAAAAGGATCAAACACAATACAATCAACCAGCCTTTACTTTCTTACTTTTTCCTGTCGACTAGGAGTAGCTTTTGTAACTTAGTCATTGTAATTCGATCTTGATCAATAAAGTTGCGCATTGCCGATTGTTGATCTTCTTCAAGTTACGCCCCAGGTTTGATTTGTTCTGACTTTGTTGCGCATCGCCTTCTTCAGAATCGATCTACCTTTATCATCTGATTAGCCTTAATCGGCTAATTAGACTTACCTTGTTACCTCGATCTTGATCGGCTTCAAGCTGATTAACTCTAAGCTGATTGATCTCCACGATCGGCTTTGTGTGAATTTTATATTTTTACCTTGTCGATTATAGGTCAAATCGACTGGCACGCTCTAAACCCGATGTTAGTCTGGTGTGCTGCTGTCAGAAACCCTACATCAAGTTTTTGATGCCAACAGCTGGTTTGTCACAAGGCTAGTTTGAAGGGAAAATTTTTAGAGGAGGCAGAAGCTTGTCAACGTAAGTTACAGAAGGAGGCGGACTCTCGGGTGGCAGAGCAGTAGCAAAGAAAAGAAATCCCGAGGCAAGGGTGCGTGCGGCACAAAAAAAAGAGCCAAGCATCGTTGAAAGTATTTAGACCCTCAATTCGATTTGGTTTTGGTAATTAATGACAATCGCAATTAAAGTAATAATATTTTCTTTTAAAATATTGAAAATAGGTTCATCCTAAGATCAGCGATCGTGGAAGCATTCAAATAGAGCGAAAGAAGATCAACGGGTCGAAGTAAATGGCCGAGGAATAAAATTTAAGGATCTTTTCATAGCTTTTGCCGATCTCGAAGTTTTGGAGAAAAGATCGGATTGCTAGAATAGGTGTCGTACTATTAAGAGGGGTCTTGGATATTTGTTCGAAGTTAAAAATTTGATTGAAGGCTCAACCGATGCATATTTGAATTCACCTTGCATTTGCACTCAATTATATTTGAGCAAAAATACAAAGTCCAGTGCAACACCCCTTGAAGTCAGCTAGGTTAGTGCTACCGGTCGGGCGGTAGCATCGACCCTAGTGTGGTCTATAAAAAATAGAGAGGTGCATATTTGGGGCCAGGGTGGTCGGTGCTACCAGCTGGGCAGTAGCACCGGCCGACCGCCGGTGTGGATTTTACAGAAAGGGTGCATTCGACCGTTTTTGGGAAAATGAGGCCTGGTGCTACCCGCCCTAGGACGGTAGCATCGGCCTAACTGGGCCTAGCGATCACTGATAGGCATTTAATATACTGTAGCGACCGTTGGAGCTAGAGGAACGGTGCTACCGGCCCAAAAGCGGTAGCACCGGGATTCCTAGTATTTTTATGCATTATTTACTCCAACAGCCAAATTGGTTGGTAGAGGTTATAAATACCTCCCACCTGCAAGCTTGTGAAGACCGGAATTCGCCTTCTCGGTGCGGCGAAGAACTACCAAGTGATCGAGGGAGGCTCATGTGGATTGGAGCCGGTTTGAAGTTGATCAAGCTACCTCAACATGGATTAGAGGAGACCGGTAAGTCTCCGAGACCACTGGATAAATTCTTATGTCACTTTGAAGGACCGAGATGGCGAACAGAGGGGGGGTGAATGGTCGCAAATAAATTTTCCCCCAAAATACTCCAACAAAAACCTCGACAACATCGCTCAAAGGAAATCGTGAAAAACCCGAAAAACTAGACAACTATGTGTACCCCAAGCTTGCATGGATAAGTACCATAAAATATGTAGGGATTTTTGAGTCACAATCCTGGTTGTATAGTGTCCAAGATAAAGAGGAATCAATCCAACTCTTGCTTTTAGAAAGAACATCAATTCAAATCACAAAAGTCACTTTCAGAAAAGCAAGGCCATCGACTGAGATTTCGTCTTCCGTGAGACGACATCGATCTCATGAGTCTTGAGGCGGGAATAAAGCCCGTCAAGAGTCAGAGTCGACAAGTCAGTGGTGTCCTTAATGGTGGTCACCTTCATCTCCCAAACACGCAAATCGAGTGCGGTCAAGAAATATCGAGCATTATCCGAGTAAGGGTATATGCAACCAACTGCTCGAAGATCGCTCAAGATCTTGGTAAAACGATCGAGCACTCATCAAGACTCTCACCCGTCGGTTATTCAAACTTGTTGAACTCACGCTTGAATTGGTCTGTCAAACCGCCTTGATTTGGGTAGTGCCTCATGGTAAGCATCGAGGTCACCCAAATCTCATGAGCGTAACGAAGGTGAGAAATCTGTCATACTCATCTGCGGCTAAGACCTCAGATGAGGATGTTCCTTGCCTTAGCATTCGCCTCAACGTCAGCCATATTGCCGGCCGTGACGTTTTCATCAGTAGGAATCTCATACGGGAGTTTCACCTTCTGCCATATCGGGAAGCCCTGGGCTGTGATTTATGACTCCATCCGCGATTTCCAAAATAGAAAATCAACTCTAGCAAAAATAGGAGGCTTAGTGGAATACTTGTCCATCGCCAAGGCTCTTGAGACCGGTCAAGATCTATGCAAGAGCAAAACCGGCTCTGATACCAATTGAAGGACCGAGATGGCGAACAGAGGGGGGGTGAATGGTCGCAAATAAATTTTCCCCCAAAATACTCCAACTAAAACCTCGACAAGATCGCTCAAAGGAAATCATGAAAAACCCGAAAAACTAGACAACTATGTGTACCCCAAGCTTGCATGGATAAGTACCATAAAATCTGTGGGGATTTTTGAGTCACAATCCTGGTTGTCTAGTGTCCAATATAAAGAGGAATCAATCCAACTCTTGCTTTTAGAAAGAACATCAATTCAAATCACAAAAGTCACTTTCAGAAAAACAAAAGCAGAATTTCCAGAACTTGTCCTCAATTTGAACAGGAGGTTGGTGGGTTTCTGCAGCTCACAAAATTTTGAGAATGTATCTCCCTATGAGCATCAGAGTCATGAAGAACTCCACCAAATTTCTCCTCAAAAATCCTTACATAAAAAATAGGAAGAATCGAAGAACATAGTCAGTCAAGAACTTCGAGCAGAAAGTTTGGGGCTCGGTTTTCACCTCATGGCGCCCAAACGGTGCAACAAGTGAACTCCAAACTTTTTCTGCAAGTGTATATCAGAGTCCCGCACCTCCTCCAATAAGAATAACTTAAGAAGGATTTTTATATATTTATATAAAAATCAAATACTAAATGCTGCGCAAAGAACAAGTTCTGAACAAAGTTGGAACTTGAAAGAAAAGATGTTCTCTACTCAATCCAAGAGTGCAAAAGAGATGTAAAACCATATGAACACACTCAAAACATCCAAGATCAACAGCATTTAGAAGGATGGGAGGCAAATCCAAATTGCGTGAAAGTAAATTGCGAGAATGTAATTGCGGGAAAGTAAATGCTGAATTTAAATTGCGTAAAGTAAAGACATAATGTAAATGCGCAAAATAAATTCAGAGATGGATGGATAAAACTTTCATTTCTGGAAGGAGAGGTTACAAAGCCTCACTTTCATGTGGGCAAAGCTCAAAGGAGCATTTACAAACCTCAAAACCTTCAAGGGGAGGAGGCTACCCCTCCACCCCTATTTATACTACTCCTGGGCCACCTACCACACTTGGATGAGTCCCTCAACCCTAGAGCACTCATCTAAGGGCTAGGATTAACCCACACATACAGCCATGCAAGGGCTAACCCAAAACCCACACACATACCGGGTTTTCTTGCACGGTTTTCAAAGCATACTACCTAGACCCGCTAACCTATCAACTAGACCTCAATCCGACGGCCCTCATTGATCCACGCTTCATCTAGCTAGCATCATCTCCTTTCCTTGTCTTCTTGACTTGCCCGGACTCCGTCTCCGATCATCTTCCGGCGATCTCCCAACCGTCTGGACCTCCGACGCTCCTCGCCTAGTCCCGGTCATCCTCCGCCTCACCATGACCTAGCACCGTCGCCCTGCAACCATCAAAGACAAGGAAACACATCACATAGCAATGCCCACAATGATATGCAATAAACCCACCCAAATCATCACTACCGCGCCCATACGGCCGGTACTGCCACTCCTGGCAGAGACAACTCAAATTCATTTTGGAAATCAATCCAAATCAAACTCAAACTTGAGCACACCTTGCTCAAATAAAGTCAAATACTCATCACAAACATGGATGGACCTCCACATGGTCCTTCACACTTTCTCTCTTGTGGTTTGAATTTCTTATTCTTGTGTGCAATTTACATTCATAGCAATTTTTGTGTATTGATCTTGTGCTTAGGATTGTATTCTTGCTTAGACTTAGGTTGTTGGTGCACTTAGTGAAACTTAGAGAATTTATGCTTTAATTGTCAAAATTGCAATTCTTGCTTAGACAATTTATTTATTGCAATTAGAGCCGAAGAATTTTAAAAAACTTCATATTCACCCCCTCTAGTCGGTTATTCTTAATCCTACAAGTGGTATCAGAGCTTGGACTCTCTTTTAGGGATTTACCGCCTAGAGAGTAAAGGATGGCTAGCGATTGGGTGTCTATAGGCAAAGCACTATTTTTTGATGGAACAAAGTATGCTTATTGAAAAATATGCATGACCGTTTATCTCAAGGCCATGAGCCCGAGCATATGGTAGATTGTAGATGAGGGTTTCCCTACGAGAGTAAATCCCACACTCACAATGAAACAAGAAGAGCGAAATTCTCATCTAAATGCTCAAGCAATGAATGCTCTCTTTGGCGCTTTGAACGTGGATGAGTTCAATCGAGTAAGCAATCTTGAGACCGCTCATGAGATTTGGACTACCCTCTTAGAAATTCATATGGGGACATCCTCGGTTAAAGAAACCAAATTGAATATGTTTTGGATACAATATGAGAGTTTCATTATGTTACCCCATGAGAACATCAATGAGATGTAGTCATGGCTCAATAACATAGTAAATGAGCTCAAGAGCCTTGGGGCGTCACTAACCGATTTCGATATTTTTCGTAAGATGCTTAGGTCTCTTCCGGACAAGTATGAGACTTTGGTGACGTTGTTTCTCAACTCACCGAAGTTGCCGAGGATGACGCCAACAGGACTTCTTGGAAACCTCATCACGAATGAGCTTTACAAGAAGGACAAGGAAGAGCTTTTAGAGAAAAATTCTTCGAAGAAGAAGAACATCGCCTTCAAGGCGAAAGAAGAGTCAAGCGATGAGCCACTTGAAGACATCGAAGACGACAACACCGAGGAGGAGATGACCCTCCTCGTAAGAAGAATGAGGAGATTCATAAAGAGGCACTCAAGCTTAAGCGCCCCTCATAAGTTCAAGAAGAGATACCACTCTAGCGCCAACCAATATGCAAACATTTGGTGCTATGAGTGTGACGAGAAGGGGCACATCGCCTCTCATTATCCTAAGAAGAAGGACGACAAGAACAAGTCGCACAAGAAGAACAAGGCCTTTCAAGGGAAGAAGAAGCTTCACAAGAACGGCAAAGGCAAGGCCCACATTGGAGAGTGGGATTCCGAAGAAAAGTATTCGGACTCCAACTCCTTCGAATATGATACACCCTCAAAGAAGAAGGGTCTTGCCAGCGTCACTATCAAGGAGGCCTCTTCGGTATTCGTCACTCCTTTTTGTCTCATGGCAAAAGGAGAGCATAATGTAAAATTCAACAATGATAACGAACTAACGTATGATGAGCTCATGTATATGCTTGAGGATTTGAATGAATTCCACTGCAAGGAGAAGTCTAAACATAAGGATTTGAGAAAATAATATCTTTCTCTCAGATTTTTATGAGGAGGTAAAGGAAGCTCATGAGATTCTCCTTGTCAAGGAGCATTCAAAGCCTCAAAATGTAGGCATTAGTTGCAATATTATTGATGATATGCTTAGTCTAGAAATTGATTCTTGTTGTATATAAAAAACTAGCATATCTACATCATGTGATGATCTCATAGATATGCCTTCTAGCTCATGCTCCTAGCTTTATTTCTATTCATGAAAAATTAATTGTTGAAAATAATGAGATTAAGGAGCAAGTGAACAAGCTAAGTAAGAGTTTGGATCGATGTCTCAAGAGTAAGGAGACCCTTAATAAAATCTTGAACAACTAACGATGCTCCTACAACAAAAAATACCTTGGGTTTTGCCCAAGAAGGGTAAGAAAATGAGCAACAAAGCTCCTCGATTTGTAAAATCAAATGGGAAACTTTGCTATAAGTGCCACGACGTGGAGCATATAGCAAATGATTGCCCATTAGGTAAGGCTTCTAAGAACAATGTTATGATTCTTGCTATGTTCTTAGGAAAAATAGCAATGGAAAGATTATTGCTAAATTTGTTGGCACTCCTATACTCGGTCGTAGAAAGAATGCCATTTGGGTGCCCAAAACCTTGGTTATTAACCTCCAAGGAACAAAACAAATTTGGGTACCTAAAAAGGTTTGATTTTCTTTTGTAGGTGAACTACAAAACCGGTGGACGGCATAGGGTGTTGGATAGTGGATACACTCAACACATGACGGGCGATCGAAAAATATTCACTACATTTGAAATCAGGAATGGTCAACATGACAAGATCACCTTTGGCGGCAATAGCAAAGGAAAAATATTAGGATTGGGTAAAATCGGTATCTCAAATGACCTTTCCATTTCAAATGTCTCTTTAGTAGAAACATTAAATTTTAACTTGCTATATGTTGCTCAATTAAATTTTAACTTGCTATCTGTTGCTCAAATTTGTGATCTTGGTCTTAATTGTACCTTTTCTAGAAATGGTGATGTTATTTCTAAAGAAAATGATAATTCTTTGGTATTTGAAGGTTTTAGATTTAGAAATTTATATTTAGTTGACTTCACCTCAAATGAGTCATGTCTTCGAACTTGCTTAATTGCGAGAACCTCTTTGGGTTGGTTATGGTATAGAAGACTAGCTCATGTTGGGATGATTCAACTTAAAAAGCTTTTCAAAAATGATCTAGTTGTGAGCTTGAAAGATGTGAAGTTTAAGAAAAATGAACTTTGCAGTGCTTGCCAAGCCGGTAAGCAAGTGACTAGTTATCATCCTTCAAAGAGTATCATGTCCACATCTAGACCATTAGAGCTCTTACATATAGATTTGTTTGCCCCCAACAACCTATAAGAGCATCGGGGGCAATTCTTATTGTTTAGTCATTGTAGATGATCACTCAAGATATACTTGGATCTTTTTCTTATATGACAAATTCGAAGCCTCCGGTATTTTCAAAAGTTTTGCAAAAAGGGCTCAAAATGAATTTGATTTTAAAATAAATGAAATTCATATTGATAATGGTTCCGAGTTCAAGAATACAAGAATCAAAGATTATTGTGATGAACTTGTAATAAAACATGAGCTTTCCGCCACCTACACTCCGGAGTAAAATGGAGTTGTAGAACGGAAAAATCGAACATTAATTGAAATGGCAAGAACTATGCTTGATGGATATGGTACTCCCGATAGCTTTTGGGCAGAAGCCATAAATACTGCTTGCCATGCAACAAATAGGCTTTATTTGCATCATCTTTTGAAAAAGACTTCCTATGAGCTTCTCATTGAAAGAAAACCGAACATCTCTTATTTTCGTATTTTTGGTTGCAAGTGTTATATTTTGATAAAGGGTGTTCGGCTTTCAAAATATCAAAGTCGTTGTGATATTGGTTTCTTGCTTAGTTATTCCTCAAATAGTAAGGATTACTGTGTCTTCAACCAAACCAAATGTTTAGTTGAAGAGACGTGTGATGTTGAGTTTGATGAGACTAATGGCTCTCAAGAAGAGCAAGAAAATTTGGATGATGTAGGTAATGAAGGCTTGAGACAAGCAATGAAGAACATGACGCTTAGAGGCATCAAACCAGAGGAAGACAAAGAAGATTAACCCTCATCTACTCAAGTTGAACCATCTACTTCCGCAACGCCAAGCCAAGCTCAACCAATTAACGTGGATGAGAAGGAGGACGATCAATAACTTCAACCTCTACCTCAAGGAGTCCATCATGTAATCTCCAAGGATCATCCAATAGATCAAATATTAGGTGACGTTAGTAAGGGCGTTCAAACTCATTCTCGTGTTGCTTCTTTTTTGTGAACATTACTCCTTTGTGTCTTCTTTTGAACCCTCTCATGTAGATGAGGCATTAGATGATCCGAATTGGGTGAACTCAATGCATGTAAAGCTCAATAACTTCGCCTGGAATGATGTATGGACGCTAGTCAAAAGACCCAAAGATCACAACATCATCGGCACAAAATGGGTATTTCGAAATAAGCAAGATGAGAACAGTATTGTGGTAAGAAATAAGGCAAGATTAGTGGCACAAGGTTTCACACAAATCGAATGACTAGATTTTGGCGAAACTTTTGCACCCGTGGTTAGATTAGAAGCCATTCAAACCTTGCATGCATTTGCATCTTGCTTTAACATTAAGTTATTTCAAATGGATATGAAGAGTGCATTTTTAAATGGACAAATGTCCGAATTGGTATTTGTTGAACAACCTCCCGGTTTTGAAAATCCTAAACACCCAAATCACGTATACAAACTCTCCAAGGCGCTATATGGTCTCAAACAAGCTTCTAGAGCATGTATGAGCGACTTAGAGATTTTCTACTTTCAAAAGGATTTAAAATTGGGAATGTTGATATAACACTCTTTACTAAAGTAATAGATGGAGAATTCTTTGTTTGCCAAATTTATGTTGATGATATAATATTTGGCTCTACTAATGAAGATTTTTGCAAAGAGTTTGGTGATATGATGTCTAGGGAGTTTGAGATGTCCATGATGGGGGAGTTGAGCTTCTTCCTTAGACTTCAAATCAAACAACTCAAGAATAGGATGTTCGTGAGCCAAACCAAATACGTGAATGATCTACTCAAGAGGTTTGGCATGGAGGACGCAAAGCCTATCAAGACTCCCATGGCATCTAACAGGCATCTTGATCTCAATGAGGGAGGTAAACTGGTAGATTTAAAGTTTTATCGTTCTATGATTGGTAGTTTGCTTTATCTTACCGCATCTAGGTCCAATATTATGTTTAGCGTTTGCATGTGTGCACATTTTCAAGCTTCACATAAAGAGTGCTATTTAGTTGCCGTTAAAAGAATTCTAAAATATTTAAAGCATTCCTCAAATATAGGCTTATGGTATCCTAAGGGTGCTGAATTTGATTTAGTTGGATATTCGGATTCGGATTATGCGGGTTGCAAAGTGGATAGAAAGAGCACCTCGAGAAGTTCCCAATTCCTAGGTAGATCCCTTATTTCATGGTTTTCCAAGAAATAAAATTCTATATCCCTATCCACCGCCGAAGCCGAATATATATACACGGTAGTTGTTGCGCTCAATTATTGTGGATGAGGCAAACTCTAATGGATTATAGAATAAGTTTTAAAAGTGTGCCTCTTTTATGTGATAATGAAAGCGCGGTTAAGATAGCAACAACCCGGTCCAACTGATCACTTTTCCTTCTCTCTCCACACCCGAGGTAGCATTCCTCATTTTCTCTCTTCTCCTCTCTCTCCCCACTTCATCTCCTCACAAATCCTCAAGAGAACTTCTTGTGATTTGAGTTCCCCTCTTCAAATCTCTTGGCTCTTCCTCACCCTACTGATTCAAGGTATCGTTCCCCCTCCTTTTCTCTTGGACCTCCTTGCATTATCATGCCCTAAAGATCAATTCCTCAAATTCTAGGGTTCATGCGAAATATGACAAATTTATGCAAAATAGATTAAATTTTTTGGTTGATTTGAGTAGATCAGTGACTTTTGATGTCTCTACATGCCATTCTATGGTTCGATCTACTCTAAAATCAAAATTTTCACCAAAATCGTGTTTAAGCACCGAATGGTCGGTATTGCCGGCTCCTAGGGCAACAGCACCACACATGCCTGGTGCAACTGGCCCAGGGGCGGTAACACCGAGGATTGCAATTAAATTTTGCACAAACTTATCTCATTCGCATCGAAACTCACATTTAGGGCATATGATCCTTTTTCTCACTTCAACTATCCTTTGTTCATCTAGAAACCATGCCGAGAGCCAAGAATGTGCCTCCTCCTCGTGACGGTGGTGTCCTTCGCAAATCAACAAGGAATATAGGAGTTCTGGTTCCCTCATGACAGCGAAAGCAAAGACTCACTTACAATGGCAGCAAGGGATAGAGAAATAAGAAGGAAGGTTCAAGCGGAGCTCGGTGGTAGCTCTAGGGCGAGTAAAGGAAAACTAGTGGCTTCAAAATCAAGTGAAGAAGAAGAGGAAAACACCGATATGGATGTGGATTACAGAAGTGGTGAAGAAGAAGAAGAAGAAGAAGAAGAAGAGGAAGAAGAAATAGAAGCGGAAGCAGAAGAAGAGGGAGAGGAAGAAAATTTTGAGGATTTCGACCCAACCATGGACTTGAAGAAAATAAAAGGGGAAAAATACTACTCACTAAGGCAGGGAAATCAGGACAGCTTCAGGACAATCTTCCAACAAAAGGTATACTATGAGGTTTACCTGCGCAAGGAATTTGCTGATCATAAGTGGGTAAACCGGGGTCTTGTTCCCGGTGGTGGTTGAAATCTAGCAAATTCTTTGGGGTGACATCCTCAAACGTAGATGGTTTGGGCGTCCACGATTGTTCATCAAGCGCTACGGTTTCACCTAGCTCTTTGCGCTTGTCCTCTAGGATTAAAGCCTTATTTACCAGCTCCTGAAAATCCGGAAAATTGTGGTGTCGGTCCCTGCGATCCAATTCAGTCCCTTCATGAAACGAGGCGCTTAGCTTTATCCGTCGCTACGTCCTCGGGGGCATAACGAGCTAATCGAGTGAATTTATTCGTATTCGCCCCTTTGGTTGGCCTCCTTGCTTCAAAGCTCGAACTCCTCCTTCTTAAGATCCATCATTCCCTCGGGACATGATCTTTGCGGAAAGCATTAGTGAACTCCTCCGTGTTATCTCTTGCGGGGCTCCATGGCGGTGATAATTCTCCCACCATTCTGCGGGTTCCTTCAAGTTGATGAGGCGAGAGCACCTTCTCATTGCCCTCACACCGAGTGATGTGCGCTTCTTCTCAATGGTCCTAAGCCAATCATCGGCTTCCAAAGGGTTCACGTTTCCAGAGAAAGTTGGTGGCCTAGTCCTCATAAAATCCGATAGCTTGGACATAGGTCGAGGTCCACCATGATTGTTACGAGTTGCAGGATTGTTGTGGTTTCTTCTTGCATTGGTCATCTGCTTTGCATCTGCTTGCATCATTATGCCGCATCGATTGAGTCTGTCTTTGCAAGGAATGCTCCCAGTCTGCATGTCCACTTGGCGGTGGTTGAGGCCGCCTCCATCATTGGGATTGTCATTACAGCGCGATCCCACTCTCAAGCACCGTTGTTTCCGAGTATTCACCATCGATGATTGCCTCTTAGGTTAGGAAAGGTAGATGTAGCATATGAGAAGTAAGAATTTCTAAAGCGGGAGATAGGTTATACCCAAACTGAACAATTCTTTATTTAACTTGGTATGGTGCTTATTTAAGCCTACAAGCTCGCAACACATCTTGCACACTCAAAGAATACAAAGAAGCAAACTAAACACGCAACCTTAACGTCCACTAGAAAGGTAAAGACTAACTTAAAGACGCGACTCACATTCGAGTCTCAACACACTCAAAGTCGACACTCACTCATCCAGCCACCACAGGTGAGGCCGATCCGGCGCATACACGGCGGGTGGGGTGGCATCGAGCAAACCTATCTCGATGACCTATTCTGGGTCCTCTGCAACAGCGGGTCTGCACCCTCTGGCTCCCACTCTCGCTCCTGGATCCTCCTCGGACTCCTCGGTGGCTCTGAACTCTCTCGAGTCACGCGCCCTCCGTCCTCAAGCGCCTCCTGGGGCCTCTCCCAGCTCGATGATCATCCCGATGGTCAAGCACGGGTCACCTCGAGCTCTGCTCTGCTACTCGAGTGCCTCGCACACGTCTCCAGCTCTGGTAGTCTCTCTCATATGATCCTCCAGGCAAGGGCGAACTCGCAAGGTGCGTCGGCTGTAGCACACTCGAGCATATAAGGAAAATTACATTGTTTGTTGGAGTACTTGAGATTTTTCATGGAGCAGGATTGTTTGAGTTTGTCAGTAACAGGTGTGACTACTCTGATAATATGGTGAGACAATTCTATGCAACCCTGTATGTTTCTGAATCATATGATGAAATCACATGGTTGACAAGGTCAATTGTATTTACTGCAAACAAAGAGCGGATTGAGCAGGCATGGGGGATATACCACAGTGGGTTTCCTAGAGTGCATAGTGACAGGGTTCTCCCTCTTGCCAGACAGTATGATTTTTGTGATCCAGCTGCTCGCATCAAGCGGCCAGGTAAAATGGCCAACCTCCTCCCCACATCTAGCCTCATTAAAAGGATAGTCAGAGTTACCATTCATCCAAAAAGTGGTAATTTTGATGAGATTAGAGGCTATGCTTGGAATTTGATGCACAAGATCATGAGTAAGCAAAAATTTGATGTGGTTGACTTCATGCTTCGCGAGATGGCTTCCTCTGCTTATGATCGGGGTAAGAGGATTTACTTTGCACCCTTTATCATGATGATCATTAAGAGGTTGACAGGGTATCGAGGTGGATGTGGCAGTTCTCACAAGCCATATCGGCCTCGTGAGGTAGCACCTCGGGCCATTGGACAGAGAGGCCAGTCTTCTCAGCAGCCGCAGTAGCAGGAGCCCGGGGAGGAAGGGCAGCAGGCTCATCCAGCTCAGCAGTTTTACTCTGGTCCATCTCATGAGAGCTTTGACAGTCTACACAGTGCCATGATGAGCGGCTTCGCAAGTCTAAGGACCGACATGATGAGTAATTTTGCTCGTGTCGATGAGTATCAGTTCCAGACTCGACAGGTTATTGAGGAGGTTCGAGGGCGTTTGGACTCCATTGACTTGACCATTCAGGAGCTTCGCACCTCTTTCCAGGAGTACCGTTCTAAGCATGCACCTTTGCATTTCATCTCTACGGACATCGTCGTACTCCGCTTCCACCTCCTCCATTTTCTTGAGCACGTCCTGGAGTACCCCATTTTTGGTACTTGATGCCAAAGGGGGAGAAGAAGTTAAGCATGGAGCATCATGGAGCATGGAGCAAGTCAGGTTTGAAGTTGAAGTTGTTCTAGAGGATTAGCCTAATTATTATTTATGTATCTATTGTAAGCTAATGAACCTCGTTGTTGCCTTTGGATGTCTATGCTCATTCGAATGTTTATGATCGTTGTTGGTTGGATGTTTAATGTTACTTTATGTGGCTTGGAAGTTCATGTTTAAATGCTTTATGGTTACTATTAATCTCTTATCCATGGTTTATTGTCGCATATTCATGTTCATGCTTAATATATTCATTGTTGACATATTGTTATCCTCGTACTCAATATTTAAAGGAAAACTTCATCAAAATTTCCAAAAAATCTCAAAGTGTGCTAATGTTAACTCTTTACTCATACGCACACCTTTAGGGGTAGTTTTCAATTAAATATTGTGCTTTTAATAATTTTTTTGCTTCAAATGCACTACCTCATCTCAAGAAGCAATATATTGTTAAAGCAAAATTCTTGAGTATACAACATGACCCTCTTGTTGCATGCTCAAAATACAAATTCAATTCATTTCTTATGTTAAGGTTGTCATCAATTACCAAAAAGAGGGAGATTGAAAGCATCTAGGCTCCCAATTCGATTTGATTTTGGTAATTAATGACAATCGCGATTAAAGCACTAATATTTTCTTTTGAAAATATTGAAAATAGGTTGGTCTTAAGATCGTCGATCGTGGAAGCATGAAAATGGAGCGAAAGAAGATCAACGGGTCGAAGTAAATGGCCAAGGTATAAAATTTAAGGACTTTTTCATAGCTTTTGTCGATCTCAGAATTTTGGAGAAAAGATCGGATTGCTAGAATAGGTGTCGTACTATTAGAGGGGTCTTGGCTATTTGTTCAAAGTTGAAAATTGTTTAAAGGCTCAATCGATGCATATTTGAATGCACTTTGCATCTGCGCTCAATTATATTTGAGCAAAAATACAAAGTCCAGTGCAGCACCCCTTGAAGTCAGCTAGGGTGGTGCTACTGGCCCTGGCCTAGTGCTACTGGCCAGATGGTAGCACCGACCCTAGTACGGTCTATAAAAAACAAAGAGGTGCATATTTGGGGCCAGGGTGGCCGGTGCTACCGACGCCGACCCCCGGTGTGGATTTTACAGAAAGGGTGCATTCGGCGTTTTGGGAAAATGAGGCCTGGTGCTAACGGCCTAACTAGGTCCAACGGTCACTGACAGGCATTTAATGCACTGTAGTGACCGTTGGAGCAAGACGACGGTGCTACCGGCCCAAGGACGGTAGCACCTGGATTTCTGGCATTTTTATGCATTATTTACTCCAACAGCCAAATTGGTATAACCCCCACCTGCATTCTAGTGCTCTTCTTGGACCTCATTGATCATATTTGAGCTCTAGCTAGTCTCCAACTCTCTTGTGGGCATTAAATTCACATTTTGAGTGAGTTGGTAGCAAATTCAAGTGTTGCATTTAGTGTTGAGCCTTTAGACACTTAATTCAACCTCAAGCAAGCGTCAAGACTTGTTACTCTTGGAGGTTGCTGCCTACTAGACGGCTTGGAGGCGATTGTGCGCGGTGAGCTTCTCAACGGAGGTTGTGAGAAACCCTGGCAAGCTTGTGAAGTCTAGAGTTCGTCTATCCAGAACGGGGAAGAACTACCAAGTGATCGAGGGAGGCTCGTGTGGATTGGAGCTGGTTTGAAGTTGATCAAGCTTCCTTAATGTGGAATAGGGAGATCGGCAAGTCTCCGAGACCACGCGATAAATTCTTGTGTCACTTTCTCTCTTGTGGTTTGAATTTCTTATTCTTGTGTGCAATTTACATTCATAGCAATTTTAGTGTATTGATCTTGTGCTTAGGATTGTATTCTTGCTTAGACTTAGGTTGTTGGTGCACTTAGTGAAACTTAGAGAATTTAGGTTTTAATTGTCAAAATTACAAATCTTGCTTAAACAAATTATTTATTGCAATTAGAACCGTAAAATTTTAAAGAATCTTCTATTTATCCCCTCTAGTCGGTTATTTACGATCCTACAGCCGCACAGAAAAAGCAATGAAAAGCAGACGCGAAGACAGAGAAGAAAAACAGAGCTAGGACGGGCAGCTCGGGCACGGGGACACGGAGGATGAGCTTGTGCAGCAGCAGTGCTAAGCAAGGACGGCAACAGCAGGGCCTCAAGCAAGGTTTTAAATTTCGGTTTCGGAATGAATTTCGTCTCAGGCCGGATAACGAAATTTCGGCGAAATTTTGAAATTTTGGAATTATTTCGGATGAAATTTGAATTTGAAAATTCAAATCCGGTCCAATCCGGAAAATAAAAACCGAAATTCAGCGAAAAAACCCGAAATTTCGGGTTTTTGCACTGGCTGAAAAGTGGTCTAAAATTTATCGAAAAATTTTGAAATTTTTTTGGAGGTTACTGACACAATGATAATGTTCTCACAAAAATTTCAGCTGATTATCACATCTGAGGAATTTTTGAAAATTCGGAGAGTAGTACTGTCCTGATAAAACACTGACCGACAAGTTTGATCGGAATGGAAAATGGTACAAATCAAGTTATAAACTGTTGAAATTTTTTTGCATGGTTATGATCCATAACTAATATTATCATAAAAATTTCAGCTGATTATCAAATGTGAGGAATTTTTAAAAATTCGGAGAGTAGCGCTGTCCAGACAGAACACTGATCGACAAGTTTGATCCGAATGGAAAATGGTACAAATGAAGTTAGAAACTGTTGAAATTTTTTGTGTATGGTTATGATGTCTCTATAATTCTCTCATAAAATTTTCAGATAATGATCAAACTGTATAAATTTTTAAAACTTCGAACAGTACTACCGCCCTGTTAAAAGGCTTACCGTCAAACTTGAACAAAATTGAAAATTATGTAAACCATAAAATTTTTGAAAATTTTACAGAACGGTGATAAGGAAGTTCTTAATATCCCATAAAACTTTTGATTCATGATCACACTCTAGTGAATTTATAAAATTCTTACAAGGCACAGTACCATTTATGTTCTTTTCTTTTTTATTTTTGAAATATAATATAACAAACGAAGTTCAATGCTTGCATAGATTTGATTGACCAAACAAACAAAGTTTAATTTTTCAAAAAAATTTATATAATGGTACTGAGTCAATTATTAATATCTCAAAAAAAAATTAGATCATAATCACACTCAAGAAAATTTATAAAATTCTGACAATATAACTGTCCCAATTATGTTCATTCTGTTTTTGATTTTTTAAGATAACAAATGAAGTTAAATTATTTTTTAATTTTTTATGTATGATCCTAAACTACTAAGAATAGTACCATAAAATTTTAAGATTTTTATCAAGCTTGTACAATTTTATAAAAATCGGACAGTGTTTCTGCCAAAATTTTAAAATATTTAAAAAATTAGGTTTTTCAACAAATTTTCATAGGAGATGACTTTCCTAAGGGTTATTGGACCAAATCCGGTCAAATCCGGCCCTAAAACTTTCAAAACCGGCCAAAAAACACGAAATTTCGGCTAAATTTGGCGAAATTTCGCCGAAAAAACCGAAATTTCGGATTTTACTGTAGCAACTTCAAAATTTTTAATTTTTTTGAACGGTACTTGAGATTTCAAGGTGGTCCGAAATCCGAAATTTCGCCGAAATTTGAAACCTTGGCCTCAAGGGAGTTCTGGTGGCTGCGAGGCACAAGAAAACGGAATTGAGGGAACAAAGAGAAAAGAGGTGGCGTGTGGAGGCTGCGCGGCTGCATGTGATTCCAACGACAGTACATCACGTCAACAGGACGAAAGTAACAGAGAAGAAAACAGAGGGTTGAAAAGGAAAAAGAAGAGACTCGAGAGAAGAAAATCTCTTCAAAAATTTAGAAGATTAGATAGAGTTGTGTTAGAAATTAAATGTTACAAGATTAAGGGCTAAATGTTAGAGGTAATTTTGAAATCAGTTTAGAAGTTTTGATTAAGAGTATGATTAGGATGAGGAGTTAGGTTAGGATGAGGAAGTAAAATCCTATTCCGTTTATTAGGTCTGTGGTTTTGGATATAAATTCAGGGATACGCCTGAGTTTTGTAAATGAATAGAAAAAAAGTAATAAAAGAGAAAATTGTCTTAAAGTTTTTTGACGTTCTGTTCCACAGTACCCAACATTTCCTCCGGCTTATTGTAGTTAATTAGTTACCGCACCCCTAATTAATTAGCACCACTGTCTTCTCATTTTGAAGCTGGCAGGAAAGCTATCGTTTTGAAGTAACTGGTTCTGTTTTCTCTGGTTTAACTAGCGGTCCCGTCCAATTTTAATATTAATGGTACAAAATACAATTTATAGCAATGAATATTAGGATGTGCACAATGGCCGTTACAAATTGTATTTGGAAAATGTTCTATAACTTTACGTTTTGTTTTGTATGTCACATTTTCTCAAGCGACAGACGTAGGGGGTGTTTGGACAGCTTTCCACCAAAATTCGTGGAGTTGGTAGGAGAAGTATTCTAGCTCAGAAATTTATGGATGGAGTCAGTACATTAAGAGTGTTTAGATGTTTCATCTTGTTTACATTTTAGACTAAAAATATAAACTTAATTCACTTTATTTTAGCCTTTACAAACTAACGAGGTGAGTGGGATCTGAGCTATACGTATAATATACGAGGCAAAAGATACACAAAACCTTTCAAAAGACAAATAGGTCATCAGGGTCGATGTGATCGAACTCAAAATTTTGTGAACGATTGCCAGCTGAAGGAATGTTCGTCCAATCCCGTTCCATGGGTGAAGCACTGATGCTATATGTGCCTACAGTGACTTGAGCGTATAGTTCCAATTTAGCGTTGCAGCAGCATGCAGAGCACTTGTATATTTCTGGCTTTGATACAACAACTGCCAGCTGAAAGGAATTTGGGATAGCTATATATAAAAGCAAAATTTTAGTGGAATTGGTAGCAACTAGCAAGATTTTTTTTTAACTAAATGTTATTCAAGAGATACAAGAGCACATCACATGATATAGTGATATATATGTTGTTTGATATGTGATGTGTGCTATGCTAAAACTTAGAATAATAAGAACCCAACCTCCGCTATTTAGGCCCTATTTGTTTGGCTTTTTCTCCGGCTTAAAAGAAGGCAAAAAAAAAAGTGAAAACAAAGGGGTGGTTTTTTAAGTGAGCTTTTTGAAAAACCACAAGGCTCAATATAACTAAAAGCCAAAAACCACCAAAGAAATGTTGTTTTGGTTTATTAAGAGTTAGTTTTAGAGAAATTTCACTGAAATTAGGGTAAAATTATTCCTCTACTACATATAAAAACAGACTATTTTAAACTATTTAAATTAAAAAACTGACTTTAAACTATAAGTCAAAAACCTTGCATCAAGTATCTCAAGACGGACACATGAACCCAAAGATCAGGCGATCCAGCTGGGGGGCGCAAAACCACCTCATCCACAAGCAAAGCAGGAGCCCCGGAGCACCTCACAATGCGCCCCCAAACTGCTCCCCAATTATCCAATGGCAGAGGCAAACAAACCCTATCCTCCTCCCTCTTGCACTAAACCATTAACATCTTTTTCCCTCTCTCTCTCTCTCTCTCTCTCTCTCTCTGTCTCTCTCTATAGCTTTGTGTGTGTCTGACCAACAATGGCTTTGGAGACATGCTTGAGAGCCTGGGCTCTGCATGCCCCCCAGGCCTCCCTTGGCAGCAGGGACAGGCTCCTTGCCGGTAGCAGCAGCTATGCGCCGTCCAGGCCAAGGACCGCGGCTGCGGCCGTCGTCCCGCCGTCGCTGCTGCCCCTGTCGGCCGGCCGGGTAGCGACGCGGAGGCCGTCCCGCTTCGTCTGCCAGTGCAAGAACGTCGTGGACGAAGGTATCCCCGAAGTGAGGTTTCTTGGCTAGTTTCTTGCTTCTTCAGGTGGAAATAATATTAATGGAAGCAAGCTGGGAGCAAAACTAACCATGCGCGCATCTGGTGCGTTAATGACCTGCAGTGCTCGTGGCGGACGAGAAGAACTGGGAGAGCATGGTGATCGCGTGCGAGTCGCCGGTGCTGGTGGAATTCTGGGCGCCGTGGTGCGGGCCGTGCCGGATGATCGCGCCGATGATCGACGAGCTGGCCAAGGACTACGTGGGCAAGATCAAGTGCTGCAAGGTGAACACGGACGACTGCCCCAACATCGCCTCCACCTACGGCATCCGGAGCATCCCCACCGTGCTCATGTTCAAGGACGGCGAGAAGAAGGAGAGCGTCATCGGCGCCGTCCCCAAGACCTCGCTCACCACCATCATCGACAAGTACATCGGCAGCTAATTCATCACGAACGACGCACCTACGTACTAGAGTCAATCATGCATACATATTTTTATGCATACATATTTTTATGTATATATGTATATATACAGATGATCGACCGACCGATCAGTTGAGTTACTACTACTGTTAATTTAGGTGCCAAATCGAAATCGATTAATTTGGGCGCATGTCAGCATGCTTGTGTGCATATTGCTACCATTACTGTGTAATTCGACTCGTATACGTACGTACGTGTATCCGCATGCTGTAGTGTGCATGCATGCCGATGCAGAATGTTGTTGTAATTCCATCTGCTGTAACGATTGATAGATCTTTTGACTAGGAAACGAGGAAAAGATGTAATATTATATGATGAACCAATCTTGCTGTAAGGGGAGCAATGGCATTACGAGTTTACGACACGTGTGTGATACTCATTACAACCTAGCAATAGCATACAATGCATATGCTGAAATGGCAGATGCTAATGTAAACCAGCTTTTAACAAATGTCAAGGTCCCACTTACAACCCAGTTAATCCAAACAACGCGAACGAGGGGGATAGGAATACAAGAATTCCAATAGTGTGGCGTTACACAGTGAAAATACTCAAAGATTAGTACGGCATACTCATATAATACAGGTCAACATGCTGCTCTCAAATAACCAACCTGCTCATTTTGGCGAATGAACATAAAGCCTGTCATCAAACTCACGACTCTGTCACCCGCACCGTCAGAAATATTGCTGATGCTTTCCACTAGTAAACGATAGCTTATAAAAAGTACAGGTAAAGCTACAATGAGATTCTCCGCCATGAAAGGAAGGAAACCAGTACACATGCTTGACTACTTCTGGAGGCCATGGTACACTACGGATTGGAGGGAACACGTCATCCAACCAACCAGAAAAAGGGGGGAGATACGATGATCTTTCCCCCGGTTTGAAATTCACTAAACACTCCCACCAGCGTGGGCAAGTGCAGGCAGGCTCTAATCCTCAACCCTCTTCTTTTGGTAAGAACACTGAAGCAGATAGCAAATTCCACAGTTGAAATACCTAGGAACACAGCCATACAGACCGTTATTGTAACATATACCGATCATCAATGATGTTTCCTTTTCTTTGGCGTCATCGGTGGAAAGCCCATGGCTTCCAGGGAGGGGGTTTGCGGTGACGATAACCTTTCTGTTGTCAGTGAGGGTGTATCTGTATCATCAGATGAAACTTTCAACTTCTGCTCTTTCTATTGAGAGCTCTTCCAGTCATACTGAAGGTTATTGAAGCTGTTTGCTGCTCTAAGCCCCCCCAGTAGTTGGTTTCCTATGTCATGCTGCTGCTGCTGCTGGTTCAACTGTGTTAGGTCATGTGCACTGTGGTTCATCCCAATCCTCCCATTCATTGCCATTACATTATTTCCCATTGTTGTTCTCAATCCACTCGCCGCGGATGGACCAAGGCCACCGCCCATTGCCCCAAATCCCATTCCACTAATTCCCAAGCTATTTGCCATGGGGTTACCAACTAAGGTGTTAACCCCATTGAGACCAGGGGTAATTGCATTACCCCTCTTCATATCACTTACCACTGGTCCAATACCATTCATCTGCGAAGACATCATCATCTCTTGCAAGATTCTCTGGACTGAGCTTTGGGACTCATTTGGTTCAGCTTCCTGAGGTCGACTTGCAGGTGCTTGCATAGGAGGTAAGTTGGACGATGTAGTTGGCGAGTTCAATTGGCTTGTGTGCTGAGGAGCAGGCATCATGTTGCTATTTGAGGCTGAGGGTGCTGGGGAAGAAAAAGATGCGGGTGCATTTGACTGCATGGAGCTCGTTGAGGTGGCCTTGGAAACTTGAGCATTGTTTACACTATTGTACAGACCATTGCTACTGCTCGTTGGATAGTCCTGTCTGGAATTAATTGAACCTTGGAGGAGACCAACAACGGATGATGATGGTGCAGACGTAGACGGTGCACAATTGAGTGAATTGTTTGATGTAGCATCTGCATTGCCAGAAGCAGAAACCTGCATCCCAGTTGTAGGAGCAGAGTTTTGACCTGTCTGGTTAGAACTCTGCGGAACAGATTGCTGCTCCTCAGGTTGCTGCTGGGGTTGAACGGGAGTGATCCCTGAAGGTGTCCTTCTAGGAAAGTTGTGCAAGCTATCTGAAACAAATAATGATGGTACATGTTAAAAGTTGGCAAAAATAATAAAAAAACCGCTGTATGTCATGGTATTGCCTTCGCTAGTTACATCTGGAAAAATGCACTCTTTTAACTTGTAAGCACTAAATGAATCTGCACGACCAATATTTTTTAGACTTCATTCCCATCTACTTTGGATAACCACCTTGAGAAAATAAGATATGAAGACCAAGTCAAACATGCATTCCTACCAATTCTGCAAAATAGATAAAAGCCTTGAGAAAACTAAGATGAGAATGACCAATAGCAAATTACCGCCCATAACATTTTTTCAATAATCATGCTTGACTGTTTCTATATCAATTATCAAATATTATGGTACTGAAGCTTTAATCCAAGGTGATCAAATATAGTTTCAGAAACATGTCTGAAAAGCACAGAAATAAAATGTTCTAGAGTGATAGTGAGCTGAAGATATTTGTAATGAGAATATCGATAGTAACAATTAATACTCCAACAATTAATACTCCCTCCGTTAGGGCATAATTTGACATTGCACAAATATTAAGATTGTAAAATTGAGAAAGCTATGAGAAGAAATGACCTAAGCACCCTCTCATAATCAGGGAAAAATATATCGGCTGGTTACCAGATTTTATTAGTTGGGTCCTGGCAAAATTTTAAACCGGTCAAAAAACGTCTTTTTAATTTGAATTTTAAAGGACAGAAAACATGGAAAGGCTTAAAAGTAAGCACAACAGAACAACTAGCCCAGTGGCAAGGCTATTAATAGCCCGTGTGTTCTCGGTCCAGGGGTAGAAACCCAGCTCCACCTCCATTTTTTTTCCTAATTTTACATCTGACATGCGGGTCCCACAACTACAAAGATGGAAAACAGCAATCCGTGAGGTGGGCAATCAAACCCAAGACAACCTGCATGCGCATGTGAGCTCTTACCACTAGACTAATTGCATCCGTGTGGTTATAGCCTGGTTGAGGTTACTGTCATCCATAATCTCGGAATTTAAAATTCAAAATCTGATTTGAATATTTCGGGCGAAATTTTCACCAAATCATCTAGTAACCGCCGGTTACCGGATATCTCGGTGTCCACGGGTAATTATTCAGACCGATACAAATCACCATGCTCATTATTGCTTTGGATAGTAGGATACTTTGTATGGGAATGCATAAGAGAATTAAAATAGGGGCATGGTGGGAAAAGCATCATTAAATTTACATGCACACCCAACATTTATCAACAAAGTTTTCAAAACTATATGCCATATATTAATCAATGCAGGGAGTAAAACCTTAGGAAATGAAAAAGTCAAAACTGCATTAACAGGTTGCAGAGTATTTGCAGTGAGAATGGGGGGAAATGATTAACTCCATTACTGAAACACAAAAATTGCAAAGCAAGAATAGATTAGGCCAAAATAGGGGGAGATAACGGGAAGGTAATGTTGTACCTATTGGACCAGATCCAGTCTGCCTGCTGTAATCAATCAGATCTTTCATACAATTGACCACCTCCGCAATCTGAGTATCAAGTTTTGAGACAAACAAATAACTTATCCGGGAATTAACTTCACTGAAACGGGAAGAGTTGACAGATGCCATAAAAGAAGATAATAATATAGGTGATTAACTCAAGACATGGTTATATAAAACCGAATCACATGAACACAATTGCAAGGTAGTAGGTCATAATCTTGATTTAATTAAAGCTTAAAATGACAAGAGGCGCATATAAAGGGACATGAAATAATGTGTACCTGAAGGCAGCGGACGTATCTTTTCGTGTATCCTAAATCATTTACCAATGGCACCTCAAATGCTTTAGCTAATTGGCGAGCACATGCAACAAACCTAGTTTAGCATTTTGGCATATTAGAACAATTTATGGGAAGGAATAACTGGTAGAACTGAAGTTAAGTAATTAAAACACACATTAAACAAAAGCCTGTTCCTTATATCAGGAAGCAAAATAAAGTCAAATCTTAGTGGTCTCCCAGCCATGCTAGATCACAATAGTAACATATGTTTAGCCAAACGCCCAAGTGTTGTAACGGACCTCAAATAAATGATACGACAAGTTCTAAACTCTAGAAAACAAAATAATGTAAGTTTCCATGTATACATTAGTTGCCCATGCTTTGCAATATACAAACTTAAAATTATTAAATCAACCATATGCAATCCATAATGCTCCAATAATTATTAGTTAGCTAACACAGTACCCGCAAACATATTTATCGTGCCCAAATAATTATCCCTATATAGCATACAAAATTTGCATCCGATCAACAAGCCATAGCGAAACATACCACAAGACACATCGATACACATATGTGTAGATGATCCCATTCTACACAGAAGATCCTCCAAGGTACATGCACATGCGAATGCATGCAAAAATCAATCCACAGAGGAACCACCATCACCACCACCAACTCATTCTTTGAAAGTTGTAAAGACACTCAGCCATTCCTAGACTAGACAAACTACATGGACCTCATAGTGTCAGCGAACTTCGTGATTTTCATGGCAGGAAATTACAAGACCAATACATATCACATGCAAGTGTAATGTCCTGGGATCCTAAAGCCCAGCCTCGACGCAAGACAGGCCTACACAAGTGCAGCAACTCACCTATGCTTTTGTCCTTGCTTCGCCCAAAAAGGTTAACCCGGAGTTGCTAGCTTTGGACTGTCAAGTACTATATGCTACTACTAAACACTTTGACTTCCATTGTGGGACTAAACCCACCACTACAACACAAATGGGCCAGACATGCCACCTCCCTGCGTAGGGTGATACAGCCAGCACATGACAATTGTTACAAGGGGATCTGCTTAAACATCTTTACAACTTTATTACTACTTTAAAAGGAGTTGGTGGTGATGTGATGGTGGTCCATGCCCCTCCCAATCTCCCTCTAAAAATTCATGTGCCGTCAAGTGTGGCCTAGTTGTCAGTCAACCAAGTGTGATCCCCCTCTCGCAATCCCTTGCTTCATACCATCGAGTGAACGAGCACAGAAAAGGAGGAAAAAGCAATGCCCACACGCAAAATACTGCCACAAAATTTCTTTACAGTATACATTATACAGGAAAATCGCATCATTTTGTTTCTTTTTAGAGATTAGAACTCATAGGATCGTACTATTGTTTATTTGTGATCCGTTGCAATGCAAGGGCACTCGGCTAGTATAAACAAATATTCTGTAGGGCTAACTGGATAACAATAGAATAGTGCATATTTGACATCTCAAAAATCACCCTTCTTTTTTAGCAACAATAACACATGGTTTAAAATTACCCAGGTCCTTCGATGTCCAACCTTTTTGGAATATTCAATACATGCCACAAATAATATCTGCTCCTTTGTACTAATTAATTTTCTTGGTAATTTCATTTTCTCATTCATACTACTTCTATGTGACCAAACCCAACATATACTCAACCAGTATCTCCATCTACAACCATATTGGATCAACCAGTATGATTCTGATTTCTGAAGTCAATCAGGCAACAGTTGCTCCTAAATATAACAAAACAATTGTTCATAAATAGCAGGCATGCCTAGTGAAGACATATTTGCTACATTTTTATCAGATTATTATTTCTTTGTTCACTACTCTTTTTCGTGTAGCAAATGAACTCTGAGCAGCAACATAGGAATGTCATAAGGATTCAGAAAAGGAAACAGCAAGTCAGCAGTAACATCGCACTTGAGAGGAAAGCGAAACTGAAGGGTGATGGATACCTGAGGGATCATTTGCAGTATAAAAAAGTTAGCTAAGCAAATTACAGTTTAATTTAATTTAGGTAGCTCACAACGCCATTGAAAAAAGGAGTGTTCAAGGCCTTGTACATATCTACGTTAAACTATACTCGGCACCAAACTGTCGGACAAATTAGAAATAGATTTGCTTGTTCATTGCAGAATTTGAGATTGTGGTGCGTGGCTATTCCTTTCTTGGGTTACTCACTGAAAATGGCAAACAGGCATGCTAGAGTATGTATTTACAAGCAGCCTCCAGATGCGCACAAGACACATCGTCACAGTTATGCCAGTTTTAGCCAACAAAGCCCCAGAAATCCTCCATTTTGCGCGCATCACACCAACAGAAAACCTCACAACACACATTTCAAATGAAACCTTAGCTTTGTAACATAGCAATTCTTACACTTTTCAATTTAATTTCAAATGTTCTATATATTTATTTTACTTATATGTTTGTGTCAAGAATTTAGATACAAAAATACAGTCTCATATCATGTAGAAGGCACGACCGTAAATACATAACTTGATAGCACAACAGAATTTACATTCAAAGTGGTAAGACTATTAAGCAGACAGTACAACAAAGGCACAATTGACTAGATACCACAAAAGCAGTGCAATTTCCTCAATGATGATGAGGATGGCACGATAAATAAATTCTAAATCGGAGAATCCGACTTCTCATTAAAAAATAGTAAATAACCGGTACTCCTATCTGCTATGAAGTTGCAACTAGCGTTGAGTTTATGCAGAGGTACAAGCACTTGAAATAACACTATTCTTTAAATGGAATATGGAAAAAAATTCAAAGTTTCACCGAACTAAGTGATGAAAATATGCATGGAAAGGTAATTATTAGAATAGCATCATCAACGGATTGGACAAGCAAGTTCAAAAACAAAATCTTAACCAAAAATCTTAACTGAAACTCAAAAGCTTTAAGGCATAAAGTAAGCAATCTCCTTACGAGTTACAATTGTTTTGCATGTCCTGATTTGAGAGACCCATTGAGTTTTGAAGTGTGGACTGGTACTTTTGCACAACAGCACCAAGTTGACTGACCTGGATGAAAGGGCCAGGTGGATCAAATTAAGTTCTCCATTATCAAAATTCAAAACACAACAGGCAATCCTGAGTTACATTATTATTTAAAACTGAGTGCTACCTGTGGTATGATTGATCTCCGAGGAATAAGTTCTTCATGACGCCTGGCACAGAACTCCCATGAAGCAATCTAAATCAGAGAGCACAACTCATACAACCATTTAGTCAATGGGGCTAAAACTTTTAAGAAAAATGTAAGCAGACTACTGTTTTAATAAAAAGAACTAGCATTTTAATAAAAAGAACACAACCTAAAAAAAGATTAGATTACCTTGAGGTCTTGGTTGAAAACAATCCTTAGGTGTCCCTCACGCACCACACGCAATTGCTCAAAGACACTCTCCTGGATTGCTTTGGCATAGTCCAAAACAATCTGTCCAGATGAATTCTGCGATTCCCGCGGCATATCAACATACAAAAGTTCCTCCAGTGTACCACTGGCATATTTGATCTGGCACAACCTTGGCAAGACCTCAACCGTAGTTTCTATAAAGATAGTGGTGCACAATCAAAGTGTAGTGATGTATAAATGTATTAATCACACAAAAGCAACACAAATACGACGAGAAATTTAAATTGCAGTTATACCCACCAAAGCCTCTTCCAGGCTTTTGATTGCATATCTCACAATGCCAAACATCCTACAGTCAAAATTGATACCAAACAGCTTAAAATATGAATCTAACACATCAAACCGTATTGTTCCAAAACATCTACCAGTCAAACAACAGAACATATGCTTGCTATAGCAATCATAACAAGCATTTACGACATGGAAAACAAATCATCAACCTATATTTATTGACAGAGAGGAAACTAAAACCTGAGGAAAAACTCCAGTAGTTTGACGACCACTTCCGTAGAGAGAAACACACCACCTCTTCTTTGCACTTGGAGCAAAATATTCATTGACAAAGTTTCTCCAGTACTCAATATTATTGTCCTGCACCATATATTGAATAATGAGTACCAACCTAAGTTGCAAGCATGTCCATTCTCTGTATGCAACAAATGTTGAGCACTTACCTGGGGTCTGTTTTGCTGGTGATACATGTAATGGGTCAATCTCCTTGCGCAGGTTCCTGGTTCATAAGGAGTTTGTTTACCAGGAGTTCTCATATTTAGACTATGTTGGCGAATCAACTGTTGATGCTGTTGTTGTTGTTGTTGCTGCTGCTGCTGCTGCTGCTGCTGCTGCTGCAATTGGTTTCTCTGCAAAGGCAAGTTCTTCAGAATCTGCTGGTGCTGTTGCTGATGTTGCTGCTGCAGATGCAAGAACCGCTGCTGCTGCTGCTGCAAGAGGCTCAGCTGCGCTGCTGCCGCAGCCTGAGAGTTCTGCTTAGTCAGCTGTAACAAATGTTGCTGTTGTTGCTGCTGCTGCTGGTGCTGCAGGAACACCGATGGGTCTGAGCTCTGGTGTTCCATCTTTACTGCACCCAAGCTCCTCAATGCTTGCAACTGCTGTGGTTCCAGCTTCACACCACTAGAACTGCGCAGCATTTGCGCTGGACCATTCTGATCAGGTTGTCCCATCTGCTGCTCTAACTTGACCCCACCCAAAGCAGCTCGATTCTCCAACTTCAGGGTAGGCTGTGGCTGCTGGTGCTGCTGCGCAGTTTGTGGTAGCAAATGCTGCTGATTGTAGGACATTGGTAGTTGATATTGTGAATCTTGTGGTGCATCCAGCTGCTGCTGCTGCTGCTGCTGTAGAGTATCAGTACCAAGCTGATTGCCCAAACTGCCCTGGGAGGAGGAAGGGAAAGAAAGGGAATCTGGCCCTCCTGAGCCAACCAAATCACCAACAGCATCAAGCTCCCCTCTCTGCTGGAGATTACTTACCGGAAGGCTACCTCCTGGCATTGCCCCTGGACTTGGCCCAGACCCCCCATTCCCAAACGACGACCGGTTCAGCATGGATGCGCCATTGGAGGCGCCTGCAAGTAAACCATTACCGCCGAACTGTGTGCGAGGCGAGACAAGGGACGAGAACGGGGACTGAGAAGGGAGCACGCCCCCTCCGCCGCCCATTCCCATTCCCGGCTGGCCACCACCGAGAAGGCTGGAGTTTGTCCGGAGAAGCGAGGCACCAACCTGCTGCCGTGACCCCATCGAGTTCGGCTGCCCTGACGGCACCATCCTTGCAGGCAATGGAAGACCCCCAGAATCCAGTCCAAAACCGTCCTTTGACTCAATCACCGCAGACTCCCGGTTGTGCGAGACCACTCAAGATCTCCCGGACTTTAGCGAGAACAAGCATCCCCGAGCATACCAAATACTGCGATTTTTACCATACAAAGCGCAAATCTACCAGAGGTTGCAACTCCACCGCCCAAAATCGAATGGGATTAAGCAAGAGAAGGCGGCAAACCCGGCCTTTCCTTTCCAAATCCAACTGGGATCGAGCAGGAAACAGCACCAAACGGATCAAAGATGGGCCAGCTGACACCCAGAAAGAAGCGCAGATTAACCAGCACCGAGCTCCCCCGCACCTAGACCGCCTTAAACAGCCGCAATACGGTAGCTTCCCTCAACCAGCACCACTCCACGCACTCCGAACGGCGCCAATCGAGCGGAATTTCACCACCCCAAGAGCTCCTCAAACGCCTCCGCAACCGGCCAAGAACGCGACTCCGCGCCCTCCCCACCTCAGAGCCGCCTCGATCCAAGCGAATCCCGCCGGAGAGCCGCTGGACCTGCGCCCGAATCCGGCGATCCGGAGCTCGAAACCCCCGCAGGGGAAGAACCCGACGGACGCCGCAGGACACCTCCGGCACCGAGGTGGCGCCAAGGCCAGGTACGGTTCCTCGCGCGGCCTCGCGGAGAGGAGGTTAGTCTATGATCCCGCCACGCACGAGAGCGAGGCCTCGTCTCTGTAGAGAGGAAGAATAGGAGGCGAGAAGAAGGGAAGCGAAGGGGAGAGAAAAAGACGAAGCGAAAAGGAGTAAGAAGAAAAAATTAAGACTGTGTGTGTGTCCGTCCGTCCTTGCGGACGTCAAAATTCCATTGGATTTGATTAAGATCCTGGCGACCTGCACCGTTGCGAAATCGGCTCACACCCACTGACGTGCGGTTCCGGAAAAACGCGGGACCCACCTGGTGCCGGCACAGTTGGGTGTGGCTTGAGGTGCGGTGAGGCTGGTCTCGCGGTTTTATTAGGAGGTTTTCTTTCGGCTTTCTGCGTGTGTGTGCGTGGGTTTCTCTGTTGTGTGTTAGGTTGGGAGAAGTCAAATGGCAGCGAGCGCCGCGGGACACGCCTGGCGTGGCGCGTGCGCGCCACTGGCTCGCGGGGTCCATGGCTGTGGGTCCGGAGGGTGAGGGCGACGTGTCAGTGACGCGGACGTAGGCGCGGGATCGGTGTGACGACGTGTTCTTCTCTTTTATTGCTCTCTAGGGGCGCAAGTGAGATGCGAGAAGATCTTTTGCTCTGATCGGGATGTCTGATGATAGCCCGATGGTACGTGAGATGAGGGATTAACATTATCCGGTAAATACGCACAGAAACATTACGGCGGTGCATGCTCGTTACCGACTACCGAGCCAATTAAAAGTAGTGGGTTAAAATCCAGCTAGAGTCACTTAATTACAGTTTAATTGGTTGCCTGTACGAGCTAGCCTAAGATAACTCGGTTCGAGTCAGCGGCGTACATACACAAGATGCAGGTGGTTTCGATTATCGTGCCCTTGGTACTCTTCTAAAGATATGTACAATAAAGTTATCTTAACTTAGACCGTAGAGCTCTAGATTCTGGCTCCACCTCATATCTGAATCTTGTAGGCTGAAATAAATAGAATTAAGTTTATATTTTTAGTCTAAAATTAAATAAAATGACCTACCTAAACACTCTTAATATACCCGGATCTGTGGAGCTACAAATATCCAGCTTCACCAGATCCATGAATCTGATGGAGCTGGAGCTGTACCAAACACGCCCTTACTCTTAGTATTTTTACGTCAGCTTTGTCCTATATGAAGAGCAAGAAAAAAAGAAGAGAGAAGGGAGTTGGCTTTTATTTAGTAGTAAACATTGCACGGGAGTATAGGTAGATTAGTTATGTATAAGAGAGAAGAGATAGTTAATGTACGGCATCTAGAATCTATCTTTAAAGATAGTTATTGTACAAGCTGATTTTAGTGCTTACTCTAGATGATATGGAGTAAACAACTGACTTTGCTATTGTACTTGCCCTTAGTCTTACAATTTTTTGGTGGTCTTTAAGATATCGTATCGACTATCCATGATGAACACAGTAAAACTAATCACCTCCTTTATTTTTTTCCCTTACATACACCACTTGTTGGTTAGGGCTTGAGATATAAAATGGTCGTGTTTGGTTGGCTGCAAGTGCAAACGAATAGCGTGACAAATACCTATAGAACTAATAGATCGCCATCAGGGGGCGGTACCTAGAGGGTGTAAGGTATGCCCCAGCACCTAAAAAAATTGAAAAGTTATGTCAACGATCGGAACCGTCGACCGCAGAAGAAAAGGGGATGCAAAAAGATCGTTCGGGAGCGGGGCCCGAAGTTGTGCTCGCTCGGAGGCGCCTAGCGTCGCAAGGAAGTCGCCCTCCAAGGTCGGGTAATAGCTCTACTCTAGTCTTACCCTGAGGCGAAGTGTGTATTGGCGATTCTATAGGAGAGTACAAGAACAGGGCCCGAACAAGGGGGCGCTGCGCTGCCCTCCTCGGCGGGTGTTGCGTGTCTTCTGGTTGCCTCGTGTTGTGTTGCGCGTCTTGCCTCGTGTTGTGTCGCGCGTCTTGCCTCTCCCCTCTTTCTTGACTAGGGTGACCTGTTGCTTTTATAGCCCTCTGGGAACCTTGCTGCTTGGTCCCAAGGCCGACATCAGGAGCTCGTGGCGATTTGACGAGGGCTGATGAAGGTCGTCGCTAGCCATTGGGAGCCTGACGGGAGCTGTTGAGATTTTGACGAGAGCTGTTGAACCCTAGTTCCCACGCAGGGGCAGGTAGGGCGCTGATTCTCACGTAGGGGAGAGCTTTACACGAGATAAATAAAAACGTTACAGATGTCCTCTTCTCTGGTGGCCATGGAGGTGTCGAGGTCGAGACCGAGGGTGCTTGCCTCTGCGATGGTGCCCGAGCTCGCTGGTCCCGAGCCCGATCATCGGGAGAGCACCTCCTAGGTCGGAGATGAGCCCCTGGGCCTTTGAAAAGTAGCCACGAGGCCAGGAGGATGCTTACACGTGGCAAGGGTACCGATCCCCGACAAGTTCCATAAGATCACTTCTTCAATAAACCAAATCTGTTGAACAAATTTTTTTCTAATTCCACTACTGATCACCATCTTTAATGATCCATAGTGGAGTATACTACATATATTAATTCGGCGCTCTCACCGTGGCTGCGTCGATTTTGGACTGACGTGGCCACGCATCGTCGCGCCGCGTCGCCCGCGTGGTTAACTCAGTTACATATATTAAAGCCCGCTGGTTTCCGACGCTCTCGCCGCGACCACATCGATTTCAGGCCGATGTGGCCGCGCCGTCGCGTCGCGTCACCTGTGTGGTTAACTCGGTAATCAAGCTCAAATAATAAGTTATCGCTGCTTAAATATAAATGGCCGCGCGGTGCAGTGATGGGAGCTCTCGCGCCAGCGACCTACCTTCGAGCCCGCTCACCTGCGCGCGTGTCGACCCACTCGGTTTTTTTCCCAAGCGACGTGTGGCGTGGCCGCGCGGCCTGGCGTGTGGGCGACGTGTGGTGCGGCCGCGGACTAACGCGTGGCGTCTGTTTTTTTTTTTGCGAAAAAACGCCCAGAAATTTTCGGAATTAATGTTTTTTTTTCAAAAAGGCCCAAGCAAACTCCGAAAATTCCCTAGAATTATGGAATAGTCATTTTTTCGAAAAATTTTCCCGAACCCTCCCCCAATTTCCTGGAATTACAGATCTTTTACGAGAAGGAGCCCAAAATTTTCTAAAATTGCAGATTAGTCCGTTTTTTCTGTAGAAGGCCCATAGAGCTTGTTTAGTGCCCCGAAAATTCGCTAAAATTCTGAAACAGTCTATTTTTCTTGCTAGAAGACCCTCAAGGCTTTTTCCGTTTGGTTTTTGGCGCTCCATTTTTTATGGAGAGGCGCTCAAATTTTTCGCAGGCCCTGCGGAGCTTCCAAAAATTATTTTTAACACGTCATTTTGTACAGAGAGGGGCTCAAGTTTTGCATAGAACCTATGGAGTTTCCACAATTTATTTTTAATGCATTGTTTTTTACACAAAATTGCCCAAAACTTTCAAAGATTACATATTGGTCCATTTTTTCCCCTGTTAGAGCCCCAGAACTCACGTGGTTTTCACTGCTTGTCTTGTATCGGCTAGCACAGCGTGGCGCGGCGCGGCGTGCCCACGCATCTAGTACTTGAGAAACCTAAGGTGTCTTAAGCAACGGAAAAGTCCTCAATATATTGTGGTCCTTCACCTCCTGCACTCCAAAAGGGCGATTTCCGCTAGTTACCACAAGGGGGTAAAACCAGTACGGGAAGACTAAGCTAGTTATAGATCATACCTCTATTATTGTTGGAAGAAATCCTGACCTGGGAGCGGTTTGAGCCGGCTCGGCTTGTGGCTTGAGTCGAGCCGTTTTGCCAAAGCTCCTCAGAAGAAAAAAAATACATTTAGATGCTTTTGACCATTTTTTTTATGAAAATGAGGACCCCAAATAAATACCAAAAAATAATGTAATTACGTTTAGATCATTTTTACCGTTTTTCGCGAAAAGAATCTTTCGTTTCAGCGAAATCGCGGATCCTTCGTGAGAGGATCCCGAATAAATGCGAAAAACGCAATTACATTTATATCCTTTCAACCGTTTCAGTGACTCATCTAGTAGTAATACATCCGTAGAAAGGATGAGTCCATTGCCCTTCTCGTCGCCGGCGGTGAGCCAGAGAGGAGTGGGATGAGCCGAACTTGGCCCTGGGCGGAGGAAACACAGAGGGAGGAGAGGGGTTAGCTCCTGAGGGAAGGATGCTGCCTTAAGCCAATATGTTCTTCTTCTTGGTCGTATTACTGATGCAAGTAAGAGAATGTGTGAGATGGAAAAAAAAACTTTTTGAAGCCTGTGTCAATATGTATTATTTCACTCTAATCGCCATTATTCTATCTTAATTGATCCTTAATCTATTAATCCATGCTAAACATGATGAATGTATGTTAACATCTCTGGCTTGATCAATTCTCGTCCCATGGCCTTGAGACATGCGTTTAGGGCGGCAAAGCAACCAATCATCATCTTTGAAAAGGCTGTTTGAGTGAGCTTAGTGGTGAGCATTCCGTTTTTTTGTTTTAAAATAATTTGTTTTTGAAAATTGGTTACCGATTTTCTCGGACTAGAATGAAAAACCGAACCGAATTAACTGAAATATTCCAGTTCGGTTAATTCGAATTTTCGGTTAACCGAAATATGAATAAACACTAAGTAGATTAGATTTATTCCTTCTCATATCGTAACACAGAGTAAGGATAAACCTACATAATATTCATAGGTCATTACAGTATAAGCATAATATAACATATGAATATACCAAACATATGCATAAATGTGTTAGAATATGATAATTGTTTAGTGACTTTAGGAAGAACATTTATAAAAGTGGTTTTGTACATGGGCTATTCGGTTATTTCGGTTTTTGAAAGTGAAAAACCGAATCGAACACTGAAAACCGAATCGAACCAAAATAAAAACCGAAAAAAATAAAAATAATAGATTAATTCAGTTCGGTAATTCGGTTTCGGTTTAAAAATGCCTACCCCTAAGTGAGCTAGCCAAGGTTTCAATTTTCGGTTTAAATTTTTTTTCGGTACGCTAATTCAGAAATTTCAGGATGAAATGGTTGTCCAAAATTTCGAGACTACCAAAAGGACCGAATTCAGTGAAAATTCGGTGAAATTCGAATTCCTGGAGCTAGCATGGCTGAAATCAGCTACAGCAGAGCTTCTTCTCAAAAAAAAAAAAAGCTTGAGCCAAAATCAAGGGAGAATCAAGGTGGGCTATCTCAAGAGTAAAAGAGGAGCAATATACGCAAGGTCCTAAAGGCAATCACTTATTATTACGGAATTTTGGATTGCAAGAGCAATGGCCTCCACTATCCCCAACCCTGGCTGAGCTTCTGCAGAAAACCAACCACAGGCCATATGCTATTGATACTCGATGGTCAGAATCAGATCGTATCAATGGTAAATACAAAAGTTTATGTAGCGCTCATCATCTTCCACCCATAACATACCTGAGCAATGGCCTCCAAAGGTATAACAGAAACTTCCATAAGCAAAACACATGAAGCATGCATACATACCGTCAGATTTTAATTGCAACGTGGCTGGCATACAATCATGTATAGCTAGAGAGGCTACATTTTTTTGAGGGAATGAGAGGCTACATATTTGACACGCACCCACGACATATTCATGCGTGTAGCTGTTATTCTTGAGCAGATAGGGCCACTTTATTCATATGGAACACACCGTGCATGTAGCTATCAGAAATATTCGGAAATTTCAGTGGAATTTTGGAACGAAATGGTTGCCCAAAATTTTGTTTTTGACAAAATTTGACAGAAATTTGATTTTTTTTGACAAATAATTTTGATTAGAATTTGAAATTTTGGAAGAAAAAAATTCAAATGAGCCCACCAATATGTAACTAGGATAAATATATTTCAGGAGCCACGAAATTCGAAACCCTGAACAGAAAGATTCAGTGCTCAGGTCGCCGCGTTTGATACGCGCGTCACCTGGTTGATTCACCTGCACGCAATTAAAACATGGAGCATGCCCTGCACGAGCAACACGCGCGCATGTTCGGCAACAACAGCGAATGTTGGATTTGGCAACCACGGCTAGCGAACTCCATGCATGCAAGCTCAATCCAGGCAGGCTGATTCTTCTCTGGAGAATCAGAGAATCTCCGATTCCTTGCAAGTATATATCGATTAAATGGTGGTGATTGGTGACGACTTCTGGTTACTAGGGACATGTTACTGGTTGGACTTTAGTGATAGTTTTTGGTTAGGAAAAAAGTCCATCCATGGTCCCTTAAATATCAACTTTCTCTAGTTTAGCTTTCGTCTCTCATGTGCAAATATTGTTTAGGACTCATTCCTTAAATATTAAAATCATTGCAAATTACTTCTCAAGACCGATTCTATGGGTGATTTTGAGTTACGTGGCTAACTGCAACACTATCATTTTTGACATGCCATCTGCCGAACCATCAACTTGAGCCCACGTGTAATCCCATTCTCTTGTTTGCCTACTCCACTTGGTAATGTACCCCACACATCAATAGCATTTTCTTCCTCTTCCCCCCTTCTCCTTGTCTCGCTCTCACTCACTCACTCACTCACTCACTCTGCAATTAACGTGATGATGTGGCAATCAACGAGACAAAAACCACCCATAGTACCTCCCAATGGGCATGATTTACATGATTTTGCCGGCTAAGGATAGGATCTAAATGGTATTGCACGTGAGAGATCAAAATTAGATGACCGAAAGAGTTAGGAATTACAAATGGACTTTCTGCTTGTGGTTATTAGCGTCGGTTTTGATCAGTGATTAGTGTAGTTGTTGGTGATTGAAAACAATTAGAGATTAATAGCGGCGATTTAAGAAGTAGTTAGTATTAATGTTTAATTATTAGTGGTGATTAGTTGTGGTCCCTAATACCAATATGCTATTTCTATGGAAATTACTTAGTTTTGGTACGAACATAACACAGTACATCTTCTGTCAACACAAAGATCATATGATCAGTTGTGCATCATCTCGTAGTAGGATTCACGTGGCCGGTATACAGGGCAAACAAAAAACAATTCTAATATTTAGATCGTATCTAAAGCTAGGATTAGAACTCTGTGGGATTAATTTGCGAAATATATAGGTCAATCTTCTTGCTAAACCTAGATGGTAGAATTAATACAACGAAAATTCATATCTACAAGCACTACCTAGGCCATCCATTTTGTGCGGCCTCTCCCCCCTCTTTCTTTTGTTTCCAAGGCGAAGGATGGGTCGAGGCGGCGGTTGTTGCTGGGCTCACGGTGAGCCGGAGGAGATAGCGCGGCTTCACAGCGAGTCTCATCATTGAAGGCGGAGATGACGGCGGCGCGGTGTGGTAGAGAGAGAGAGAGGGCGTGAGAGAGACAGCTACAGAGAGAGGGGAGAGCGACAAAAGGAGAGAGTGCACGAATTTCAGAGCAAAACCAACTGTTGGGATAGCACATGTAGCTTCACATGCTTAAAAAGCCACCCCATTAATATAAAAGGGTCCTCATTTCATTGCTCAAGGACATATGGGTTTCGCTTAACCTTACCCGTGTGACAAGGGCATCCACCGCTGAGCTAGGATCTAAATGAGCTAGATTTTTATAGTGCTAGTTTTCTGAACCTGCCATTAGATGAACTAGATGAGTGACCGCGGCGTGCTACGCCACGATCGCTGTTCTTCCACTCGAGTAAATCGAGAAAACGCGTGAAATATTTGAAAGGATATAAACGTATTTACTCTTTTTTTACATTTATTTGGGGTTCTTTCACGAAAGATCCGTGATTTCGTGGAACAGTAAAGGTCCTTTTCGTAAAAAATGGCTGAAAGGATCTAAACATAATTACGCATTTTTAGCATTTATTTGAGGTTCTTTCAGAAGGATCCGTGATTCTGACGAACCGAAAGGTCCTTTTTGAAGAAAAAAACGGCTTAAAGGATCTAAACGTAATTACATATTTTTTTTCAAGAGCCTTACACGGGGAGCCGACACGTGGCTAGCCTCTTTGACCAGGAAACTTGCCAGAAATATGATAGGTAGTATGTAGCATAATCTCATAACACCATTGAAAACTTCATTTCTAAATTTGAGCCCCTTTCATTTCCCCTCGAGTTGCAGTGTGTTCATCAAATGCTGCTGTTAGGCCTACCAAGTTCCTTTTTATTTTCATTAATTCAGAATTTTCTCCGTCTTTTGTTATGTCTAAAGCCTGTTATTTTCTTTTAGTGATCAGGCTAGGCGAGAATCGCGGGACAACTAGAAAACAATTGAGGCACAATTTTGATTTTTATATACCAACTAGTACACTGAAAAGCTTAAACTAATGAGAAAATTTGAATAATATACTTCAACACTCTCTCACACATTAAAGCTTAAACTGTTTTAAGACTAGACTCAAAGTAGGCCTTAATTATTATTTTTAATATTGCGTTAGCCGGATCTTGAACTCAAGACCTCTAATATTATATTGAGTTTTACGTATTAATCAGTTCACTCAAAAGCTTTTTTATGCAAAAGTAGACAATGTATTTCAAAACACAGCTCATGTAAAAAAAGAAATTTTACGGTGTATTATACTGATAGTATATAATAGGTAGTAGAAATCAAATCTAACTATTGAAATACAAGCTAACTGATCCATAGGATCGAAAATGATGAACAACCTATATTAAATTTAGTATACCGTAAAACAGCCTGAAAAAAGCTAAGGTATAATTTGTACCGATAAGAATGTAGTCACAGACAATATATATTATATACATTCGTGCTTCTACTCTTGAAAAGAAAAGCTAACTCTTTTTTTTAGAGAGAGAGAGAGGGGAAGGAAAGGCCAACTCTTTGACATCCCGAAAGAACATCCTCAAAAGGACAATTTAATCAGCACTTCACCAGCCCATTTCCAACCATCTGGTCCAATATGAACCCGTTGTGATATTTCATGTCATCAGCTCTTACTGCAGAGTGAAGTTTTAAGAAAACCGCGCACACACTCAGGCATACAGAGTAAAGTCCTAAGACCAAGTACAATAACAAAGTCTGCTACTTACTCTATTTCTCATCTATGTTATCTAGAGTAAATAATAAAACCAGTTTGTATAATAAATATCTCTAAAAGTTGTCTCTAGAGAAACACTAAAGCATTTAATTTGGATATTCAACACTAACCTCATCTTTGTGGCTATTAGCAAAACACTAACTTCAACACTAAGAGTCATTCACGCCGGCTCCGATACCGGCTTTTAGCCAGCGATAGCGCCTATATTCCCGTGCGATGCTTGCTACTAAATAAGAGGCTCTCTTCTCTCTTCTCTTTTCTTACTCTTCCATATAGGATAAGCTTGATATGTACTGACGAATACTTATAACAGGGGTACCCTAACGGCCCAAAGCGACGAGCCGGCGGCCTCAAGCACAGCTCAAGTCCAACAGGCCGCTCCTAGCCCACTACCGACCGAAGCACCTGCAAGGCCACACGAGACATCCCTTCCCGACCGACCGAGGGAAGTGTCTCCGACCAAGCGGGCTCAGACCCCCGCGAGACGAGGCCCCGGCCCGACCAGCGAGCTCAGGCCCTCGTGCGGGTGGGATCCTGACCGATCGTGCCAAGACAACCCCAGCCAAGGGCGGCGTGTCTAAGCCTCTACCGGACAACGACCACTTACCCCACGAGCGGGTCAATCGAAGTGACTATACAAGGCGGTGGCTCCTTCCTAGAAGGTTTAATGATGGCCAAAGTCATGCTCCCGATCCCATCACCGGTCACATATGATCACGAAGACACGCCCTCTCCCGAGGCAACACCACGGAGCGAGATGAGCCGAGACCCGGCCGTGTGCCTGACAGCGGCAGGGCAACGTCTGTAAGGTGGCGGAAGAATCAAGCGGCCCCGGTTCTTCCCCATACAAGCGAGCGTGGCGCGGTGCGATCTTTGCTGAGGCCTTCGGGCCCGGCGACCGGAGGCCAAGGCCACATACGAGAACCTCAGGGCTGGTGGAGGCGTCTGGCCGTGCAACACATGAGCCTCGGCTCCTACCGCTCGGCGCCACCTCGAGACCACAGCCCTTCCGCCCGGTCGGCCGGTGGGTCCCGTCGCGGCGCCTACGAACCACGGGCCTCGCGCGCCCGGTGCGCCCAGGCGCCTCAGCGCGCGCCTCTGACGTTCGCGCCACTCTCGGCGGAGAAAGGCGGCGGAGGCCGTCTCACGCACGTAATTGGCGGCGTGGCGCCACCGCCACGCAAGCGATGGTCGGACCCGCGGGCTTTACTGCCGGGGATCCGTCGGTGATTTCCACCCGGTCCGGCGCTCACCAACATCGCCAAAGCCTGCGGGGCCCGCGAACGGTGTCGCTTCAAGACTCACCGGCTCGCATGCGAGGCGAAGCGACGGATGATCTCTTCATCATCCGGTGCCTCCCCATCTACCTTGCGGACTCGGCCGAGCTTGGCTCGATACTTGCCGCCAAAACTATCGAGGAGGCTGGCCGACTTAAAGACCCTCTTCGTCCGGCAACTTCGAGAGAACACCTGGCGCCACAGCAACTCTGGGACACGAAGAGTGCAACGGCGTGCGGAGAAACTCCAGGGATTACATCGGCGGTTTTCCGCCAATAACGAGCTCCCGACATCTCGGCCCCGTATCGTGCGAGCATTCATCTGACACCTCTGAAGGCCACGGTACACAAAAGTGGGTTTGTCTCAAGCCCAGGACCACCAAGGAGCTCCTCGACATGCCAACTCTGCCTCGTGAGGTGTCAGAACCATGCGAAGAGGTGAAGGCCAGTGGGGCCGGTGTCCAAATCGGATGCCCTTCGGCCCCGCTCAGACAAGCGGAAGTGGCATGGGAAAGCGGATCGCGAGTCTCAAGTGGTCGCCCCGCACCACTCCTTAGTGAGGACGCGCGGCTCGGGCGGGATCCTTCAAGTCCGCCAAAGGAAAGAAGACTGCCCCCGGGACACTGCATGATCTTTGGCGGACGGCGAAGAAGGCTCAAACTCGCAATACCTCGGTGGTCGATCGGGTGATCACCCGACCACATTCCTCGAAGCGCCTCACCAATGGCGATAGCGGCCTCAACATCCCTGCGTGGAGGCGCTTCGGCGCCATGGGAAGACCGCTCAGGCGGTCGACACACCCGTCACCTTTGAGGAACCATGGAATTTCACTGCGAGCTTTTGAGGTTGTGGTTTCGGAGTCACGCGGGATCCTTCCGCCGTGAAAGAGTCGCCCCGAGTCCGGCAAGGAAAGGTCGCGATCGATCCTGCGATCCGGCCAAGACCGTGCGGGTCGATCCGCTCCCGCCAAATAGGAAAGCGCTCGTCGGCATCCTCCGCGCCAACAAAGACGTCTTCGCATGGAGGTCCTCCGACATGCCAGGAATCCCAAGGGAAGTCACCGAGCACTCCTTGAGCATCCGATCAGGCTCAAAGCCGCCTGCGCCCAGCCTCGTGCCGCTTTTGGCTGCATGGTTTATAAAAGAGGTCCGCCACTCCGAGTGGCCGGTGCCAACCTCCATACTTGTTAAAAAGAAAAATGGGCAATGGAGAATGTGTGTTGACTATACGAGTCTCAACAAGGCGTGTCCTAAAGACCCGTTCCCTTGCCCGCATCGACCAAGTCATCGACTCCACCATGGGTGTGAGTCTCTTTCCTTCTCGGATGCCTACTCGGGTTACCACCGATAGCTTTGAAGGAGTCCGACCACTCGCGACTTCCTTCATCACGCCCGTTCGGCTCGTTCGCACGTTACAATGCCGTTCGGCCTAAAGAACGCAGCGCTACATACCGGCGATGTATGCAAGCGTGCTTCAACAACGGATCGGCCGCAAGCGTTGAGGCTCACGTTGACGACATCGTCGTGAAGACCGAGAATGCGCGCGACCTTATTGCCGACACGGAAGAAACCTTCGCGAATCTTCGACGGTTCCAGTATAAAGCTCAACCCCGAAATCGTCTTGGGGTCCCCAAAGGGAAGCTGCTCGGCTTCATCGTCTCCGAGCGAGGTATCGAGGCCAATCAGGAGAAGATCTCGACGATCGCAAGGATGGGCCCGATTCCTAATCTCAAAGGGGTCCAGAGGCTAACAGGGTGCCTAGCCGCCTTGAGCCGTTTCGTGTCTCGCCTCGGTGAGCACGGAATGCCGCTCTGAGCCGCTCAAGAAATCCGACCGCCGGCCGGACCGGGAGGCTCGGAAGCCCTCACCGCTGAAGGCCTTCCTATCCTCACCTCCGATCCTGGTCGCCCCGGCACCAGGCGAACCACTGCTCCTCTACATCGCCGCCACTGTTCAAGTCGTCAGTGCGGCCCTTGTGGTGGAACGAGCGGAGGAAGGCCGTGAACTCAAGGTACAACGGCGATCTATTTCATCGGCGAGTTCTTTCCGAGTCCAAGGCTCGGTACCGCGCAGTGCGAAAGCTGCTCACGCGGTGCTCATCGCCAAGAGAAAGCTCGTCCATTACTTGACCAAAGACGCCATCACCGTGGTGACGCGTCCCGCTTCGGCGAGATCGCCCACAATCGCGGCGCCTCGGGAAGGATAGCCAAGTGGGCGCTCGAGCTCGATGTACGGCGTAACATCGTCCCTCGAGCGTGATCAAGTCACGAGCCACGCCGACTTCGTCGCCGAGTGGACCGAAGCCCAAGCGCCACCGGTAATCGAAGACCCCGAGTACTGGACAATGTACTTTGATGGGTCCTACACCAAGAACGGCGCGGGCGCGGGGGTCGTCGTCATTTCCCCACTCGGGAACAAACTTCACGCCATCAGTTGCTCTTCGACGCGACCAACAACATCGCCAGTACGAGGCTCGTCAACGGTCTCCGGATCGCCATCGACCTCGGTGCTCGCCCGGCTCTGCGTCATGAGGACTCCAAGCTTGTTGTCGACTGTGTCATGAAGGCTTCGGAGCCCCGAGACGCCCGTATGGCTGCGTACTGTCGGGAAGTGCGCAATCTCGAGGAGCGGTTCAAGGGTTTCGAGCTCCACCACAGCTACAGACGCCACAACGGTGAGGCCGATTACCTAGCCAATCTCGCCTCCAGCAGTGGGTCAGTCCCACCCGGGATCTTCGTCTGCGACCTCCTGCAACCTTCCATCCGGTTTGGACTCGTGGCCGAAGCGGTCTCCCGATTCACCTAGTACGGTCACCCGACCGCCGCTGATCGGCGAGACTTGGCTGGTCGAACCGCAAAGCATGCTAGCGGCCGAGTCCGACCGAGGAAGCTCTTCATCAACCGTTTGTGGAGAGGGGCGCCCCACGACCCGACCGAGGCCGGCGCCTCGCTCGCGGGCAAAATCTTTCGTCTGGTCGGCCCAGACCTTTACAAGAGGAGTCCCTCCGGGGTCCTCCAGAGGTGCGTTTTGGCCGACCAAGGGAAGCAGCTGTTGCTCGATATCCATGGCGGGGTCTGCGGCCACCATGCTGCACCTCGATCCCTCGTTGGAAAGGCCTTTCGACAAGGTTTTTATTGGCCGACCGCCGTGTCCGATGCCGAGCAGATCGTGCGCACCTGCGAAGGGTGCCAATTCTTTGCCCGGTAGACACATCTGCCAGCTCAGGCCTTGCAGACGATCCCCATCACGTGGCCGTTTGCAGTTTGGGGACTCGATCTGGTCGGACCCTTCAAGAAAGCGCCCAGGGGCTTTACTCATCTCCTAGTCGCGGTGGACAAATTCACCAAGTGGATAGAGGCCAAGCCAGTCGTCAGCGTCACGTCGGCACAAGTGGCCATCTTCTTCCGCGACATCGTTTTTCGGTTCGGAGTTCCAAACTCCATCATCACCGACAACGGAACACAGTTCACAGGGAAAGAGTTCCTCGAGTTCTGCGATGATTTCAACATCCGTGTCGATTGGGTAGCCGTGGCCCATCCGCGGACTAACGGCCAGGTCGAACGTGCGAACGGCATGATCCTTCAAGGACTCAAGCCACGGATCTTCAGTCGGCTCAAGCACTTCGCAGGGCGATGGGTGGCCGAGCTGCCCTCCGTCCTCTGGAGCCTGCGGACCACGCCCACCCGAGCGACCGGGTTTACACCGTTCTTCATGGTGTTCGGCGCTGGCCGTCTTGCCAATGACACGAGTATGGCGCCCCAAGACTACAAGCCTTTGATGAGGCTCGGGGCTCGCCGCAACAAGACGCCATCGACCAGCTCAACGAGGCGCATGACGTGGCCCGTCCGCGATTGGCCAAATATCAACAAGCTGCTGGCGCTACCACACCGCTTGAGTTCGAGGAGATCCTCGGTGGCGGCGACCTGGTCTCGCACGGGTCCAAACCCGGCAAAGACAAGCACAAGCTATCGCCGCTACAGGAAGGCCCTTCACGTCGTAGAGGTTCTCCGACCTGGCACCTTTCGACTCAAGGACGCCGACGGTCGCATCCTTCCGAACGCTTGGAACATAGAAAAGTTAAGGCGATTCTATCCCTGAACTCTTTTCTTTTTTCCTGGCATGGTCATTACCTTTACCCTTCCGAGCACCTAGTCACCTCGCGACGCCGGGTCGCCCTTGGCACCCCGTGCTCAGCCTTACGGTGGCGGCGCTGCGCGGGTCGGTGACTCGACCGATCACAAGGTCCATCCCGAGCGGTAACCCTCTCGACCCAAGCGTTACGGCCTACGCCCCAGCGGCTATGGTTGCTAAGTAGCGCTTCGCGGAAGAAGGAAGTGCCCGAGTGGAGTGACCTTTTGGTCAGTCGGAAACACTCCTCCCCCGCGCAAACTCGTCCAGCTTGCGCGCTCATGCGGGTCGGTGACCCGACCGACCGCAAGGTCCATCCCGAGCGGTAACCCTCTCGACCCAAGCGTTACGGCCTATGCCCCAGAGGCTATGGTTGCTAAGTAGCGCTTCGCGGAAGAAGGAAGTGCCCGAGTGGAGTGACCTTTTAGTCAGTCAGGAACACTCCTCCTCCGCGCCCACTCGGCTAGCTCACGCGCTCGCGCGGGTCGGTGACCCGACCGGTCATGAGGTCCTCCCCGAGCGGTAATCCTCTCGACCCGAGTGCAATGGCCTACGCCCCAGCGGCTATGGTTACGGCGCCGCGGAAGAAGGAAATGCCAAGTGAGCGATCTTTTGTCGGTCGGGAACACTCCTATCCCTCACAAGTGCACATTACTGCTGAGTGACCAAGATTCCTACCCTCTTAGTCCCTCTCGAAGCAACCCGACCTACGCATAAGTGACCCCTGCGGTCCTTAAGGCTATGGCCGGTCAAGCATTCACCAGAAACACAAAAGGGGCAAGAGGCGTACTGGAACTTGTTAACCTTAAAGATTGTTTACAAGCATAATAGTCTTTACAATTAAAAAGAAGGATAAATCTAACTACTTTGTTCTTCATCGAGGGCGACCTGCGGCGAGACATGGCTGGCAATCTCCCGAGCGTACGGCTCGACCAAGAGCTCGAACCTGTCGATCTCCCCGTCGGTCCGGTTCCCGACGACGCCGCTGCTCACCACCGCGAGGTCAATTCCATTATAATGCGAGATGGTGTTGACCAGCGCCGAGGAAGCTCCAAGCGCGCGCGGCAATCACCACCCTCTCAGCGCTCGGCACTCGGGCTAGCGAGGCGCCAGAGCGCCGGGCCGCCGCTATTCCAAGGACCCGGCGCGACACGTCCCGCCGGCCTTGCGAAGGGCCTCCGGTTCGTGGGGCGGCTGCCCGACCCTCTTCAGCAGCTTTCTTGCCGTCGCGAGCCGCGCCCCGCACTGTGACCGCCGTGCCACGGGCTGCTGGCGTCCTTCCGCTCCTCAACCGCGAGGCCCAAGTTCTTCTACGCCTCTGTAGATGGCAACGGCGCCAGATGATCATGACTTATGAAAAGCGCCCACAGAATCAAATAAGAAGTTGAGACCCTCACCGACCGCGGAGTTCGCCAGGTCGCCGACCTCTTGCTTGACCGCCGTAGGAGGTCCTCAAGGAGGTCGATCCTTCCGAGCGCCTCCCGCCGGAGCGTTTCGATCGGCGTCCTTCCGAGCTCGATCTCGCTCGGTCCGCAGACGGGTTGCTGCGCTTGCGCTTGCCCCGGGCGGTGGTGGCGGTGTCCTAGCGCCGTGGCCTCCGCCAGGAGGACTCGAAGCTCGCCACCTTCGCCCTCGTGGACTGGGCCCTCAGCGCTCATCGAAGAGAGCCTTAGCGGCCCCTCAAACTCTGGCGGACCTTTCGCCCCGCCCGCCTCACGCTTAGCGCCTCTTGAGCTAAGCGCAACTCAAGGCGCAGCCGTCGCACTCTTCCACGATAGCCATTTGGCGTCCAGCGCCGCAGGCTCGCCGCCCTCGAGCAAGCCCGCAGATGTCGCAAGGTGCGGACTATCCGTTAGTCTCACGGCGCATACGCCGAATTTTACAAGTTGGGTTCTTTCGTCAACTTACCAAGTCGACGTACGGACTTCGACCATCGCGCCCAACGCTCATTGGAAGATTCTAGACAGAGAGTCAGACCCTTTCGGACCAGCTACATCTCTGCTTCGGCGTCCAGAACGCCTTGCTGAAGAGCAACCCACTCGCTATCTTCTGTTCCGCCCACCGACCCCGACTCAGGGGCCTCTCCCGGCAGCGGGCCCCTGGTCGTCTGCTCGGCGGCGCTACTGACGACGAGCACCATCGGCAACGATGGTGGAACTGGTCCCCCGGGGGTCCCCTCGGCGACCTCCACCTGCGGGACCTCGGTCGGCACCTCCGCTGTGGGCGATGGTCGGGCACCTCGCACTGGCCGCCGTCTCGCACGGCACGACGGCCCGGCGGCCGCCGTCTCTTCCTCCGCGAGGGTGACCACATCGGACGGCGGTGTCCCTAATCGAGGCGTCGAAAGCTCCTCGCCAGCCTCGGCCTCGTGGCGCGCGGCGCGCCTGGCCAAAGACCACGACGATCGGCCGACCGATCGGCGCCTCTGGAACCTCCTGCGGCGATGTCCCTTGTGGAACCGCCACAGGACGCGCCACGGTCACACCAGTATAGGCGCTGCACGTGGCAAAACACTAAAAAGCGGTTCGAGCGGCTTTTCTGCAAAAATGTTTGAACAAAAGAAAAGAAGTACTTACTGAGCCGAGCGGGTGCGCGGCAGGCGCGCTCTCTTCACCGGTCCCCCTCCGAGGGGCAGATCTGCCGGTCGCTTCCCTGAAGCTGCCTCCACTGAAGGCGCGACGATGACGGCGACCGCGCGGTCACCCTCCGCCCGAGGCCCCTCAGCCGCGGTGCCTGTGGTGTCCCCCTCCGGCAGGTCCACGACCGGACCACCGCCGGTCGGCGGGTCAGAAGGGAACCCACAGTACGCGTGACCGGGGGTGCTTCCGCTGCTGTCGGTGGAGGTTGCACCCACGGCAGTGGCCTCCGATACGTCCTCACCACGCGCGGCCCTCGCCGCGCGCTCCTTCTTCTTCTTCTTCCTCCTCTGCTCCTTCCGCTTCTTGCGGGAGGAGTCGAGCTCCACGGCCTTCGCTCGGGCTGCCGCCCTCGCCTCCTTATCTCCCGGGAGCGGCGCCCGGGAGGACATGCCCAAGAGCCTCTAGAAGATAAAAAGCACTGATCAGACCAGGCGTTAAATGCAAAGAAAAGAAGGGCGGGAAGAAGTCCGGCCGACCTACCAGATTTGGAGGGTGGGCCGCCGAGAATGGCTCCGGGTGGCCGCCCGCCGCCTCCGTAGCACTTCCTCCCATGACGGCGGCCACCCGGGCTTCGACCTCCGTCGCGGCCAGCTCGGGCTCCGCCATCCTCATCCGGTCGGACGCCCCCTCGTATCGGAACAGGGGGCGGGGTCTGTGCGCGAGAGGTTGCACGCGCATCCTCATGAAGGTGCGCACGACCACGTCCCCGGTGAGCCCTTGCCTCCTTAGGGCCCTGACCTGCTCCACGATCAGGGCCACCTTGTTCTTCTCTCGCTTCTCGGCGCCCCAGTTCCACTCCTCCCCCGCCACGGGAAGTTTGCCGGTGAAGGGCGGGGCGCTGTCTCCGACGTTCTGAGCATAGAACCACTCAGAGCGCCACCCCTTGTTGGACGACGGCAGCTTGACCTCGAGGTACTCCGTGCTCCGACCGGACCGAAGCTGGAGGGCCAGGCTATCAATGGGCGCCGCGGCATCCGTCGGCTTGTCCTTCCAGAGCCTCGCTTGGAAGAAATGCCTCCACAACGCCCAGTGCGGCTCGATTCCTAAGAAAGCCTCGCAGAGTGTGATGAATATGGCGATGTGGAGGACCCCATTGGGGTTAAGGTGGTGCGCCTCCGCCTTGTAGTGGAAGAGCAGCCCTCGGACGAACGGGTGCAGCGGCAAGCCGAAGCCGCGCTCGAAGAAAGAGGCAAGCACCACGGCCTCGTCGTCCCCCGGCGAGGGGGCAGCCGCTCCCGTCGGCACCCTCCAACCGGAGAGATCTTGTGCAGGGAGGAAGCCCTTCTTCACCAAGCCAAGCGCTTGTGGCTCAGGCGGAGCACTCGGCCACGACATCCAAGTAAAGAGGCGACGGAAAGGCAGGAGGAGAGAAGGGTGAGTTTTCTTTTCCTTGGCTCTTTGTTGTTCCTTTTTGTCTTAGGGACAGAGGCGAGGAAAGCAAGCAAGCGTAACTACTCAAAGCGCCCAAAGAACGATATATAGAAGACGAGCAGCGCCGACCGAACGAGCACCGAGCGGCGGCGTCGTGTCCACTCACGCCACTGGTAACTCCGGTTTCCAATTCCACTCCGCATTTAATCCTGACAAAACGGCAGAGCCATAAAGCCGCCGCCCCCGGGCAGTGCGTCCTGTAACCCCTCGATCTCCGCCTTGAGGCCAGGACGGTTGCTCTGGGGCACGCGCGAGAGGCCCACTGGGCCGCTGCGGCCCCGAAGCGGCAAAAGCTCCGTGGCTTGCGCCGGGGGCCCAGCTAAAAGCTGCGGGTTCAAAAGACCTACCCCACCAGATGGGCATAAGGCCGCCCCAGCGAAACTTGAGCGAGGGGCAAGTATGAGGTGAGCCCCACGGTGGGCCCTCGGTTAGGTCGGCTGACGACCCAATCACCTCTACTCGCGTCCGAGACCATACTTCACACTCTCCCGGGAGCTCATCGATGAGCGACGGCCCGGTGTGCTCGGGTCGGTGAGCGACCGGGGCCCATACGGATTGAGTAGAGAAAGTTTCTTATGGGTCGCCCCACGCCAGGCGGGACACCCTACTGGGACCGTCGCTCGGAAGGGTCCCCCTTGGGAGGGACCTCCCAGGACCCACTCGGACTGCCTGTTATAAGCTCCACGAGCACGGCGTTCAAACCAACGTGGGTAAACGCACGTCGCTCACCCCCTCCAGGTCCCACACCTGCGGATGGGGTATACGTGTGGGATAGACGGTGGCCACTCCTCTCGCAGCTACCCTCGCCAGACGAGGACTCGGGATGGATGCCCCACGTCCAGCTACGACGTAAAACGAGCCTACGTCCAGCTACGACGTAAAACGAGCCTATGTCCAGCTACGACGTAAAACGAGCTTGCGTCCAGCTACGACGAAAAACGAGCCTGCGTCCAGCTACGACGTAAAACGAGCCTGCGTCCAGCTATGACGTAAAATGAGCCTACGTCCAGCTACGACGTAAATCGAGCCTGCGTCCAGCTACGACGTTAAACGAGCACCCGGACACCCGAACCTCGCGCAGAGGCATCGCGGTCGTCCCTACCGATCAAGGCACGGTCTAGCTACGACGTTAAATGAGCACTTAGACACCCGAACCTCGCGCAGAGGCATCGCGGTCGTCCCTGCCGACCAAGGCACGGTCTAGCTACGACGTTAAATGAGCACTTAGACAACCGAACCTCGCGCAGAGGCATCGCGGTCGTCCCTGCCGACCAAGGCACGGTCTAGCTACGACGTTAAACGAGCACTCGGACACCCGAACCTCGCGGAGAGGCATCGCGGTCGTCCCTGCCGACCAAGGCACGGTCTAGCTACGACGTTAAATGAGCACTTAGACACCCGAACCTCGCGCAGAGGCATCGCGGTTGTCCCTGCCGACCAAGGCACGGTCTAGCTACGACGTTAAACGAGCACTCGGACACCCGAACCTCGCGGAGAGGCATCGCGGTCGTCCCTACCGACCAAGGCACGGTCTAGCTACGACGTTAAACGAGCACTCGGACACCAACCGCGCAGAGGCTTCGGGTCGCCCCCGCCACCAAGGCACGGTCTAGCTACGACGTTAAACGAGCACTCGGACACCGAACCTCGCAGAGGCATCGGGTCGTCCCCCCCACCAAGGCACGGTCTAGCTACGACGTTAAACGAGCATCCGGACACCCGAACCTCGCGCAGAGGCATCGCGGTCGTCCCTGACGACCAAGGCACGGTCTAGTTACGACGTTAAATGAGCACTTAGACACCCGAACCTCGCGCAAAGGCATCGCGGTCGTCCCTGCCGACCAAGGCACGGTCTAGCTACGACGTTAAATGAGCACTTAGACACCCGAACCTCGCGCAGAGGCATCGCGGTCGTCCCTGCCGGTCTAGCTACGACGTTAAACGAGCACTCGGACACCCGAACCTCGCGCAGAGGCATCGGGTCGCCCCCGCCACCAAGGCACGGTTTAGCTACGATATTAAACAAGCACTCGGACACGAACCTCGCAGAGGCATCGGGTCGCCCTCGCCGACCAAGGCACGGTCTAGATACGACGTTAAACGAGCACCAACACCGAACCTCGCGCAGAGGCATCGCGGTCGCCCTCGCCACCAAGGCGCGGTCTAGCTACGACGTTAAATGAGCACTTAGACACCGAACCTCGCAGAGGCATCGCGGTCGTCCCTGCCGACCAAGGCACGGTCTAGCTACGACGGTAAACGAGCACTCGGACACCCGAACCTCGCGGAGAGGCATCGCGGTCGTCGCTGCCGACCAAAGCACAGTTTAGCTACGACGTTAAATGAGCACTTAGACACCCGAACCTCGCGCAGAGGCATCGCGGTCGTCCCTGCCACCAAGGCACGGTCTAGCTACGACGTTAAACGAGCACTCGGACACCCGAACCTCGCGGAGAGGCATCGCGGTCGTCCCTGCCGACCAAGGCACGGTCTAGCTACGACGATTAAACGAGCAGCTCGGACAACTCTAACGAAGCAAACTCATTACGAAGACATTCATAACGAAAAAGGAGATTTCATTATAGGCCAACAGGCTCAAACTTTACGCAACTTTACAATATAGTACCCAAACGGACAATAAAATAGCTACGCTACGCCATCAGAGGACTTTTGTCCGCGCCAAGACCTCTTAAAACATCCGTGCGGCATCGGTGGCACCGACGGCATGCTGGTAGGCCCTCGCTCGATCGACGGATACCGCCAGAGTGCGGAACCGTACGCCGACGCACCTTCTACCGTTCAGCGACATCGACGTAGCCGCACCAACTACAGTCAGCGCCCTCGCGCCATCGCCTCCAGAAGGGCCCCCCTTGCTACCTTGAGCCTCGGGACGCCCTCGAGCAGTGCATCGACGGCAGCAGCATCGCGGGCTACAGCTTCTTCCTCCCGGAGTTCGGCCATCGCCAGGTCGTACTCAGCCCAAAGCTCAGCCAAAGGGTCTTCTCCTTCTGCCACAACATCATCACCAAAGCCGAAGACTAGAGGGTGCCCCGAAGCCATTTCAAAGAGCAAAAGAAAGGATTCTCGTTTAAGGGTTTATCACTCAAGCAAGCGTGGCGCCCTTATATACCCGGACGGAGGGAGATTGAACGCTCTGCAATAAATGCAAGCGTCGAAAACGGCACCCTTCACTGTAACCCGGCGCCTAGAAGACGAGCGGCGAGGCGCGCTGCCGTCTTGCGCGGCACAAAGAGGTGATTCAAAGCCCCGCGGTTTGAATGCCCAGCAAAATTCGTGGCAGCCGCCGGATGCGCTGGGGAACACTGGCGTAAATCGCTTGACCTAATCGGTCGGGCCGACCACTCGGCCCACCACCATTCTCATCAAGCTCAACCCCAACCGAATCTGCCAAATCGCCGGGGTTTGGGGGCTCCGACGAATACTTATAACAGGGTACCTAACGGCCCAAAGCGACGAGCCGGCGGCCTCAAGCACTCAAGCCCAACAGCCGCTCCCACCACTACCGATCAAGCACTGCAAGGCCACACGAGACATCCCTTCCGACCGATCGAGGAAGTGTCTCCGACTGCCGGGCTCCCGACCCGTCGCGAGACGGGCCCCGGCCCGACCAGCAGAGCTCCCGACCTCGCCGCGGTCGGGATCCCCGACTTCGATCGTGCAAGACAACCCCACCAAGGGCCGCGTGTCTAAGCTCTACTGCGGAAATGACCACGCACCCCATGAGCGTGGTCAATCAAGTGACTATACAAGGGCGGTGGCTCATTCCTAGAAGGTTTAATGATCGATCAAGTCATGCTCCCACCCCATCACCGGCCACATACAAGACGAAGACACGCCTTTCCCGAGGCAACACCCACGCCAGCGCAGAACGCCAACACTCGTAAGGTTCGCAGAGGCGTACGCCGCTTTCCGGGAAATACCTAACCGCTCGACCGACTAAGCTACCGACCCAAAGATGGGCAAGATCGGGCGATGATCGGTCAGAACGAAGGACCAAGCTCCTAGTGTAGGTCGCCTCGCCCTCTCCCAATTTCGATGTAACTCCGCCTTCCTTTCGTATAAAAGGAGGCAGAACCCCAGAGGAGAGGAGAGAGCGCCATCGAACCCATCTCGCTAAGTCATTAGCACTCTCGCTTGTAAACTTTGTGCGTCATTCAGATCAAGGGAATACAACGCCACCACACGAACTGGAGTAGGGATCTTCGGCCCGAACCAGTATACATCTTGGACTCCTGAGTCTAACCATTCAGGGGTGGAACGCGCGGCCCCTTAGACTTACAAATTTACTTGCGGTGCTCGAAACACCGACATGTACATACTAAGAGTAAGTTGAGGTGGCCTTATGGTACATGCCCTAAGAAATAAGAGAGCAAAGTGAAGTTCTTGAGTCATCAGGAACTCAACTTAGCTCAGTTGATAAAGGGCCTGTTTAGGGGAGCTATAGTTTTTCTGAAAAGCTGTTTTTTGACTTTCTAAGTTAAAAAGCTTCTTTTTGAGTTTGTAGTTTAAAAAACGGCCGTAGTTTTTTATATGCGACTGTTTGACAAATAGCTAATTTCTCTCAGCAATAAGCTGCAAAAGCAGGTTCAGCCGAGCTTTCAACTTTTGATTTTTGCTAGTTATATATAGCTTCTAGCTTATGCCAAAAACCGCTTAAAAGTTAAGCTGTTTAGAGGTTTACTGGCTTTTCAGAAGCTGAACCCAGCTTAAAACTCCTCCAAACAGGGCCAAAGACTGGGCTCAGATGCCCACCACTTTAGGCTCCTAACTAAATTTTAAAATAAAAGGTAATTCAACCGTTACAGGAGTATTGGACTTGGTTCACTACTGTACCTCAAACATTTGCTTTATTATTCGAGACATTTTACCATTATTAGAAGGTAACAAAATATAAATTGAGCTAGTATCAAGATATATCAAAAGTTTAAAAGGTGGATGTATCAAGAGATAAGTGTTTAGAAGTAATTTGGTGGTACCTAATGGTACCTCTTGAGGATGATAAAAATTTTATTATTATTTTTCTGTACTTTCTTGTGTTTTGCTTCTGGTATTAACATTTTTTTTCCGACTATTATGGTGATAGCATTTGTGGTAACTCATGATTTAGTGTAGTTTTTGTTACATCATATCATGTGTTGACAAAAACAATGGTACACCACATACGTGAGTTCTATGTTGTGAAGTTTCTCTTTGTGCTCCATCGTACCTCTGGTGTTAATTTGATTAGACTTGTACGTTGTACCTACTATGATGCAAGGAACTCTATACCAGATCAAAATTTAGTCCGCTAAATCAAATGTCAAATACTCGAGTCTTGACATCTGCATCATCAGAACTTCCATTCCAAGTATTTTTCACTAGAGCAGTTCTGAGCAAGGTTTCAAATTTCGGTTTCGGAATGAATTTCGTCCCGGGCCGGATAACGAAATTTCGGTGAAATTTCGGAATTATTTCGGACGAAATTTGAATTTGAAAATTCAAATCCGGTCCAATCCGAAAAAACCGAAATTCAGCGAAAAAACCCGAAATTTCCGGCGAAATTTCCGAAATTTCGGGTTATTTGCATTGGCTAAAAAGTGGTCTAAACGTTATCGAAAAATTTTGAAATTTGTTTTGGAGGTTCCTGACACAATGCTGATGTTCTCACAAACATTTTAGCTGATTATCACATCTGAGGAATTTTTAAAAATTCGGAGAGTGGTACTGTCCTGATAAAACACTGACCGACAAGTTTGATCGGAATGGAAAATGGTACAAATCAAGTTATAAACTGTTGAAATTTTTTGTGCATGGTTATGATCCATAACTAATGTTCTCATAAAAATTTCAGCTGATTATCACATGTGAGGAATTTTTAAAAATTCGGAGAGTGGCACTATCCCGATAGAACATTGACCGATAAATTTGATTGGAATGGAAAATGGTACAAATGAAGTTAGAAACTGTATGAATTTTTAAAAATTCGAAAATTAGTACTGTTATGTTAAAAGGCTTTCCGACAAACTTGAACAAAATGAAAAATTATGTAAACCATAAATTTTTTTGAAATTTTTAAAGAATGGTGATAAGTAAGTTATTAATATCCCATAAAAATTGTGATTCATGATCACACTCCAGTGAATTTATAAAATTCTTACAAGGCACAGTACCATTTATGTTATTTTCTTTTTTATTTTTGAAATATAATATAACAAACGAAGTTCAATGTTTACATAGATTTTATTGACCAAACAAACAAAGTTAAATTTTTATGAAAAATTTATATAATGGTACTGAGTCAATTATTAATCTCTCAAAAAAAATTTAGATCATAATCACACAAAAGAAAATTTATAAAATTCTGACAATATAACTGTCCCAATTATGTTCATTCTGTTTTTTATTTTTTAAAGATAACAAATAAAGTTAAATTATTTTTAAATTTTTTATGTATGATCCTAAACTACTAAGGATAGTACCATAAAATTTTTAGATTATTATCAAGCTTTTAAAAGTTTATAAAAATCTGACAGTGTTTCTGCCAAAATTTTAAAATGTTTAAAAAATTAGGTTTTTCAACAAATTTTCATAGGAGAGACTTTCCTAAGGGTTATTGGACCAAATACGGCCCTAAAACTTTCAAAACCGGCCAAAAATACGAATTCTCGGCAAAAAAACCGAAATTTTATATTTTACTGTAGCTATTTCGAATTTTTTAATTTTTTTTCCCGGCCGGTACATGAGATTTCGGGGTGGGCTGAAATTTCGCCGAAATTTTGAACCCTGGTTCTGAGCTCAGATTTCAAAGACTCCATATCAAGAAGCTTGGTGACCACAGAAGCAGCAACGAAAACCGCCAAGAGACGAGTTGTTGGATACTTGGTTTCTTCCTCGGGACTATGACATTTTAACAGATATATACAACAAACTTCTCACTATCTCACCTACTGGAACTGGCTAACCTAAAAGAATTATCTGTTTATGAGATGTTTGTATGCCATCCTATTCCATTTATGTGTAAGAAGTTGATGTATGAACAAAGCCATAAGAAACCAGCCTGGGAATTAAACCCAATGAAGTTCCTGCATAAAATATCTCTTACACAAGCTGATCTGGAAACATGTGCCTCGCTGGCTGAAGAAGAGCATGCCAATCAGTAATAATAGAAACATTAATAATTTTTAAATTACTATACATGAGATGCATCTGCAATTTTAGTTTTTTGCAAACTTGTTTGGCACTTGAATATTGTCCGAGATAAACCTTGTCTCAGATTTCTAGCTCATGCCGCAATTCCAGAAGATACAAGCAAACACATAATCAGGTAGATGTTTGCCATGACATCTTGATGATGGTCCAGAAAACAGCCAATCAGATATGATAACATTAACATGGTGGCGATAAGTACAAACATTTCAGTGAAATGAATCTCTCACTGGTGGAATCAGAATCCGGGTGCTAGCTGATTCTCGCCGGTTCAGTCATCCACCTCCACATGCAGCTGGTCTGGCCCGATTCTCCCATAATCAGAAACAGCTTCTCTCATAATCCAGAATTTATACAATCAGAAGCTACCCTGAAAGAGACCTAATCCTTGTTTTGCAATTTACTACCCACTTACCATTGGACCACACGTTTTGATCACACTAAAGATTATTAATGAACTTGTACTAAGAGCACGCACTCATTCAATGGAGCATAATCATTGACCAACTTCACAACCACCATAGCATATACCTTCAGCTCAACATGAAACAACTAAAGAATGTTTATTTTTTGAGAAATTTTACAATGCATTATATTAGTAGTATATAGTAGTAGTAGAAATTAGATCTAGCCGTTGATTTATTAACGGTATTTCTACTACTCTACTACTAGAGGAAGTATAAATAATTTCTAGCTAATCTGTGTTAGACTTAACCCTGATGCTAAGTCAAGTTGAGTCTGTAGTTTTGAGTCCATCTCGGTCCATGTGCACGTCTATGGCAAGCTGAAGTCGAGTCTGATTGCCATATGTTTTCTAGCCGGTATGTGTGTCCGATTACATGTGTGTTTCTGATGAAAATTCCACTATATAAGCGAGAGTCTTGTACTCTGATTTGTAAGCAAGCAAGAAACAAGTAAAGAGCTAATAAAAAATATTAGTTGTGCTTTTGCTTCTTCAACATTTTTATTCTGGTTTTTGTATCCTGTGCCAACAAGTGATATCTGTTGGGAAACCACGTGGCCCAATGAAAAGCCCACGATGGTCCCTTAGCCTAAACCCTAGGTGACTACTATATAAGGAGGAGGGGGGTTCCCCCTATGTACAAGAAATCAGAATAGCAATAATGAATTCCATAGCAGTTCTCCCTAAACCTGTGTCTCTCTTTCTCTCTCTGTTCTCCACTTCAGATCTGTTCGGGAACCCCGGACTATTCGATAGCGAGGTTCCTTAACACGTTATCAGCACGAAGCTCTACTGGTGAACGGATTGAAAGGTGAGAAAGATGGTTTTTCGACGATTGAATCTAATCGCTTTTCTATGCATGCATCTACCTTACGCATCAGTACTTGTTCGTCGCATGGCACGAAGCTACAGATGGCTCGAAGCAACAGTACATGCGCGATTAATGTTCATCATCACAGAAATTTTTTTGCCTCGGCTTGCGCACCGCCATCGCAGCGGCCGTCACCGTCGGCCGTCGCGCCGCGCGCTCACAGCCGCCCGCCGCTCGACCGTCATCGCCACGATCGCCGCCCAAGGTCGCGCCAGTAGCGCTAAGCGCCTTGCCCGGCCGCCGCTGGGGACTCATGCTCGGCCGCACTCTCCGCCACGCCAGAAGCGCCGCCACGCTGATCCGAAAAGCCATCGCAGACGGCCGATGCTTCCGTGCACGCAGATCGCATCCGCAAAGACACGCAACCCGCAAACAGATCGTCGCCGTCGCCGACGGCGACGGCCTCGGCCAGCCCCGCCACAAGACGCAGCGCCGACTTCGGCCCGCCGACGCATCGCGCCGCGGCATGCGGCGGCGCGATCGCCGCCGCCGGGCCATCGGCGATCATCGGCCGATCTCGGCCTCATTAGCCATCGTCGGCTCGGCCTCCGCGCACGCCTACCTCGGCCTTGAGCACCCGCGTGAAGCGGCGAAACCAAAGGGTCGTCCGGCTCGGCCGCCACCGCCGCGGCGCCGCTCCTCTTCGCGCGCGCGCGCGCCTCGACTTGCGCGCTCGCGCGTTGCTGCCTCGGCTTCTCCGCTGCTACCGATCTCGCGCCCACAGCGCCTGCGGTGAGAGCTTGGTGAAGCCTCGGGTGGCGCCCGGTGAAATCTCGGCCCCGAGGACCACATGGCGCAGTTCTGACGCGCCGCCTAGCCGCCACCGAAGTTTGGCCGTGAATCATGGTCTCCACTCCCTGCCGCGCACGAAGTGCTGCAACGCGAGCCCCGGCCTTCCCGGGCTCTGACCGCCGCCGTGCGCGCCCGAAGCGCCGCATGGCTCCCGCCGCACGCAGCCTCTCCCGGCAGCCTCGGCTTCCCCGCGATCGATCGCGCCGCCGGCCGTTGTTGCCGCTTTGGCGCGGCGCACTGGTCGCCGCCATCGCGAACGCCAAATCGCCGCCGCGGCACTTGAAGCCACCACCCTGCCGAAGCGCACGAAGCACCGGCCGTCGCCTCGGCAAGCACGCCCGAAGTCATCACCGCTACCTCGGCAAGAGCGTCCGAAGCCGTCGCCGCCACCTCGGCTTGTGCGCTTGATGCCGTTGCTGCCGCCTTGGCGTGCGCATCCGGAGTAGTCGCCGTCGCGGACGCCCAAAACGCCGCGCCTATGTTTTAATGCTCGGCTCAGGCTCGAAGCCTCCGCCTCGCACCCTCGCGGCCAACGCCATCCGCGCATGAAGCACCGCCACCGTTCCTCTCCGGCCGGGCACGGCCAAGCCGGCATCGGGGAGGCGGCCCGGTGCGTGGAGGAAGAATGGCGGCTAAGGGTGAAACCCTAGCCACGCACTTATGGGCCGAGGAAAAGCAAGCAAGAACTCAAAAGGTCGCTCTACCGAAAGAAAAGGAAAAAAAGGAAAAGAAAGGAAAGAAAAGAAAAGAAAAAAAACAGAAAATTTTGGAAAATTGCTAGAAAAATCCAGAAGATTTTTTTGGCTCTGTTTTTAATTTTTCTAGCTTTATTCTCTGCATTTATGAATATTCTTTATGAATTTTGAATTCATTGCTTTATTTTGTATACTGCAATGCATGGCTATTTATTTTTCTGCACTTTATGCTTTTGCAACCATTTTTCTATTAGATTACACGCAGTAATCTAATGTCGAAATTTTGAAATCATGCAAATGTCCGGAATCGTGAATCGTGAGTTTGAAGAACTGGCCCCGCACGGTCAGAACTACCTCACTTGGGCATTGGACGTGAAGACTGTTCTTGGAGGCAAGAAGCTCCGTACTGCGACTGGTCTAGGGTCCTCGCAGGATGCGAAACCTACCGCCGAGCAGAACGATCAAGCCTTGCACTTCCGTTTAAATGCATGAATCGCATTTTCTTTTAGATTATGGTTGTTAGCAATTTCTTTTGAATAATGAATTGTAAGCTCTAGAAGAGCATACTTCTCTCATGAATAAATATGTAATTTATTCTTTATTCCAGTATTCTTTCATTTACAAGCAATATTTGGATTATTTTGCCACTGTTTGATTGGAATTATTTTTCCTTTTTAGAAATCGTGTAGCGCCCAAATGGAAGAGATATGCATTGTTGATAGTGGCATAACAAATACCATCTTAAGAGAGTCTAAATACTTCCAATGATCACGAAGAATCTTTCGAAAGATTACTACGATCGCAGGAAGCGATTCATATGTAATAGGCTCCAGAAGAGCCACTATTATATTACCTATGGGTACAACTTTGGTAATTGAAGAAGCCCTTTTGTACCCTGAATCAACACGCACTCTCTTAAGCTTCAAAGACATCCGCGCCAATGGTTTTCATGTAGAAACCAATGAAGAAAATGGCAAAGAATACTTGTGCATTGTGAAGCACGCGGTATGTGGAAAATGGTATTAGAAAAATGTCCCTCATATGAATCTGGGTTGTACTACACGAATATTCATGCACCCGAAGTGTATACTTCCTTGAAGACTGTTTTTAGAAGCTCTGAGTTATTTTCTTTATGGCATGGTAGATTAGGCCATCCTGGTCTTAGAATGATGAGGAATATAGTGAACAACTCACAAGGTCATGGCATTAATGTTAAAAATTTTCCGAATCATGAAGATTTCGTGTGCCCTGCATGTGCCACCGAGAAATTAATAACTAGACCCTCTATCATGAAAGTGCAAAGTAAAATTCTTGCATTCCTGGAATGCATCCAGGGGGATATTTGCGGCCCGATTCAGCCCTTGTCAGGGCCGTTTCGGTACTTTATGGTGCTCATCGATGCTTCTTCGAAATGGTCGCATGTATGCTTATTGTCAACAAGAAACCATGCTTTTGCAAAGGTGATCTCGCAGATCATAAGAATTAAGAATGCTTTCCCTGATCATCGCGTGAAGTCTATTAGAATGGACAATGTCGGAGAATTTACTTCAAAGGCATTTGATGATTATTGCACTGCAACAGGGATAGCAGTTGAGCACTCCGTACCGCACGTCCATACGCAGAATGGACTAGCTGAAGCACTAATAAAGAGGATTAAATTCATTGCTAGACCGCTTTTGCAGAGTTGTAACTTGCCCAACACTTGTTGGGGACACGCAGTCCTGCACGCAGCAGCTCTCATCAATTTCAATCCTTCGGCCTACAACATCCATTCCCCTATGCAACTTGTGCACGGGATCATCCCGAAGATCTCCCATCTCAGGAAATTTTGGTGTATGGTATATGTTCCTATACCACCCTCTCAGCGAACTGCAATGGGCCCTCTCCGCAAGTCTGGGATATACGTTGGTTATGAGAGTGCATCCATAATTAGGTATTTGGAACCCATGACTGGAGACTTGCATACAGCTCAATTCGCTGATTGCATTTTTGACGAGGACCGTTTCCCGTCATTAGGGGGAGGAAATCAACCTTTGGATGAAAAATGCCGGGAAATCATATGGCATTCCACTAGAATCCCCGGGCATGACCCCCGCACTAATGAAGCAAATCAAGAAGTCCAGAAGATAATTAATTTGCAGAATTTAGCAAATGAACTGCCTGATCATTTTTGTGATCTGAAGGGCGTGGTTAAGTCGCATGTACCCGCAAGAAATGCACCAGAGAGGGTGGAAATACCAAAGAAAACAGAAGGTATCCCTTATCCTGTTCATAGGCCTCAAAGAAAAAGAACAGGAAATCTGGCTCCTCAAATTCAAAGTACCCGGAGACGTCTGGAGAAAACTGGGCGAGAGGACTTACCACAACCAATCACGAAAATACCCCAAGGAAAGAAGGAGAGCGGTTGAGACTGCACCGAAAGAAGCCAACGGAAAAGGCAATTCCAGACTTGAATCTTCCACTGCAGGAAGCCGCCGGAAATAATGTGTGCGCACACATAGGCGATGAAAAGCTAAAGGAACTTGCTCCTACGATAGGGAATAACAGTGAAGAGCAAGTAGAAGTGCATGAAGCACCACATAAAGAAATGGCCATAAACTTTGTAATAACAAGAGAATCCCTGAATAGAGCAACAGCCAATATCGATGCATACTTTGCAAAGAAGATTGCCTCGATCATTTATCATGATCCCGAGCCTGCATCTCTCGCAGAGTGCAAGAAAAGGCTAGATTGGAAAGAATGGAAGAAGGCAATCACTGCAGAGTTAGTCTCTCTGAACAAGAGAGAGGTGTTTGCTCAGATACCGCACACCTCCCCATATAAACCTGTAGAGGTCACAAATGGGTCTTTGTTCGTAAGAGGAATGAAAACAACGAAGTTGTAAGGTACAAGGCAAGGCTTGTAGTTCAAGGTTTCACTCAACGTCCTGGAGTTGATTATGAAGAAACCTATTCTCCGGTCATAGGAGGAATTACCTTTAGACATTTGATCTCAATGGCAGTCAACTTGAAGTTGAGAATGAAGCTAATGGATGTTGTTACAGCATATTTGCATAGAAACTTGGATTCGGAGATATACATGAAGTTACTGGAAGGTATTCCTATCTCGAACCAAGACGGAGCAAATAGAAACCTGTACAGTGTGAATTTGGAGAAATCACTGTATGGGCTAAAACAGTCAGGAAGAATGTGGTGCAATCGCTTGAGCGACTTTCTCTGCAAGAAAGGCTACACAAACAGCGAAGATTGTCCATGTGTGTTTATACAGCGATCCCCTAATGGATTCTGTATAATCTCCGTCTATGTAGATGACTTAAACATCATTGAGACGGATGAAGAGATTGAAGAAGCTTGCTCATACTTGAAGTCTGAGTTTGAAATGAAGGATTTGGGTAAAACCAAGTTTTGCTTAGGCTTGCAGCTTGAGCATGTCCAAGGAGGAATCTTGGTACATCAATCAACCTACACGCAGAAAGTGTTGGAAAGATTTGGCTTTGAAAATGCATATCCTGCAAAGACTCCAATGGTCGGAAGGTCACTCCAAGCCGACCTAGACCCATACAGACCTAGAGAAGAAGGGGAGGAAGTCCTGGGAGCAGAATTCCCATATCTGAGTGCAGTTGGAGCGCTCATGTACCTTGCGAATAGTACTAGGTCGGATATTGTGTTCGCTGTGAATTTGCTAGCCCGGCACAGTGCAGAACCCACCAAAAGGCATTAGAAAGGGATCAAGGACATCTTCCGTTACCTCCAAGGAAGCAAAGATCTCGGTTTGTTTTTCAGAAGAAACAATGAACCGAATTTGGTCGGCTACGCCGATCTCGGGTACTTATCGACCAAGATATCGGCAAGTCCCAAACCGCTATGTTTTCCTATGTGGAGGAACAAAGTTTCTCGAAGTCGTCTAGCGCACTCGCCTCGACGTCGACAAACCACTCGAAAATCATCGCTTTATATGAAGCATCTCGTGAATGTGCATGGCTCCGCAGAATGGTTCACCACATCCAGAAGTCATGTGGCTTGAACATTGAGCAAACTCCCACGATCATTTATGAAGATAATGCAGCTTGTGTTGCCCAAGCACAGATGGGTTATGTGAAGAGCAATCTCATGAAGCATATCAACCCCAAGTTCTTCTATGCTCACGAATTGCATAAGATGAATGGGATTAAGATATTGCATACTAAGTCATGTGAAAATCTCGCAGATTTGTTCACTAAATCACTCCCAGCATCTACCTTTGAAAGGTGCATAAAAGGGATTGGGATGATGAGACTTAGAGAAGTGCAGATTTCAGGGAGAGATATTTCACATACTCCCACATAAATCTTGAACATGAATTTTGAGTACCCAACATGAATCTCGAAGATTAGTGGTTGAAATTTGGGTGAATTGTACTCTTTTTCCTTAGCTAGTTTTTCATGAAGTTTTCTTGCATAAGGTTTTAACGAGGCAATTCGTGCAACACAGTAAGCGTATGCTATGTACTCTTTCTCCAAGTATTTTTCCCATTGGGTTTTTCTGGAGTTTTAATGAGGCATATGCATCTCGCGGCAAAGGGCCTAAGGGGGAGTGTTGGGAAACCACGTGGCCCAATGAAAAGCCCACGATGGTCCCTTAGCCTAAACCCTAGGCGACTACTATATAAGGAGGAGGGGGGTTCCCCTATGTACAAGAAATCAGAATAGCAATAAAGAATTCCATCGCAGTTCTCCCTAAACCTGTGTCTCTCTTTCTCTCTCTGTTCTCCACTTCAGATCTGTTCGGGAACCCCGGACTATTCGATAGCGAGGTTCCTTAACAATATCAAAGCAGCGTTTGATCCGTTCCGGTGATGGCTGGGTCGAGGTTTCCTTCAAAGTCCCCATCATCGCGAGCCAGGATCGACGGATGGCAGCGGCGAAAGAAGCGAAGGCCACGTGGTGGAGAGTGTGGGGACAATCGTCTACCCCATGTTGACATGCACCGATTATGCGGACTAGGCGCTGCTTATGCGCGTCAATCTGTAGGCGCAAGGCCTATGGCAGGCGATTGACCCTGGGACCGCCAAGTACCACGACGAAAGGCCGATCCTATCTGTCATACTTTCGAGCCGTGTCGTCGAAGATGTTGTGGACACTGGCGGTGGAGGACACTACCAAGGAGGCATGGGATGCTATGAAGACCATGTGGATGGGGGTGGAGCATGTGTGAGAGGCCAAGGCGCACAAGATGCGTGTTGACTTTGAGTCTATCAAGTTCGAGGACGATGAGTCCATCGAGGTCTTTGTGATGCGGCTCATGGGGCTAGTCAATGACCTACAGTTGCTCGGCGATGACCTGAGTGACGAGAAGGTAGTCAAAAAATTCCTTCGAGTCATTCCACCAAGGTACACACAAGTTGCTATTTCTGTCAAGATTCTGGTGGATCTCAAGATGCTGTCGGTTGAGGAGCTCACTAGCTGGCTACTGGCCGTTGAGGAGCGCTATGAGCTCAGTGGTGACTCCGGCAACTTCGGTGGTTGCTTACTTCTCACTGAAGAGGAGTGGCTTGCATGCATGAAACAGAGGGAGCAAGGCGAGGCCTCCTCCGCCAGCGAGAAGAGTGGTGGCAATGGGCACGACATTTAGAAGAACCGTGCACGTGGCAATGGGAACTGCAACGGCAATACTCTCAACAGCAAGTCTACCGGAACGACAATACTCTCAGCAGAAAGTCTATCAGAAAGGGCAAGTTCTACAACTATGGCATCTATGGCCACTAGGCCAAGGAGTGCCTCAAGTCACGGCGCCAGCGCCGCGAGGAGGTATGTAAGGACCGAATCCACCGATTGAACCCACCGTGTTTATCGCACTATTCCCGTGATCAACGCTAGTGCACACGACTTAACATTGGTACATATCACATCATACACAACGATAATAGAATAATAGTTCATTTATTGATATAACTAAATGTATGATCTTATGACCAACTTACATTATTAAGCCACGCAGGCAAGACCGAAAATATAAACTAATAATTAGCAAATGGAAAGTAGAAACGTAGGTAGCTCATCGGTCACCACAGGCAACCGACAAGGCTCGGACCCTAATGACTCGTGTCTTCTTGGACTTCATCTTCCAACACGGTGTAGATTCTTCAACTGATGATTATTGTTGTTTGGCAAGGGTGAGTACTTAAAGCACTCAACAAGTTGTGCATGTAATGCAATTCCATGTATCTATATGCAAGGCTTATTCCAATGGATAGGCTATCATGGCTATTTTGCAATAAGCAAGCATTTATGAACGAATACGATATATAGATTGTAAAGGATGTAAAACAAATAATGATAATAAATAAATTCAGATTTCTCAAGTAAACCAAGTTTCCAATCCTAAGTTAAATTCCATCTTCCACATGGCATTCCGCCATCCCAACCAAGTTGTCCAATTAATTAAGCTAACCCTTAGCTGTAATTCCCGAGCATTGCTCAATACCATGCGAGCACGGCTATCAGAATAGTTTCACACTGCAGAGGTTATGCACTTTACCCACGTGATACAACCAAACACCACAAAGGCGAGAGATTATAACAAAGCCTTTACAATGCTCTATCTTAACCCGATACTACCCGCTAAGGTTTCAACTTTGGCATGTGTCGTAAACCACATCCGGGGCCCCTCTTGCGCCATGTGAATTACACTCGACCGGGAACTCACACGACCACGATAGTATCAAAATTAAGACTTTGCAAATTACTCACTAGGTGGCCCATACTGCATATGTGGTTGCATGATTGACTCAGTCAAAGGCTTGCAAGGTTAAGTCCTTAGTGTGATCAAGGCAAGACTTCCACATACCATCGCCCATCGGGCCCACCTTGGCCTCCTCGCCCTTGCCACTTGCCCCAATCTAAGTTATCATCACCCGCTTGATTACCAAGCACCACGTGCCATCAACAATTCAACATCGCTGCGTGACATGACTCGCCACAACAACTCAATCTCATCGTGTGATCCCACATGACACACAAGTTCATAACATTGTTCCATATTCCGTTAATCAAGATTAATTAACAATGATTACGACACATGTGATGACGTGGCATGGCTAAGCAACTAATACGGTCTAACCTCCAATGTTGATCATAATTATTAATCAACTATATTAAACCAATCTAGGGTGACAATGGTTCATGGCATATAATGACAAGGTAGGGTATAGATCAATCGGTATTTTAGCTAAACCCAATCTAATTTGAAACAATTGTATATTTGAAATATATGCAATATTGTAAAACAAACATAGCAATTTTATAAACATGGGTTCAACATGATCAAAGCACAACTTGCCTTGGAATAGGTCCTGATCTTGATCTGAAGCTTGCTCTTGGGTTGCTTGATCTTCCTCAAGCGTCGCACAATTCAACGTCTCACGCGTCATCAAAGAGAAAAGCAAATAAATGCCAAAACAGAGAGCAATTGAACTCCAAAATCAATTAAAATTCACCATTAAATAGATCTCAATTTTACAAATTTTTAGAAACTGGAATCACTCAAATCCGAGTTACGATGCAAAAGATATAGCCTTTTGAAGTTTGAAATAAATATCAAATCGAAAATCGAAAATCAGATTTAATAGATTTATTTTATTCGAAAATAGATTATGCGTCATCATGACGTCACGCTGACGTCAACATCGGATCGGACCAATCGGAGCCGCCACGTGTCTCGGTCCATGGATCGCGCCCACGATCCGCCGGTCCACGGCAGACGCGTCCACGCGGCGCCTCGGCTGCTGCGCCCGCCGCGCGGCGGCGGCGCTCGATTGGTTCGCGGCGACGCGCAACTGGTGCACCGATTCCATCGGACGATCGCCGATTGATGCACACGCGGCGAGATCACGAGCACGGGTTTTAGATCCAACGGACGGCGACATGAGGGTTTTACACCACCGAGGACACGCGTCAGATTCGACGCGTCGGCGAAGATCCAACGGACGAGCTTCTCACGCTAATGGCGTCGCCGAGACCAAAATCCGCGGCGATGAAGACGACGATACTCGCGAGGCGCTCGGCGAGTTCGACGCCGAGACCTTGCGCTTGGTCGCGGCGCGAACGAGGACTCAACGCACCCGTCCGAGCCTTAAATAGGCGCACGGAGAGGGCGCGGCGAATGCGGCGGACGGACACGGAGTCCGTCCGAAACACTCTGCGGCGCGTGGCGGAAGAGTCCGAGGCGGAGACGACACACGAGAACCCTTCGATGACGAATGAACGGTTGGGATTCAAAGCGACGTGGCTGGATCGATCCGCCGAACCAACTAACGGACACGATCCAAACTTTCCGAACCCAGACGACTTAATTCCGACCGTCCGATTCGATCCGACGCCCATCGGCGCTAGGGTTTGCGATTCACGCGCGAAAGCTCTGACCGCCGTCGCGAGATCAACGGTGGCGACAAGACCTCGCTCGTGGGCCAACCGGGCGCGACGGCCACAGACATTACAAGACAGAGTGTTGGGCTCGGCCCAACATCTGCTTTCGAGATTTTCAAAAGGTTTTCATTTAAAATAATTCCATAAATTCATTTAATTTGTTTTAGGCAATAAAACAATCGGGAAAAATCAAGAAAAATCTCAAAAATACTTTGAGACATTCTCGACTTAAATAAAATATTTTTGCTAAAACTTTATTTTAACTTTGTACAGATTTAAATACTTTTGAATAAAAAGCAATAAACTTGAAATAGGAATTAATTCAAATGAATCTAGAAAATCCAAATAAATTCCGAAAATCACAAATGCATTTTTAAACGATAAAAACTTAATTAAGCCAAATTTTGGGATGTTACAAACCTCCCCCTTAATGTAATCTCGGCAGAGATTGGGGCTAACTAGAGAATAGGTTAGGAATTCGACTTCAATTCTTCTTCTCGCTCCCAAGTGGCTTCACTTTCGAATGATTGCTCCATCAACTCGCAAAGCGAATAGACTTGTTTCGGTCTTGCGCCCACAACATCCAAAATTCATTGGTTGCTCTTTATAAGTCAAATCTTCTTGCGACTCTATTGCCTCCAACGGGGCTTGCTCTGTTGGCACTCTGAGACACTTCTTAAGCTGCGATACATGGAATACATCATGCACTCCTGCCAATGACTGAGGCAACTCTAACTGATAAGCTACCTCTCCTCGACGGCTCAGAATCTTGAACGGACCGACATATCTTGGTGCAAGCTTCCCTTTAACGTGAAATCTCTTAACGCCCTTAAGAGGGGTAACCCTGAGGTACACATGATCTTCTGGTTCAAAACTCAAATCTCGACGACGATTATCGGCGTAGCTTTTCTGTCTTGACTGTGCTATCTTTAATCTCTCTCTGATCATTGCTACTTGACTTTCTGCCTCTTCGAGGATATCTCGCCCAAACACCAAACGTTCTCTGTCTCGCTCCAATTCAATGGAGTACGACAAGCACGCCCATACAATGCCTCGAACGGTGACATTTGTAGGCTAGCTTGATAACTATTATTGTAACTGAACTCTGCATATGGCAAACATTTATCCCATGTCGTAGCGTAAGCTAAGGCACAAGCTCTCAACATATCCTCTAAGATCTGATTTACTCTTTCATCGACCATCCATCTCATGGGTGATATGTTGTCTTGAAATTCAGACGGGTTCCCATTGCTTCATGCAACTTATTCCAAAACCTTGAGGTAAATTGGGTACCTCATTCGACACAATCTTCTTTGGCACTCCATGCAAACATACAATCCTTGACATATACAGATTCGCCAAGCGATCTCGGAGTAAGTGGTCTTTCTTGGGATGAAATGAGCGACCTTGGTTAGACGATCCACGATAACCCAAATGGAATCGTAACCTTCTCGAGTCTTAGGTAAACCGGTGATAAAATCCATCCCGATTTCCTCCCACTTCCATTCCGAATTTTCAGCGGTTGCAACAAACCGGTGGGTCTTTGGTGCATAGCCTTTACTCGACACACGTCGCATAATGCAACATGCTCACCACTTCACGCTTCATTTTTGGCCACGAATCTCTCCTTCAAATCTGGTACATTTTAGCACTTCTGGATGAATTGAGTACTTTGAATCATGCGCTTCCTCAAGAATCAATTGTTTTAATTCCTTTTATCCGCACACAAATTCGGCCTTTGAAGAACATAGTTCCTTGTTCGTCAGAGTGAAATCTATGGCTAGGCCTTCTTCCTTTTAGCCTTGATTTTTGAAATTTTATCGTCATCTTGTTGACCTTCTCTAATCTGATCCTCTAATGTTGGTTTTACTTTAGCGCAGCTATCATTCCCTGCGAACGACCTCCAATCTTAACCTCTGAAATTCCTTGCATAATTCGGTTGATCCTCCATTGACAATGCATTTGCGCTATGGCTTTTTCGACTCGGGGCATCCGCCACCACATTGGCTTTTCGGGATGATAATGGATTCCCACATTATAATCCTTAATTAGCTCAAGCCATCTTATTTGTCTCATATTGGTCGATTGAGTGAATATGTATTTGAGACTCTTATGGTCCGTATATATCTCACATCTATTTCCTATGAGATAATGGCGCCATATCTTTAAAGCATGCACTACTGCAAGCTAACTCCAAATCATGCGTTGGGTAATTCACTTCATGCGGTCTCAATTGTCTCGGCGCATAAGCAACGACTTTGCCTTCTTGCATTAACACGCATCCCAAGCCACCTTCAAGCATCGCGATAAATGTCAAATCCATTCGCACATCCGCAACACTAATACGGGTACATTGTTAAACGCTTCTTTAATTCCATGAAACTTTTCTCGCACTCTGGCGTCCATGCAAACTTCTTCTCTTTCTTTAACAACCGCGTAAGGGTTTAGCAATTGTCGAGAATCCTTCTATGAACCGACGGTAATATCCCGCCATTCCCGTAAAACTACGAATCGAGTAATGACTTGGTGGCTCCCAATGCAACATCTGCGTCCACACTTTGGGATCAGCTGCGACTCCTTTGGTAGTCATTACATGACCGAGAAATTCAACTTTCTCCTTCCAAAATTCACACTTGCTAAACTTAGCATATAGTTGATGCTCTCATGACCTATCTAAAACCATTCTCGGATGTTCGCATGCTCTTCCTCTGCCTTCGAGTAAACCAAGATATCGTCTATGAAGACTACAACAAACTTGTCCAAGTAATCCATGAAGACTTTATTCATCATGTTCATGAAATATTTCGGGCATTAGTCAATCCGAATGACATTGTGAACTCGTAATGTCCATATCGCGAGAAAACGCAGTCTTAGGTACATCCTCCGCTCGGATCTTCAATCGATGGTATCACGAACGAAGATCTATCTTGGAGAAAACTCAGCTCCTCTTAATCGATCAAATAAGTCGTCGATCTGGGCAACGGATACTTATTCTTGATCGTTACTTCATTAAGTGCACGTAGTCGATGCACATTCTAAGACTTCCATCCTTCTTGCGAACAAACAAAACGGGGCTCCCACGGCGATGAACTTGGTCTAATGAAACCTTTCTCTTGCGGTTCCTCAATCGCTTCTTCATTTCTACTAACTCGTCGGTAGGCATCCGATATGGTCTCTTTGATATCGGTCTTTGCACCGTGCTAACTCGATGACAAACTCGATATCACGATCCGTGGCAATCTGGCAAATCTTCCGAAATACATCCGGTATTCTCGCTCATCGCACATCTTCCATGCCGATGGCTTTCACATGTTGACCGTTAATCGCCCGTCCCGAATGCGGTCGCTTGAAACTCCACTTTCTTGCCACTAGGGCCTTCCAAGGTCACGATCCTTCGACCACAATCTAAAACGACTTTATGCTTGGACACCAATCCATTCCAAGGATGACGTCTAGGGATTGCGCATCTATCAAGATAAGATTCGCGAGAAATTCTATCCCATCCATAAGCAACTTAGCTCCCAAACACCCAAGGCTAGATCTAAGCTCGATCACGGGCTTGGACTAAGAGCACACACTTAAGATTCACCACTTTAAATCCATTCTTGGTTGCAAAACTTTGAGAAACAAGCGAATGCGAAGCTCGTAATCAAACAAAGCGTGGCAGTGCATCGAGTTGACCAGAACTTACCCAAGACGACGCCCGTAGCTTCCCGAGCTCCATCGTGATGTGGTTGATTCTTCCACGCCGTTGATCGCGGCGTTGCTCGGCTTGGCTTGGTGCACGATTTCCTCGATGTTGGTGCTTTAGCGGTGTTGTTCCTGTGTTGAAACGCGGTGTGATGCCTCCTTTCGTGGACACCTATTTGAAAAGTGCCACGCTCATTGCAAGTATAGCATCTCTTCACCGCAGATCTTGATTTCCCGTGCATTGTTGCCTTGCGCTGGGTGAGTGAAATTCGATTGGCGAGGCGAGGTGTAGGGTTGATGTCTTGTTCCCGGTGGTGGTTGAAATCTAGCAAATTCTTCGGGTGACATCCTCAAACGTAGATGGTTTGGGCGCCCACCCGATTGTTCATCAAGCGCTTACGGTTTCACCTAGCTCTTTGCGCTTGTCCTCTAGGATTAAAGCCTTATTTACCACTCCGAAAATCCGGAAAATTGTGGGTAATCAGCCCACTGCAGATCTGAATTCATCCCTTCATGAAACGAGAGGCGCCTAGCTTTATCCGTCGCCACGTCCTCGGGGCATAACGAGCTAATTGAGTGAATTTATTCGTATTCGCCTTTGGTTGGCCTCCTTGCTTCAAAGCTCAACTCCTCCTTCTTAAGATCCATCATTCCCTCCGGGACATGATATCGCGGAAAGCATTAGTGAACTCCTCCTGTGTTATCTCTTGCGGGGCTCCATGAGCGCACGAGAATTCTCCCACCATTCTGCGGCGGTTCCTTCAAGTTGATGAGAGGCGAGAGCACCTTCTCATTGCCCTCACACCGAGTGATGTGCGACTTCTTCTCAATGGTCCTAAGCCAATCATCGGCTTCCAAAGGGTTCACGTTTCAGAGAAAGTTGGTGGCCTAGTCCTCATAAAATCCGATAGCTTGGACATAGGTCGAGGTCCACCATGATTGTTACGAGTTGCAGGATTGTTGTGGTTTATCTTTGCATTGGTCATCTCTTGATCCTTTGCATCATTATCGTGCATCGATTGAGTCTCAGGCTGCAAGGAATGCTCCCAGATTCTGCATGTCCACTGGCGGTGGTTGAGGGCTGCCTCCATCATTGGGATTGTCATTCTGACGCAGTCCACTTCCTGAAGCACCGTTGTTTCCTCGAGTATTCACCATCTGATGATTGCCTCTTAGGTTAGGAAAGGTAGATGTAGCATAGATGAGAAGTAAGAATTTCTAAAACGGGGAGATAGGTTATACCCAAACTGAACAATTCTTTATTTAACTTGGTATGGTGCTTATTTAAGCCTACAAGCTCGCAACACATAACGCACACTCAACAATACAAAGAAGCAAACTAAACACGCAACCTTAACGTCCACTAGAAAGGTAAAGACTAACTTAAAGACGCGACTCACACTCGAGTCTCAACACAGCTCCAAGGCTGACACTCACTCATCCAGCCACCCGGTGAGATCGATCCGCGCATATACCGGCGGGTGGGTGGCATCGAGCAAACCTATCCCGATGACCTATTCTGGGTCCTCTCGCAACAACGGGTGCACTCCCCTCCGCTCCCACTCTCGCTCCTCCGATCCTCCTCGGACTCCTCGGTGGCTCTGAACTCTCGAGTCACGCTCCCACTCGCCCTCAATCGCCTCGTGGCCTCTCCCACTCGGTGATCATCCCGATGGTGAAGCACGGTCACCTCGAGCTCTGCTCGCTACTCGAGTGCCTCGTACGCTCCGGCTCTGGGTAGTCTCTCTCATATGATCCTCTGGGCAAGGGCGAACTCGCAAGGTGCGTCGTAGCACACTCGCTCCCCTCGATCCGTCGTCTTGGCATGCTTGAACGTCTGGTGAAGTCGAACACCGAGTCGTGAAGCTCGTCGGCGTAGTCGCGGCGGACACGGCGAAGAGCAAGTCGAGCGACTCTCTGAATTGCAACCTCGCACGAGAATCTTCTCGCGGAGATGTTGATTGGCTCGCTAGCTTCCTCGTTCCCGAGCGTAGATGATCAACTTGCAAATAAATCCTCGGTGTACACCATTCAGCGACCATTTGCCTCCTCGGTAAAGTGGACGATAAAACCTCCAAGCGCCTCAAGTACTCTCCACGGCTCCATGGCGTAGCCGCCACTATCTCCTCAAAGGTCGAACGATCGGCATCTGCTCCACAAGAACTTGGAATAAGTTCTCCACCCGAAACGGCAAGTAAAACGGGTAAGTTTAGCAAAGGCGAGAAGTAGAGAATGAGATGAGTCGAGAGGGTTTTATTAGTCAAGCTTAGATTTTCTTTTAGAAAATAATTTTGGACACACTCAAGACACCTCCAAACTATCTAGGGCCAAGACCTACAGTCAGTATGCTCTGATACCACCTCTGTAAGGACCCGAATCCACTGATTCGAACCCACTGTGTTTACTGCACTATTCCCGGGATCAACGCTAGTGCACGACTTAACATTGGTACATATCACATCATACACAACGATAATAGAATAATAGTTCATTTATTGATATAACTAAATGTATGATCTTATGACCAACTTACATTATTAAGCCACGCAGGCAAGACCGAAAATATAAACTAATAATTAAGCAATGAAAGTAGAAACGTAGGTAGCTCATGGTCACCACAGCAACCGACAAGGCTCGGACCCTAATGACTCGTGTCTTCTTGGACTTCATCTTCCAACACAGTGTAGATTCTTCAACTGTTGATTATTGTTGTTTGGCAAGGGTGAGTACTTAAAGCACTCAACAAGTTGTGCATGTAATGCAATTCCATGTATCTATATGCAAGGCTTATTCCAATGGATAGGCTATCATGGCTATTTTGCAATAAGCGACATTTATGAACGAATCTGATATATAGATTGTAAAGGATGTAAAACAAATAATGATAATAAATAAATTCAAGATTTCTCAAGTAAACCAAGTTTCCAATCCTAAGTTAAATTCCATCTTCCACATGGCATTCCGCCATCCCAACCAAGTTGTCCAATTAATTAAGCTAACCCTTAATCGTAATTCCGAGCATTGCTCAATACCATGCGAGCACGGCTATCCGAATAGTTTCACACTGCAGAGGTTATGCACTTTACCCACGTGATACAACCAAACACCACAAAGGCGAGAGATTATAACAAAGCCTTTACAATGCTCTATCTTAACCCGATACTACCCGCTAAGGTTTCAACATTGGGTCTCAGAAACCACATCCGTGGCCCCCTCTTGCGCCATGTGAATTACACACGACCCGGAACTCACACCGACCACGATAATATCAAAATTAAGACTTTGCAAATTACTCACTAGGTGGCCCATACTGACATGTGGTTGCATGATTGACTCAGTCAAAGGCTTGCAAGGTTAAGTCCTTAGTGTGATCAAGGCAAGACTTCCACATACCATCGCCCATCGGGCCCACCTTGGCCTCCTCGCCCTTGCCACTTGCCCCAATCTAAGTTATCATCACCCGCTTGATTACCAAGCACCACGTGCCATCAACAATTCAACATCGTTGCGTGACATGACTCGCCACAACAACTCAATCTCATCGTGTGATCCCACATGACACACAAGTTCATAACATTGTTCCATATTCCGTTAATCAAGATTAATTAACAATGATTACGACACATGTGATGACGTGGCATGGCTAAGCAACTAATACGGTCTAACCTCCAATGTTGATCATAATTATTAATCAACTATATTAAACCAATCTAGGGTGACAATGGTTCATGGCATAAAATGACAAGGTAGGGTATAGATCAATCTGTATTTTAGCTAAACCCAATCTAATTTGAACAATTGTATATTTGAAATATATGCAATATTGTAAAACAAACATAGCAATTTTATAAACATGGGTTCAACATGATCAAAGCACAACTTGCCTTGGAATAGGTCCTGATCTTGATCTGAAGCTTGCTCTTGGGTTGCTTGATCTTCCTCCAAGCGTCGCACAATTCAACGTCTACGCTGCTGAAAGAGAAAAGCAAATAAATGCCAAAACAGAGAGCAATTGAACTCCAAAATCAATTAAAATTCACCATTAAATAGATCTCAATTTTACAAATTTTTAGAAACTGGAATCACTCAAATCCGAGTTACGATGCAAAAGATATAGCCTTTTGAAGTTTGAAATAAATATCAAATCGGAAATCGAAAATCAGATTTAATAGATTTATTTTTATTCCGAAAATAGATTATCTGCGTCATCATGACGTCACGCTAGCGTCAACACTGGACCGACCAATCGGAAGCGCCACGTGGCCCGGTCCATGGATGCGCCCACGATCCGCCGGTCCACGGCAGACGCGTCCACGGCGCCTCGGCCGCTTGCGCCGACACGCGGCGGCGCTCGATTGGTTGCGGCGACGGCGCAACTGGTGCACCAGATTCCATCGGACGATCGCCGATTGATGCACACGCGGCGAGATCACGAGCACGGGTTTTAGATCCAACGGACGGCGATTGAGGGTTTCTGACCACCGAGGACACGCGGTCAGATTCGAGACGTCGGCGAAGATCCAACGGACCGAGCTTCTCGCGCTAATGGCGTCGCCGAGACCAAAATCCGCCGCGATGAAGACGACGATACTCGCGAGGCGCCCGGCGAAGTTCGGACGCCGAGACCTTGCGCTTGGTGCGGCGAGGAACGAGGACTCAACGCACCCGTCCGAGCCTTAAATAGGCGCCACGGAGAGGGCGGCGAAGCGGCGGACACGGACTCGAGTCCGTCGGAAACACTGGCGCTGCGGAAGAGTCCGAGGCGGAGACGACACACGAGAACCCTTCGATGACGAATGAACGGTTGGGATTCAAAGCGACGTGGTGGATCGGATCCGCCCGAACCAACTAACGGACACGATCCAAACTTTCCGAACCGCAGACGACTTAATTCCGACCGTCCGATTCGATCCGACGCCCATCGGCGCTAGGGTTTGCGATTCACGCGCGAAAGCTCCGACCGCCTGACGCGAGATCAGCGGTGGCGATCGCACCTCGCTCGTGGGCCAAGCGGGCCGCCGCACACAGACCCTGCAGCACAAGACAAATGTTGGGCCGGCCCAACACTGCTTTCCGAGATTTTCAAAAGGTTTTCATTTAAAATAATTCCATAAATTCATTTAATTTGTTTTAGGCAATAAAACAATCGGGAAAAATCAAGAAAAATCTCAAAAATACTTTGAGACATTCGGACTTAAATAAAATATTTTGCTAAAACTTTATTTTAACTTTGTACAGATTTAAATACTTTTGAATAAAAAGCAATAAACTTGAAATAGGAATTAATTCAAATGAATCTAGAAAAATCCAAATAAATTCCAGAAAATCACAAATGCATTTTTAAACGATAAAAACTTAATTAAGCCAAATTTTGGGATGTTACAGAGGCGCACTTGATGCAAGTAGATGAGGAACAACCTGCTCTTCTTGGCGATGATGTGTGGTACCTCGACACAGGAGCGAGCAATCACATGATGGGATCCAAGGGGATGCTCACATCCCTCGATGAAACAGGGCTCGACCAAGTTCGGTGACAGATCGATCATGGAGATCTGTGGCCGTGGTGCTGTAATGTTCTAGTGCAAGAACAAGGAGCACTGGGTGCTCACCGAGGTGTATTATATATTGAGTTGCATGCACGAGCCAGTTCACCCAAGAGCTTAAGCTGGTGAGGAAATGTGGGCAATTCACTTATACTTCAACATTCCCCCTCACGTATAGGCTCCCTCAGGCTAGAACGTGGAATAGAAGTGGGCTGCAATTGTTTTTTTAATTGTACCAACCGGATCTTGAACTCGAGACCTTTTGGCTCTGATACCATATTGAGTTGCATACACCAGGCAGTTCACCCAAAAGCTTAAGCTGATGAGAAAAGTGGACAACACCACCTACCCATAATGACATGCTTGACTCCGACGGTGGCAAACATCGCTACCGTAAGATAACGAACATCTATGACACTATGGAGGAGCATCACATTGAGCACAACGGGCTCTGCCTCCTAGCAGCTGAGGAGCTCGCAAGCGTCGAGCAGGTGCTTAGTGAGGTATGTTGGAGACATGCCATGGAAGAAGAGATGAGGTCCATTCGCGATAACATTACCTAGGAGCACGCTGCATTTCCAGCTGGATAGAGCCATTAGGTTCAAATGAGTGTTCAAAGTCAAGAAAGATCCTACTGGTAATATCATGAAGCACAAAGCTCGTTTAGTAGCTGAAGGCTATGCATAGTGACAGGGGTGGATTTCAACGAAGTCTTTGTACTAGTGTGAAAGTTCAAGCTCCATTAGTTTGGTTTTGGTGTTAATGACAAATCTAATACTGAAACTAACTTTTTGATAATCATAATATTAATTACTCTCAATTGTTAATTAATAACAAATATTTTTATGAGACTAACTCTTTTTTTGAGTTCAACTCTTATTAGTCTCTTTTAGATGAAAAAGGTGAAAATATCAAAGGTATGCATTCGAGTTCATATCATCATATCTTGTTGCATTCTTTGGATATAATTTTCATGATCATATTGATAAATCTAAATATGAGACTAACTCTTTTATTGAGTATATCCTTGGTTAGTCTTATCTCATTGAAAAATGGAAAACCCAAGGTATGCACTCATATTCATGTTATGATATCTTATTGCATACTTAGGACTCAAGTTAAAGGATGAACTCTTAAATTGCTTATACATTAAAAGATGTGCATTATGTTTTCAACTTCATCCATATTACATGAATGCACATATCTAGGGGAGTTCACAATTTAACTTGATGTTTCGATAGTATTGATCCATGTCCTCTTGCCAAACAACATATAGGATCAAGACCTTGAAACAATCCTTTGAGTATATGTAACTTGTGTAGTTGTAGTATACTCATCTTAATATAGGATAAACTCAAATGCTATCTAAGATTGATTATATGCATATTGATTCTAAGTTCAATTATTTATATGCACATATTTAATGGAGTTTATTCTATTGTTGATGGTATTAAGAGTATTGATCCCTTTCCATCACTCCAACAAAATTTGGATCATTACTTAGAAACCATCAAAATGAGTATATGAAACTTGTGTAGTTAATATATACTCATGTCAATTTAAATGAAATTTAAATTGAGTTCGGTTGTCTTTCAATCAATCAAAGAACACTTCATCATGTGTTGATGGTGTTTCTTCATTGATTAAGGACAAACGGAAAGTTCTTGAGTATATGAAGCATTAGTTGCATCAAAGTACTCAAGACACCTTTAAATCATTCAAATTGATTAGGGTTGTGCTCAATCTATTGTGAGGGCATCCATTATGTGGTAATGGTGTGCAATTGATGATTGAGGCAACCGTGTTTGTTGGACTAACAATCTTTTATGAGTTGTGAAGTAGGTTGAGTCTAAGAAAATAAAGAATCGGGAAGAAGAAGAAGTCATCATGTGTTGATAAGCTTCAAGGATGAATCCCGAAGTGAAGTGAAGCTAGAGAAGGTTCATCATGTTTTGATGAACAAGAAGAAAGGACCCGGTTTGGAGAGAAAATGATGGAAATCATAAAAGCTCCAAGTGGATGTGCTAGAGGCAAAGGTATAACTAGCTAGGGCTAAGGATATGTTCCTAGTCTTTTACCGGTCTCGGTGTTTGGATGGGAGATCGGGTTGCTAGTATAGGTTGCCATATTATTAAGAGGGATCGAGTCTTATAGCTTGAGCTTCATCATGTGTTGATGAACTCAATCCGGTTTACTCTAACTCACTCTCTTATTTGGTTTTTGCATGAGCTAAGTATTTGCATGTGTTGCAAATAAGGGAGCTCATGCTTGCTTTTTATTGAATCTTGATTTGGTTTTTGTATAGAGCTATGGATTTGCATGTGTTGCAAAAAGGGAGATAGCTTATGCAAGTTGGTTTAAATGGTTATTTGCATGGAGCTAGATATTTGCATGTGTTACAAATAGAGAGCTCATGCATCGGAGTCTTAGCTTATGACTTGATCATGTGTTGATTATCACAAAGGCTAAGTAAAGTTTATGCTTTGTGATTGTAAAGTGTATTTTTGCAAAATATTGATTTGTTATTTGCAAATGTATTTTACAAATAAGCTAGAGGTTATAGGTTTTGATCCTAGAGCATGTGTTGGCATTTGCAAATGTGTTTTGTAAAGTGTTGGGATCATGTATTGATCCTTACATGGCTAAAGGATTGATCTCATAAGTTCTCGGTTTATTTGCAAATGTGTGTTGCAAATGAGGTGTGCTTAATTTGATATTGGATCATGTGATTAGAATTTGCAAATATGTTTTGCAAAATTGTTTTAATCATGAATTGATTATCACATGCCTCAACATTTGATCTTATTGACTCTTTCTAGCTTGTAGTCATGCCCTTAATCAAGTCTATACGAGGGATTTCGAAAAATCAGATTTTAGACTTGAATGACTACATTAGAGTTTTATTTTTGTGATATTTAAAATATCTATAGTTGCTTAAATCATGAAAATGAGTGGATATTGTAGCCCTCGTGATAAGCTTCGCATAGAGTCCAAGATCACCAAAATCGGAGTTCGGAGTAAAAAGTTATGAGGGTTTTGGTGACAGAGGGGGCGATATGACTGGACCCCCTCCGATCATACCGCCCTCCGGTATGACCGGGGTCATTTTGGTGCGTTTTTTTGCAAAGAGTATGTATTTTGCCCGAAAGGCAATTTGTGGGGTCCGGTATGACCGGGTTTTCTGAGTAACGGCTAGTTTTTACTAGCCGTTGGACTAGAGGCCGGTCTTACCAGCCCTAGGGCGGTATGACCGGGCCTCCTGGGTATTTATGCCCAATTTGCCCCCAACAGCTAGTTTTTCTTGTGGAGGCTATATAAGGAGCCTTGGGGGCTGGCATTTGGGTGTTGTTGACTTTGTTGAGCATTTGTGTAGTCTTGTGCATGTGTTGCATTCCCAAATTTGGTTCTTGAGCTAAAAGTGAGCTCTAATTGCATGTGTTGCAATTAGGAGAGGATTGAGAGCCTCTTGTACATGTGTTGCACTTGAGGAAAGCTTTGTGCATGTGTTGCACTCGGTGATTACCATTGTACATGTGTTGTACTTAGTGGAGCTCAAGCTAGAGGGCTTGACTTATTACTCTAGGTGTTTGCCGACACCTAGACGGCGTGTGGAGTTGTCGTGCGCGGTGATCTTCTCAAGGAGATTGTGAGAAGGCCTGCCAAGGTTGTGATGGTCGGAGGTCACCTACCCGGAGCGGGAAAGAGCTACCACTAGTGGAATCGAGGTGTGTGCTCAATTCGTAGAGCCGGTCCAAAGTGGTTTGGGCTAGCCTCAACGTGGATTAGGGGAGATCGACAAGTCTCCGAACACCACGGTAAAATATTGATGTGTCTCTTTGTGGTTGGTTGCAATTCTTATTTATATTGTTGCAATTTACATTCCTAGAATTAAATTGCTTATTGTATTTATGATTGCATATTCTTGTTAGAGACATAATTAGCTAGTGCATTTAGTGAGCCTAGTTGACTTAGGCTCAATTGTCAAAACCTTAGTTTATCACTTCCGCATTGATTTTTGTTTAGGTTTTGACATAAGGATAAATAGGCGAGATTTTAATTAATCTAGAAGAAATTTTTAAAGCCGCCTATTCACTCCCTCTAGTCGGCATCCTTGATCTTACATAGTGGTGCAGATGGAGACCATGCGGTTGCTGATCGCGCTTGCTGCACATGGCAACTGGGAGGCGCACCACACGGACATCAAATCGGCGTTCCTGAATGGCGACCTTACATGGCGACCTTACAGAAGAGGTCAATGTGCACCAACCACTCGATTTCATCGACATCGACAACGAGCACAAAGTGTTCAAGCTGCGCAAGGCACTGCACGAATTGCGGCAAGCACTGCGAGCTTGGAACGCAAAACTCGACAAGGCGTTGGTCTCGCTTGTCTTCAAGCGGAGCCCATTGGAGCATGCAGTATACCAGAGAGCTAGTAGAAGATCATTTCTACTGGTTGGCGTGTATGTCGACAACTTGATCATTACTGGATCCTACGTTGGTGACATTGCCGCGTTCAAGACCCAGATGCAACAACTGTTCATCATGAGCAACCTCGGACTCCTAAGCTACTACTTGGGGATCGAGGTGAAGCAAGGAATTGACGAGATTTCATTGTGCCAAAGCACCTACACGGGGAAGATCCTTGAGATTGCGGGCATGGTCGGGGTGCAATCCGTGCCACACACATATGGAGAATCGCCTGAAGCTAAGCAAGAAGGATGCCAGTGCTGCAGTGGACGCGACATAGTACCGAAGCATCGTAGGGAGCTTGTACTATCTTGTCAACACGAGGCCTGACATCGCTTACACGGTGGGCACCGTGAGAAGATTCATGGAGGTACCAGCGGCGCAACACTGGGCGAAAGTTAGGCAGATAATGCGCTACATCAAAGGGACGATCGGGTACAAGTGCTGCTACAAGAAGGCAGACACACTGGAGCCCGCACTGGTGGGTTTCAGTGATAGCGACCTCACCGGCAACGTCAATGACTGTAAAAGCACCACGGGAATTGCCTTTTTCCTCGGATCAACCATTATCACAAAGAGCTTCTCAAAAGCAAAAGGTCATCACACTCTCATCCTGAGAAGCGGAATACATTGCGGTGGTGACAGCGGTGTGCTAAGGTATCTGGTTGAGCCGGCTGTTGGGCGAGCTGTTAGGGCGCGAGCCAAATAAGCTGAAGCTTCTGGTACACAACAATGTTAGAATTTGGGATTAACTAAAACATTATCAACATGACCTAGCCTAAGCATGATCACCAAAAAAATCATAATGCGGAAATAAACATTAGAAACTAACCCAATGTTGAAGATGCCATTAGAGTTCTTGGTCGGTTGAAGACCTTGTGCATCGGTGATGCGCGATGAAGAGATGGGCGCCGAGATACACTCGGTGAAGGTGAAGGCTTTCGGTAGCTTCAGTGCCAAACCCAGATCGGATGAGTATATCAGAAGATGGCTAACTCAAGATTTTCTTATGTCTTTGAGTGCCGGCCTCTTCCTCTTTTTATTTGGCGCTAGCTATCGGGACCTAACCCAAATGCTGTTAAGAAGCTCCCGATCAGAGCGCTGTTAAGGTGACAATAAGGTGGGCCTGGCCCTAACAACCTTCGGTTCTTTAGCTCATGCCAGAGATCACAACTAACATTCTCCCACTTGATCGAAAGGCTAATGACATAAGTTCACATTCAACAGAACAACACACCAAGATAAAGTATTTTAGCAGTTAGTTTAAGCACCATTGCAACCCTAGTATCTATATTGCATCATTCTATCTCGATAGGATAATTACTTATTCTTAACGGGAGTTGGGTTTTATACTTATGGTTCTTTTGTGCAGTTTGTTTTCATTTGTCATCATATGCACATTAAAAAAGAGTGAAAACAAACTTTGTAATTTTCAAAGTCGAAGTTTTGAGATCTCAATTTGTCTCAGAAGTATAGGCTGTCAATAAGTCTTATGCCGGCACTAATTTTGAGACAAGCCTTTAACAGGAAATCATTAAACTAAACATGATGCATAAACTTATATATTAAACATCATACTCAATTTTTACAGGCTGAACATCAATAATTCGATCATGGATTACATCTTTCACAACGTCATGTGTTTGGCAGCACCACTTGACATGTTGTTACTCGAAGCAAAAATTGCACTCTTACATAATAAATTCCTAGATATAATCTTAAGTCAAAAATAAATTTTCTTATTCTTAAACCACAACAGCCTATTGTGGATTTCTCATTATCTAATAACCTTATGACATGCCACAAGTCTACTTGCATCATTAATGATACCTTAAGATATTGACTAGAGCCATTCCACAATATAGCTCTTTCTTCAAGGTTGAAGATTTGACTTGATGTGGATTTTTTAATATCAACACACCTTGCATAATCAGTGTCTGAATAACCCACAACTTTACGATTATCAGACTTCTTATATGTGAGCATGTAATCATTAGCACCTTGCCTATGATGCAAAGTTATCTTTAGTAGTTTTCCAGTGGTCCAGTCCTGGATTAATATTTGCCAAGTATCCCGGTAACAAACGTTAAATAAGGCCGTATACAAACTTAAGTATACATAATGTTCATGACAGCGGAACATAAGAAAAACATGAGAGACATCACCAAGACAATCTTAATTCCTAGAAGGAAATATTTGGGTCTTAAACATTAATGTCCCTATTATTGATAGTCCACAAGACATCATCTATATAAATAGTTAAGAGGTTAAATTTACTTTCACTGGTCTTAAGGTTAAAACTTAAGGTATCTTTATGTGAAGCTCGCATTATTCATAAACTCCAGAATCAACTGGAGGTGGAACTTTTAGAGACCAAGGATTGCTATTCTCTCGGACTATCGGCATTGGAACATAATGTTGATGATTGTCGTCAAGTATAGTTTACCTTGCCTCAAAGCTCCCACTAGAATCAATATTTCTATAACCTCAGTGGTTTACAAACTCAGTGGTACCCTTTAGTCTAGATGAAATCTTGACAATATCCCACGTATATAAGTGTCTTAATTTTCCTAGAGTGTAAGATATTGATATTAATTATCTTTAATCTTTCCATCCATTAAACTTATTGACAAGGAGAGTATCTTTAATAGATTAAGAAATTTGTTCATGGGGTTTATGTCTCACATAATGAAGCTTTTCTTTTCTCAATGAGACGTTCACTCTCCTACTCGAAATGTGGTAGAAGCAACCATGCCACAATTTCGATGAACTCTCATAAATATTTCACTTTTGGTGAAGCCAATAGAGTTAGCAACATACTTAATACTCCCCAAATAATTTATAAAAGTGTAAGCAAATTATCTTTCATAATGGGAACATAAGTTACATTATTAGGATGGAGGGTGAAAACATAACTTAGTACTGATGGAAAACTTCCAACAGCTTCAACATTAGCCTCCTATTCATTCTCTAAGGCTTCGCTTTAAACTTTCGTAGTCTTGAGGTAATATTGGCAGCATAAATGTAGTCTTCTATCTCAGTATTTAGCCAACTTTCTTTATGAATGCCCACATTCATGGGTACAATCATAGTTCACTTCTCATTCTTTATTATTGTTGTTACGTTCTTTATGAATGACCTAATGAAGTGAATTAGAAAGGCTCCAATAATTTTTCATATCCTAGCTCATTGACTTTGAGCACTCTTATGATCAGAATACTAGCAAGAACTTTTGAGGAGCTTCATAATGCTTTTCCATTATCGTCAGATAGTCATAATTTAACTGGAGGATTGCTCCTCCAGATTCTAAATTTTATGATCAAAAGGGACATTTGCTTAAATTGCTCCCACTAGTCATCAGAATATTGAATTCTTATCAATATATAAGTTATTAGATGCTTCTTCTAATGGGAGTCAATCATCAACATTATGTTTGTGTGCGTAATCAATAACCTCAAGAATAATATGCTAATAAATTACTCTATTTCTCATCAGGGTACTAGAAAATAGCCAAAGAACTTATGGCTGAATTGATAATAGGGATATAACACTGATTATTACTTAATATCCACAAAAATATGAATGATTGTTTGTCATGAAATTAACCCTACGCCGATCAGGTTAATAACATGCTAATGACAAAGCTTAACAATTCTAATTCGCTTCACCACTGGGCAAAAACGAAGAAGAAATTAACTTAAGGAAAGAAACACCAGTTCATCTTCGCATCACATTTTGGCAGAAAACAAAGAATAACTGGATTCAATAATGGGGATAGCAAATAATCACAAACAACGCTGGTCAGGTCAGTATGTAACCATGAGCCATAAAACGTAATCCTTAAATCAACATGAAGTCTCTAACAAAAACTTCTCATTGGTTCCATTTTGATTAAAGAAGTTATGGGAATAACACATGATTATAATCAACTTTGGTCGGAATATAACCGTGTGTCACAACATAATTCCAAAACATGACTATAGTTCCAAACCGTATCACCTTTGGGTACATAATGGAAAAGAACTTAATCTATGGGAATAGCACACAATTGCAAACAACTTTGGTCAGAATGCAATTATGGCCACAACATAATCCCAAAACTTCATTAAATCTCTAACTAAGACTTCTCGTTGGTTCCATCTTAATTAGAGATATGTTAATTATAATGTAGTCTTTATCATATAAAAGCTTGAAAAGACTCAATAACTTAGTTAATATGAGAATTAATTAAATGTCACATGACCCATAAAAGACGTTGATCAGTATATAGTCATGAAGCATTTAATTAATCATAATCACATTGTCTCAAAGTAGAATACATTAATAAGAGACAAAAGTAATCACATGATCAAAAATACTGAGCATTAGACATTAAGTACTTATTTGCGGAGGCGTAAACAATTAATAATTAGTGAGCAGTAAATTAAAAGCTAAATTGAAAATAAGGGAAAATTTTAAGCTCATAATTTAGGGCATAAGAAATTGTAACATATGAGAAAATATAAACAAATCAGGTAGTAACATAATACTTAACTAATCCCATCTTAGCTTATTCCAGAATGCACTAAAGCGTTATATGTGGCCTATCTGAGAAAATATCTATAAACCAGCTTAAACTTATGCCCAAAGATGGGCTCATAAATAATGCATGGCTTAGGATCTAAAACATTTCATCAGTGGGCAATAAATTTTGACAATTCATGATTATAAACAACTTTGGTCGAAATACAACCATGAAAATTCAACACTTAAGTATATTAATGTCCAAAACTTCGTTATAGTCCCAAATCAAAATTTCGCATTGGTTCTATTTTTTTTTATTTGAGACAAACTTAATCATAATAGGCCAAAAAATATTAACTAAATTTATGCATTCCTCAATTATCATAATTGCATCACTTAGGGCAGCTAAACATTAACCAAAAGGTGTATAAAATGATGCATTATTACTGGGCAATTGACATTAATTATTGCAGTGCATAATGAAGGACAACAGTAATCATAAGAAAATGCACTAAAATTAATTAAAGCCTAAAAATTAATTATTAAATTAATCATAACATTAATGACCAGGAAATAACAATTAAACAGTGCTTATTGCTAAAGTTAAAAGGCTGGAACAAATGGGCTAAATACCAGAATATTCGACCCAAAGCTAATGCGGCCCAGCAGCGCGTGCAGCCCGCGCGCACGAAAATGCAGCCCAGCCACCCCTTCGACCCATGCGACATGCGAGCCGGCCCAAAGACGGAGGCGCGGCGTCGGCCATGCGGCGGCGGCGGCTCGACGGCGAACGCGAAGCGTCGTCAGCGCCGATCCGAACGGATGGTCCAGATCGAGCGATATCAAAACAAAAAAAACGTGCGATGGCTGAGAAACCTAACCCTAATCCCTATATCACTTCCCTGCTCCGAAAAATCCAAACGGCGGCGACCGAGCGAGCGGACGCACTGGTGAAGCGGCGGCAACGGAGGCGCGCGCGGCGGATCGATGCCCCGCGCTGCTCAGCGAGGCGCATGCGTGGCGGCGAGCTAATGCCGCGCGGCACTAGCGAGGAGGCTGAAGGCCACAACACACGCGCGGGGTCGCACCCGCGGGCGAGGCAAAGGCTCGCGACGGCTAGCACGACAGCGGCGGGGACGACTACTACAAGAACGGTAAGCCCCGAAACCCCTTTTAGACATTAGGGTTCTTGATTGATGCATTTGGGATTTGGGGATAAACATGGGATTAGGGTTTCTTAATCTGTGATTTTTGGGTTCAGATTTGGGAACTAGGGTTCGGATCCCCTCCTTCTAGATGCTACCCGAGCCGAAAAGAACCATAAACCGACGAACAAGGACTAAACCGGGCAAAAACCGACATGAAAAAAAGGGAATCATACTAAGGCTAGGGAGGCTCTGATACCAAATGTTAGAATTTGGGATTAACTAAAACATTATCAACATGACCTAGCCTAAGCATGATCACCAAAAAAATCATAGTGAGGAAATAAACATTAAAAACTAACCCAATGTTGAAGACGCCATTAGAGTTCTTGGTCGGTTGAAGACCTTGTGCATCGGTGATGCGCGATGAAGAGATAGGCGCCGAGCTACACTCAGTGAAGGTGAAGACTTGGTAGCTTCAGCGCCAAACCCAGATCGGATGAGTATATCGGAAGATGGCTAACTCAAGATTTTCTTATGTCTTTGAGTGCCGGCCTCTTCCTCTTTTTATTTGGCGCTAGCTATCGGGACCTAACCCAAATGCTGTTAAGAAGCTCCCGATCAGAGCGCTGTTAAGGTGACAATAACTAGCCCTAACAACCTCCGGTTCTTTAGCTCATGCCAGAGATCACAACTAACAAACAAGTCAGCAATTGCATTAAGCAAGAACTCGGTGCACTACCAATGGAGTAAGCATATTGATACTCATTTTCATTTTATTCGTGAGTGCATCGACGATGGCAAAGTGAATGTCAAACATGTCAGCACCGATGAGCAACTGGTCAACATTCTAACCAAGGCGCTCGGGTGGGTCAAGTTCATTGAGACGAGGGAGAAGCTCAGCCTCGTAAAAGTAAAGTCAGAGCAACATGATTAGAGGATAATTTGTTAGACTTAATCCTCTTGCTAAGTTGAGTCCATAATTTCGAGTCCATCTCGATCCATGTGCACGTATATGGCAAGCTAAAGCTGAGTTTGATAGCCATACGTTTTCTAGCCAGTATGTGTGTCCGATTACATGTGTGTTTCGGATGAAAATTCTGCTATATAAGCAAGAGCTTTGTACTCTGATTTGTAAGCAAGCAAGCAACAAGCGAAGAGCTAATAAAAAGTATTGGTTGTGTTTTTACTTCTTCAACGTTTTTATTCCGGTTTTTGGTGTCCTGTACCAACAATATGATCCTTTGGATCGAAAAGAATGAAAAGTTGATATTGAATTTAGTGTACACAGCAGAGGGAATCTAACACACTATATATGTATATCACAACATCGAGCACATACAGAAGCATACACACAACTCAGATGATAAATTTGCAAGAATTAACCACACTCAGCTACTTCCTAGGGATCTTACGAATGAACGTCGCCACCAGATCTGGAAGGCCCTCATTAGGTTTGGGCATTCCCGGCCTTGCCCACTGAAAGCCTCAAACCATTCCATGAACATCGCCTGCTGCTGTGTCAATGTGAGTGTCAACAGCGCTTGCCCAATTCCTTCCTCCAGTGTCGTCAGGTTGAGACCCTTCGGACACCTCCTGAGCCAACCAAAATCTATCAGCATTGGCCCGAACCAGGCTTGAAATATGCTGAACCTTTTCTCCCCAGTACAGTGGAGCTTCCCACTCCCCATGGCAATAAAAATCGTGGCTGAAATCCGGCTAAGCTCGTAGCGTACCATCGGTGACACCCGTTCGTGCATACTAGCGAGGGTCTTCTGGTTGGCCCATAAAACCACAAATTCCTCTCCCATCTGTCTGTCTATTAGAATCTGCAGCAACCAGTTGAGGTTCTCGACTTGCTTGTAGATTCTCTCAAGTGGTCCTTTTCCAACTGAAATGGTTGTTTGGTCAGCAGGGCCCAGATCTGAGGCTTCTTCAAATAATTCCACCAGACAGTTCAGGCAAGAATGGCAGATACAGTAAATGCTCCTCTTGTCTAGATCTTTATCGCCCTTTATGCAGATAGGAGTCTTCGATAAGATACTATCCACTAGAGTCCGCAGCTCCTTCCGAGCATTATTGTTGGTCCCCTTTGTGATGGAATCTATGAGTTCAACTACCAGTTCTGCAGATGAGGTGGGTTTTTGTGGTTGTAACCTTGCTAGCAAATCTCGCCAGGCTGCTTCGTTGGAAGAATACTGAGAAAGCAAACTCTCAATTTTCTCCTCTTCTAGCTCACTCCATGGGACAGCCTCAAGATATTTTAGACATATTGCAACTCCTCTGTCAAACATAAGGGAGAAGGACACCTGAGAAATTTGTTGATGCAATAAGAAAAAAAAAGTTGAGAACAAGTTAAAATCAATTTAAATTTGGTGAGAAACATTAACAGAACATATAAAAGTATTAAAGCTAATGCAATAACTCTGTATAAAACTATTGAGTCTACATTCGCAAATGTTCCCTATTTGAAATTATATGCATTACTAGCACTTTTGAAGATCATATGAACGTATTTCAATAGTACATCTATGAGCAACATGATTGCTGCTGCAAGCCAATAGCAGGATATGTCACTTTTCAGTGTATACAAAAAACTGAGGAGCTCATCTTTTCAGTGCAATCCTTCTTTAATATACTGGCAACAATGACATCCCATCATACAACAGTGAAGATCCCAAGCATGAGGTAGACAGGTTACTTTCTTTACATGGAAGAATGGAATCTTACACTTTCTAAAAAAGTAGCTTCTAATAGGGCAATGATACCATGAGTGCAAAACAGTACATGCTATTATCATGTCTTCACCACGTGAAACTACGAAACTAAAGGAAGTGTATCTGTTATCATCCCAAAAATACTGCAATAGGTGTTCATTTGTCAAGAGAAGGTGTCCAAACCAGTGAGCAAACTGATGGAATTACCGTTTGAGTACTCGAGATAAGTACTCATGTTCTGAGGGATACATGATATAGGATATTGATCGTCCGATCAGATGGCTGCCTGCTAGCGTACAACTTGCAATTATTGCACTACTGCAGCAAATTCCATTGCCTGGCTTTTTAACATAGGAATCCACATAACACAAGCACTCCTTATTTTAATCCATGAGGGCAGGAACGGAAGATGGTTGAAACTTAACCAATCAGAGCACACTAGACCACATTATTAACATTTCAGTTAAGAAATGCAAATCAGCACCAACATAAGAGTTCAAGTATATCACAGTGTGTGATGAGCTATATGACAAGGTATTTAAGGAGTTCAATTACATTGTCTGTTTACCTAAGTTTACCACAACCTCACCCCAAGTGCCAGTAAGGATGTTTCTTTCTCTACAAGACTGCAACAATTTATAATCCTCTCGAAGTTACGTTCCAGTGACGTGACAAGGATAGTATTCCAAGGCCTCAATTAACTGAGAGCCAAACCCTATCTACCAATTCAGGCACCAACAACCAAATTAACTAGGAACGAAACATAATTCATAGCTCTAACTCATCAAATTAAATAAGAGTATTTCTCCCAGTTGGTCTGCCTTTATTCCCAATGACTCATAGAGTCCGACTGTTTAATTTCTTAAAACGGCTCCAACAAATTAAAGTTTCAAAAAGATCCATTCGTAATCACATTAACGTTATTAATTGTATGTCTAGCATGAAATATAAATTTCGATGGAGCAAATAGGAAAGTACTGAAAAATGTAGAAACAACAGTACGGCGAACACATAGAACAACTCAGGAAAAAAAAAGAAGTGTGATAGGTTTCAACAAATTGTGGAAATACAAATAAGTTCAATTAGGCATTAAAAACGAATAATAATGAAAGTTGGTATGGATTTGAATAATAACGAAAAGTCGGTATGAATTTAAATAATAACAAAAGATTGATAACAATTATCATATATACATAAAACAATAAGCGTACAAATAATGTAAGAATATTTTGACTTTTCTAAGCCCAGAACAGTTAAAAATAAAACATATAAAAGGAAATACGGCAACAAAAGTTGAAAAATAACATGAGAAGAAAACGGAAATTGACGAAAGAGAAAAACCCGAGTAAATATGAAAATAGTAGAAAATATATACAATGACAGACAAAATAGGAAGTGCCAACTTTAAAATTCATAAAATTAGAGTTGTTCGAAGAAAAAAAAAAAGAGGGTCAAACAACAAAACTAAAAAGATATGACATTTTGCGATTTACATTTTATTGTAAACAATATGTTCTTATTCTTTTTTGCTATGTTTTGTTTGTAGTTATGTCCCCTTTTCCTATTTTTGTTACAATTTACCAAATCGTGTGTCATTTTGGGATGTTTACCAAATATAGTTGTCCAAGGAATTCAGCATAGTTTTCCAAAAACTCAATGAACCAATAAAGAGAAACTAAAGTCAATATGAAACACACAGAAATATATGACGACCAAACGTAAAATTTACTCAACTACATAGCTCCAAAACTAAATTTGGGAGCGACCATTCTTTTAATCGAGTGGAATACAACGAATCACCCTGCAAATTGAAAATCATTCTCTATCCTGCCAATTAGATCATGAACAACCAAACCTCACCACCAAAGGAACAATATGAACAATTCGCACCTCATCAGAGTAACACACCAAAGCAAAATTTACAATCTTTCCTAAGCTTGGGCAATTCATTAACAAAATATAACTATAACGAACAAGTAAAGGAATAAAATTTGCGCACAAATCCACTAATAAAGTTGCAACATTTCTCCATTTCCACGAATTTAACAGTCAGATACTGAGATGCATCATGGTATCAGAGAGATCACCTCGAGCACACCGATGGCACGAGCCACGCCACCGCGGGCGAGCCGCCTCATCGCCGCGGCCTCGTCGTTGTCCTCCAACATCATCTCCAACGCTTCCCTGACAGCCTCCACCTCCACCTTTCCTTCCACCGCTACCTCGCCGCCGCAGCTTCCTCCCCCGAGAACCTTCGCCACCATCTTGCTCTCCCTGCGCACCCTCTCCACTTCCTTCACCTCCAAGATCACGCCTTTGGCCACCATCCTGAGCAGCAGCGTCCCCCTCGGCCTCTCCACTGCAGGTGGCAGCGGCAGCGGCGGCGGCGGTGGGGGCAAGGGAGGCGGCGGGCACTCGGTGACAGACGACAGCCGCGCGGAAGCATGCGCCGCGGTGGCAGAGGACGGGCCGTCTATTGGGGAGACGCGGCCGGGGGAGCGGATGCGGCGGGAGAGCGGGGCGGCCGGCTTGGCATGCGGTGGCGCTGGGAGGGGGCTCCGGCGGGCGGTGGAGAGGGGGTCGAGGCCGAAGGAGCAGCACCAGGGCTGGCGCCGCGGGGGCGGCTTGCGGTGGCTCTGGCGGCGGTGCGCCGCCGCCGCCAGCGAAGTGCTCGTCGTCGGCATTGGGCAGTGCCTCTCGGGTTGGCGTCTTGGAGGAGGCGGAAGCAAGGTAGAAGTATATTATGTAGGTGTGAGCTGTGTGAGGAGTTTATGCGGCGATGTTGGCTAGGCTGCACCACCAAGTGTCCCCCAAGGAGAGTCATACAACGGTTATATATATATATTTCAAAGAAAGTTTTGAACCTTATATTTGTATTTTTGTGGTATGGTTTAGTTCACCTTTTAGCGAAAATTCTTTTTAAATAAAGGTAAGTATTATGTGTTGATGTTTATCACTTAATCTATATGACATTGCGATATGTCCAAGTTAAATTTACTTGAATCATCTCCTTTCTTGTTTGTATCTCTATCTTGGGTGATACTCTAGGTTAGTTTTAGCTTGTAGGTGCTAATTCCAAACGAAGTATCTTCTTTTCTATGTATTTCTTTTACATTAATATAAATTATCTATAGTGTCTCAGTCTTTGTACATTAGCTTAGATGAATTTTTATACACTTGTATGTAGTGATGTTTATAAGGATTAGCATAGATACCCTCATGGAATGGGTGTTAAGATGCACGTTGTCTGACTCTTACTTGATTTCTCTGAGGAATGATGATAAGCTGTGAGAGGAAACACATGCGCTTTGACTCTATCTTAGTCTAATTTCATGGTCGATGGCGGGGTATTGAACAGAAATGGAGCGTTGCATCCAATCGATGATACCGTGATGAATTGGAAATGCACTGAAATTTGATTTGATGTGGGATGGAGAGAGAGCGCCAATTGTTGTTTATTTGTTATTGTCGTGGATGTGTTCGGTGAATTTGGAAATGACTGATCAAATATTTAGTGGACATGTGCGGCCTTTATAGCTTGAATTGTGAATGCCTTCACTATTGAAGTGTTCTATTCATTCAAGCGAGGTTCCTTCAGGCATTCCTAGATGATTTTATTGTTGCTAGAGCTGTAGCTAATGAAACAGGTGCATTCTTCTTTATGATCAATGGCCTAAAAATTATGTCAAAGCTAGCAGGAGAAAGTGAGCAATCTCAGAAAGGCATTTGAAGAAGCTGAGAAGAATGCACCATCTATCATTTTCATTGATGAGATCGATTCCTTTGACATTGGTGGAGTCTGTGTTAGTCTGCTTTGTGTCTATGATGTGTGATGCTGAGGTTGGATTTGTGGTCCATATATGTTTTGTAGCCCTTGTAGGGGAAATCATATTATGAATGGCGGACATTATTTCGCACAAGTTTGCATGTTTCCTCGCTTTTTGTAACTGCTTTGTACAATATCCATTTTGGAATCAAGGCACCTAGTTAGTGCTTGTTAGTAATCCCCACTTCTAGTCTGTTTATTTTGGTTTCGGAAGTCTCAGAATTAATGTTTGACTTAACTTTTTAAAAGGGGAATTTTATTTATGTTTGGAATTTCTGAATTCTGATGCATATACTGTGGAAGAGAAATTGAGTGAAGTTGCAACCCTTGATAGTATGATTACATGAAGTATTCAAATAGAATGAGTGACTGAGGCCTATTTTTCTTGCAAACTAACCCGAAATTGAGTGAAGTTGCAACCCTTGATAGTATGATTACATGAAGTATTCAAATAGAATGAGTGACTGAGGCCTATTTTTCTTGCAAACTAACCCTTATAATCGCCTAGTTAGATTGCTGCAATACACGGGCTTAACTGCAACCATGATTATGGTGCTCATATATCTGCCATTATCTGTGTCTGTAGCCTACTAATTTTCTTTACGATATTTTCTACTCTCTAGTATAAATGCGTCATGGGTATATGGTTAAAGCACTGAATCAAGGGAGCCTGCAAATATCTAGGATTTGTACTCTTCTCCACACTTTTGGGGATTGTTTCATGGGTACTTGAAACTCGATAGTGACATGGGCATAATTCAAACACTTTATGCTACTGCATGCAAATTTTTGGAATCAGAATCATGTGAAATCGAAGTGGTCATGAATCATGATAAATCAGATGCAAACTATAACTTCCTCCAACATACCTTTCTTGCTATTAAATTCTTTTGGCAAACCTCATTCTCTTTGATTTTCCCATGCAGAGATGAGAAGAAAGAAGAACCAGAGACACCCAAGTACCGAGATTGTGCTAAGGAGCGTCGTGAAGATCAAAACCCAGACTATGAACCTACAGAGCTTGGTTCATTTCATGCTGTGGCACCTCCTCGAACAGATTTGAGGTAACAGATCACTCGATTCATATGTTTGCACTTTCATTTTGTCTTCTTTTTATCATATTTTCTCCTGAATTTTATCTTCTTCAATCATTTATGCTATAAGGCTAGCAGATGCCCAAAAGATTTCAATTGAGAACAACAAATATCTTGGAGGTATGCAAGATGAGTGTGACAAGTTTATATATTTTTCCAAGAAAATGGTTTTTCATTTTGGGGAAAAAGTCCCTTTTGCTTGTCTGTTTGTTGTGTGAGGAGGCTATGTTACAATTGCAATAGTGATACCTCTTACGTTGATCTTGTATAGAAATATAGTGTTTATTAGAAATAAACCTTTGTTAAGCTGCTTGTTTTCAAGTTTATACTAATTTGGTGATCTCTTTGTTGCAGCGCTGACTGAACCTATTGATATGTAAGTCAAGGCCAACAAATAATTCTTACTTTGCCATTGCAAACAGCTAACATCGTTAGACTATTGCTATGGCATGCAAATGGTCCTGGATGTTATATTTTTATTTAAATGGTGGATGATTTTTCCACTATTAAGATATATATGTCTCCATTTTATTTGAGCCATGGGATGATTTTTTCGCTATTAAGATATATATGTCTCTATTTTATTTGTGCTATGGGCTCTTTCACTGGCAGTGGGGCTCGGGTTGGCATATCAATGAGAGACCAATGATGACACATTTCAATGGCGAAAAAGAACATTTAATTTTAAGAAAACTAGTTGAGTACCGTGCGTTACAACGGATCTCAAATTAACACAATATAAGTTATAAACTTAAAAAATATGTACAAGGTAATTATCCCTACACACGAAAATTTTATATATACTTTGCATCCAATCAACAAGTAACATAAAGTCTTATCACAAGCCACGTGCACTGACAATGAAATTATTTGCAGAAGATCTTAAGTAACATATGCATATTTTGCTCATATTTATGAACAAAAATCTCGCCAACTTTTGAGAGTGCGGGGAGGTGGATGGCAAAATCAGCACTACCACAAAATCCTTCTTTTATAATAATATCTATACTCCTTTATAATGCACCTAAGTAATTTTTCCTACGTCCACCCTAAATAATGCACCTCATTAGATATGGTCCAATGTTCGTGCACCAAGCAAAACGTCCCCAGAAACTTGCATTCATCAAAATGAACGTCTCAGATCTTTCCTCAGTTTTACTCACCCATATCCGATGGCCATTATTTAGTGTGTCTAATCATCCCTGTGACCCACAACAGACCTCCCCCAACTACATATTTGGAAGAAGAGCGAATCAAATAAGGAAATAAATAAGGAGGATCCGCATGCAAGGAAACTAGACTTGAATTTTTTACTGGCCAAAATTGTACGTACTACATATTTGGAAGGAGGATGAATCAAACAAGGAAATAAACAGGGAGGATCCGCATGCAAGGAAACAAGACTTGAATTTTTTATTGTCCTGGCATTGTGATTATATTTTTTTTTCTGAATATGACTCTTCTCGAGACCTTTTTACGGATCTAGCCCCATAAAGCCTAATTTCAGCGCACGGAGAGCGCTGAATTTTTGTTTTTATTTTTTATCTAAGGAACCAACGATGTGTGAGTCTTTGCTTAATTGTTTTCAATTTTTCTCATTGAACCAATGATCGCGAAAGCACTTGTTTAATTTTTATCTTTTTTCCTTGCGGATCCAATGGTCGGCGAGCGCATTTTATTTTTCCATATTTTTGAAATCATCCTGTGGACTCCACAATGCAGACCTTCTCTCACCTCCAAAGATCAACAAGGAAAAGGAAACAAACGTCTTGGAATCAAGGAAAAGGAAACAAACGTCTGAAAAGGAAAGGACCATACATTACGTCTTTGGGAAAAGGAAACGGGAGATGGGGCACGCGGTCGGAGAACGCAGTCCGCAATGGCTCCACTGCCGCCATCGGTGGCTTTGCCGACGCGGCGAGGTTCTTTGGTCACGACCTCGCGACCGCCGTGCCTCGACAAATTTATAATTTAAATTTTTTGAAAATAATTTTATTAAGTACAAAATAATCAAAAGTTTTTTGAGAATTTTTCTAGAATTTTTAACTAATGTGCTATCTTTTCAAAAATCCTTCTATATTTAAAAATATGAAGGCAACTCACTGTAGCTTCTTCTAGTGCAGCCTTGCACTGCAGAAGCTTCTTCTCTTCCCTCCTCCATTAAAGCAAGAAAGAAGCTCCAAAGCTCCATCAATCCCGCACCAAATCTCCTCTTTTCATCTATGGTGTTAATTCCCCAAATTTCGTGCTCTATTGCCAAAATTTCCTCTCAATCTGATTTGATCCAAAATTATGGTTTCCATAAATATGCTTGTTTCGGGGCTATAAAAGCCGGCGAGCTCTCCTCCACCCCATCGCATTGCGTAAATCCCCAAGTGCTCCCTCTTGTAAAGATCGCCGGATTTTGGAGGTAACCCAAGCCATCACCGTCATCTTTCCCGACGAAATTCACCGCAACCGTGACTCCTCCCCGCAGGCGCCGGTGCCGGCGATCTCGCCGCACCAGTGCCGACCCACTGCGACCGGCCGGCCACCCCTGGCCTTCCCTCCCCCTTGCGCTGGCCAAGCCCAGAGAGCACGCTGTGCTCTCTGTGGAAGCTCAAAAAAATAATCTAAAATCAGAAAATTCTTTTTTCTTTCTCTTTCTTGATTTAAAATCTTTTGGGAGCCCGTTTTCGCCCATTCGACCTCCATTTAGTTCCGTTTTCTTTCTAAATTCATTTAAAATTCTAAATTTCTCTTTTATTATTAAGTGTTGTATTCATACTTATCTTCTCATTTAATTGATAAGCGGGTGTACTGCCGTCGTAGCGTTAGCACATGCACTATACTAGTAAAGATAAATGAGAGAGACAAATGATGACGCATCTCAAAGGCAAAAAAGAACATTTACTTTCAAGAAAATGAACTCTCTGCCGTCTACATTCTACGCTATATCACACTCAATTCATATATAAATGCAAGGACTCCAAGATATACAACTTTGACTAATAAATATGTTGATAGAAAATATAATTTTGTGATAATAATTTTATGACGAGACTGACATTTTTACACACCAACAAGGCCTCCAAGACATACAGCTTTGACTAATTATTTCGATCATACCGTGTTGATAGAAATGTGAAATATATTTACGACTAATCTACCAATACTATTAATTTTCATGTAATCAACTTAATATTTTTAAGCTATGCTAATACTTTAAGTTAGAAAAGTTTAATTGCTTGGTCTCGGTGACCACATCTATTACGTTATTTCGGAATGGAAAAAAAGAACACGGTAGGAGGTGGAACGGTGGAGATGCATGCATGTAACATCGGTTATGCATGATGGGGTGTGCGGAGCATTTTGGTTTCGTGACGTGCTAATAAATAAGCCTACAGGAAAAGCGGGAAGCAAAGTTGCCGTTGCAGGTTTTGTGGGCAACGGCATGATTATCTCTCTCTCTCCTCTCGACCCCTACCCCTTCTTAAGCGGCAAAGCTTTCGTGTAATCTCTCTACTAGAGAGTTATTATTATTTTTTTACCGTTGCCGCCTACTCCCATGGTTAATTTCTCATATGAGTCGCTCTGCTTTTCGTGTAAACAAACTGATAAATGACCTTTGCAAATGAAGTTTACTAGCGGGATGACTGTAAACCGTCTTAAACAGAACTTTCCTTTTCTTTTAGGACTTGAAAATAGGTACTTTAAAGAATTCTAGATAAATCATGATAGGATTAGCATTACTATTTTCTTTTGGACTATGATTTCTGATTGCTTTCGAGGAGGACTAAGGGGCCTGTGTAGGGGTGGGTATTCGGTTTTTTGATCTAATTGGTTCGGTTTTGTCGGTTTTAAAATAATTCGGTTTTTGGAAATTAGCTACCGAATTTCTCGGTTCAAAATGAAAAACTGAACCGAATTAACCGAAATATTTCAGTTCGGTTAATTCGGTTAACCGAAATATGAATAAACACTAGGTAGATTAGATTTAGTCCTTCTCATATCGCAACACAGAGTAGAGATAAACCTACATAATAATTCATAGGTCATTACAGTATAAGCACAATAAAACATATGAATATACTAAACATATGCATAAATGTGTTAGAATATGAGAATTGTTTAGTGGTTTTAGGAAGAACATTATAAAAGTAGTATTATATATGGGCTATTCGGTTATTTCGGTTTTTGGAAACGAAAAACCGAACCGAACACCGAATTATACCAAAACAAAATCAGAATCGAAAACCGAAAAAACCGAAAAAATCTATTAATTTGGTCCGTAATTCGGTTTTAGTTTAAAAATACCCACCCCTAAGCCTATGTAAACCCATGGGGTGATCATAGAGACCTAAGCAGCCACCAACCAACACTACTACAGAATGGTACATCACTATCGCTTCATCTGTGTCGGTTCTTAAGTTTTTTGGAAGAAACGATTGTGATAGATGACTTAGGAGAGGCATTAATCATAATCACTATCGGTTCTCAGGTTAGAAGTGATAGTGATGTAGCACTGGGAACATTACAATCGGTTCTTATGCGAGAAGTGATAGTGATGTGCATTATCATCACTATCGGTTTTCATATAAGAAGCGATAGTGATGAAGACGCATACACATCACTATCGGTTCTTATTTAAGCGATAGTGATGATATCGCACATCACTATCGCTTCTCACAAAAGAACCGATAGTGATAATCACTATCGGTTCTTTTGTGAGAAGCGATAGTGATGTGCGATTATCATCACTATCGCTTCTTAAATAAGAACCGATAGTGATGTGTACGTCTTCATCACTATCGCGTTTTATGTGGGAACCGATTGTGATGACTATGATAATCACTATCGCTTGTCTTGTAAGAACCGATCGTGATGTGCAGATGATCACATCACTATCGCTTTTATATGAGAACCGATAGTGATGTACCTCGTTAGGTTATTTATACCACTGAATGAACTCTTCTCTCGTTATTGTTCCAGAGGAGGTTTCTCGCCGCCACCGTAAAAAAATAGCTCATATTCTGTGGTTGGAAGCAATACTTGGGTGAGAAAATTTGAAATCCTCAAGGGTGGGTGTTAAGAGGGTAAATTTGAAGCCCTAACTTGAGGAGATTTCCCCTCATTTTGCATAATTTGTGGTTTTCTTCAAAATGTGAGCATTCCTTCAAACCCCTTTAATTTTGCACTATGTAATTTTGATATGTCGCGAAGAAAGTTTAGATTGCACTGGTATTGTGTATATCCTATCAGATTTCACACCCTTTATTCACAAGCATGTACACATGTATTTAATTATCTTAATTTGTAGTGCTTTGATGTTAATATGGAATTATTATTGCTGTCACCTGATGAATGCTAGAGTTTAGGGTGCGGAACCTACGTCTCCCGTTCGAGGATGCTTGTTTATAAATATACCGAACGAAATGGCATATTTATAAGCGAGCAGTCTCGAATTGTCCACGTTCTTTGGACAGTTCGAGGATATGTGCTTCGAGCAAGTTCCTGAGCTATGTTGTACAACTGCAGAGTAGAGATTTCGGTAGCGTCTCCCTGATATTCTCCAGATACACACCCCTCTTGACCTGTTGTCGAGACGTGTATATGGAGAATAGCGGGGAGATGCTGCCGAAATTTTCTCTGGAGTTGTACAACGGCTTAGCAACTTGTCGGAACCACATATCCTCGAATGGGATTAGGACCAAACCTATTTAGAGATTAGGAGTCATCGTTGATACCCTTGTATTGTTTCGTTGTAGTCAAAAGATCATGAGGCTCTTGCACTATATAATTAGATTGTTTGATATCATTGTTCATGTTAAAAATGTATGTCTCTTATCTAGGAAATTGGAAGCTCTAAACCAGGGAAGAATCTAGGTATCGATCGGAGTACATATTTCATATATGTTGCAGAAATTGTCATCTATTTTGCAAAGGTAATATTAATCAAATGATGTCTCAATATTTCAAATAGCTAGCTTTCTTTGTCGCTCCGTTTGTGCATAGTTTATTGGGTGAAGTTTAATTGCAGATGAACCGTAAGGAATGGATGTATGCAAAAGTCGTGTGAGTCTTTGAATTTGGAGGGTGTTAAGGAGTTCAAAAAATTGCCAAGAGGACATGGTGAGGAGAGGTGTAAACTTCATATATTGTCCTTGCATTGATTGCACCAATCGAGAAGATTTAACAACTCACTCAAATTGAGGACCACCGATTCGACGTGGCCGTGAGGAATTACACGTGTTGGATCCATCACGGGAGACAGTAGTATCCTGCCGGTATGCAATGAAGACACGGTGGAACCGGATGATGAGTTGCAGTTTGATATGTTTGAGGAGGAGAATTTGGAGCAAATGTTGCGGGATGTGGAGGCTAATTACACAGAAAGAGAGTTTGGAAAGTTTAAAAGCTTGATGGAAGACGATGCGAAACCACTGCTCACAAAGTTGCAAAGCGAGAATACACCAAGTTAGGTTCGGTCCTTGCATTGTTCGAATCAAGGCAAAACACCGTTGGATGATACAAGTTTCAATGCACTTCTAGTTCTTCTATCGGATCCGCTCGAGGGAAACGAGTTGCCAACAAGCATTTATGAAGCGAAGAAGCTACTATGTCCCATGGGAATGGAAATAGAAAGGTTACATGCATGTCCAAATGATTGCATCTTGTACCGTAACGCACATCAGGAGCTGCACATTTGTCCAGTTTGCGGTGTGCCTCGGTACAAACAAAAGGAGAAGCGTAACGACAAGAAGCGTAAGAGCCGGGGCAACGAGGGTGAAGAGGTCACTAAAGGTGCACCGGCCAAGGTATTGTGGTACTTGCCCATCATTCCCCGTCTGGAGAGGTTGTTTGCAAATCCTAGAGAAGCAAAATTATTGCGTTGGCATTATGAGTCTCGAAAGGAAGATGGCAAGTCGAGACACCACGATTCGGCTCAATGGAGAAACATCGATTGGAAACATGAGGAGTTTGGTGCCGAAATGAGGAACATAAGATTTGGATTGAGTACCGATGGAATGAATCCGTTTGGTAACATGAGCGATCGTCACAAAGACGTGGCGGTTCATTGTGTATCTACAACCTCCTCCTTGGTTGTGCATGAAGCGGAAGTATATCATGATGTCGTTGCTAATCTCGGGACCCAAACAGTAGGAAATGATATTGATGTGTACCTCGCTCCATTGATCGAGGATTTGGTAAAATTGTGGAATGACAGGTCATTGTGTGGGATGCGTCTGAAGAGAGCATTTCACCCTACGGGCTATGGTATTTTGCACCATAAATGATTTCGGCTCTTGGTAATTTGGCTACTCTGATCTGAAAGGAGCAAAAGCGTGTCCTATTTGTGAAGAGGAGACCGAGAGCCTATGGCTGCCCAATTCCAAGAAAGCGTGTATATGGGTCACCGTAGGCTTCTACCTCAAGTCATCGATACCGTAAGATGGATGACAAATTTGATGGGAAGAGGAAGTCCGTTCGCACCGCATGACCTATGAGTGGAAGGCAAGTATATTCACGTGTAGAGGATATCGATGTTGAGACGAAAGAGCCGAATCTGTTCGTTCTAGGACCATTTGGAAGAAGTGGTCAATATTTTGGGACTTACCGTCATGGAAGGAGTTAGATGTTCGGCATTGTATTGATGTCATGCACGTTGAGAAGAATGTCTGCGACAATTTGGTTGGTATCCTGCTGAACATACCTGGAAAGACAAAGGATGGTGTGAATGCTCGTCGCGACATGGCCTACATGGGAATCAGGCCCAGGCTTGCAGTGATAGAGGAGGATGGAAAAGGTCCGTATATGCCCGCTGCATGCTACACCCTGTCCAAGAAGGAGAAAGAGGACCTTTGCAAATGTCTCTATGGTATTAAAGTTCCATCCGCTACTCATGAACATTAAGAAGCTTGTGTCCTTGGATGATTTGAAGTTGTTGGGCATGAAGTCCCATGATTGCCATGTCTTGATGACCCAAATGCTCCCAGTTGCAATAAGAAATATTCTGCCAGAGGATGTCAGGTTTGCAATCACGAAGCTGTGTTACTTCTTCAATGCGATCTCTGCGCAGTTATTGACCCGACGTGCTAGACAACTTGCAGAGTGAGGTGGTGCAGACTCTATGTCAGCTTGAGATGCATTTCCCACCGTCGTTCTTCGATGTCATGGTCCACCTTGTTGTTCACCTCGTTAGAGAGATTAAGATATGTGGACCGGCATTCCTACGTTATATGTACCCGTTCGAGAGGTACATGGGTATATTAAAATCCTACGTGAGAAATCGGTCGAAGCCTGAGGGTAGTATTGTGGAAGGTTATGGTACTGAAGAGGTTATTGAGTTCTGCGTGGACTATCTCGGGAAAAGACAAGCAATCGGTGTTCCTCTATCTCGCCATGAGGGCAGACTTGCTGGCAAAGGAACCGTTGGATCGAAACTAACGAGGCCACGGTTTGATATGTATTGCAAAGCGCATCGGCGATCTTGCAAAGCAGAGCGCAGAAGTTGCAGGTACATCGAGCAAAGACAAGTCGATATTACGGAAGAGAATCCACAAATGGATGAGCTTTCCATCATGCGAGAACACAACGATAGATTTCTCACATGGTTCAAACAAAGGGCGGAGGTCTCTGTTAGTGAGACTATCAAATGGTTGGCTGACGGACCTAGATTTAATGTACAGACATGGTAGGGGTACGATATTAATGGGTACACCTTTTACATCGAAAGTCGGGCGAAGAGTCTTGTTCAAAAGCAGTGGTGTAAGCATAGATGCTTTTTCCGATGAACATCACTCAAAGGAGGATTCTCAATGGCAATGAACTCTTACTTGGGTGATCAAGAAATTTGGGAGCTCGACACGGAATATACCAAATTCCATTGTTCCGATGTAAGTGGGTGGGACTCCTACATGGAGTGAAGGTCGACAAGAGAGGTTTTACTCTTGTGGATCTCAACAGACTCGCCTATAAAGATGACCCATTCGTACTTGCGAAGCAAGCAAATCAGGTCTTCTATGTGCGTGATTCGGCCAATCCGAGGTTGCACGTCGTTCTTCATGGCAAGCGGCGGATCGTTGGAGTCGAAAATGTCATAGATGAAGAAGAATACGGTCAATTTGATGAAATACCTCCGTTTGCGGATGGGGCCTGTCTTAGTGGCGACGATGACACACATGGAAGAAATTACATGCGTGTAGATCATCAGGAAGGGTTGTATTGTAAATAAATGGACTATTATAATGTTTGTTGCTAATCTCATTGTTGTATTATGTATGTCAAATAGTTTGCAATGCTTTCGAAGTAAAAATCCATGGTGAATTGCTGTTGGAGGCTTTGATGGAAATGCAATGTCCCTTTTTGCCTGCACTTTGTGCCATATGTTTTGAAAGAAAATTCTATTTGACGAAATTATTGTTGGGAAAGCTTGTAAATAGTCAAAATATCATTTATGGAAATTATCGTGCAATTCCGGATTAATTTGAAAAGTTTTGACTTTTCTACACTTTACGCACAAGTCATGTCTACGAAATGAATTTTGGCATATTTCTTGAACGAGGTCGCTTTTTCCCAAAATTCTTTTATGAAAAGATTTGCAGTATCCCGAAATATGTTTCTGCAAAATTCCTAATAATTTCAACAACGAACGAAAATGTTATGGCATTTTCTCTCTCTGATGAAATGCTGAAAATTCAGAACTTGCAGTATTCTGAAAAGGGAATAGTGCAATGAACTACATTTGTGTCGGTTTTCTTTAAAAAAGTGATACGGATATTGAGCTTATCAGTGTCGGTTTTCCTAAAATAAGCGATACTGATTACTATACACATCTGTGTCGGTTTTTTACAATAAGCGTATCGATGACTATAAACATCCGTGTCGGTTTTGTGTGAAAAGCGATATCGATGTTGATTTACACATATGTGTCGGTTATTGTAAAAAACGACATCAAGATTCACACATACGTGTCGTTTTTTTAAAATAAGCGATACTGATGACTATAAATATCTGTGTCGGCTTTGTGTGAAAAAGCGTATCGATGTTGATTTACACATCGTGTCGGTTATTGTAAAAACGACATCGAAGATTGAAACATCCGTGTCGGTTTTATTCAAGAAACGACACGGATATGTATATTATCGATCGGTTTTCCTAAAAACGACAGCGATGACCCCGCCATTTATTTCCCCGCCAAGTCGATTGGTAGCGCGCGGCATACTCTCATTAACCTAGCGAAGCCGCCCTCCTGCCCCGCCGCCCGCCACGCCATACCCGTTGCCCGCCGCCTCGCCCGCCGCCTCGCCCGACCGACCGCCCTCGCCCGACGCCCACCCGACGCCCGTCGACCGCCCGACTTCGACGCCCGACCTGCCCGACGACTCGCCGCCTCGCCCGCCACCCCGCGCCCCTCGGCCCGCCCGACGACCGGCCGCCCCAGCCCCGACGCTCCTCCCGAGGCCCGCCGACCCGCCCGACTCCCGACGCCCCTCGACCTGCCCCGACGACTCGCCGCCCGCCCGCCACCCGGCGCCCTCCGACCGCCCGACGACCGGCCGCCCGTCCCGACGCCTGCGACTGACGCTCTATCTTGGTAACTTTCTAAACCATCCTTTCTTCGCATGTGAGTTGGCTTGATATTCCTCACTGGTAACACAAGATGAAATCAACAAGCTAGTTTCTAGCAAGATATAACTTCCAAACAGGTTGATTTTCTTTGCAATAGAGTATGAATTTGAATAGTAACACTAAAGGGTAGAAAGATCACTTGTAAGGGTATAGAACAATCACAAGGTTATACTTTCACACTAGCGTATGAATGGGACACGAGAAAAACACAACTCCTATTCAAAGATTAAGGGCATACAGAGGCGTAATGTGGAAATTACAGACGGTTTACCATGCCCACACATAACACAAATTGTCAAAAGTGCGAATGGTAACCATTTTAGTGATATATTATTTAACGTCAGTCTAAAACAAGATTCATAATCGAGAGTTTGATAACCAACAATGCCAAGCACTTGTGGTAGAAATTTTTAATTTTCATAATCAACTTGCATAATTGCGTTGTGTAGTTTGTCACTCCTAAGGAGGAAAATTTTAAGAATGACCAAGAGATGTAGTGCCGTTTCTTATAGTTGATAAAGAAAAGAACCAATCTTGATTATTACAAGGAAAATGCAGAGAGCAACAAAAATGGAAATAAATGTGTTGTGGGAAGCCCTTGCGCACTTTCCCGATGGCAATCAAGCTTGTTTCGCACATTATATATGGAAGGTTTCACTGGGCATCATTCAGTGGAGAATATGTACAAGTACACTAGAATTGCAGTATGTACATTATTGTCCTTACGACAAAGTTACAGAACAAGAAAATTATTTCTCTAATTCAAGTTTGAGAGCAAACATTTCTGAGTTCAAATTTCACAATGCATGCTTTCATCATCTACTGCAAATACAAGAATATGATCTACATGTTATTATTGTTACTGTAATATGATCTACGTTAGAGTTAAAAATGCGTAACCTACGTCTCCCATTCGAGAGTGCTTGTTTATGAATATGCCATTTCGTCACATTCATAAGCAAGCATTCTCGAATTGTCCACGTTTTTTGGACAGTTCGAGGATATGTGGTTCGGGCAAGTTCCTGAGCTGTTGTACAACTGCAGAGTAGATTTCGGTAGCATCTCTCACGGTGTTCTCCGGGTATACACCCCTCTTGACCTGTTGTCGAGACGTATACCTGGAGAACAGCTGGGAGATGCTGCCAAAATCTACTCTGCAGTTGTACAACGGCTTAGGAACTTGCTCGAACCACATATCCTCGAATGGGATTAGACCAAACCTATTTAGAGAGTAGGGGTTATCGTTGGTACGTATTTAGGTGATCAACAGATAAACTTTTTTGAAGATCGCTCGCTCATTTGTTACTCTCTTGAAATATGCTAGAACAGTTACATCTTATTACTTATCTATTCACTATTGCTTTACATGATTTATTGTCAAGTTCACAAAATAGGTACTAATTGCTTTCTCTCATGTCAAATATATGACCTTATCATATTAGAAAACTCAAAATGTCACAATTAGAGAGCATCGGTTCCTCGCTGCATGACAGTAGAAGGTGCTCCCGAGGGCCGAGCCAAGTTCCAAATGTTGAGAGGCCGAGTAAGGTGAGGAAGGCCCGAGGACCGAACAAAGGGGCCACAGGAGAACACCGCAGTTCTCCACTTCAATGCCACGGGGTCCTGCAGGCCCTCCCAAGTACAAGGGGCGATACTGCTCATTCCTCGGTCAATTGGAGAGAGAGAGTGCCCATAACGATTAAAGATTGGAGGAAGGAAGTCACGAGCGTAAGAATCGATCGTGGGAGGAGGTTAAGGGCAAGTGGATTATAGAGGAGGAAGATGAACGCAACGCGAGACGCAGACGCCTTGAAGAGGATGGGTGTGGCCTTGAGGCACTTCAGGGTCCTCATGCACAGTGAGTACGTACTGAAAGGTCGTACACCATTCGAGAGGTATCCGTTCGTTACTACAGATGTTTGGGTGGAGTTCACGACGACGAAGGGTACGCCCAAGGCGAGCGGCTAGAGAGAGGAATACCGCTATCCAGAGGCACAACACGCACCCGCACCACCTCGGTACAGCGGCTATGAGGGGAAGAAGGCAGAGTGGGTGCGACTAGCCGAGGAGTGCGCGAACTCCGGGACGACGATGCCTTACTCCCACATATGTGAGGAACGGGCACGCAATTGGGTATTAGCGAGGACAAAGAAAACCCCCGACGGCGGCTTGTAGTCGCAAACCCGCCATCACAAGACGCGTCGTCTCGCCATCGTAAGACATCCGACTTAGTACATTGCGGTTGGCCTAGCTTGTTGTATTTGGATCTAATTCGCACTCGCTTATTGCGGGAGGAGGTAAGCCACGGAAAGAGCAGGGACCTTCGAGAGCCAAGGGTCGAAGGATATCCTATCGTCGCGATCGGAAGCCCGATCATAAGGGCCGGGTGCTCGCGCAGGTCGGGGCATACGAGAAGTCCTACTTCCAAGATGACGTTTGAGTGCTAGATCAAGATCATGGGAGGCACGCGCGAGCCTCAAGGAGACGCCAGGAGCGGTGAGGAGGAGATCAAGGATGAGATGAGGGGAGATGATGGCACGTGAAGATGAGATAAGGGCTGAGATGATGGCACGTGAGGAGCGCTGAGGTCCGAGATGATGGCAATGATCTCCCAGTCGAGCAGTAATCCTCACCTCTTGTAGAGAAGCTCGTGCCCGACCTAGCAATTTGTGGTTCCAAAAATGATAAGACCGATCCCCATCCAAGGTAATAATTAATTTTTCCTAAATTAAATCTACAAGTGTAACTCCCACAATGTTTCTCCTCAAGTTGCGTACATCTTGCAGGCCCTCGCTAAGTGCCTACCACCACCCCGACGGAGGATGGATTTCGTCGAGGTCGCACGCGGGTTGCATTTCCGCAAGGAGACCGACATCGTGCATGGTCACCTTTGGGAAGGGCTACATGAGGGTGCGGTGGACTACGCCCACGAACACTTCTTATCACATGTGCTCGAGTTCCCCAACGAAGATATCAAGACTCTCGGGCAAGCACGCATGTCGCTCATCAAGTGGCCCACGACGGGTGTCATATGGTCAAGGTAAAAATCCCCGCGTCTTCTCTACCATTCCAAAGAGTATCGCAATAAGTTAAATATGCGCGTGCTTTGTAGGTTCCTACCGCACTGCTGTGCTTACTCGTGCTCTCGATTCTGCTCCCACCACCGTGATGAGTCCTACACGAGTGCAGAGCTCACGTGTAAAAGGACAAGCACGACACCAAGTAACCACAAGAGGCCTCGAGACTCCTTCCGCCAAGAAGGCAAAGTCGATAAAGGCCACAAAGCCCCTTGAGGTACTTGAAAAGCCAACTACCCTCACCTCAAGACTCCTTCGCCCAGAAGAAAAGTCAAGACAGCCACGACATCCCTTATGATTTTAAGGCCTACGACATGGAAAGCCCCCGCTGCATCCAACGAACTAAATGGTCTAGGCGGTGGACTCGCAAGCTCCATGGATGGTATATTGATAAGGTGAATGAGGAAGAGCGCCGAGTTGACTTCAATGTGATGTATAAAGGGTACATTTCCACCGTGACGAGAATGGGATATTCCTGCCGCTTTGAGGATCTGTTTCTTGTGTACCAATTAAAAGCCGTCGATATTTCTACTTTACGATCTTGGACGCTGTGAGTATCGCACCATACAACATGAGTCGACTTTTATAGGATTTTGCATTATGTTTTCTAATATCAACACGAGTTGCGTGGCAATGAGACAATGAGCCGTGATTTAATCTAAACCAAGTTGGGTTGCTGACCCGAGCTAGTGTCTGCGATCACGGCTAGGATACATCCGTGTTTATTGTCTGGCTACGCCAAGAGGGTATTGCATAACGAGTCGACGAAGGACTTCGTTGTAATACCGCATCACGAGGAGTAAGTAGTACAAACCCTTCAATTACTTGTACGCACTTAAACCGTATGCGAACTTATTTCCTTGCACTACATTCCATTTAATAAGCAACCATTGGGTTCTACTCGTCCTCGTCCGAGTGAAAACACATCTATATTTTTAACTCAATCAAGAAGAGACCGATGGCCTACGCGATCAAGTGTCCTTTGCGTATAAGTACATTACCGTAACCTAACACTTTATGAATTTAACTATATTTTTTTACTCAATGGCATCTCTCCAATATATGTAGGGTTTCTCGGACTATGTCGATGAAGGAGGGTCACACAATAACAAAAAGGGCAAGACACTGGAGTATAAGAAATTCACGGTACAAGTGCCTAGCATATATACGCTTAATTTTTTGACATCTAATCTTCGTGTGTTAATTTCTTTTCTCTCTTCACGTTGTCATCAATGTGGCAGCGATGACTGTGCGGCTTCTATGTCATGCAACACATGTTGGTTGTGGTCGTGCTCACACCTTTTTCCTAAGGTATATGTACATGCATACTTAGCCTTTCACATACAAATTTTGAAACTTAAATTCATGCACTCATTTATGTTTTGCAGATGATCAATATCCCCGAGAAGAGCTTAGACAGCAAAGCACTCAACAATTTACGAGATCACTTATGCCAATGGTGCTGGTTAGAAGTTATATCGAGGACGGTAGGTTTAGAGATCCTGAAGCGTCCTACTAGTCCATATGGAAACAATATTAATTGTATATGTCAATGTGATATATATGCACGTGTACTGATTGTTAAGCATGTTTGTGTTTGTATGTTGTGAACGAATGGACTATATGTATTGCAATTTACGTATTCGTGTTCTGTGAATGTGATATGTGCATTCTGTGTTATGTATTGTCAATGTGATATATATATGCCCAATGTTAATATGTGTGTTATTTTGGATAATATGCAAAATTGAAACACCCCCATGAGGGTCATCAGAATCGGTTCTTATGAGGAACTGATTGTGATGACCTCTCATCAGAATCGGTTCTTTTAAGAAAGCGATTGTGATGACCACATTAGTAGAATCGGTTCTTTTACGGAAGCGATAGTGATAACCATACCATTACAATCGGTTCTTGGAATAAAGCGATTGTGATGATACATTATTAGAATCGGTTCTTTAAAGGAAGCGATTTCGATGACCTCATTAGAATCGGTTCTTTTTCGGAACCGATTCTGATAACGTGGTTATCAGAATCGGTTCTACAAAAGAACCGATTCTAATGAGGGGGTCATCAGAATCGGTTCTTTAAAGGAAGCGATTCTGATGACCCCCTCATTAGAATCGGTTCTTTTGCGAAACCGATTCTGATAACGTGGTTATCAGAATCGGTTCGGCAAAAGAACCGATTCTAATGTGGGGATCATCAGAATCGCTTCCTTTAAAGAACCGATTCTGATGACCCTTTATCAGAATCGGTTATTAGAAAAAACCGATTGTGATAATGTGTTCATCAGAATCGGTTTGATCTAAGAACCGATTCTAATGAGGATTTATCACAATCCGGGTAAAACCGACTGTGATAACTCCACCTCATCACTATCCAAAGACTTCGTATCGCCACTTGAACCGATTGTAATGACAAAAAAGAACTGATTCTGATGTACAATTCTGTAGTAGTGCAACTCATTCAAAGCAAGATGTGTGCTAGAGAATTAGATTGTATGTTATTTTTAGCACTAGATTCTTTTACATGGCAAGGATCGAATGGTCCTAAAAGGTTCAAGAGGTTGTCAGAGAGCAATAATAATCTCTTGCACTCTTTCGAGATTATGCTTAAAGACTTTGCGGTCGGCTTCGCTAAATCTTTTTTCTCTCTTGTTGTGGTTATTTCAACGTTGTTATTTTGATTCTCTCTACAAGATTTATCTTCTTCGTTCTTGATCTCACAAAACTCTGATCCGATCTAGGAACTACTGCATATAAGAAGAGGTATGAGAGCCTAACAATGCAAGATAGAGCTTTCACCATTAGCACGCAGGGAGATATGTTTTATATATCAAGTGTTTAAGTACCAAAGATATTAGCACAAGAATTACATTGCATGGATGGAAATGACAGGAAGAAGTTTAGGAAAACTTAGCACAAAAAAAGTTTAGAGCCCGTGACCGAGCGCACGGCCAGCACGCGCCGCAATCACCGGCGTTACACCACCAGAAAGCAATGGTTTTGCCAAGCCTTACCCGATTGGTTATGCATGGTTTGGTTAGGGCTAGCCCTCTAAACTAATCACATGACCAATTATCATTAACTAAACATTCCAACCATCACATCGTACCTTATATTATCATGCTTCTCTCACTCTCTCTCTACCAAACGTTTTATTCCAAAGTAATGTCACGCGGCCGAGCCAAACAATATAATGGTGGTTAGGCACCTCCAATTAAGCTTTGCTCGCGGTCATGAAGGCTAAACAAATACGACTGATCCTCTGCGGCCATGAAGGCAACAAGGATTATATTGCAGCCGACCAAACAGTGGTTAGCCTCCTGCAATTAAGCATTGCTTAATTGGTTGGTTATGGTTGGAGAGATTTGCCAGCTAGCTAGCTGGTTTTAGCAACGGCAGCAATCACCATGCGTATTATTGTAAGTTGCATACCCAACTCCTACCTTATTTAGTATTATCACGCCTATTTGATTTTTTGCACGATTATAGAAACACAGGATTAGGAAAAACATAGCAATAGAATAGGATTGCATGTACAAAACAAAAGATTGGAAAACACATAAATTTTATAGGATTGGACAAGCTCACCACCACTACAAAGTCCTTTTATAACAGTAATTTTATCTGCTTTTAGTCTAACTAAGCACTAATTTTCCCATCTCAATCGTTAAATCAAAATCCAGCTATCCTGGACGCAAGCCCCCAAAGCAATACACATCCATGACCCACCTATTGCCCAACCCTAGCCTCCTCACCTCCTTTCGCCTGCGCCGCTTGCCCTCTCTGCCACCCCCTTGTCTATTCCCTCGCAACACCACCATAGTAGCTGCCCCCATGAAGCTCCTCGCCGCTCAAAGGATCATTGATGTCTAGATTCGACCGGACCTAGACAGCAGAGGCCTAGATCTGGCTGGATCTAGTTGCCGTGGACCAAACCCGATGGTCGCCACCGATGCTACTGTGAGAATATGTCAGTCGCTGTTGTTGCGGATCAAGGCACGCAACGCTGGACGGCGGCAGATTGAGGCTGGTGACGATGGATGGCGGTAGATCAAGTTAGGCGACGCTCGGCAGTGGCAAATCGAGGCAGGCAACTTTGTGGTCGACGAATCCCTTAGGCGTGCGCTCTCTCGTTCTTTGTGCATCTAAATTTTATAGAGAGCTTAGAGTCAGAGTTTACATTACCGAATCGACGTCAAAAATCACCCACGAGTTGGTAGCGATTTTCGTCAAAAATCGGTAGAAATTGATTGAAAGGCAAAGTCAATTTTTTTGAACTCGATGGTCAAATAGCGACAAAATAATTAGAAAACCAACTGTTTTTTTTACCGATTTTCGACCAGTTTACATCGAATATCGGCACACTCAGCGGAAATTGGAAAAAATGGAGAAAATGACAAAATTCACATTTATAGATCCGAGAAGAGGGAAGGCTTTGAGACTTCAATCACGTGTCAGAATAATAGGGATCTTACTTGATCTCTTTACCACCAATGACAAAATTCACATTTATAGAAGAGATGACGTAGTAGTAATCATAACAACATCACAATGGACGCATTACACTCGTAATTGCCTTTCAACAACAATTTCCCTTATTGCAACTGAAAGCTCGTTTTTCATTTGAGCTTTGAATGCCAACCAAATAGTACAAAGTAGTTCCACAGAAGATATAATCAACTAGTAAAATAATGGCTCACTTGCTTTGGGAATGATTTTTTTCAAAGAAAAACACATCCTTCAGTTATAAATTTTACAATTTTAAGTAGTCTATATTCAGTTTTGCTCAAAAACATCTCAAAAATACGTTTTTCAAACAAATTTCATGGCAGATGTCAAAAAGCTATTAATACTAAATTTAAGGACTTTTGCATAATTTTTCCAAATTTCTCAAATTTTTTGAATTTGAATTTGAATTGGATCAGTTTATCGACTTGGACCGGTAAAGTCCATTTTCGCGATTTTCATCGATATTGTAAACCCGGGATGTTTCAATTCCTTTGAAATTCTGTGATTTCATGGAGATGCTACAATATTTCTCTGGAATTGAACTACTACAATGCTACAAATAAAAAAAGCTACGTAGGAAAAAATTTCTAAGGATTACAATCCTTAAAAAATCCTTTGAAATTCCTAGGAATCAAAGAGGCCCTAGCTTTTATCCCTGCATATATATCCGCTTAAAATAAACCGCATGCTAAACATTCTTTTGTAGCGAGTTGGTCCAGTGCAAGCAAGCAAGCATGATTGGCATGAATCAGTACTGCTCCACTACTTATAATAGTCGGTCCTGTATTTGTAAGTTAAAGTTGCATTTTAAATGTACGCGTCTAAAATGAATTGTTCTTGTGGCTGGAAGAAGGATTATATACCTAACCAAATCGTGCATATCACAGCAATCCAGCGTTGTACTCAATTTGATGGCTAGTTTCAACAAACCAAACAAATATTCTTTTTTAATTAGCACGCCATTAACTCTGGTTGTAACATGTCATGTTGAAACCTATATGTCTATAATTAAACCCATTGCAAAAAAAGAAAGAAAAAAAGAGAGAGGAAAAACCTAAGTCTCACCTTTGCTAAAGACTGGTCAAAGAAAACCCACTAACTCACCTTCGTCACCCACCCACACTTTCCGTGCCAAAATGATGCAGTAATTGTTTAGCTTAGGTATAGTAAATTCAAACTTTTGATACAGTAATTATTATTTTTACAACGTTAAAACATATTTACCATGTATCTCTTTTTGTTAAGTACATTGTTTTTCACCAAAACGCTTTAAACGGATTGTAAATAGGATAAACACTTCGAGAGATATCATTGTTCAAAATTTACCATCAACTCACATTTCTCTCTTCATATGCCTTTGTGTGCTCAATATGGTAGTAAAATATAACATCATATCTAATAAATTAGAGTGCATTTGACAGTAACTTTGGACCGTTTTGCATTGCTGCTATCACACGACCAAAATTCGCCACGGTGAGGTTCAGCAGTAAAATCTAAAAACATAACTAGTAAATTGGAGTGCATTGGTAGTAATTTGATCCATTTCATATTGCTGCTATCACATGACCATCACGCGTCCTACAAGATTTAGCAGTAAAATCTAACAACACATCTAATAAATTAAAACGCATTTCTTAGTGCCGATATTACATGGCTATCATGCGACACTACTAGGTGTGGCAGTAAAATCTAATGATGTATCCAGTAAATTGGTTGCAAAATCTTATTCATCTGGTATTTATTATCGATACTTATATCATTATGTTCCTCTTATCATCACTAAGCTAACTTTCACCGTTTTTGAATCGAAGCTGCTAATAAAAAGTTACGGCTAAATCAAAGAAAAAAGATTACAATACAAATGTATTTATTAGTTGGTTCGCTACATAACTAATTGACTAAGTAAACACACGAAGTGGACGTATGTGGGGTGGTTTGGACGCGCTCGTCCGACTAACGGTAGAATAACTATGGAGTAGTTACTCCCTATGCCGTATCTTACAACATAGGTAGTATTCGCGCAACGAAGGGTATGTACGTGTATTATATGAGTAAATAAGACTATCTAGGTGGTATCTATATTTTTTACGTATGCTCCTTTTTATGTACTTACATGAAGGTATTTGCAAAATACGCTAAAAACTATGGCCTCTGTTGTAATTTTCTCATTTAGTTCACATTGAAATATCTTATAATTAATATATGAGTGTACTCAAAATGATAAAAAAATATTTTAAGTGTGGTATATTAGAGATGAGAGTAATTACAGCCAAAGATAGAAGGTATTTTTCGTATACTACCTATATTAAACCCCAGGGGATTCTCACACAGGGAGTGCGCCCACGTGTCCCACTTCGCGAAAAGTCCCCAAAGAAATTTGAATTTGCGTTGAGGTCCTCCCACCATTATTTTTAGAAAAGAACCCTTCTGCAAATTCGCAACTCCTTCACGAAAAGGCCCCAAAACAAATCTGAAATTACATCGAGGTCCTTCTACCGTTTTTTTTAAAGAACCTCTTTGTCCCGGAATTCGCATCCGAGTACGGAACGAGCTATTTTGCTAACTGATCCTTACGGTTCCAAAAAATTACGCCCATACACGTAAAACCTTGCTGAATCGCTCCTCTGAGGTGTTACGTGTCGTGACGCACTTTACGGTGTGTCGCGGCATGTACGCAGCTAGTATATATATATAGCAGTTTTGGATGAATTCGATCGGTGGCTTCATTCATGCCTTCAAACTAGCTAGGTTCGATGGCGAGACTTAACTAACATGATAGCGATATTGTATGTCGCGCGTGGGTCCTCGCTGATCCGTTCATGTAGCCATGCCTGCTTGCGTTAGATCGCAATACAGCCTGCCTGCCGTGTGATCGAGCTGGTGCCGACCTATCTTCGTTGATTTTGTGCCGATCAAGGTTAAAAAATTCGGCGAAATTCGGCGAAATTTCACCGAAATTTCGGATTTCGGACCCCCCGAGTTTGGATATACCGGATGAATTTAAAATTTTTCAAAAAATTCGAAAATGCTACAGTAATTTCGGGAAAGACCGGCGAAATTTCGGGATTTAGAACCGGTTTTGCTTGTTTTGTGGCCGGATTTGACCGGAATGGCATCAATAACCTATAAAAAAGTGATCTTCAATGATAATTTGTCCAAAAAGTTAATTTTTGAGACATTTTAAAGTTTGGACAGAAACACTGTCGGAATTGTATAAAATTGAGGAAGTCTTTTCATGATATGAAAAATTTATGGTACCATAATAATACACCTAAGATCATACAGAAACATTTTGAAAATATTTTAACTTCGTTTGTTATATTTTAAAAATAAAAAACAGAATTAGCATTAACAAGGCAGTAAGAGTGTTAGAATTTTATAAATTTATTAATGTCTGATCATCACCTCAAATTTTTATGAGAAGTTATTAATTATCTGATAACCCTTCTGTAAATTTTTTAGAAAATTATAACCTGTTTTGGCTACTCAATTAAAATGTATAAACGGTATGAACACGCGCTCTGAAGTCCGAAAACTGGGAAGTAACATATTCACATTTGTTGGGAATTTTTTCTTTTTTGATCATGATCTCAAAATTTTATGAGAATATCATCGATGCGTTCCAACTTTGTACAAATTTTTTTATAATTTTTGCATGCTCGAAACTATTTCAAAAAAATGTAATGTCAAGTAGCATTTTCATATATTTTGAGATTTTTTTATGGTTGATCATGATGTCAAAATTTTATGAGAATATGATCAATGCTTTAAGAACATCCAAAAAATTTTACATAATTTTTTCGTACTTATAACTATGAGAAACAAAATTTCAAAGAAAACCTAATGGCAAGGATAATTGGTCTTTGCTTTACAAAGACGCTTTCTTGGCTTCACGTAAGATGACAGACCTCAATAATTGGCCCTTGCTTTATAGAAGACAGCACTCGTTTCACATGCATGCACTGTGCACTCATTTTCACTTTCCTCTACTTCCTGCCTCTCCAAGCCGGCGACCTCCTCTCCCCGATCCGCCCAAAATCCCGCCAACCGGCATTTCGGCCGTCTCTGCGAGATTTCGGGCATAAGTAGCGAAATTCGGGCCTCAAGCGAAATTTCGGGTTGGTTTGCGAAATTTGGTCGAATCATCAAATCGCCAAGCAGTCAGTTTTTCCGAGCAAACTTGTTTAATTTTCGGTTTAATTCATGTATTCTAGTCGTACTCAGTAGAATGAAGATGATCCAAGAGAAAAAGCGAAGAGATTAACCACCAAAAACATGAAGATGATCCAGTAGAAAAACAGAAGAGATTAACCAACAAAAACATGAAGATGATCCAGTAAAAAACATAAGAGATTAACCAACAAAAATATGAAGATGATCCAGTAGAAAAACAGAAAAGATTAACCAACAAAAACATGAAGATGATCCAGTAGAAAAACATAAGTGCTTAACCAAATAGGAACAAAATTAATTCTTCAGTAATGGTTCAACGACAAAGTCAGACTCTCCTAGCGATGAAGGAACAAAAACTGACCAGTATGAAATGCACTTCCGTTCACAGCCAGCATCTCCACCAACATCACAACATGGGGTTAGCCTCTCCAGGAGGGGCTCACAGAGGCAGACCCGTAGTAAGGGGAAAGGCACGTCGAGTGGTGGGGGTGAGCGACAGGGAACACAACCACAGGATGACGCAGCCTCATGGTATAGCAGTCAGTCTTCCAGTCATTTGGGGTTCTCAACTGAGTATAGTGGGTATGGTTCAATACCATATGGAGGAGATCAGGGTGCGTATGGTTATAGACAAAGTGTTGATGGATCTAGCATGTCTTCGCTATTTGACTACACTGATCCATACGTCGATCCGTACGCACGGCACTCATCTGTTAGTGTCAGTTATCTTTTTCAGTCCGAGAAACCTAGTGCCTGGGAGTCTCATTATGAACATTGGAAGTCTGCCTGGCTACCACGAGACATGACCTGGGAAGAATACAAGCAACAACATGAGCGGAGGTATCACGAGGTCATTGTTGACAACGCGGAGGTGGAGTTTCAACCACAGTCCTACTACTACTCGTAGGTACGTCATGCAAATATATATTAATTTCATTCTCATATGCAGTGGTCTCTCAAAGGCTTAGCATTTATTGGTACACTTGAAGAATTAATTAGGCCATTTTTGTTTGAAGGTTAGAGTGACCAAAATTTGATCATGTTGCCTGGACTTGGCATGCATATGGTGGTCATATAGCACTCTTACCCAGAAGCATTACAACAAGCACTTGCCTCGCATGGCCCATGGTAGTCGTACGTATTGTGATGCAAACATGCAATAAATTCTCATATGTATCAATTTTATTTCGTGTCTATTAATTTTCATGCAAATATATATTGATTGTGTTGAATTGTGACTCCCAAACTCCGAATTTTAGTCAACATGCTGCCGAAATTTCTAACTTCACAGGATTTTTAAAAATTCTTTAAGTTTGATCAACACCTCAAAATTTTATACAAACATTAATATTACATCAATACCATCTACCAAAATTTTCAAAAAATTCTAACATCGTCACAACAATTTTTCATTTTTTTCCGATGTGTCGGTAAGTCTTTTAACAAGATAGTACCACTGTTCGAATTTTAAAAAAATCATCAAGCTTCATAATCATCTGAAATTTTTGTGAGAACATTAATTATGGATCATAACCATGCACAAAAAAATTCAACAGTTTCTAACTTCATTTGTACCATTTTCCATTCGGATCAAACTTGTCGGTCCGTGTTCTATCAGGACAGCGTCACTCTCCGAATTTTTAAAAATTCCTCAAATATGATAATCAGCTTAAATTTTTATGAGAACACTAGTTATGGATCCTAACTACGCACAAAAAATTTCAACTGTTTATAACTTGATTTGTATTATTTTTCATTCGGATCAAACTTGTCGGTTAGTGTTTTATCAGGACAGTATCACTCTCTGAATTTTTAAAAATTCCTCAGATGTGATAATCAGCTGAATTTTTTTTGAGAACATCATCAATGTGTCAGTAACCTACAAAAAAAATTTCAAAATTTTTCGTTAAAGTTTCGACCTCTTTTCAGCCGGTGCAAAAAACCCGAAATTTCGGTAATTTCGCCCGAAATTTCGGGTTTTTCGCCCGAATTTCGGATTTTAATTTCCGGAATGGACCGGATTTGAATTTTTAAATTCAAATTTTGTCCGAAATATTTCCGAAATCTAAAAATTTCGCCGAAATTTCGCCGTCCGGTCTGAGCCGAAATTTATTCTGAAACCGAAATTTTGAACCTTGATTCAAACAATGTTTAGATGCCTGCTCCAGTAGTAAAAACTGCAAGTTTCAGACAATAGTATCGATCTGCAGGCAGTTAAATAAAATACACAACAATCAATTCTGCAAATAACATTCTCTCGACTCAATCAGAACATAACCGTTAGCAATCAGTTTGCAAATAACAATAGTAAGGATTTAGTTGGAACAGCAACAAGCTGGAGGAGCTAGAGAAAAGAAAGGTCAACATTAACCCATGGAATCTCGAGGCAATGGAGAAAAGGGAAATGTTAGCTACGGATACCTGAAGATGCCTTGAACCACTGAACCCTGCTAGACCCTTTAGATTTCAGTTCCACATGTGACAATATAGAGCTAAGGTAATTAGAATATTGATCAACATAGATTAAATTTTTAGCATACGAGAGAATGCTGGACCATCAGGACTAGCAATTTGGTAAATTAATCATGCAAAACCTAGAAAATTCTTCAGAAGATGGAGATGTGTAACATCACAGCAGCTGGCAAGAAATTACACATAGTCCTCAAATTAAGGCCGTCATGTTCAATAAGCTTTAGCTGTCCTCATAGGAAAACTCCAGCAACACTAGTGAAGTACTGTAAAGCTGTCATGGCACCAGGGTAAAGGAATTTCATGATTGCGCATTTGTTGATGATGGAGAGTAGAGATGCTGATATATTAGACATCTGCAGCATAGCATGTGAAGTTAACACATTTCGGAATTCATATATTTATGCATCAAGCAACATCATCCTACCTGAATTTAGTAAATATTGAAGGTGGATGAGGCACAGTTCACTCTCAAAATGCTAATAGCACAAATGTTTCCACAAGATTGCAGGGTGGAGTACTACATACAACCATTGAGCAATAAGGGAATCAAATACAGCTCAGATATGAAATTTTATGAGGTGGAGTTTTACCTCGCCAGCCGGAGGAAGCGCAGAGCAACTGGAGGGAGTTTAGGAGGAGGGAGGTCGCGCGTGTGGACGGTGTCGACGTGGCAGTGCTTGGGGACGGTCAGCGGGGGAGCAGACGTAGGCAGGGATGATGTCAGCTCGAGGCGGTACCGTGGGATGAGGCATCGGCGGTAGTGATGACATTGACTCGAGGTGGCACCGAGGGAGGAGGCGTCGAGGGAGACAATGGAGTCCAAGGAGGAGGCGGCGGTGGCGGTGATGACATCGACTTGAGGCGGCGCCGAGGGAGGAGGCGTTAGCAGCGGAGATCGAGGCATCGGGGGAGACAACGGAGTCCACAGAGGAGGTGTCGGGGGAGCTCAGCTTGGGGAATGGCTGAATGGCCGAATGAGGGCAATTCGATCTACAGTTGGGGAATTTTGTGTAACATGTGATTCAACTATTTGGAGGTTCGGTTCGTTTGGTTTCCGAAATGACTAAACTGAACCGAAAACCGAATAGTGTCGAAATAAAAACCGAAGAAATTAATTTTTTTGGTTAATTTGGTTCGGTTCGGTTCTTCGGTTTAAGTGAAATAATACCCACCCCTAAATATGCCCCTGTAGTCTATAGAATAAAGCAAGGCAAGCATATAGTGATATTGTCTTCGTGCGTCTATGGTTTTTCCCGAAAGGGTTTTTCACGTAAAATCCTTGTCTCCTATTTCTTTGTTTCTACATTTCTGCCGTGCGTTTTGTAAAATCATGCATGTGCCTCCGTAAGGAAAAAGCATAATCGTATTGCCAACTTGCTGAAAGAAGATGGAAGTTGGGTTCATGGTGAAGCAGCTCTGAAGAGTTACATAGCCTTGCATTATAAGGAACTGTTTACTTCTCATGGCAGCATGCGGACTGAAGAATTGCTTTCTCGTGTCCAGCAGCAGCCAGCAGGTCAGTGAGGTTATCAATTCGTCGCTAATGGCAGAAGACTCAGCAGATGAAGTCAAAGAGGCGCTAAATAATATTATTGACCTTAAAGCTCCCGGACCGGATGGCATGCCTTCGATTTTTTTAGTTTGTGCAATGTGCTATACAAAGTTGTCTCAAAAGTGTTAATCAATAGAATGAAGGTGTTCCCGACAGATATAATTGCTTCTACGAGATGACTCATTTTTTGCACAATACGAGGGGGAAGGATGGTTATTGTTTGTCATTTTTTGCACGATAGGAGGGGAAGGATGGTTATTGTTAAATACAACGATTCAGACTTTTATGTTTTGAAAAGGTGTACCGGATAAATCTTTATAAGAGTAGAATTTCTATTTCCTTTGAAGGAGAATTAGGAAAGTCATATAAACTTAGAGGGTAGTTATAGAAAACTTAAGAAACTAAGAAGCCACGAGTCAACTCATCCAAAACAAAAGATACATAAGATGATTAGAGGCTAGGTTATTCTTTAGCACTAGATTCTTGTATAGAGCAAGGATCCAAAGGTCCTAAAAGGTTGAGAGAGTAACAATCTCATGTACTCTTTTGATGTTGCGCTTAAAGAATTTGCGGTCAGCTTCGTCAAATTGCTTCAACGTCATTATTTTGGTTCTCTCTACTGATTCATCTGTTTCGTTCTTGAGACCGTGCACGATTGTGACTTATCTTATAAAATTCTGATTGCGTATAATAAGTTATATCAGAATGTAACATTATATATAGCTCTCAAACTAGATATGGGCAACCCTTATGACCGGGTGGAATGAGATTCTTTTGGAGGCAGTGCTACTAAAGCTGGGTAGCTCTTCCATAATGAATGGGTGAGTCTAGTGACGAGGTGCATGCGCACTGTGTCCTCTCATTAAGGTGAACGGTGAGCTTACAGAGATAATAATGCAACAACGTGGTCTCCTTCAAGGTGACCCTCTGTGCGCATATGATCTGTTTCTCCTGTGTGCTGAAGGATTTTCTTCCTTGTCGCATCATGCAGAAGAAACAGGAATGCTTACCGGTATCCAGCTCTGTCCAGGCGCCCCTAGCCTGACACATTTACTGTTTACTGATGACTCACTAATCCTCATGAAAGAGGATGACAACAATGCTCAGCATCTTCAGTATATTCTGGACTTTTCAGTAAGAATACTTCTGATGCAGCAAAGCAATCTTGCATGCATATTTTAAATTTGTCATCAGAGGTGAAGAATGATAAGTACCTGGGTTTGCCTGTGTACATTGGAAGATCAAATGCGAAGGCGTTTCACTATCTAAAAGATAAAGTTTGGAAGAACATCCAGGGGTGGAAAGAAAAAACGCTTTCTAAAGCAGGCAAAGAGATTCTGGTAAAAGCTGTGGCTCAGGCCATTCGTACTTATGCCATGTCTTGCTTCGATCTAACCAAAAGTTCTTGCGATGAATTAAGTACAACGATCTGTCATTTCTGGTGGAATCAACAAGACAAAGAGCACAAGATGCACTGGCTATCATGATCTCCATGTGGATTTAACATGGCTATGCTAGCGAAACAGGGATGTCGCCTTGTCCAGAACTCGGATTCTCTTTGTGGTAGAATTTTGGGGGCTAAAAACTTCCCAGTTGGTGACGTGCTGGATGCAGTCCCAGTGGACGGAATGTCTTGTACTCGGCGAAGTGTACTGAAGGGCATTGCTATGCTGAAAAAGGGCCTGATTTGGAGGGTTGGAGATGGCAGTAAGATCCGCATGTGGGATGATCCGTTGATACCGAGAGGCACAACAAGGAGACCTGGCACAATTCAAGGTCGGACACTGCTGCAACTAGTAAATGAACTTATTGATCCAATCACAAATCAATGGGATACGCAGCTGGTGTGCCAGACCTTAATGAAGATGATGCATCCATAATACTTTCAATTCCCCTGCGTGACATGGATGATTTCTGTTTTTTTAATGGTAGCAGTAGGGAAGCACTCTATGGCATATATATATAAGTATAAAAAGAGTACAAAATGATGTACAAAATTAAAAGGAAAAAAAAAACAAGCCCAAACTGGGGAAAGAGATCAAGATAAAGAGTCTAGCCAATCAAATAAGCTTTGTTTATGCTGCTCTTTTACGTGATGCGCATGCAGAGAGAGCTCATTTGTAAATATTCTTTTCCAGTTTGATATACTCGGAGCAATACTCTCAAATATCCAATCATTTCTTTGTTCCCAGATTACCCAAGCTACGATAGTAATAATTTCCATGTATAATATAGAGTCAAAGTTGTTCTTGGCACGTTCCACCTTTAGAACAATATCCTGAGTATTATACCAAAGTAATCCAATAATATTCCAGCATGCAATACTGAAAGAGCAATTGAAGAATAGATGATTTAATGTTTCCACTTGTTGATCTTGGCATAAAACACAGTAGTGACCGTCCTCCAAATGAAAATGTTTTCTATGTAGTATATCTTTAGTGTTCAATCTACCCATAAGTAATAACCATGCAAACAATTTAAGCTTCATCACGTATTTACTGTGCCAAATCCACTGAAAAGGTTTTGGTATGGCCATTATATGAAATGAATACTTATAGAACTTTTGTGATGTGTATATGTTGTTATTCCAAATGTAAGTACAAGCATCCGAGCAATTGTTCATTGATAAAAATCTTTGGTTGTCATCAATTAACAAGTTGTACTCATGAAAGGCATCATCAGAAAGTGGAAAATTAAAGTTATGTCTTAACCCTGGATTACTTAGGAACTGAGAGACTGAGCTGTCTGTCTCTTTGGCAAAAGTATATAGGGCCTGAAATGTGAGGCAATAAATATTGTGATTCCAAATGTCTGTCCAAAATAACGCTGAAGTCCCCATTCCAACAGTAACCATAGCAATACTTCTGTAAGAAGTGATATATTTCATAACATCTCTCCACTAGAAAGATCCCTGAATTCTTGAGCAATGAGGGATTTTATCCCTATAATAGGTTGATCAAATCAAATTTACCCAAGGAAGGTTATGTCTGTTATAAAATTTGTGAAGATTTTTCAATAGAATAGCCTCATTCTGAGTTTGTAGTTTAATAACACCAAGACCCCCTTTGTTTTTTGGCCAACATACAAATTCCCATGATGCTAGATTTCCGCCCTTTTTATTGAGCTCAGAGCCATGCTTAGACAATGTTTTCTTGCTCTTTCAATATTGTTGATTACTGTTATTGGAATTCTCAACAAGCACATATAATAGGTGGGAAGGGCTGACAAAACAAAGTTAACCATTTGCAAGCATCCACCATAAGATAAATAAGATGCACAACTTGATAATCTTCGCTCAACTATGTCTATTAATGGTGAAAAGTCACTTACTCTTGGCCTTGTAGTACCAAAGGTAATCCCAGATAAGTAAAAGGCATTGTTCCAATTTGGCACCCAAAAGTTTGTGCTAAAACTGGTATTTTTCCTTCATGAACATTTATTGGTACCATGAAAGATTTATTATAATTTACCTTTAAACCCGTAGAAATATAAAAAGAATTTAGAATCGCTTTTCAAGCAAATGAGTTGTCTAGCATCTGCCTCCATAATTATTAGAGTGTCATCAGCATACTGTATAATAGGAAAGTCATTGTCCATTGAAGAGGAAATCGGCATAGTAAAAACTCCCCTTTGGTGCGCCGTGTTTACTATTGATTGTAGGAGATCAGCTGCCAAAATGAATAGGAGGGGTGATAGTGTATTACCTTGTCGAACTCATCTTTTTCATTGGAATTGTTTTCCTGGGACTCCATTTAACATAACTTTAGATGTGCCGGAGTTGAGTAAAATCTTTATCCAATTGATCCATCTTTCAGGCAAACCCATACTTTGCATCACTTCAATGATGACACTATGTTCAACTGTATCAAAAGCCTTTTCAAAGTCTAACTTTAGTATTATGATTTCTTTCTTTGACTGTTGGCATTGGTGAATGTACTCAAAAGTCCACGCTAGGCAATCTTGTATTGTTCTATTCCTAATGAACCCATATTGATTTTTGTGAACTAGCTGTAGAATTATCTTTTGCAGCCGGCCAGCTAGTAATTTTGTCAATAATTTAAGAGAGGAATTGAGCAAGGATATGGGTCAGTAATCATTTACACCTTCTGGAGACAACTTTTTTTGGAACTAGAGTAATATGAGAATTATTTATACTATGAAGCTGAATTTTATTGTGATAGAAATCTTTGCAAAGTCTGTAAAAAATCATACATAATAATGTGCCAACACCTATTGATGAATTGACCATTAAAACCATCTAGCCCTAGAGCTTTGTCAATAGGCATTACCTTCACGAGTTTATCAATTTCTTCATTAGTAAACCTTTTTGTGAGGATTTCAAAACCATACATAGGAGTGATCAACTCTTGTAAGTTAAAAAGCATAGTTAGCAAAATAGTTATTCCCAATCTATCTCTAAAAGAATCCCATAGAAGAGTTGCTTTTCCATGGTGCCCTGTAACAATAGAACCGTTAGATGTGGCTAACTGAGTGATTGTATTTCTTCTGTAACTCTCAGTAGCTAAGGCATGGAAGAATTTTGTATTTTCATCCCCAAGTTTTACCCAACGAATCGTGATGATTTTTGTTACTGATATACCCTAGATGCAATCATGATGGAGATGATTGTTTCACTTCTATGTTTATGATCATTTGAACAATATGTTATTTTGTCCACTGAATAAATATCATTTGTTTTGATCAACAAGTATGTGGCTTGTTCATGGAACTCTTTATTCATGTTTTGATGCATTCTAAATTATCATTGATTTTATATCATTGTGTGGGACAATTATGATTTATAGACCAGCACATATATTGATTGATGAACATGACATGGTATTGGATTGACTGACCATTAGACACTATAGGAATTGTTATATTCTTAAGTGTCATCGATTGGTCTCATACATAGTATATATGAGATCATTAAAATTGAGGTCGTCATAGTTTTTTACATGTGTAATAGTTTATTTAGGGATTGACAAACACTACTTCATAATTGGGTAGTTATGAAGGTAGTGTTTTGGGTTTATTACGTAACATATGGAAGAATATAAGCACATGAGTCGGCTAGGTTTGGCATTAACCTAGAACCAGCTACAGACATTATGATTGGCCTGATTCGATCCCAAGCTTAGTAATCTCTTTAGTGGCCGGCGATTGCGCCATGGCCTTGGTTTAATGAAATTTCCATTTCTGCTCAAAAAGAGAGAAAAACAGTAGGGCTTCTCCTCGATCGTTGTTAGCCGAACAGAAGTCGAAACAAACTTTCCCCAAGTTCCTCTTCTTCGATGGAGCCATCTATCTGCCTCTTACCCCTGCCTCGCTGGCGTTCAAATTCATACAAGGTCGATGCAGCCGAAGGACCCACCTAGGTAGCTTGCTTCTGTATCGATCTGGTGTATTTCTTCACTTTTCTTGGTCACTGAGTTCACCGTCCCCGCCCTAAGAGAGCCCTCCGTGATGCTGTACCCTGGCACATTATGATCCGTGCCATCAAACTTTTAAAAGTTCGGCCACTAATATGTTTAAAGCTATTTAGATTAGTTACATGAAAACTATATCACTAAGTTTGTCGTTAAAAGTACTTTCATAATATTATAGTCTTAGTAGTATATACTCCCTCTTGTCACAAATAGTTATCGTTTTAGTCATAGGTGCAGTCAAACTTTCAAAACTTTGACTATCAATATTTTTTAAAGCATTTTAATTGGATATATGAAAATATTATAATTTTATTAGGGTTTTACAAAAATATTATAATAGAAATTAATAGTCATAATTGTGTTTTAGAGACTGTATTGATGCCTGATAAGTGTTTTAGTGACCGTGTTGATGCCCGATAACTATTTGTGACCAGAACAAGTAATAAGCTAAAGTTACAAAAATGTAACCACCAAAGTTACGTCTCAGAGACGGTGAAAAGTTAAAAACGTTACCTAAAAAAGATTGCAAGGAGTAATTAAGTCAAGAGAAGTGCTTCTATGCTTTTCTTTTCTATAGTTGCACAAGTATTAAAGCATGAATGAAGGATAGATAGTGATTACTTATCTCTTCGCTTACTTCAATATTTATGTAACTTGTATTAGAGGGAAAGCATTAAAGCTCGGCTCTTAAGTCAGTGGAGTCTTTGACCTTGTGGTGTTGACCACCTTTTTCCCTTCCTGGTTCGTCGGGATTTAGTTGTCGGCCGGAGCTATTCGCCACCCTTTGCGACAAGCCTCTTCTCCCTTTGCCCCAAGCAGCTGGTTAGAATCGAAGAGAAATAAGTCCTTGGCCGGAGAGCTCTCAAGCATCGAAGTGGATCGATGGAGATACTCCCTCGATGAGATCTGGCTGCTAGCTAGATTGGGCACGTCAGTGATCTCCATCGTCAAGTCGGCCCAGACGCATATATATCTACCTGGCTGTTCCTGCTTCAACCTCTAGTTTTTCCCACAGTTGGATCGGAGTTAAAGAGGTCGCCACTTCTTTCGAGCTGCTGTTGATCGCCAGCGATTTAGACGCCGCTCGATCCAGACCACCGGCAAGGATGACAAAGACTCGCATCGGCACCATGCATCGACGAGGCTTCATCAATGTTCATAACGGTAAGCAAAGTATTGTAACATGCCAAATTTAGAAAATTTAAAGAATTTTGAGTAGTTTAGGTTCCAAAAAAAATTTCACAAATTTTCTTTGAATTAATGAAGCTTAATGGGGAATTTTCTATATTAAAAATGATTTAATTTGAATACAATAAACTTCATTTAAATAAAAAGTAGTTTATTTTGATCCCTTGTGCTGCAAAGTATTTTATTGAATTTTATTGAAATTTTCTAAGTTAGTTTGGCTTTTCTTTGGATTTATTCAATTTCTCAGTAATTTCTGAAATTCGAAAATCATCCCAAATTCCAAATCCTTTGTGGACCAAATCAGCTGGCCTATTTATCTCCCTCTCTCATCTTCAGCCACCTGCGTGCCCACGCTGCCAGCATTGTAGAGTTATCGTTGTGTCCTCAGCTTCTGCGTCACGCGTGCCAACCGGGCTATATATAGCCCAGGGGATCTTCGTGTTGCGTGTCCCTCGTCGTGCCGCCACCGTCGCCCTAGCTTACACAAGTGGAGACCCTGTAGTGAGTCACCACGCCGGCCATCTTCTCCACCTCTGACAGCGCTACGCCATCGACGAATCAACACCACTGCATTCCCATCGACCCGGGAAGCCCCCTACTAATTGGTTCGCGTCGCATCGTGTTTCCGCTTCCAATTAATCTGTCTTTTCCCCAATGAATTTCAAGTTTCCTCCGCTGTACGCAGCACACGAGTCCTTCTTTACTATCTGTGTTCGTGCGCCGTCCCTGCCAATTATGTCGGCCATGGAGTCTTTGTCAAATTGGGCCATGCCATCTTCTTCCTTGCATCGGCCCCATCCTAGTGAGCATTTCCACGGCGATTAGAGACTGTTGCTTATTGTCGTTGACCCCTTCTTCCCTGACGCCAGCCGAATCGCCATTGCCGAGCCTTGTTCTTCGTCCTAGGTGAACTTCAGTGCAATTACTTCTACTCACGCCATCAACACAACCTCCTCTATGTTTCCCCTCAGTCAATTGATCTTCCCCACCACCGATGCGTCGATCTCACGTGCGCCTGTTTTCGCTGCCACATGTGCTCACCGCCAGTGAAGTACTATCTCTCTCTCTCTCTCTTGTCCCTATGACCAGTGGGCCCCATGGGTCAGATCCATATCCAAACTAGTGACACTTAAAGGTCGGCCCCACTATGATTCACCCAGCCAAATCCTAAAGCTACATGTCGATCCCATCTGTGATCGGCAGCATGTCACCGACGCGTGGGCTCGGCCGACCGCCACCATGTTATCCTCCACCAAATCACCACTCCGCTTTGTCACCACCATGTCAGTGTCACATGGAAGCCATATGGCCAAATCCTAGACCCAAACATGACCCAGTGACGGGTGACCCTACCTGTCAATCGCTCATGTTGTGACCTAGATCATCTCTCTCACTTACATGCTGGTCCGTATGTCAAGTCAACCATGGTGAAACTTCGGGATGAATTTCGTTCACAATAAAACCAACGCCTCACCATGGACATGATCCATAGACCAGTGGCCCTACATGTCATGTACTCTGAATTTTCCTATATTCTAGAAATTTGTACATTCCAGAATACTCCATGGTTCCCAGTTGTCAGTGACTCACTTTCTCTCTTCCCTATTAATTTCCCGAATTTCCTTCTCGACCAAATTTCTGTAAGCTCGTTCTCCTTCATACGAGCTTCGAACGAACCCGTTCTTCTTCCTAAATTCATCTAAAATCAATCCCTACCTTCTACTACCATTTATTCTCAATTTAGAGTTTAGTTATCATTTTTTTAATTTTGTTTATACTTGCATTTTCTCTCTCGTTAGACATTGACTTTCGGGATTCGGTCAAAGGAGCTAAAGACCATGGAAGTCAAAAATCAAAGATAAAGAATAGAAATATAATTATAGCAAGGAAAGTTGTGTGTTTTGACCAAGTCGTACCCGCTTTACAAAATTACCTTGTCTTAAATTATTGCACGCTATTTAAATTATCAGGTGCTTTATTACTTTTGGGAATTGCTATGTAACTCAATTGTCATTTATTCCATCTTGTCAATTGTATGTCATGATTAGTTGTCACCTGTCGGGACCCGGATTACCAAATTCGAAACCCTTTGTGTATACTTCATTAGTCCAGAATCACGATAGTGCACACATTGACAACATAAATAAAATACCATTGCATTCAACGAAATAACTAAGAAAGTATCAAATTATTATTAAATAGAAGCAACTGACCTTATGGTTGAAGTTTACACAACTATGCCTTAAGGGCTGAAAGTTCAAGCTCCATTAATTTAGTTTTGGTGTTAATGACAAATCCAATATTGAGACTAACCTTTTTGATAATCATAATATTGATTAGTCTCAATTGTTAATTAATGATAGATCTTTTTATGAAACTAACTCTTTTTGAGCTTAACTCTTATTAGTCTGTTTTGGATGAAAAGATGGAAATATCAAAGGTGTGCATTCAAATTCATATTATCATATCTTGTTGTATTCCTTGGATATAATATTCATGATCATATTGATAAATCCAAATATAAGACTAACTCTTTTATTGATTATATCTTTGATTAGTCTCATTTCACTGAAAAATAGAAATCTCAAAGGTATGCATCAAATGCAACTTTATTATTACAAGATGCATTCCTTAGATTCAAGGTAAAAGGTGAATTCCATTGTAATTTCAACTTTAAGATGTGCATAATGTTTCAAATTTCATATAACATGAATGCACACATTTAGGGTGAGTTCATGCTTTATCTTGAAGTTTCAATAGTATTGATCCCTTTCATCTTGACACACATTTCAAGGATCATTATTTTGAAACGAATCCCTTGAGTATATAAAACTTGTGTAGTTGTAATATACTCATGATAACTTAAATATAGAATAAACTCCAAAGTTATCTTAACTTGAATATGTGCATATTGATTCATAGTCTATATATATATTGCTCATATCAATTTAAATTATATTCGGTTTGCCGTTCAATCATCGAAGAACTAGATTAATGGATCTAGACTCTCCATTATGTGTTGATGGTATACTTTGTTGATTAAAGACAACCGAATTTGATTGATTATATGAAGCTTTAGTAGCACTAGTATACTCAAGAGCAATTTAATTTAAATCAATCTTGATTTGGGTTGTCGTCAATCATCAAGGAGTAGATCAAGGGATATAGGGCAACCATTATGTGTTAATAGTATGCGTTGATGATTGGGACAATTGTGTTTGCTGAACTAATATTTTCAATGAGTTGTAAAATAGGTTAAGTCCAACTTTAATGAAGACTTTGGATTACATCATGTGTTGATGTTCATCAAGTCAAGACTTGGGATGAAGGATGTCATCATGGGTTGATGAGCATCAAAGATGGATCCCGAAGAGAAAGGAGTTCATCATGTGTTGATGAACAAGATAAGGACCTGGACTTGGAGAGATGATGATAGTCATCAAGTAAAAGCTCCAAGTGGTTGCGTAAGGCAAAGGTATAACTAGCATATGGCTAGGATGTGTTGCTAGTCTTTTACTAGTCTCGGTGTTTGGTTGGGGGATCGGGTTGCTAGTATAGGTTGTCGTACTATTAAGAGGGATCGAGTCTTATAGCTTGAGTCTTATAGCTTAATCTCGCTTGCACTAGCTCACCTCTTGATTTGGTTTTTGTATGGAGCAACTATTTGTGAATGTGTTTTGCAAATAGTTGTAGCTCATGTTTGCAATTTTATTGATGTTTTCTTTGTATGAAGCTTTGATTTGCCAATGTGTTTTGCAAATGAGAGAAGCTCATACTTGATGTTATTTTGCAAAATGTGTTGTGCAGAATATTGAAGATCATGCAAGTACTCTTCTTAGCATGTAACTAAAATTTGCGAAGGTGTTTTGCAAATTGCTAGAGATCATCTGTTGATCATCATATGGCTATATTTGAGTTCATGCATAATATTTTTGGTTTATTTGCATGGATTTGTCATTTGCAAATGTGTTTTGCAAACAAGTTGATTTATGCAATTATTGTGGTGCAAGTGACAAGCATTTGCAAATGTGTTCTACAAAGTGTCGTGATCATGTGTTGACCATCACTTGGATCTAGAATTGATCTTGTTTATTCCTAAGGGCTCTTGTTTGCATGATTTATATTTGCAAATGTGTTTTGCAAAATATTATTGTGTTTCATGCATTTGATCTTTGAGCATGTGACGAAAATTTACAAATGTGTTTTACAAATTGGTGTGATCATGTGTTGATCACCACATGGCTCAAAGAATTGATCAAAATTGGTTCTTGATTTGAAAAGATTGGATTTCTGTGTGAAATTCTATTTTTGCCTAGAAGCCAGCACTACCGTAGGTATAAGGCCGGTACTACCACTGGGTCGGCAGTACCGTAGCTCTGGAGCGGTAGTTATTTTCCAGAGAATGTGTTTCATGAAAAATCAGTGAGGCTGGCGCTACCGTCCTGAGGTCGATAGCTATTTTCCAGAAGGTGTCTTTTCTCGCTATTTCGAAGTCCGGCAGTACAGTGGGCTGAGGTCAGTACTACCGCAGGTTCGATAGTACCACAATTTAGATGCCGGTACATATTTTCCAGAGGTGAATCCATATCCGAAAATTATGTGGTCTGTCGGAAACTATCTGATTCGTTTTCATCCCTAACCTCATCTTGATGTTGAATGTAGATGTTTAGCTTCTTATTGAGAGAAAGAGTAATTTGGATGTTCATATGAAATTATGCAATTTACAAATAGTAATCCAATTATAGAAAGCATCACAAAAAATTAGGCGCAAGGATAGAAGAAAATAAAACCATGGCTACATCTAATGTTATTCATCATATATTTATTTTTGTCCTAGTGACTGTAAATTACACACATAAAATAGAGCCTACAAACAAGATATATGACATGGAAAAGCTCTTGGATGCTAAACAAAAACTTGAGATGGAGATGGAACAACTGAAGCGAAAGTCTGATGTAATGGAGCAGAACAGAAGTGAAGAAGATTCTGAGTTAACAAAAAATATTTATGAGATGAAATAAAAACTGAAAGATATAGATAACAAATCGAAAGATATTGAATCTTTTAACAAGATACTAATCATTAAGGAGTGCAGGGCGAATGTAGAGCTGGAAGAAGCCAAAGATGAGCTTATAGAGGTAATATAAAGGTTTCTAGTATTTAATTCAACTTGTGGTTATTGATAATATACCAAGACACCATTTTCACAACAACATGATCGCTTTTGTAAGGATTAAGAGATATGACTGGAAGTCAATGAATTATTAGTGTCAAACAAATAGGTACTGTGCCGGAGCTGTGGAATTTCAGGGAGAACCAAAAAGCCTCTGTTGCGGAAGCTATGGCACATTTGATGGCAGACATGAAAAAATCCTAAGTTCTCCTTATCTTGATCAATCAAATGATGTTGTTTCTCAATGTATGCTTGTTGATATTTGTGGTATCATATCTTCCCAATGTATTTTCACCTGAAATCATCCTTAATATAAATTTTCTCATTTTGAATCCAATTTCTGAATAGTGTCTTGTTTGTTGGAACCAAAATATTGTCATAACTTGAAAATTCTATGATCGAAAAGTTTTTCTTCCTCTCTTAGTAGAATTTCCATAATTAGTATTTATTTTTGGAAATTTCCTTCTATTTAGATATTTCTACAATGATATTTGCAAGGCACAACCAGTTTTAGCTTTTGTAATTAAATATGTAAACATCCTAGATGCATCGAGGCAACAACTTGTCTAATCAGGACCGTCTTAAAATATGAACGTTTGTAGCACTTTCATCTCCTTTCTTATTCTAATGTTAATGGATTCTAAGGCAAAATCCAATTCTATTCACAGTTCATCCTGAAAGTTATCATGCTCTGATTTATCTTTCACTTCATCCTCATCCTGGAATGAGAATACCATAAGAAACCTATTTTCACTCTGGTCTTATACAGGAACAGGATCATCAATCCCCAAATGAGAATTGAAGGGATACGAGTAGGCTACACTACCACACAATTAAAAAATCTACCTCGTAAACCAGCAAGCCACGCAAGTAAATGATCATGGATCGTTATCACTAGACGCGCAGTGCAGCGGAAGGAAATTGATGCAACCCGAATCAACGAAGCGTGCGTCCTTTTGCAGTGGTCGATCTTCCTCGTGCGGTGGTCAATCCTCCTCGTGTGGTGGTCAATCACTACTAGAGAACTGGCCATCACAACCGGTACATCACTCCTGGTTGTAACCGAACCAGTAGTGCCATTTGTAGCACTACCAGTTCAACGGCTACAGGCCCATGGCACGTGTTGGAGGGGGGCTTCACTACCGGTTTGAGCTATGAACCGGTAGTGATCCCCCTGGGGAACTATCACGACCGGTTGGTGTCTCCAACCGGTAGTAAATCCTTGGATCCACTACCGGTTCAACGGCTACAGGGCCATGGGCAGGTTGGAGGGGGGCTTCACTACCGGTTGGTAGAACCAACCGGTAGTGTTATGAGCGATTAAACCTCTCTTCCTCCCTGAGCTCTCGCGCCCATCATCAAACAAAGAAGGAAGCTGTAGGGTGGTGTTGCCATGGCGATTTTCAAAAATTAGGGGAGGTGCTACCCAATTTTCTTGGTGATTTTACTCTAATCCAAGTGCTTGAAGGTTAGTAACATCATCCTCACTTCTTTTGTAGCTCCCATTGAAGGTGGGATCTAGCTCAAATTTGAAAGTATATTGCAATTAAATTTAATTCTAATTTTGAAAGTATATTGCAATTAAATTGTTGTGTATGTAATTTAGCTCTAATTTAGAAGTGCATTGCAATTAAATTGTTGTGTATGTAATTAATCTCTAATTTGGCTCTAATTTTGAAAGTATATTGCAATTAAATTGTTATTTATGTAAATTAGCTCTAATTTAGAAAGTACATTGCAATTAAATTGTTGTGTATGTAATTTAGCTCTAATTTGGCTCTAATTTTGAAAGTATATTGAAATTAAATTGTCGTGTATGTAATTTAGCTCTAATTTAGAAAGTACATTGCAATTAAATTTGTTGTGTATGTAATTAAACTCTAATTTAAAAAGTACATTGCAATTAAATTGTTGTGTATGTAATTAAGCTCTAATTTGGCTCTAATTTTGAAAGTATATTGCAATTAAATTGTTGTTTATGTAAATTAGCTCTAATTTAAAAAGTACATTGCAATTAAATTGTTGTGTATGTAATTTAGCTCTAATTTTGAAAGTATATTGCAATTAAATTGTTGTGTATGTAATTTAGCTCTAATTGTAGATGGACCGTCAATGGATGTACAACACGGACCGACGCTCGAAGGAGTTCATTGAGGGTGTGCAAGCTTTTATCAGTGCGGCCGTTGCATACAAGCCGTCAGGATTCATATGTTGTCCATGTCTAGACTGCAAGAATGAGAAGGAGTATTCAAACTCAAGGCCCCTTCACAGCCATTTGCTCCAGAGAGTTTTCATGCCTAACTATATATGTTGGAGTACCAAGCACGATGAAGAAGGGATTACACAGGAAGACGATGAAGAAGAAGAGGGTGACAGCATAAACCCGGACGATGCCCAGTACGGTTCAATGGCAGATACATTGGGGGAGTTTGATGAGGATGATCTATGTCGGGACTCGATTCTGAGAATCTGGACCCTCTGTGTTTTCTGTGCTAGTCCAGGATCACGCTAGCACACACAGTCTTTACAAGGTTGAACATCACACACATTCACAACGATACCATATTAAATAGTGCAAACTTTTATATAAACTGAATTGTACGACCTTATGGTCTCCTTACATAAATCAACCACGCAGGGCTTACATTATCAGAGTAAACAGGAAACTGCGGAAAACATATAAACTTCGTGGAAGCCTTCATCTTGCCACAGGCAACCGACTGGGATTGCCCCCTAATTATCCGGATCTTCAATATACTCCTCCTCCCAGGCCGGTGTAGACTCCTCCACTGATGTTGGGATTGATAGGCAAGGAGGGGTGAGTACTCAAGGCACTCAACAAGTAATGCACAGAATGTGGTACTATTACTACATGCAAGGCTTATTTCAAAGAATTAGCTTACTTGGTTCTTTGGCATCAAACAACATTTTTAAACTAGCATCTTTTTTAGATTAAAAGCAGTGAAAATAGTTAATAATAGTACTAAGTTCTTTAAACAGTTTTTCTCCATAAACTTGGCACACAGCCTTAATAATTCATTTTCACACTGGCACACAGCCACCCTTTCCCCCATTTTATTTTTGAAGATATAAACCTTGATCAGAATCCCGAGCAATGTCCAATACCATGACACGGCTTTTGAATAGATTTTACACTGCAGAGGTTGTACACTTTACCCACAAGATACACCGCCACCACACATGTGATTGTTCGCAACAAAGCCTTTTAGGAACCTCTACCTTAACCAATGAACCTCCCAGATTGCCTTCACTATCATTTCCCACACAGAGCCAAGTATAGGGATGTGCCAACACCGCTGGATGGGCACCAAGCCGTAGCACGTGCACGCTCCCCACACAGATACACCCCGTGTCTTTGTCACCCCGAGGTATCAGAGGAAAGATATCAAAACCCTAATCAACTAGGTCTGTCCCATACCAGACATGTGGTTGTACGGGTGACTCAGTTCAAAGACTTGCAAGGTGAAGTCCTTAACTGACCAAGTCAAGACTTCCTTCACTCAACAGTGGCACACAGCCCCATGTTGCACACAGCCTCACAATTCTCATCAAACCATTGCCACACAGGCCCACCTAGCACAAAGCCCCTTGCCACTTGCCCCAGTCTAAATCATTTCCCACCCCGTTGATTATTGTGCAACACATGCCAACAATAACTCAACATCGGTACAGAACCACACAGGTCTCCGTACCTCAATTTCATTACGTAGCATCATTACACCATTTCCAAAATACATTCAATACTTCATTAATCAGTGTTGTGGCATTTTACCGAAAGATCATACATGACCCGTTGCAAAGCTAAGCATCTAATCACGGTCTAGCCTCCCGTGTTGGCATCATATTAATATCCAACAAATATGAATAATCCTAGGGTGACAATGATTTAAAGGCATACAAATAGTAATTTCAAGGTGGAAATAACAATATGGGTGGATTAGCTACATTACCCAAATCAATTTAAATTCATTTTTAATTAACTTAGCATGCATAATTTGAAAGCAAAATACATTCTAAAAACTGGGATCAATATGGTCAAAGCATCACTTGCCTTCAAAGAGTTGCTGGTCGTGTTCCGAAGCTTGGTCTTGAGCTATGAACTCTTCCTCGAAACCTTCCGGCAAATTTGCGTTTACGCGTAAAAATTATATATGCAATAAATAATCAAAACAGTAGACTAAATAACTTCAAAATTCAAATAAAATTCACCTTTAAAAATATCTCAATTTTACAAATTTTTAGAGACTGGAATCACCCCAATCGGAGTTCAAATGCAAAAGTTATAGCCTTTCAAAGTTTACAAATATATTAAAAAGAATAAACCGAATTAATATAATTATTTTTCAACTGAAAAATCGATTTATTGCGTCAGCATGACGTCAGGGACACGTGGCACTCTCTGGTGCTGCCACGTTGCCTCGGTCTATGGACTGGGTCCATAGACTGGCTCTGGTCCACGGTGGACCCGGTCCACGAAACAGTGCACCTGGCCCCACCATATGACGTCAGTCGACTGCCTCGAGATTCGTGCACGAACACGTGTCACTATCTCGGCCATCGCTCAACCAACGACCAGATATCAGTCACGCGGCGCAATCGGGACCGTCAAGGAATTCAACGGCCAGATCTCACGCGCAGCTCGCTTCGACGACGCCTCGGAGAACGTGCACCACGCGTCAACCATCCGTCGATCCTTACAGATCCAACGGTCGCCTCCACGCGCACTAGCGACGCTTCGATCTCTGTGCAGACACACAGCGAGATCTTGACGGTCCATTTGAATCAACGGCCGAGATCCGGTCGTTGCCTCAGTCAACGTGCGCGCGCGTCTGCACGTGATTCGGCGAGGACTCGGCGCCATCCGAGCCACACGTTCAAAAATGAACGGTGCCGATTCAATCGGCGAAGTGGCTAACGGCTGACGTGTGCACGCATCTCAGCCACACATCTATGATCGAACGGCTACGGCAAAAACTACACGACAACGCTAGATCTCTACCGCTTAGATCCGATCCAACGGTGCACGTTACCCGAGCGGTTTACTGTGCAACCGAGCGACGCGGCGTTATCTTACGCATCCAAAAACGATCCAACGGTTATGATTTAAACTAGGTTTAGAACAGAGAAGAGCGACCTAGACGTACCGCAACGGTTGGATGGCGATCGAACGGTCGACGGAGCTCGGTGAAGACGACGGCGACATTGGTGAAGCAGGCTGCCAGAGCTGGGGAAGACGGCGTAGATGACGGCGCTACGGTGATCCTCCGGTGTGAAGAAGTGATCCAATCGACGTGGCTTCCTTCGGCGAACTCGGGACGGGGTCGGAGCACAGCAGAATTGCTCGGACGACAGCGAGAGGAAGCAAAAACAACGGTGGCAAGAGGAAGCAACTACGACGAGTTCGCACGGGCGCCAGGAGGGGTCTCGGCGTGCGTGCAAAGAGTCAAAAGAAGCGTCTTGAGGTCCTCTGCAGAGCGTGCTAACCGACACGGCTTAAAGAGCCTCGACGTGCGTGAAAACCGTCGGCGAAACTCACGAGCATCAATGCCCACGCCTCTCCGGTGATCTCGCGAAGAAGAGACGACGTGGCTCCATCCCAACCGTCCACGTGGACTCGATCGGACGACTGCCAACGCTTGGCGACGCGGCGCAACGGCGAGCGTTCGATCGGAATCGGACGGTGCGTGGCTAGGGTTTTCGGGGTGTTGGGCCGGGCTAAGCATAGTGCTAGGCTGGCCCAACACTATTCATTCAATTTTAAATTATTTTCGAATTAAAATAAATCAGGTAAATGGAATAAGCCAAAATAAATAGCAAAAATACCCGAAAAAATCCAGAAAATATTTTGGAACATTTAGAACTCAAATAAAATATTTCCAATAAAACTTCGCATAAAATTTTGCATGAATTTAATTAAATTCAAGAAAGGTCAAAAATGAATAAATCCAATTAAATTCTAATAAATTCTCAAAAATAAAAAATTAGAGTAAATTAGAGTAAATTTCAGGGTGTTATAATCTAGATCAGATGCTGCGTGATGGTGAGGGAGACTACACCGATGAAAGACAATTTCAGAAGTTCTAGCGCTTGTTAGAGGACCACAGAACACTCTTGTATCCAAACTGTGAGCAGGGCCACAAAAAGTTGTGTACCACACTAGACTTGATGCAATGGAAGGCAACAAATGGTCTGTCCGATAAGGGATTCGACGAGTTGTTGTGCCTCATGAAGAAGTTGCTTCCAAAGGATAACACACTGCCTGAAAGTACTTATGAAGCCAAGCAAGTTGTCTGCCCTTTGGGATTGGAAGTATAAAAGATACATGCATGCCCTAATGACTGTATCCTTTATCGCAAGGAGTACGAGGATTTGGATGCTTGTCCAGTGTGCAAAGCATCACGGTATAAGGTCAAGCGTGACGACCCAGGTGTGGTAGAAGGGGAGCGTAAGAACAAGAGACCCCCGCCAAGGTGGTGTGGTATTTCCCTATAATACCTCGGTTGAAGCGTTTGTTTGCGAACAAAGCGCATGCTCAAATGTTGCGTTGGCACAAAGAAGAGCGTAAGGTTGACGGAATGCTAAGACACCCCGCTGATGGCTCTCAGTGGAGGAAAGTCGACAGAACATTCCCGAACTTCTCAAAGAAGGTGAGGAACATAAGGTTTGGGTTGAGTACAGATGGGATGAATCCTTTCGGCGAGATGATCAGCAGTCATAGCACTTGTCTGTGACTCTATGTATTTACAACCTTCCTCCTTGGCTGTGTATAAAGCGGAAGTACATTATGATGCAGTTGCTTATCCAAGGCCCGAAGCAACCTGGAAATGACATTGATGTGTACCTTAGACCATTGGTTGAAGATCTTCTAACAATGTGGACTGATGGTGTACGGGTATGGGATGAGTACAAACGAGAACACTTCACCCTACGCGCAATGTTATTCGTAACCATCAACGATTGGCCTGCACTTGGTAACCTAGCGGTCCTGACTATCAAAGGATACAGAGCCTGCATCCAGTGCTTAGATGAAACTGAAAACATGTACCTGAAAAACTGTCGGAAGGTTGTGTATATGGGACACCATAGGTTTCTTCTCACGAATCACCCGTTACGGAGGAAAGATAAGAATTTTAACGGGAAACCAGACCATCGTACTAAACCTGCGCATCGTAGTGGGACACGGTTATTCGCTATGGTAAAAGATCTGAAAGTAGTCTTTGGAAAGGGTGCTGATAGCAAACCTGTCCCGAGTGAAGAAGGCAAGGCACCTATGTGGAAGAAGAAGTCAATTTTTTGGGACTTACTTTATTGGGAAGTCTTAGAGGTGCGTCACTCAATTGACATCATGCACATCACGAAGAATGTTTGCGTCAACCTACTAGGCTTCCTAGATATATACGGCAAATCAAAAGATACACTTCAAGCACGAAAGGACCTGAAACTATTGGAACTCAGGAACGACCTACATCCGAAAAAGAGAGGGAAAGGACATCATTACCTACATCCTGCTAGCTACACTCTAAGCAAGGAAGAGAAAAAAGCATGATACATCATTACTTACAATCATGAAGTTGTGTTCATTCTTCAATGCGGTGTCACAAAAGGTCATCGATCCAAATAAACTAGCTAAGATGCAAGATGACGTCGTCCAAAGCCTGGTGAGCCTTGAGATGATCTTCCCTCCATCCTTCTTTGATATTATGGTCCATCTCATGGTTCACATTGTCAAAGAGATAGATATTCTCGGACCCGTGTTCCTGCACAATATGTTCCCTTTCGAGAGGTACATGGGTGTCCTAAAGAAGTATGTTCGTAACCGATCTCGTCCAGAAGGCAGCATTGCCCAGGGTGTTGGGACAGAGGAGGTGGTCGAGTTTTGTGTCGATTACATTGACGATCTCAATCCGATTGGCATTCCTATATCACGCCATGAGGGGAGGCTCCAGGGGAAAGGGACATTGGGAAGAAAAGCAATCCTCATCAATGATCTTGTTTCATTTAAGCAAGCACATACACGCTATTGCAACAATCAGCTGCAGTGGCTCCATATGTCGATGAGCACAAGAGGATTATGCGGTTAGTGTATAGAACCGGTAGTGATCGGTGAATTCCCCTCCAAAACACGCGCGGGCAAGGGACTTAACCCTATTCTCCTGAAATTTCAATCTCCCAAACCCGAGTGCCGCTGCCGTCCTCGCCACAGCCTCCAACCCCGTGTGCTGCCACCGTCTCTGCCTCAGCCCTCGGTGTCCTCCCCTCGACCGAGGTGTCCCCGCCGTCAGCCTCCCCCTCCATCGTGCCGCTGCCGCTTGGACCCGAGCGGAGAAGAAGCCTTCCACCGCGCCGCCGTCGACGCCTTCCACGCCGCCATCCACACCTTCCACGCCGCCGTCGAAGCCTTCCACGCCGCCGTCGAAGCCTTCCACCACACCGCCAGCCGTCCTCCTCTGCATCGGACCCGAGGGTAAGCCCTCCTCCTTGGGTACTAAGACAAAATTATAGGGCAAAAAATGTTAGTGTTATGCCCTTGAGGCAATCATTTAGATGATTGTAACATGACTATGTTTATGAATAATAATATGATTATTGGTCCAATGAATGTATATCATTGTATTGATCAACAAGTATGTGACTTGATTATGAAGCTCTTTACTTAATGATGTAATTCGATAAATATCTCTGATCGGATATCATCGTATAGGACTACGATGAATAGATCAGCACATGTAGTGATCGATGATCATGCTTCATAGATCATGGGATATGGAGATATCATCTCTACATTGTGGACCATGTTGAAGAACATGGGTTAGATAGACCCGCTATGGGACACTGCGAGAATGTTTCATTCTTATGTGTCATCAGTGTATCTCATACCTAGAAGATGTATGATCCTTAGACCTGAGATTGTCATATTCCCTACATGTGTAATAGTTTTCCTTGGGGCTATCAAACACTACTTCCTAACCGGATAGTTATAAAGGTAGCTTTCATGTTTACTATGAAACGTGCAGAGGGAAGTGAGCAGTAAGATGGAATTTGCCACTCCAATGAAACGGAGATATATGACAAGGCCACTCGTGTGATATGATTAAGAAAGTGCATGGCCATGCCGTGATTGAGGAGTCAATCACAACTTATTAATATATCACGGATCGAGAGATGGATTGAATCATCAAAGGATGACATGCTTCTCGCTTGAGATCAATCTTCATATACTTGGCAAAGGGATTATTTCATGAGTTCTTTTGATAGGTTCTGCTCGATTTGATCACAAGATGTTTGGGAGTTGGCATACTTTGCAAGAAGCCGCTACCAACTATTGGATTGAAAAGGAGTTTTCCGAATCCATGTCCAAACGTATGTGAACCCGCAGGTCACACACTTAATGGGTGGGACGATTAATTTGGATTGATCCGTAATTAATGAACCTCGTGGGCTTAGCATCTTTGGTGGGCCCTGGTTTAGGTTTCATCTCGTGGCTATATAAGGAGGGAGGAGGGAGGGCGCAGTGTGTGCTTTCCACGGTTTAGGTTTGATTCACTTGAAACCCTAGCCTCCTCCTCTCGCCGCCTCGCCGAGCGACTAGGTGCTTGCACACGACGCACGGCGCTCCATCTCTCGGACGTGTGGACTACTGCGGTGACGCTGCTGCGACTGCGGCGTGGGAGGACGATCCACGGCGAGGCGAGGACGATCCACTACATCGACGCAACGACTGCGGCGAGGACGAACCACTACATCGACGCGCGAAGGATTCCATGGCTGCGCGCCTAGTGGTAATCTTATCTATGATCCCCTTCTTGCGAGTAGCTTTCTGGTTGCGCGGTAGTTTTTTTTTTTGTGCTAGCGTAGCATACCGCGTTTCCCTTCAAAAAACCGGTACATCCATTGTGTAGGATGAATGTCGTCGATTGTGTAGGATGAATGTGCTCATTTCTTTCTATGCATTTCAATATCAGCCTATCAAGGACGGCATCCTTCGAGGAGAACGAACAATTTCTATTCGACCAGATCGCGCAAGGTAGCACTGAGGCCACCAGTGCCGTTAACACTGAGGCCGGGACGCCCGCCGAAGTAGTTGACACTGAGGCCGTTACGGCCACTGAAGCCGTTACCACTGAGGTAATTCATATGAATACATATGTTGGTTACCCTTTGATGCTTAGCAAACATTCTGACCCATTTTTCTTTATCTTATTTTAAGCCCGGTAGTTCGAGCAGCCAAGCGAAAACGCGAGGTCCTAACAAGAAGTCGATGGTAAAACATGTGATCACTGAAGTCAACACTGAAGGGATGCCTGTTGCACGAGAGTCAGCGTTGGGTCCATACAACAACGCCTGCGGCTACCATGTCAGGGATCACGTGCCCATTAGCGTAAGGAAATGGAGTGGCAACGATGCGGTCTCTGACGCTACGAAGAACATGCTCTGGGCTAATATGAAAGAGACGTTCACCTTCCCTGAAGGGTCCGAAGAGCTCGTGAAGAATTACACTTTGAAGAAAATGGCAATCCATTTTTAGACTTGGAAGAAGTGTTTGAACTCCACCTATGTGAAGAAGGGCCGCACGCCCGACTTCAATCGTTTCCAAAAGTTGGCAGATCACTGGGAAGCATTTGTGGGTTACAAGCAATCGGAAGAAGGCCAGGCTTTGAGTGCAAAGAACAAGGTGAATGCTGGGAAGAAGAGATACCACCACCACCTTGGCACTGGTGGTTACGTGAAGAAGATACCAAAATGGCAGAAGAGGGAAGACGAACTGATAGAGAATAGTATCATACCCGTAACGCAAGACTGGCCCAAACGGTCGAAGCATTGGTACTTTGCCCATGGGGAAAGCCTTCGAGATGACGGCAGCTTGGTGTATTCCGGGGAAGTGCAAGAAGTAGCCACAAGGCTTGTAGAAGCCCTCGAGCAGTCTTCCCAAGGCTCCTTCAAGCCAGATAGGGTGTAGGGACCCGAATCCACTGATTCGAACCCACTGTGTTTACTGCACTATTCTCAGGATCAACGCTAGTGCACACAGCTTAACATTGGTACATATCACATCATACACAACGATAATAGAATAATAGTTCATTTATTGATATAGCTAAATGTATGGTCTTATGACCAACTTACATTATTAAGCCACGCAGGCAAGACCGAGAATATAAGCTAATAATTAAGCAATGAAAGTAGAAACGTAGATAGCTCATCGGTTCACCACAGCAACCGACAAGGCTCGGACCCTAATGACTCGTGTCTTCATGAACTTCATCTTCCAACACAGTGTAGATTCTTCAACTGCTGATTATTGTTATTTGGCAAGGGTGAGTACTTAAAGCACTCAACAAGTTGTGCATGTAATGCGATTCTATTTATCTATATGTAAGGCTTATTCCAAAGGATAGGCTATCATGGCTATTTTGCAATAAGCAAGATTTATGAACAAATACAATAATAGATTGTAAAGAATGTAAAACGAATAGCAATAATAAATAAATTCAAGATTGCTCAAGTAAACCAAGTTTCCAATCCTAAATCAAGTTCCAATCTTCCATATGGCCATCCCGCCATCCCAACCAAGTTGTCCAATTTATTAATCTAACCCTTAATCAGTAATTCCGAGCATTGCTCAATACCATGAGCACGGCTATCCGAATAGTTTCACACTCGCAGAGGTTATGCACTTTACCCACGTGATACAACCAAACACCACAAAGGCGAAAGATTATAACAAAGCCTTTACAATGCTCTATCTTAATCCCAGACTACCCGCTAAGGTTTCAACACATGGTCGGTCTGTAAACCACATCCAGGGCCCCCCTCTTGCGCCATGTGAATTACACCATAACTCGGGAACTCACACCGACCACGATAGTATCAACATTAAGACATTACAAATTACTCAGCTAGGCTGGCCCATACCAGACATGTGGTTGCATGATTGACTCAGGTCAAAGGCTTGCAAGGTTAAGTCCTTAGTGTGATCAAGGCAAGACTTCCACATACCATCTGCCCATCGGGCCCACCTTGGCCTCCTCGCCCCTTGCCACTTGCCCCAATCTAAGTTATTATCACCCGGTTGATTACCAAGCACCACGTGCCATCAACAATTCAACATCGTTGCGTGACATGACTCGCCACAACAACTCAATCTCATCGTGTGATCCCACATGACACACAAGTTCATAACATTGTTCCATATTCCATTAATCAAGATTAATTATCAATGGTGATGACACATGTGATGACGTGGCATGGCTAAGCAACTAATACGAACTAAACCTCCAATGTTGATTATAATTATTAACCAACTATATTAAACCAATCTAGGGTGACAATGGATCATGGCATACAATGACAAGGTAGGGTATAGACCAATCTGGTATTTTAGCTAAGCCCAAACTAATTTGAAACAGTTGTATATTTGAAATATATGCAATAGTGTAAATCAAACATAGCTATTTTATAAACATGGGTTCAACATGATCAAAGCACAAATTGCCTTGGAATAGGTTCTGATCTTGATCTGAAGTTTGCTCTTGAGTTGCTGGATCTTCCTCCGAAGCGTCGCACAATTCAACGTCTACGCTGCATCAAGAAGAAAAGCAAATAAATAACAAAACAGAGAGCAATTGAACTCCAAAATCAATTAAAATTCACCATTAAATAGATCTCAATTTTACAAATTTTTAGAAATTTGAATCACTCAAACCGAGTTAAATTGCAAAAGATATAGCCTTTTGAAGTTTGAAATAAATATCAAATTGCTAAAATCGAAAATCGAATTATGATTTATTTTTAAACCGAAAAACTGGTTTATGACGTCAGCGTGACGTCACCGCCCGACCGCTCCGTGTCGACACGCGTTCTTCGGTCCATGGATCGCGCCCACGACTTCCTCGGGTTCACGGTGCACCTGCTCCACGTGATTTCGGCATCGACACGCGGCCCCGCGACGATGTCGACTCAGCGCCAAGACGCTGCACTCGACGTGCCACGCCAACGCCACGCCGTCGTTCGGTCCGACCGGCATCCACGTGAGCGACACGCCGCGACGAACCGAAGAAGCCACGCCGACGGCGAGGCACGTGGCCCTAGGGTCGTCGGCGCAGGTCGAGAGTACCTTCGAACGCCTCAACGCGGCGAAACCGATGACGCGGTCGGATGCTTCTCTCGATCACCGTAACGACGGCGGCGAGGACTTCTTCAATGGCGGCGGCGGCCTCACGGGACCTTCTTCTCGGCGCCCTTCGGCGGGCGGAAGTAAGGTGCGCGACGGGCTTCTTCTCGGCGAGGCGGTTCTAGGGTCTCGGTTGCGAACCTCAAGCTCCACGGACGACGACGAAATCGCAGAACACGACGGGCGGCGGCGCCAGTATCTAGCCCGAAATCCCAATGAACGGTGGCGGTTTTGGTCACGCGGTTAGGGTTTTGCTCATGACTTCTGGCGAACACGGCGCGCTCCTTATAAAGCACCACGAGTCCCTCCTTGCCCGATTCTCGCGTTGTCCGCGACGAACACGGCGGCGGCGCTAGAGTCCGACTCGCACGCCTCGAGAAGAAGACGCGGAACCGTCCGATCGCGCAGATCAACGGCCACGATGCACTCCGCATTGGAAAATCCGACCGCAACTCTGAATCCAACGGAACTTCCCCCACACGATCTCCACCGCACACTAAAGATCCGACGGCTAGCATGCACTCTTCTAGAACTTGGGCCAAGCGGGCCAGTGGTGCAAAGCTTTGGGCTACGCAGGGACGGCCCCACGCGCACAGTACATGGGCTCGGCCCGATACTGTTGCAATGAATTTCAAAAGGGTTTTTCAATTAAATTAATTCCAGAAATTCATTTAATTTGTTTTAGGCAATAAAACAATCAGAAAATTCCAAGAAAATCTCAAGAATACTTTGAGACATTCGGACTCAAATAAAATATTTTTGCCAAAACTTTATTTTGACTTTGCACAGATTTAAATACTTTTGAATGAAAAGCAATAAACTTGCAATAAGATTTAATTCCAATAAATCGAGAAAAATCCAAATAAATTCAGAAAATCACAAATGCACTTTTAAACAATAAAACTTACTTAAGCCAAATTTTGGGATGTTACAAACCTCCCTTAATGTAATCTCGACCGAGATTCTGGGGCTAACTATAGAGTAGGTTCGGGAATTCGACTTCAAATCTTCTTCTCTCCCCTGTGGCTTCACTCTCGTAATGATTGCTCCATGAACTCGCAAAAGCGAATAGACTTGTTTCGGGTCTTGCGCCCATAACATCCAAAATTCGATCGGTTGCTCTTTATAAGTCAAATCTTCTTTCACTCTATTGCATCCAACGTGGTTTGCTCACTGGCACTCGAGACACTTCTTAAGCTGCGATACATGGAATACATCATGCACTCCGCCAATGATCGAGGCAACTCTAACTGATAAGCTACCTCTCCTCGACGGCTCAGAATCTTGAACGGACCAACATATCTTGGTGCAAGCTTCCCTTTAACGTGAAATCTTTTAACGCCCTTAAGAGGGGTAACCCTGAGATACACATGATCTTCTGGTTCAAAACTCAAATCTCGACGACGATTATCTGCGTAGCTTTTCTGTCTTGACTGTGCTATTTTTAATCTCTCTCTGATCATTGCAATTTGACTTTCTGCCTCTTCGAGGATATCTGGCCCAAACACCAAACGCTCTCCCGTTTCATTCCAATTCAATGGAGTACGACAAGCACGTTCATACAATGCCTCGAACGGTGACATCTGTAGGCTAGCTTGATAACTATTATTATAATCAATTTCGCATATGGCAAACATTTATCCCATGTCGTAGCATAAGCTAAAGCACAAGCTCTCAACATATCCTCTAAAATCTGATTTACTCTTTCGGTCGACCATCCATCTCATGGGTGATATGTCAGATGAAATTCAAACGAGTCCCCATTGCTTCGTGCAACTTATTCCAAAACCTTGAGGTAAATTGGGTACCTGTCGACACAATCTTCTTGGGCACTCCATGCAAACATACAATCCTTGACATGTACAATTCGCCAAACGATCTCCGGCGTAGGTGGTCTTCTTGGGATGAAATGAGCGACCTTGGTTAGACGATCCACTATAACCCAAATGGAATCGTAACCTTTCGAGTCTTAGGTAGACCGTGATAAAATCCATTCCGATTTCCTCCCACTTCCATTCCGAATTTTCAACTACCGCAACAAACCAATGGTCTTTGATGCATAGCCTTTACTCCCTGACATACGTCGATAATGCAACATGCTCACCACTTCACGCTTCATATTTGGCCACCGTAATCTCTCTTTCAAATCTTGGTACATCTTAGCGCTTCCTGGATGAATCGAGTACTTTGAATCATGAGCTTCCTCAAGAATCAATTGCTTTAATTCCTTTTTATCCGGTACACAAATTCGGCCTTTGAAGAACATGGTCCCTTGCTCATCCAGAGTAAAATCTAAGGCTAGGCCTTCTCCCTTTTTAGCCTTAATCTTGGAAATTTTATCGTCATCTTGTTGACTTTCTCTAATCTGATCCTCTAATGTTGGCTTCACTTCTAGTGCAGCTACCATTCCTTGCGGAACGACTTCCGATCTCAACTTCCGAAATTCCTTGCATAATTCCGGTTGATCCTCAATTGACAAGGTATTCGCGCTATGGCTCTTTCGACTCAGAGCATCTGCCACCACATTGGCTTTTCCAGGGTGGTAATGGATTCCCACATTATAATCCTTAATTAGCTCCACCATCTTATTGTCTCATATTCAGTCACTTGAGTGAATATGTATTTGGACTCTTATGGTCCGTATATATCTCACATCTATTTCCTATGAGATAATGACGCCATATCTTTAAAGCATGCACCACTGCAGCTAACTCCGCATCATGCGTTGGGTAATTCACTTCATGTGGTCTTAATTGTCTCGACGCATAAGCAACGACTTTGCCCTCTTGCATTAATACGCATCCCAAGCCTTGCTTCAAGCATCACAAGAAATGTCAAATCCATTACGCACATCCGCAACACTAATACGGGCCGTTGTTAAACGCTTCTTTAATTCCATGAAACTTTTCTCGCACTCAAGCGCCCATGCAAACTTCTTTTCTTTCTTCAACAACCGTGTCAAGGGTTTAGCAATTGTTGAGAATCCTCTATGAACCGACGGTAATATCCCGCCATTCCCGTAAAACTACGAACTGAGTAATGAGACTTCGTGGCTCCCAATGCAACATCGCATCCACTTTGTGGGATCAATGCGACTCCTTTGGTAGTCATTACATGACCCAAGAATTCGACTTTCTCCTTCCGTAATTCACACTTGCTAAACTTTGCATATAGTCGATGCTCTCGCACTGCCTAAAACCATCCTTAGATGTTCTCGCATGCTCTTCTTCGGTCTTTGAGTAAACCAAAATATCGCCTATGAAGACCACAACGAACTTATCCAAGTAATCCATGAAAACCTTATTCATCATGTTCATGAAATACGCTGGGCATTAGTCAATCCAAATGACATGGTGTGAACTCATAATGTCCATATCGCGAGAGAACGCAGTCTTAGGTATATCCTCCGCCGGATCTTCAATCGATGGTATCTCGAACGAAGATCTATCTTGAAGAAAACTCCAGCTCCTCTTAATCGATCAAATAAGTCATCGATCCCGGGCAACGGATACTTATTCTTGATCGTTACTTCATTAAGTGCACGATAATCAATGCACATTCTAAGACTTCCATCCTTCTTGCGAACAAACAAAACCGGGCTCCCACGGTGATGAACTTGGTCTAATGAAACCTTTTCTTGCGGCCTCAATCGCTTCTTCATTTCCACTAACTCGCCAAGAGGCATCCGATATGGTCTCTTTGATATCGGTGTTGTCCCCGGTGCTAATTCAATCACGAACTCGATATCACGATCCGTGGCAATCCCGCAAATCTTCCGAAACACATCCGGTATTCTCTCAAGCATCGCACATCTTCCATGCCGATGGCTTTCACGCCGCTGACCATTAATCGCCCATCTCGAATCTGCGGTCGCTTGAAACTCCACTTTCTTGCCACTAGGGCCTTTCAAAGTTACAATCCTTCGCCACAATCCAAAATGTTTTATGCTTTGACAACCAATCCATTCCAAGGATGACGTCTAGGATTGCGATCTATCAAGATAAGATTCGCTAGAAATTTATCCCATCCATAAGCAACTTAGCTCCCAAACACCCAAGGCTAGATCTAAGCTCGATCCCGGGCTTGGACTAAGAGCACACACTTAAGATTCACCACTTTAAATCCATTCTTGGTTGCAAAACTTTGAGACACAAACGAATGCGAAGCTCCAGAATCAAACAAATCAGAAAGTGTAATCGAGTTGACCAGAAACTTACCCAGTACGACGTCTGTTGCCTCTTGAGCTCCATCCGCGGTGATATGGTTGATCCTTCCACGCACGGTTGATTGCGGGGTTGTTCCAGCTTGACCTGGCGCACGATTTCCTCCTGAGGCTAGTGCTTTAGCGGGTGTTGTTCCCAGGTTGAAATGAACTGGCGTGACGCCTCCCTTCTGTGGACACCTATTAGAAAAGTGCCCTGGCTCATTGCAGGTATAGCATCTTTTCACTGCGGACTGCTGATTCCCTCCTGGTGCATTGTTGCCCTGTGCTGGTGTCTGAAAATTCTGATTGGCAGGGCGAGGTGCAGGGGTTGATGCCTTGTTCCCAGCTGGTGGTTGGAACCTAGCAAATTGCTGTGGTGACATCCTCAAACGTAAATGGTTTGGACGTCCACCCTGATTGTTCATCAAGCGCTTACGGTTTTCACCCAGCTCTTTGCGCATATCCTCTAGGATCAACGCCTTATTCACTAACTCCTGGAAGTCTGGAAAGTTGTGGGTAATCAATCCCACCTGCAGTCCTGAATTCAGTCCCTTCATGAAACGAGACTGCCTAGCTTTGTCTGTCGCTACGTCTTCAGGGGCATAGCGAGCTAACTGGGTAAATTTATTCAGGTATTCGGCCACTGGTTGGCCTCCTTGCTTCAAAGCTCTGAACTCCTCCTTCTTAAGATCCATCATTCCCTCCGGGACATGATATCGGGCGAAAGCATTAGTAAACTCCTCCTGTGTTATCTCTCGTGGGGCTCCATGAGCGACAAGAGTTCTCCCACCACTCTGGGCATGTCCTTCCAGCTTGATGAGAGGCGTAAAGCACCTTCTCATTTCCTTCACACCGTGTGTGATGTGCGCTTTTCTCAATTGTCCTAAGCCACCATCGCCTTCCAAAGGATTCACGCTTTCTGAAAAAGTTGGTGGCCTAGTCCTCATAAAATGGATAGCTTTGACATAGGTCGAGGTCCACCATGATTGTTCCGAAGTTGCGTGGTTGTTGTGATTTATCACGCATTGGTCATCTCTTTGATCATCCGTGATCATTGTCCGTGATCGCTTGAGTCTGCCGCCGTAAATGCTCCTAGATTCTCGCATGTTCATCGTCGGTGGTTGAGGGCTGCTCCATCGCTGGGGTTGTCATTCGACGCAGCCCACTTCCTCAAGCACCGCTGTTTCTCGAGTATTCACCATCCGATGATTGCCTCTTAGGTTAGGAAAGGTAGATGTAGCATAGATGAGAAGTAAGAATTTCTAAAGCGGGAGATATGTTATACCCAAACTGAACAATTCTTTATTTAACTTGGTATGGTGCTTATTTAAGCCTACAAGCTTTGCAACACATAACGCACACTCGGCAATACAAAGAAGCAAACTAAACACGAACCTTAACGCCAACTAGAAAGGTAAAGACTAACTTAAAGACGCGACTCACACTCGAGTCTCAACACGCTCCAAGGTCGACACTCACTCATCCACCACCTGGCCGAGGCCGATCCGGCGATACACCGGTGGATGAGCGGGCATCGGAGCGAACCTATCCCGTGACCTACCACGGGTCCTCCGCAACAACGGGTCTCAGACTCCTCCGCTCCCACTCGCCATCCGATCCTCCTGACTCTCACCGCTCCTCGAACTCCCCGAGTCACGCGCTCCACTCGTCCTCAATCGCCTCCGTGGCCTCTCCCACCGCTGATCATCCCGATGGTCAAGCACGGGTCACCTCGAGCCTCGCCGCCACTCTAAGTGCCTCGCATACGCCTGGGCTCCGGGTAGTCTCTCTCATATGATCCTCCCGGCAAGGGCGAACTCGCAAGGTGTACCGCAGAGCACACTCGCTCCTCGATCCGCCGCCTTCGCACGCTTGAACGTCTGGGTGAAGTCTGAACACCAGGTCGTGAAGCTCGCCAACAGAGTCGCGCAGACACGGCGAAGAGCAAGTCGAGCAACCTCCCGAATTGCAACTTCATACGAGAACCTTCTCGCAGAGATGTTGATTGGCCCGCTAGCTTCCTTATTCCCGAGCGTAGATGATCAACTTGCAAATGAAACCTCGGTGAACACCATTCATCCGCCCACCGCCTCGGTAAAGTGGACGATAGAAGCCTCCAAGCGCCTCAAGTACTCTCCACAACTCCATGGCGAGCCGCCACGGTGACTCAAAGGTCTGAACGACGGCATCCGCTCCACAAGAACTTTGAATAAGAGCTCCATCCAAAACGGCCAAGAAACGGTAGAATTCAGCCAAGGCAAGAAGTAGAGAATGAGATGAGTCAAGAGTGTTTTATTAGTCAAGTTTGGATTTTCTTTTAGAAAATAGTTTTGACTCTCACAAGACACCTCCACACTATCTAGGCCAAGACCTACAACAAGATGCTCGATACCACCTCAGAGGGACCCGAATCCATCGATTCGAACCCATCGTGTTTAATGCACTATTCCTGTGATCAACGCTTAGTGCACACAGCCTTAACATTGGTACATATCACATCATACACAACGATAATAGAATAATAGTTCATTTATTGATATAGCTAAATGTATGATCTTATGACCAACTTACATTATTAAGCCACGCAGGCAAGACCGAGAATATAAGCTAATAATTAAGCAAATGAAAGTAGAAACGTAGATAGCTCATCGCTCACCACAGCAACCGACAAGGCTCTGACCCTAATGACTCGTGTCTTCATGAACTTCATCTTCCAACACAGTGTAGATTCTTCAACTGCTGATTATTGTTATTTGGCAAGGGTGAGTACTTAAAGCACTCAACAAGTTGTGCATGTAATGCGATTCTATTTATCTATATGTAAGGCTTATTCCAAAGGATAGGCTATCATGGCTATTTTGCAATAAGCAAAGATTTATGAACAAATACAATAATAGATTGTAAAGAATGTAAAACGAATAGCAATAATAAATAAATTCAAGATTGCTCAAGTAAACCAAGTTTCCAATCCTAAATCAAGTTCCAATCTTCCATATGGCCATCCCGCCATCCCAACCAAGTTGTCCAATTTATTAATCTAACCCTTAATCAGTAATTCCCGAGCATTGCTCAATACCGCGAGCACGGCTATCCGAATAGTTTCACACTCGCAGAGGTTATGCACTTTACCCACGTGATACAACCAAACACCACAAAGGCGAAAGATTATAACAAAGCCTTTACAATGCTCTATCTTAATCCGAGTACTACCCGCTAAGGTTTCAACATCATGGTCTCGTAAACTACATCCAGTGGCCCCTCTTGCGCCATGTGAATTACACCATAACTCGGAACTCACACCCACCACTATAGTATCAACATTAAGACATTACAAATTACTCACCTAGGTGGCCCATACCGTATATGTGGTTGCATGATTGACTCAGTCAAAGGCTTGCAAGGTTAAGTCCTTAGTGTGATCAAGGCAAGACTTCCACATACCATCGCCCATCGGGCCCACCTTGGCCTCCTCGCCTTGCCACTTGCCCCAATCTAAGTTATTATCACCCTGCTGATTACTAAGCACCACGTGCCATCAACAATTCAACATCGCTATGTGACATGACTCGCCACAACAACTCAATCTCATCGTGATCCCACATGACACACAAGTTCATAACATTGTTCCATATTCCATTAATCAAGATTAATTATCAATGGTGATGACACATGTGATGACGTGGCATGGCTAAGCAACTAATACGTAACTAAACCTCCAATGTTGATTATAATTATTAACCAACTATATTAAACCAATCTAGGGTGACAATGGATCATGGCATACAATGACAAGGTAGGGTATAGACCAATCTGTATTTTAGCTAAGCCCAAACTAATTTGAAACAGTTGTATATTTGAAATATATGCAATAGTGTAAATCAAACATAGCTATTTTATAAACATGGGTTCAACATGATCAAAGCACAAATTGCCTTGGAATAGGTTCTGATCTTGATCTGAAGTTTGCTCTTGAGTTGTCGGATCTTCCTCCAAGCGCCGCACAATTCAACGCCTCACGCTGCATCAAGAAGAAAAGCAAATAAATAACAAAACAGAGAGCAATTGAACTCAAAAATCAATTAAAATTCACCATTAAATAGATCTCAATTTTACAAATTTTTAGAAATTTGAATCACTCAAACCGAAAGTTAAATTGCAAAAGATATAGCCTTTTGAAGTTTGAAATAAATATCAAATTGCTAAAATCGTAAAATCGAGAATTACAGATTTATTTTTAAATCGAAAACTGGTTTATGACGTCAGCGTGACGCCAGCCCTGCCCGACCGCCTGCGGTCGACACGCGTTCTTCGGTCCATGGATCTGGCCCACGACTTCCTCGGTTCACGGTGCACCTGTTCCACGTGATTTCGCCATCGACACGCGGCCCGTGACGATCGTCGACTCACGCCAAAGACGTCACATTCGACGTGCCACGCCAGCGCCACATCGCTGTTCGGTCCGATCCGCATCCACGTGAGCGACACGCCGGCGATTTAACAAAGCAAGCCACGCCGACGGCGAGGCACAGGCCCAGGGTCGCTTACGGCGAGGTCCGAGAGTACCTTCGGAACGCCTCAACGCGGCGAACCGATGACGCGGCGGATGCTTCTCCGATCACCGTAACGACGGCGGCGAGGACTTCTTCAATGGCGGCGGCGGCCTCCACGGGACCTTCTTCTCCCGCGCCCTTCGCGGAAGTAAGGTGCGCGACGGCTTCTTCTACGAGACGGTTCTAAGGGTCTCGATTGCGAACCTCAAGCTCCACTTGACGACGAAATCGCAGAACACGACGCGCGCGGCGCCGGTATCTAGCCCGAAATCCCAATGAACGGTGGCGGTTTTCGGGTCACGCGTTAGGGTTTTTGCTCATGACTTCTCGCGAACGCGCGCGCGCCTTATAAAGCACCACGAGTCCTCCTTGCCCGATTCTCGCGGTGTCCGCGACGAACACGGGCGGCGCGCTAGAGTCCGACTCGCACGCCTGAGAAGAAGACGCGAACCGTCCGATGCGCAGATCAACGCCACGATGCACTCCGCATTGGAAAATCTGGACCGCAACTCTGAATCCAACGGAACTTCCCCCACACGATCTCCACCGCACACTAAAGATCCGACGGCTAGCATGCACTCTTCTAGAACTTGGGCCAAGCGGGCCAGTGGTGCAAAGCTTTGGGCTGCGCAGGGACGGCCCCACGCGCACAGTACATGGGCTCGGCCCGATACTGTTGCAATGAATTTCAAAAGGGTTTTTCAATTAAATTAATTCCAGAAATTCATTTAATTTGTTTTAGGCAATAAAACAATCAGGAAAATTCCAAGAAAAATCTCAAAAATACTTTGAGACATTCTGGACTCAAATAAAATATTTTTGCCAAAACTTTATTTTGACTTTGCACAGATTTAAATACTTTTGAATGAAAAGCAATAAACTTGCAATAAGATTTAATTCCAATAAATCCAGAAAAATCCAAATAAATTCCAGAAAATCACAAATGCACTTTTAAACAATAAAAACTTACTTAAGCCAAATTTTGGGATGTTACATAGGGAGAAAGACGAGCTAACCAGGGCCCTACAAAACCCTGAGCACCCTGGCGAACACGAGGTGTGGGTGTGGTTCCATGGAAGTACGGCTTCGCTCACGATGAAAGTTATAGGAGTCGGAAGAGAAGCAAAGCCCAAGAAGAACTAAGGTACCGTTCATTGGAAGAACGCGTAGCTGCACAACAGGCAAGAATGGAGGAAGAAGTCAGACGACAAGTGCAGCTAGCCATTAGCCAACTGCAGGCCCCTCCTAGTAACCCTGATGCCGTCATCAGCCCCTCCGGGTGGCGGAGCAGCTGCGCTTCCACCGGGCCCCCAAATGCGAACTTGGGCCATTACCCCGTGGACGATATCATGACGCGCCATTCGTGTGAGCTGCATATCGAAGCGCGTAACCTCTCCCTCAAGGCTGCTTATGCCATGGCATTCCCTATCGAGTCGGGCCAACTCTTTCATTGCAACGAGATACCGCCGGGCTACTCTAAAGTCGCGGTTGAACAGATATGCGAAGGCTATGAAGAGCTTGACCTCGACATTCCTGGAGGTGACGGGGTTACCAAGCTTGGACAGGTCGTACACGGTATCATTTTGTGGCGCAAGCGCTACATTATATTTGAATCTAATGAGGAGGTGTCCACTACTATTAGAGGCCGAAGTCCAACTCCACCATCACCCCCACGCAAGAAGTTGGCGGTTAAAAGAAGCCCGAGTCCTCCACCACCCCCAGTGCCTAAACAGAAGCCGACCTCAACTCCACGACCACGGCCTCCGTCTAAGAAGTTGGCTCCACAAAAGGAGAGGTTTACCCCAGCTCAACCTAAGAAGCCGCACAACCTAGCTCCTGAGGAGACCAAAAAGGAAGTGAACACAAGTGTAACTACACACTTCAAACGTTTGGAGCCCGAGAAGACGGTTCCAATCGACGATGCAGTCAAAAAATATTTCTCGAGAAGTAAAGCTTCCCCGAAGAAGAAGTTGCCGTCGGACTACGAGCGCACAATAATAAAGGCTACAAAGAAGTCGAAGAAGTCGCAGGCCAGTGTGGAGCAGTTGTAGATTGACCAATTCATGGCAGAAGCTGGACTGACGCACAGTCAAATTTATGGACAAGGTGAGATTGCAGCGGCACCTATTAGATGGCCATTTAAGTTGGGTGAACCATTAGTTCGGCCTAATGAGGTGCCCCTGCTACCAACCAAAATGCGGCAATTACACGAATGGTATATGGGGGAGTCAAGGAATGGCAGAACAATGTTTGTCGCCAAGTTCAAAGAAGATGATTTCCTTCGCGACCATGGCCTCCTGTGGATTGATTTCGAGGAAGTTTACCAACTGTACCAGCGAGACGCCCTCGACATGAGCCTGTTGGGTTGCTGGACTCTGTAAGTGTCTTATTTGTAAAATTCATTGTGTGCATGCTTAATTAAATTACAAGTCTAACTAATTTATTCCTATGTAGAATGGAGATACAAAAAAGCAGAAAGGAATATATTTACAATATAGGCTACATCGACCCATTAGTTGTAAACAACAGTACCATTAAGGGCAATCCAAAAGATGCCGAGAACCATATTCTGAAAGCTCTTAACACCCAACACTACAAAAACTTCATACTTATACCCTACAACTTTGGGTACGTGTTTTCATACTGTCTAGTTCTAAAATTTTTCCGTGACATGAAGTTAGGACTAATTAGATATGTTGACATATGTACAGGTTTCACTGGGTCTTTCTTGTTATCTGGCTAGACTCCAGTAAAATCATTGTTTTCGACTCACAAAGGAAACCCATACAAGATTTGGAACACATCATACGGTTGCTTAACAGGTAATATTGTTTTTTCATTATTATTCTAGTAATATTTCCTTCGAGTGAGTCGACCTCTAATAATTGCTATCCGTAATCACGCGCAGTGCATTCGCACGGTTCCGGGTACAGAATCGTGGTGAATTCAAGGAGGCATTTGATGTTATAACCGAATTTCCGGTACGTAGCAAATATTCATGTGTTGTACCATTTTTTCATGCCAATAATGCTTTTTACCTTTCCACGGAAATAATGTTTTTCAATTTTTCTCACCGCAGTGTATGAGGCAGGAGTCGGGCAACAACTTGTGCGGATACTACGTATGTGAGTTCATAAGTCTTTTCAACACCAGCCACAAGCAGCTGAGTAGTACCGAAGAGGTGTGTACATATATACTTATCGATTCCTAATTGTCACTTACTACACAAGTTCACGGATTGATTAATTTCTTTCACTTCACCTAATGACAGCTCGCCAAATGTGAGAAAGGCATACTCTCACTGCACCGAGTCAAAGCAATCCAAGAACAAGTCGCCGGCTTCCTTCTTGATGAGGTCATATCTACAAAGGGCGAGTTTTATGAACGTGCGGTCAGAGCGTGCCCTACGATAAGGACTAGTGAATTAACGAGCTCAACTTTGGCTAGAAAAAGCAATGGACATAAAGAATGAACTCTTTTGTATTTGAATTGCAAACTTGTCCGCTCATGTGTACTTCATGTGAATATGTGCTTAATTATTTGATTTGAATATGTAATGCTTTGAATGAACTAGTGTTGTGAATGAATTAATTGTGTTGTTAATAAATTAGTTGTGATTATTGAAATCTGTGATTTTATCTGTATTGCAAACTTGATTTGGAGATTAAATAGGCCCTGTCGGATGGGCAACACGGACTTTACTACCGATTTGTAATACAAACCGGTAGTAAAGCTAAGAGATTGACTACCGGTTTTAAATACAAACCGGTACTGAAGCTAAGAGATTTACTACCGGTTCTTATTACAAACCGGTAGTAAAGTTGACCAGCACTACCGGTTAGGTCAACCGGTAGGGATACCACTTGGGCATCACTCCCGGATCCTTACAACTGGTTCCAAAACCGGTTCTAAAGCCGGTTTGGAACCGGTAGTGTAGGCCGGTTCCCTAGTAGTGGATTGTCCCGATCAGTGTCGCAGTAGCAGCAACACCTCTACTGGCGTTCACACGTTCGGGGAAAAGAACACCGTGTGTCGATGTGCCAGCACCAGCACACACGAGAAGGTTCAAGTGGTGACGGTTAGGGTTTCGATGGTTGCGCCCTCTGATCTGGTCTATTGCGACCGCGAACTCCCTTTAAATAGCTGCCCTCTTCCTCGCGGTGGAACCCTACATTAGGGCCCAACTAAAGGACAAAGCCCACTTAGCCCATTAGTGACGGATCCAACCCGAACCACTATATTTCAACCCCTTAAGTTTGTGACCCTGTAGGTTCATGCATATTTGGACACGACTCGGAAACACCTTTCCGACCAATAATCGATAGCGATTCCTAGCAGTACATATCGATTCCCAAATATCCATAAAGGATCCGATGAACGTACTATAGTGTAATAATGCCATGTTCTATTTGCTTCACGATATCAGATCGAGCTCAAAGCAAGAGTCGTGTCATCCTATGACAGCTCGATCTCTTTACTCATACTGTAGTGAAATAATTTATCTAGATTGACTCTCAATTACATTTGGCATGGCCACGCACTTCCTTAATCCATCTACCTCGAGGGGCCCAGAGACATCTCTCCGTTATATAGGAGGAGCAAATTCCGTCTTGATCATTCATGTACCTCAGCATATTTCATAGAAAACCCGAAAACTTCCTTTATAACTACCCGGTTAAAGAGTAGAGTTTGGCAGCTCCTAAATAAACTATTACACATCTAGGAAACCAATGACGATCTCAGATCTAAGGATCATGTATACACTATACATGAGACCAACTGATGACACATAAGAATATATAACAATTCTCGCAGTGTCTCATATGGGTCTATCCAACGCATGTTTGCTAACATGTGTCCACTTTATTGATTAGATATCTCCATATCTCTATGACCCGTGAAATATGGTCATCAATCGATACATGTGCTGATCTATGAAACATAATCGTCCTATATTATGATAACCGATCAGGGATAACTTGAATAACATCGATATATGGAAAAAGTTGCACAAACAAGTCACTTGTTAATTAATCCAATCGATATTTATTCAAAGGACAAACAATTATATTGTTCCATAAACATAAGGCGTGATACAATCATCTCTATGATTGCCTCAACGGCATATCAGCAACAAGAATACCATATGCAACCTATTTTCACTATGGTCTTATGCAGAAACATGATCATTTTGATGGTGCTTATGGTAATCTCATTCAGGAATAAGGATGAAGTGGAAAATAAATTAGAGCATGATAACTTTTTGGATGAACAGTGGATAGAATTGAATTTTGCCTTTGAATCCATCAACATTAGAATAAGAAAATGTTGTTTAGATATTCAATTACAAAATCTATAACTGGTTGTAGCTTGTAAATGTCGTTACCACTACAAGAAACAGGGAAAAATTTGTGGGTTTTTTTAAATTCGTGGGCAAAAAAAAACCCACGAATTTATGTATTTAAATTCATCGGTTTCTATAAAACCCACATTTTTAATTAAATTCATGGGCAACAATAACACCTACGAATTTATTTATTTAAATTGTAATAGCCATAATAATACTTAATTTATTTATTTAAATTGTGGGCGTACAATATACGCACATATTTATTCATTTAAATTCGTGGGCCAGTAACTTACCCACGAATTTCGCATTTAAATTCATGGGCGAACTTACCAATTTACGATTTAAATTCGTGGGCCACCAAACCCCACAATTTAAGCCGAGTAGGAAAAGCCCATCGCCCACGCATGCGCACTTCACGCCTCTCCTCCGACCACACGCCGCCCGCCCCAAGACCGCCCGCTTGGCCCCGTTGCCGTCGCTCGCGCCACTCGCGCCCGCCCGCGCCGCGTCGCCTCACCGCCCACCGCTGGCCGCCCCGCCGCCCGCCGTCCGCTCGGCCGCCGCCCCGCCCGGCCGCCCGCCTCCCGCCTGCGCCGCGCCGCCGCCGGCCGCCTTCGCTGCCGCCCGCCCTGGCCTGGCCGCGCGCCCGGCTGTCGCGCCGCCGCCGCCGCCCGCTCGCGCCGCTCGCCGCCCAGGCCCATTGCCGCCACGCCACCAGGCGCCCGGCCACTTGCCGCTGCCGCTTCGCCGCCGCCCGCCGCGCGCCGCCGCCGGCCGCCACCCGTTGTCGCCCACCGCCGCCCTAGCCGCCCCCGCCCGCACCACCGCCCGCTCGATCGCTTAAGACGCGCCGCCGCCGCCGCGCTGTCGCCGGCGCCCCTTTGCTCACGCCGCCGCCGCCCGCCGATCGCCGGCGCCCCACCCGCCCTCCCGCGCGCCATCGCAAGACCATCGCCGGGCGACGACGGCGGCGCCGCCTGCCGCCGGGCGCCACCCGCCCTCCCGGACCTCCACGACGCCCCCACCGGCGTTGGAGAAGGTATATTTCATCTCTTTTATATTCGTTTAAAGTTATTTCATCTCATTTTATATTATTTGCATATGATATATATATTTTTATTTTCTCGCTGCCGTTGTATAGAACGTTAGAGTTTAGGGTTTGTGTTTAAGCAAGAGAGAGCCTAGGCGTCACCCGTTGAAGAACGGGCGCATCTCACATTTGCTTGTGAGGTGCGCGTTCCGAATTGTCCGGCGTATTTTGGACGGCCGAGAATGTTGGTTGTTGCATAGGGCTGTGGACGTGCGAGCGATCCGAACGTGATTTCGCCGCATAACCTGTTGTTCTCGGACGCACCAAAGATCGCGTGCGTTTGGAGAACGGCGGGTATATGCCGCCGAAATTTTGTTCGGTTCAGAGCGCACGTCACGTGTCGCATGCAATAGCCTCCATTCTTGGGTGGGTTTAGAACGGGTTCATGCCTAACTATTTGGTGTGGCACCATCATGGAGAGGCTGCAGGGCAGGCCATTGAGATGGAAGAGATGCTGGACCATGGGGAGGATCATGACCGGATGGAAGAGATTTGGATGATCTTGGCGGGGATCAATTTAACTCCGGGAGGGTCACAAGGAGGAGGTTAAGGAATTCTATAGGCTACTTGACGCCTCGGACGAGAAGCTGCATGACTTGACCAATGTGACCGTCCTGCAGGCGGTTACACGGCTTATGTCGATGAAGTCGAAGTTCAACTTTTCGAACAAATGCTTCAACTCTTTGCTTAAACTAGTGAATGATGTCCTTCCGCCTAACCACAAGATGCCAAAGGATTTGTACCAATCGAAAAAGTTGATGGCCGGCCTCGGGATGAATTACCAGAAGATTGATGTGTGCGAGAATAATTGCATGCTGTTCTGGAAGGATCATGACAAGGATACCCATTGTATGCATTGCGGTAAGTGTAGATGTGAGCATGAGGACGTCTTCAAGCACGTCTCAATGAAATACAAGTCGCAGAAGCAGATTCCGACGCCGACGACTTTTGATATGTATATTTTGTAAGATTATTGTTGCCTCGTTCATTTCTAATAGTCATTGTTGTCTCCTTCATTTTTTACATGTTATAGTTGTCTCATTCATTTTTGCAAGTTATTGAAAATTATTTGTAAACTTGTATACTAACTCTTGTCAAATTTGAACAGATGAGTATGTTCAGGCATCAGGTTGACAAGCTTAAAGGCAAGTTCAATGGTCGTCCTCCGTAAGGTCGAGGAGCAAGGGTTACGATGGTCGATTCGGCAATGGCAGTATATATTTGCCGGGCGGCGCAGATTAGACAATGGCAGAGCAGCTCCAGAGGTGCTTGATGGCGAGCACGAGAACAAAGCGGGGAGCAGCCACGGGGAGGACGAGGCGAGTAGGGGTTGCGGAGGAGGGGCAGTTGGGATGTGAGCATGAGGACATGGGCGAGGCGGACGACGAGGAGGTTGTTGGGGGTGGTGGCGGTGGGACGACATATACAGATACAGACGCCGAGGCCGAGGCAGCGGCAGATGCAGAGTTGGAGGCGACCTTAGAGCCGGTTGAAGAGGGCGGGTCTTCTTCGGGTACCATCAGGTATATGTGTAGTATTGGATTATCATTTAATCTCCATATTTACATTTTAATGTCTATGAACTAATTATTTGCATTTCAGGTTTTGTAAAATCGTCTCAGTTCGTCCAAGATGCAACCCGGCCGATAGGAGGTTGATAGAGGTACACGGGAGCAGGTAACAGTTATATCTTTCATGTCTTTTCTTTTAGCATTAGCTAAGTGACAACTTAGTGTTTTGATGCATCTTTGTCTTGTATTTTGTTGTAGGCACTGGAAAGAGCCGGGTTGGACTGGGACGGGCCACATTACAAAGGTTAACGTCGTCTTGGGAGCCCTTGGCGGTACTACTACCCGCATGGTTGAGTCAAAGAGGATAGATTCGCGCCCACTGGCCGAAGCACTGGGCGTTGAAGGAGAACGTGGAAGGAGGCGAAGACAACCAAACATGTCATGGCGCAGTGTGGGCTGGCTTCTAGGTGAGTTTGCGTTATGTATTTACTCTATTTGAGTATTGCTTTAAATGTAAGTACAATTTGACAGTGTGTGATTATATGCAGGAGAGGTTCCGGCTTGAGAACGAAGACGACATAACGCTTTGAAGAAGGCCAAAAGCGTCTTCAACGAGGCGGCACAAAGGTTGTCTGAGATTCGTTCAAGAATGCAGATTCAAGTCATCATCAATTTTACAAGAGGGTGAAGAAGGTGAACATGAGAAGAGGACCGAGGCGAGGAGGATACACTGACATGAACAAGAGTATCTCGAGCTCGGTCGATTGGATAATGAAGGACATGGAGGCTTGGAGGTGGATGTGCCAGATCGGGGTCGAGGATTTTCAAGAAAAATCAAATAGAAATCGAGGAATGTAAGAAGTAGATTGGGAAGCACAAGTACAAAGCAGACGGACACATTGGCCTAGAGCAACGCATGGTAAGTATCGGTATTATAATTGTTAGTGAATTTGTCACTATGTTTATAACTTTGCATCGTAGGAGGTGAAAGTGGGAGTACTCCCACTTTTGTGAAGTTTACATCCGGGGCACCAAGGCGAGGATCCACGTAACTTCGGATGTGTTTGTACGACGACGGGGCTAGTGAGAGGATGGTAAGTATAAATGACACAATATGTTTTGTGCAAATTTACATCCGGGAGCACCAAAATCTTTGTTTGCAGGCGTCATATGCGAACAAATGACACAACGTCATGGGCCGGAGGTTGATTGGAGGGCCGTGTCGATCGATGTGGAAGCGTTGTACCATTTGGAGGGCCTAAAGCATGGGAGGTTCGTTAATAAAACTGATTTTATTTGTTTTCGCTCTACTAAGGAAAAAAATATTGCATGATCACATTTCAGTATATATCGTTTGTAGGTGGGCCATGGGGGATGGAGTTGTGGACTGCGATCGTCCTCCACGAGGCTCGGTTTCCTCACAGGGGAGTGCTCGATCGTCGAGGTCCGCACGGGAAGCACAAGCGCACGAGGAGGCTCGTGAAGCGCGAGAGGAGGCTCGTCAAGCGCGAGAAGAGTCTCGTCAAGCAAGAGAGGAAGCTCGCAGAAGCCGAGAAGACTCAGAATACATGAAAATGTATCTGCAGGTACAATCTCAACTTTGAACAAAACGCTCAATTGTACATTTGTGATTAAAATCTAACAAACAATCTATATGCAGCAACTGTCACAATTTCTTGGACCTAATGTGCCAGTGTTTCGCCCTCCTGTTCCGCAGGTAAAGATACTTGAGTTCATTACTCTCTAATTCACTTAGCTCGTAAAATCACGAATTCACAAACTGGACTATTATGTCATAGGGCTCCCAGCCAACTCCCTTCTACATGTTTTCTCCGCACATGCAGCCACCACCACAAGGAGAAGCATCACAGGGTGCTCAGCCTCCCAAGCGTCCTTCATAAACCCTCTCGGGATGCGTGCACCACCCTAGGAGATGCACCTCAGGTTATATGATATTCTCATGCATTCTTTATTTTCATAAAACTCTATTATGTATACTTTATATCACAAACTATGATCCACAGAGCTCCCAGCCTCCTCCTCCTTTCTACATGTTCACTCCACAGATGCAGCCACCTTCTGCAGGAGAGGCACCACAGGTAAAGACGGATCGGTTCAATTCGTTATTCAAAATTTGAATGAATAATTTATATGTGGCATAATGTACCTGTCTATGCCTTATAGGGCTCCCAGCCTCCAAACCCGTTGTACATGTACCCACCACCTATGCCAAGCCAAGGAATGCCTATGTACTTCAACCCGTGGGCCCTGCAGTCACCTCAGACGACACCATAGGTATGGATGTCGAAAACATTCTAAGTTTGCGACACGAGCTAAGTTTGTCAATTCTTGAACTTACAGGTTTCGGTCACGCCCTCCAAAGACGCGTACTAACGCGACATCATAGAAGACATCTTCAACGGTACGGCGTGGTGGTGGTGGTCATTGCGCATCGTAGTTTACAAATTGCCGTTTTGGATGTGTGATTGATTATCTAAGGATCTGCTAGAATGTCTCCTTTCGTATGAGAGATTGATATATATATTATAATCGCAAATGTTTTTTGTCTCACTGAGTGGATGTCCTATTTACTAGAGAGGTCATGTCGAAATTTTGTACATTTCAATGACTTAGTTGTAAGTCGGTTTTAAAGAGTTAAAAGGTTGGTTTCGGTCTTTTAGTAGAGGTAATAGGTTTGGTGTCTCATTTGTTAATTCTTCGCTCGCTTGAACTTTGTTGTGGAGTTTGATGACTTGGTGAGCTACCGCCTCCCTTCCTTTCTCTTGCTCAAATTTAGGAACATTAGTTGCAATTTAGTCGATGTGCAATGGATGGACATATGCTTCGTAGGAAATTTAGTTCATTCTTTTAGTATATATCAATCTGAGTAATCTGTTGCAATAGTGATAATTTGGTTGAAATGCATAACTTAGTCGATTTTAGGACATTTAGGCAACTCTTTCTTAAACCTTGCACAAATCATCTCAATGTTCATACTTGAAAAGGTTTACTTGTGTGCTTATGAAAGTTCATTGCTGTGCTCCTGTAGATATGTGATGGTTTACCAAATTATTAACCCATTACGTGCTATTTGATTTTTTCTTTCTGTCAATAAATTTTTTGATTTGGAACTTGTTGGAATTGAAAAGTTATCTTAAGACAACTTGTTCAATTGTAAACTTATATTTTAAATGCTTTATATGGCATTCTTGTAGAATGTGTTGTTTGCCCATGTACAATCTGATTGTTTATCCTTGTAGAATGCTTTATATTTGTACTTTGTATATTGAACTCTTAAAATGACTACCAAAACTCTTAATTGCTTCTTTGAACTATTTTCACTGTTTGTTATCATTTGAATACTCAGTGATGCAATTAGGGTCTTTGGAAGTTGAATTAAATAATTTTAGTTGTAATCTTGGCCTTGAACTAGATGGTTAACTTCTGTTAATACTAGAGAGTATTACTTTGATGCTTCATTGAATATGAGATTGATGTTCATATGATTATTACAGCATATCTTGACTAGCTCGTAGGTGTAGTTCTTATATATAATATCTATTCTTGTTTAGCTTGACCTGTCATATTGATATTCTCATATTGTGTCTTGGTTGAATAGTACTATTGATATTCTCATATTGATATTCATGTGAATTAGCATAATGTTACTTGTAACACAACCTAAGTTAATCTTGAACTTGCAGGTTTCTAGGTCACGCCCTCCAGCACGTACTAGCGATGACATCATAGAAGACATCTTCAACAGCGCCAACGGTGGTGGTAGCGCCCACAACTCCAACAACCCCGAGGCATGAATTCCATTGTGAGCTCAATTGGTGTATTACTGTTGTACTTTCTAACTTGTTGTGATGGATACATTGTGATCGACTTATTGTGATGGACTTATTGTAATGGAATGTGGATTGTATCTATTGCGGTTGTAATGTGTTGTACGTCATTGCATAGTTTACAAATTGCCGTTGGATGTGTGATTGGATTATCTAAGGATCTGCTAGAATGTCTCCTTCTGGTTTGAGAGATTGATATATATATTATAACTGCAAATGTTTTTTTGTCTCACGAGTGGATGTCCTATTTACTAGAGAGGTCATGCCGAAATTTTGTACATTTCGGAGACTTAGTTTTAAGCCGGTTTTGAAGAGTTAAAAGGTTGGTTTCAGTATTTCAGTAGAGGTAATAGGTTTGGTGTCTCGTTTGTTAATTCTTTCGTTCGCTTGAACTTCATTGTGGAGTTTGTTCTTTTGTGTTAGTGTTTCTGATCAGATTTGAACAAAATAGATGATCCTTCGTATTTATTCTTCGCTTAGCAATTTTTAGTTTCAATTTTATTTTTGCCTTTTCTTTTCTTCTTTAGTTGTTATATGTATTGAGTGCGATGCATATATATATATATATATATATATATGCTTGATCCGTATATCCATCTTCTTGCTTGCGGTATATATATATATATATATATATATATATATATATATATATATATATATATATATATATATATATATATTATACATTTGGATATATATGGATATATATATATATATATATATATATATATATATTTGTAAAATGAGTGATAAATTAGTGAGCCATTCAAAACCCACGAATTTATCTCGGTCGCTCGAATAAATTCGTGGGTTTATTCTCACTTACTAATTTAAAAGATTAAATCGTGGGTTTATTAAACCCACGAATTTAACAGATTAAATTCGTGGGTTTAATAAACCCACGAATTTAACTCAGATTCTCAATTAAATTCGTGGGCTTGGCAGAAACCCACGAATTTAACTTAAATTCGTGGGTACCCACGAATTTAACTTAAATTCGTGGGTACCCACGAATTTAATTGATTAATTTCGTCGAGTTAAATTCGTGAACTAAATTCGACGGTTTGCTCACGAATTTAAATTAAATTCGTGGGTTTTGGCCTAAATTCGTGGGTTTTTGGCCCACGAATTTTTCCTTGTTTCTTGTAGTGTACAGAAATATCTAGGGACAGGAAAATTTTCTACAATAAATAATAATCATAGAAATTCTACGAGGAGAGGTAGCAAAACATATAGATCACAGACAGTTCTTTAAACAAACCGTCTGTGATAGCCTATTATCACAGATGGTTTGTACTAAGAACCGTCTGTGATAGGTGATTCACAAACGGTTCAAAAACCGTCTGTGATGTACCGTATTCTCATTGGTACATGCTTACCGACAGTTCATAAAACTGTCTGTAATAATGTTTTTAAAACGTCTGTGAAAGCCTTTTATGTGGTAGAGTCATTAACTACTAGCTAATTAAGCATTCGTAACACATATCAATTATTGATTGCACTGGCATGTAGTTACCCAATCAATCAATCATACACATACATACACCTGCATGTACCTGTCGTGTACCGTTCCAGAATTGTGCGCGGTTGTCAATCGATGCTCGAGATCAAGATGGTTGATTAAGAGATTTGGAGCTTAATTATCCTCAGTTATAAAAAAATGGGAACTACGGAGACCTCATCGCTGTACCAATTAACTCGCGCCACGTAGGGTCCGGTTCGATCAATGAGCATTTCTAAATCAGGAAATCCGGGATAGATCGAGCAACGTGCATGGCGCTGATCATCACAGCAGCGTTGCAGATTCGATCCGTCCATGCATGCATATGGTACCCGTACCATAGATCATCAACAGCTGCTCATGGATGGCGGGGGTATTTAACCGAATTAATTGCGAATCTTGCAATTAACATAAATAAATGAAGTGTCAATCGTGCAGGCATGCACATCAATTTTTTTTACAGAATTAATTGTAAACCTCTCCGGATAGTACATATTCCCTCTCTCCTAGTTTACAAGTCTTATTTTTTTTGAAAATTTTCTCTATAAATATATGACGTATTTTATATTTCAATAAAAAAATTAGTGTGATGTTCTCTTTATACCTTGATAAATATCCATCTATACTTTATATTCTCTACATGTATGCATTAAGTATATTATCAAGGGATAATAATTATAGATAATCTAGTTATTTTCAATATTTTCTTAGTCTATAGCCAAGAAGAAATACGTCTGATAAACTTGTTCGGGAGTGTATATCACAATCCTACTCCTACACTTTTGGAGTAGCAATGGAGTGGCAGAGTGGAGCTGACCAACCTGATCACCGAAACTACCTCCCAATCATGTAAAGCATTTCCAAATAGAATAACCGCCGCGTGCAATAATCAAACGATTTAGCAAGCGAAGTGCGATGATGCATGCAAATTAAGAGCCGTGCCGCTAGACCGCCGGCGTCGTCGCATGCATGTGCATGGCGGCATCGCGTCCACCGGATTAATTAATCGATTAACTACAGCCAACCAGTATTCAAATCGATGTGTTAGCCCTGAAGACATTGCCAGTCAGCGCTGGCATGGCGGCCGGACGTACGTGGCGGGAGCGAACAGGACGCAGGCACCGATGCACGCCACGCACAGCACTCGCGGAAAAAAAAGATCTTCCTCTTTCTTTCTATCTCTGTCCTTAGGCCATTGGCATTTTCGATGGTCATGTTAGATATGTATATGTTTTATTATATAAGATTTTTTTATATAAAGTAAAAAGTATAGTTGTTTTTTTACGAAAAGACTCGTATAGATAACATACAACATCAATATATAAATTATCGTCTATAATAAATTTTTTTATACCGTAATTAAAAGATGGTAGAATCTTGTAAAGATAAACTTAAAATGTTATATATTGTAGAAGTTGTTTTTAGTTTTATCTTTAGATAACCTGAAGAAATATACATATAACAGTGCCCAGTTGTTCCTAGTATTGCCTAGCTGCTTAGTTCTGCACTTCTGCAGGGGCTTCCTTGATTGTCGTGTCCCGCGCGTGCCGTTCAATGACTGATACTAGTAGTAGTTGGTCACTTGGTTGACGTGCAAGCAAGCATGATACTTGCACTATACATCCGAAAAGGTACGTACGTACACGCAATTCGATTTCACTTTATTCCTCTTCTCCTCAACGTTCCTTACTCCAGTAACCCCACAATGCACATGTGTTCATAAATCCCTGGAGCCTCAGCCCTGGTCATTTTCTTTATCTACTACTCCCGCAAGCTAGCGGCGGTCACTACTACAGAATGGTACATCACTATCGTTTCATCTGTGTCGGTTCTTAAGTTTTTAGGAAGAAACGATTGTGATAGATGACTTAGGAGAGGCATTAATCATAATCACTATCGGTTCTCGGGTTAGAAGTGATAGTGATGAAGATTTAGGAACATTACAATCGGTTCTTATGCGAGAAGTGATAGTGATGAGATCATCATCACTATCGGTTTTCATATAAAAACGATAGTGATGAAGACGATACATCACTATCGGTTCTTATTTAAAGCGATAGTGATGATATCGCGACATCACTATCGCTTCTCACAAAAGAACCGATAGTGATGTAGAGCATACATCACTATCGGTTCTTATTTAAGAAGCGATAGTGATGATAACGCACATCACTATCGCTTCTCTAAAAAGAACCTATAATATCGGTTCTTTTTGGCGAAGCGATAGTGATGAGCAGATTATCATCACTATCGCTTATTTACAAAAGAACCGATAGTGATGAGAACGCATATTATCACTATCGGTTCTTATTTAAGCGATAGTGATGAGCACGCACATCACTATCGCTTCTCACAAAAGAACCTATAATATCGGTTCTTTTGTGAGAAGCGATAGTGATGTGCATTATCATCACTATCGCTTCTTAAATAAGAACCGATAGTGATGTGTATGTTCTCATCACTATCACTTCTTATGTGGAAACCGATTGTGATGACTATGATAATCACTATCGCTTCTTATAAGAACCGACTGCGATGTGCATGATCACATCACTATCGTTTTTTATATGAGAACCGATAGTGATGTACCTCGTTAGGTTATTTATACCACTCGAGCTGAACTCTTCTCTGTTATTGTTCCAGAGGAGGTTTCTCCGCCGCCACCAGAAAAAATAGCTCATATTCTGTGGTTGGAAGCAATACTTGGGTGAGAAAATTTGAAATCCTCAAGGGTGGGTGTTAAGAGGGTAAATTTGAAGCCCTAACTTGAGGAGATTTCCCCTCATTTTGCATAATTTGTGGTTTTCTTCAAAATGTGAGCATTCCTTCAAACCCCTTTAATTTTGCACTATGTAATTTTGATATGTCGCAAGAAAGTTTAGATTGCTTGGTATTGTGTATGTCTATCGATTTCACACCCTTTTATTTCACAAGCATGTATACATGTAGTTAATTATCTTAATTTGTAGTGCTTTGATGTTAATATGGAATTATTATTCTTTGTCACCTAATGCATGCTAGAGTTTAGGTGAGGAACCACGTCTCCTGCTCGAGCATGCTTGTTTATAAATATACCGAACGAAATGGCATATTTATAAGCGGCGATCTCGAATTGTCCACGTTCTTTGATTAGTTCGAGGATATGCTTCGCAAGTTCTCGATCGGAAGTGTTGTACAAGCTGCAGAGTAGAGATTTCGTAGTGTCTCTGGTATTCTCGGATACACACCCTCTTGACCTGTTGTCGAGACGTGTATATGGAGAATAGCGAGGAGATCTTCTTGAAATTTTCTCCGAGTTGTACAACGGCTTAGGAACTTGGAACCACATATCCTCGAATGGGATTAGGACCAAACCTATTTAGAGATTGGGAGTCATCGTTGGTACCCTTGTTTTGTTTCGTTGTAGTCAAAAGATCATGAGGCTAATGCACTATATAATTAGATTGTTTGATATAATTGTTGATGTTAAAAATGTATGTCTCCTATCTAGGGAATTGGAAGCTCTAAACCAGGGAAGAATCTAGGTATCGATTAGGAGAACACATTTTATATATCTTGCAAGAACTTGCAGACCTCTATTTTGCAAAGGTAATATTAAATGAAATGATGTCTCAATATTTCAAATAGCTAGCTAGCTTCTTTGTCGCTCCAGTTCTTCCTTAATTTATTGTGTGAATTTTAATTGCAGATGGACCGTAAGGAATGGATGTATGACAAAAGTCGTGTGAGTGCTGAATTTCAGAGGGGTGTTAAGGAGTTCAAAAAAATTGCCGAACAGGACATGGTGAGGAGGGGTGTAAACTTCATATATTGTCCTTGCATTGATTGCACCAATCTGAGAAGATTTAACAACTCAGCTCAAATCGAGGACCACCTGATTCGACGTGGCCGTGAGGAATTACACGCCTTGGATCCATCACGGGAGAGCAGTAGTACCCTTCGGTATGCAACGAAGACACGGTGGAACCGGATGATGAGTTGCGACGATATGTTTGAGGAGGAGAATTTGGAGCAAATGTTGCGGGATGTGGAGGGTAATTACACGGAAAGAGAGTTTGAAAAGTTTAAAAGCTTGATGGAAGACGATGCCAAACCATTGTTCACAGGTTGCAAAGCAGAATACACCAAGTTGGGTTCGGTCCTTGAATTGTTCGAATTGAAGGCAAAACACCGTTGGACAGATACAAGTTTTAATGCACTTCTAGTTCTTCTATCGGATCTACTTCCCGAGGGAAACGAGTTACCAACAAGCATTTATGAAGCGAAGAAGCTACTATGTCCCATGGGAATGGAAATAGAAAGGATACATGCATGTCCGAATGATTGCATCTTGTACCGTGAACGCACATCGAGAGCTGCACATGTGGTTTGTGGTGTGCCTCGGTACAAACAAAAGGAGAAGCGTAACGACAAGAAGCGTAAGAGCCGGGCAACGAGGGTGAAGAGGTCACTAAAGGTGCACCGCCAAGGTATTGTAGTACTTGCCTATCATTCCCGTCTCGAGAGGTTGTTTGCAAATCCTAGAGAAGCAAAATTGTTGCGTTGGCATTATGAGTCTCGAAAGGAAGATGGCAAATCGAGACACCTCGCCGATTCGGCTCAATGGAGAAATATTGATTGGAAACATGAGGAGTTTGGTGCGAAATGAGGAACATAAGATTTGGATTGAGTCTTGATGGAATGAATCCGCTTGGTAACATGAGCGATCGTCACAAGACGTGGCCAGCCTCATGTGTATCTACAACCTCCCTCCTTGGTTGTGCATGAAGCGGAAGTATATCATGATGTCGTTGCTAATCTCGGGACCCAAACAAATGAAATGATATTGATGTGTACCTCGCCCATTGATCGAGGATTTGGTAAATTGTGGAATGACGGGTCATTGTGTGGGATGCATCTAGAAGAGAGCATTTCACCCTACGGGCTATGGTATTTTGCACCATAAATGATTTCCCGCTCTTGGTAATTTGGCGGGCTCTGAGCGAAAGGAGCAAAAGCGTGTCCTATTTGTGAAGAGGAGACCGAGAGCCTATGGTGCCGAATTCTAAGAAAACGTGTATATGGGTCACCGTGAGGTTTCTACCTCAAGTCATCGATACCGTAAGATGGATGACAAATTTGATGGGAAGAGGAAGTCCGTCAAGACCATGACCTATGAGTGGAAGGCAAGTATATTCACGTGTAGAGGATATCGATGTTCAAGACGGAAAAAGTCAGAATCTGTTCGCTCTAGGACCATTTGGAAGAAGAGGTCAATATTTTGGGACTTACCGTCATGGAAGGAGTTAGATGTTCGCATTGTATTGATGTCATGCACGTTGAGAAGAATATCTGCGACAATTTGGTTGGTATCTGCTTGAACATACGGAAAGACAAAGGATGGTGTAAATGCTCGTCGCGACATGGCCTACATGGGAATCGGGCCTAGGCTTGCAAAGTGATAGAGGAGGATGGAAAAGGTCAGTATATCCCCATTGCATGCTACACCCGTCCAAGAAGGAGAAAGAGGACCTTTGCAAATGTCTCCATGGTATTAAAGTTCCATCCGCTACTCCGCGAACATTAAGAAGCTTGTGTCCATGGATGATTTGAAGTTGTTGGGCATGAAGTCCCACGACGCCATGTCTTGATGACCCAAATGCTCCCGGTTGTAATCCAAATATTACGCCAGAGGATGTCGGGTTGGCAATCACGGTTGTGTTATTTGTTCAATGCGATCTCCTGCAGTTATTGACCCCGATATGCTAGACAACTTACAGAGTGAGGTGGTGCGGACTACGTGTCGACTTGAGATGCATTTCCCACCATCGTTCTTGATGTAATGGTCCACCTTGTGGTTCACCTAGTCGAGAGATTAAGATATGTGGACCCGCTTTCCTACGTTACATGTATCCGCTCGAGAGGTACATGGGTATATTAAAGTCCTACGTGAGGAATCGGTCAAGCTCGAGGGTAGTATTGTTGAAGGTTATGGATCAAGAGGTTATTGAGTTCGTGTGGACTACCTAGGTAAAAGACAAGCAATCGGTGTTCCTATATCTCGTCACGAGGGCGAGATTTGTCGGTAAAGGAACCGTTGGGTCCAAACTAATGAGTCCGAGGTTTGATATGTATTACAAAGCGCATTTGTGATCTTGCGTAACAGCGCAAGTTCGCCCATACATCGAGCAAAGATAAGTTGATATTACGGAAGAGAATCCACAAATGGATGAGCTTTCCATCGCACAAGAACACAATGATCGATTCTCACATGGTTCAAAGAAAAGCGGAGGTCTCCTTTAGTGAGAATGTAAAATGGTTGGTGACGGACCAAGATTTAATATACAGACATGGCAGGGGTACGATATTAATGGTTACACCTTTTACACTAAGAGTCAAGATGCCAAAAGTACTGTCCAAAACAGTGGTGTGTGCATAAATGCTTTCTCCGACTATCATCACTCGAAAAGAGTCTCCCCAACCACAATGAACTCCTACTATGGGTTGATCGAAGAAATTTGGGAGCTCGATTACGGAATATACCAAGTTCCATTGTTCCGATGTAAGTGGGTAGGACTTCCACATGGAGTGAAGGTCGACAAGAGAGGCTTTACTATTGTGGATCTCAGTAGACTCGCCTACAAAGATGACCCGTTCGTCCTTGCGAAGCAAACAACTCAAGTCTTTTACGTGCGTGATCCGCCAATCCGAGGTTGCACGTCGTTCTTCATGGCAAGAGACGGATTGTAGGAGTTGAAGATGTTGTAGATGAAGAAGAGTATAACCAATTCGATGAGATACCTTCATTTGCGATGGGGCTGTCTTAGCGGGATGATGACACACATGGAGCCAATTACATGCGAGTAGATCATCATGAAGGGCAGATTGTAAATAAATGGACTCTTTGAATGTTTGTTGTAAAAGTCCAAGGTGAATTGCTGTTGGAGGCTTTGATGGAAATGCAATTTCTCTTTATGCCTGCACTTTGTGCCATATGTTGTGAAAGAAAATTCCATTTGACAACATTATTGATGGGAAAGCTTGTAAATAGTGGAAAGTTGATTTATGGAAATTTTCATACAATTCTGGATTAATTTGAAAAAGTTTTGACTTTTCTACGCTTTATGCACAAATCATGTCTATGAAATGAATTTGGGCATATTTCTTGAATAAGTACACTTTTTCCAAAAATTATTTTATAAAAGTTTTGCAATATCCTCAAATATGTTCTGCAAAATTTGTAATAATTTCAACAAAATATGGAAAAGTTATGATATTTTCTCTCTTTGATGAAAGGCTGAAAATTCAGAACTTGCAGACCTGTGATAAAGATATTGAGGCACATCAGTGTCGGTTTTCTTTAAAAAGTGATAGAGATATTGATACACATCTGTGTCGGTTTTATTTTAAAAAGTGATACAGATTAGACACATCAGTGTCGGTTTTAAAAAAACGATACGGATATATGACTTTATCAGTGTCGGTTTTATTTATAAAAGTGATACGGATATTGAGACACATCAGTGTCGGTTTTCTACAAAAAAGCGATACAGATACTGATAAATATCTGTGTCGGTTTTAGTTTAAAACGCGATACGGATTATACACATCCGTGTCGGTTTTTTCTTAAAAAACGATACGGATATTGTGACTAATCAGCGTCAGTTTTTACAAGAAGCGATACTGATGAATGAAATCCCCCATTTTATTCCCGCGAGCACACTATTCGCGCCAGACATTGCTCTCATTAGCCCTAGCTTGCTCCGAAGTCCGACGCGATTCCCGGCCGAGGCTCCCACCGCCTCGCTCGGCCTCACCCGACGCCTCACCGCCCGCCCCGACACCACGAACCGCCCTAACGCCCAGCCCACGCCACCGCCGCCGCCGACGCTCACTGCCCCGCCCGACGCCCGCCGCCGCCCGACGCCCACCAGCCCCGCACCGCTGACCCCACTGTGCCCACCGCCACCGCGACGCCCACAAAGTCGCATCATCAAGGTCGTCAAGAACTTCCAGAAGGTCGACGACCCCTCCAAGGTATGTTAGGATCAATTCAAGAATCGAGACACGAAGTTCACCATTTTATCTAGCATTTCGTGGTTTTTTTTTGGGTGAGGACTGAGGAATTAGCATTTTTTGGGTGAGGATCAAGAATTACCTCATCCGTGTGTGTTTTTGTATATGAAGGCAAATCAAGTGAGCACTTATGTGATGCCTTGGTGCACAAAGGCATCAGAACCCCAGAGATGACTTGTGAAGAGCGTAAGATCATTGGGAAATACTGCTCTCTTGCAATCAATTCTCGATAAGCGAAGCTGCTCAAGTTGGTTGGTTGATGTTGTGGCCATTAGCTCAATGTCTTTGGTTCCAATTAATTTCTCCGATTAACATATCCAAAAGCATTTCTTTTTGAGATGGAATCAAGGTATTACTCGTGGATAAGGAGGGTTTGTTTTTGGCTTCTGACTTGCTAGGTTCTTGACAACCTTGGAAGTAAACGGTTTACAGCTTAATAGGGCAACTAGAGAACAATTTAGTGATTTACTTACGATTTTAGTTTCAACAGGGAGGGTTCAGATTTTACTGAATCGTTTTTGACATTTGATTTCCCTAGTATCTGAAAAGGAAATACAAGATGCTAAACCTTTTGATAAGGTGGATACCCAAATTCTAAGTCGCTTGATCTTGCTCTTTTGCTGGTATTTGGTTTGTAGGAAAGGCATGCTGTTATCATGGGTTGCTTTAAAAAAAAAGAGCATTGCAATTTTTAGAATTTCAAATCGATGGTAACCACCAATTCCTTGTTTTCTTGATTTCAAATATCTAGTATATGTATCCCGATTCTTGAGCTCTAGCATATGTACCTCGATTCTTGTGTTGTTGGATTAAAACAACTCAAAGAATATGTTCCCATGCATCATGGAGTGTTGGTGTGATCTTGGATTACAACATTGTGTTTGGTGGTGCATTTGCTAAAAGATTAGGTTTACATGCTGTCCATGGTTTCTAGGAACCCTAATAAGATAGTGTCAACCACCGAACACGCTGTTTTGTTCATTTTGTTGCTCGTTTTTCTTCGATCGAACCACCGCTCATCAATGAGAAAAGAACGCGCTTATCCGGCTGGTTGTGTTTATGTATGTATTCTCTGCGTGTATCTAACCTTGTACTTGATATGGTCGCGCTTGATGATTCGCTAATACATTGCATTAGACTAACTCTAACTCGCCGACTTTGTGTGTTGCAGAGTGGTTCCTCCGTTGTCGCATTAACGGACAATCCATAGCCTCCCATAAACCATCACCCATTTGCTACCAACTACTCGCAAGGTACCAAGTACTAACTACCAAACCTCGCTTTCATTAGCACACAAAATCGAATAAGAGAGCTTGATAAGTAAATGTTTGATAAGTAAGACATGGATATATGTTCCGAATGCTTAAATTACCATGTTCACTTTACATCTACTTGCTTGTGATTATTTTGCAAACATTTCTTATTTCAAATTTCGTAATGAATGCTTTCGCCATCTAACGCAATTACTGAATTAATTTTACCTACATGTTACTATAATATGATCTACGTTAGAGTTAAAATGCGTAACTCGTCTCCCATTCGAGAGTGCTTGTTTATGAATATGCCATTTCGTCACATTCATAAGCAAGCGAGCCTCAATTGTCCGATTTTTGATAGATTCGAGGATATGTGGTTCGAGCAAGTTCTGAGTGTTGTACAACTGCAGAGTAGATTTCGGTAGCATCTCCCTATGGTGTTCTCCGGGTATACACCCCTCTTGACCTGTTGTCGAGACGTGTACCTGGAGAACAGCGGGGAGATGCTGCCGAAATTTTCTCTGGAGTTGTACAACGGCTTAGGAACTTGCTCGAACCACATATCCTCGAATGGGATTAGGACCAAACCTATTTAGAGAGTAGGGGTTATCGTTGGTACGTATTTAGGTGGTCAACAGATAAACTTATTGCTTTACATGATTTATTGTCAAGTTCACAAAATAGGTAATGCAATTGCTTTCTCTCATGTCAAATATATGACCTTACCGATAAGAAAACTCAAAATGTCACAATTAGAGAGCATCGGCTCCTCGCTGCATGACAGTAGAAGGTGCTCCCTGAGGGCCGAGCCAAGTTCCAAATGTTGAGAGGCCGAGTAAGGTGAGGAAGGCCCGAGGACCGAACAAAGGGGCCACAGGGAGAACACCGCAGGTTCTTCACTTCAATGCCACGGGGGTCTGCACAGGCCCTCCCAAGTACAAGGGGCGATACCGTTCATTCCTCGGTCAATTGGTGAGGGAGAGAGTGCCCATAACGATTAAGGATTGGAGGAAGGAAGTCGCACGAGCGTAAGAATCGATCGTGGGATGAGGTTAAGGGCAAGTGGATTATAGAGGAGGAAGATGAACGCAACGCGAGGCAGACGCTTTGAAGAGGATGGGTGTGGCCTTGAGGCACTTCAGGGTCCTCATGCACAGTGAGTACGTACTGAAAGGTCGTACACCATTCGAGAGGTATCCGTTCGTTACTACAGATGTTTGGGTGGAGTTCACGACGACGAAGGGTACGCCCGAGGCAGAGCAGCTAAGAGAGAGGAATACCGCTATCCAGAGGCACAACACGCACCCGCACCACCTCGGTACAGGCGGCTATGAGGGGAAGAAGGCAGAGTGGGCGCGACTAGCCGAGGAGTGCGCGAACTCCGGGACGACGATGCCTTACTCCCACATATGTGAAGAACGGGCACGCAACTGGGTATTAGCGAGGACAAAGAAAACCCCTGACGGGCAGCTTGTAGTCGCAAACCCCGCTACTGCGCACGTCGTCTCTGCCATCGTAAGACATCTGACTTAGTACATTGCATTTGGTCTAGCTTGTTGTATTTCGATCTAATTTGCATCGCTATTACAGGAGGAGGTAAGCCACGAAAGAGCAGGGACCTTCGAGCCAAGGGTCGAAGGATATCTCGTCGCTCGCGATCGGAAGCCCGATCATAAGGGCGGGTGCTCGCGCAGGTCGGGGCATCTGAAGAAGTCCTACTTCCAAGATGACGCCGAGTGCTAGATCAAGATCATGGGAGGCACGCGCGAGCGCTCAAGGAGACGCCGGGGAGGCGGAGGAGGAGATCAAGGATGAGATGAGGGGAGATGATGGCACGTGAAGATGAGATAAGGGCTGAGATGATGGCACGTGAGGAGCGCCGAGGGCCGAGATGATGGCGATGATCTCCTGCAGTCGAGCCGTAATCCTCACCTCTTGTAGAGAAGCTCGTGCCCCGACCTAGCGGTGTGGTTCCAAAATGATAAGGCCGATCCCCATCCAAGGTAATAATTAATTTTTCCTAACTTAAAGCTACAAGTGTAACTCCCACAATGTTTCTCCTCAAGTTGCGTACATCTTGCGTGCCCTCGCTAAGTGCCACCACCACCCGACGGAGGACGGATTTCCGTCGAGGTCGCACGCGGGTTGCATTTCCATGCAAGGAGACCGACATCGGCATGGTCACCTTTGGGAAGGGCTACATGAGGGTGCGGTGGACTACGCCCACGAACACTTCTTATCACATGTGCTCGAGTTCCCCAACGAAGATATCAGACTCTCGGGCAAGCACGATGTCGCTCATCAAGTGGCCCACGACGGTGTCGATTGGTCAAGGTAAAAATTCCGCGTCTTCTCGACCATTCCAAAGAGTCTCGCAATAAGTTAAATATACGCGTGCTTTGCAGGTTCCTACCGTACCTATGCTTGCTCCTGCTGCTGCTTCTGTTCCCACCACCGTGATGAGTCCTACACAGAGTGCAGAGCTCATGTGTAAAAGGACAAGCACGACACCAACAGAACCACACGAGGCCTCTGAGACTCCTTCCGCCAAGAAGGCAAAGCTGATAAAAGCCACAAAGCCCCTTGAGGTACTTGAAAAGCCCACTACCCTCACCTCAAGACTCCTTCGCCCGAGAAGGAAAGTCAAGACAGCCACAGATATCCCTTACGATTTTAAGGCCTACGACATGGAAAGCCTCGCTTGCATCCGATTTAACTAAATGATCTAGGCGGTGGACTCGCATGCTCCATGGATGGTACATTGATAAGGTGAATGAGGAAGAGCGTCGAGTTGACTTCAATGTGATGTATAAAAGGGTACATTTCCACCGTGACGAGAATGGGATATTCCCCGTTAGTTTTGAGGATCTGTTTCGTGTGTACCAATTAATGGCCGTCGATATTTCTACTTTACGATCCTGGACGCTGTGAGTATCACACCATACATCATGAGCTGACGACTTTCATAGGATTTTGCATTATGTTTTCTAATATTAACACGAGTTGCAGGGCAATGAGACAACGAGCCGTGACGAATCAAAACCAAGTTGGGTTCGTCGACCTCGAGCTTGTGTCTGCGACCACGGCTAGGCTACATCCGATGTTTGTTGTCGGCTACGCCAAGGGGTATTGCATACTGAGTCGACGAAGGACTTCGTTGTAATACCGTACCACGAGGAGTAAGTAGTACAAACCCTTCAATTACTTGTACGCACTTAATCCGTATGCGAATTTATTTCCTTGCACTACATTCCATTTAATAAGCAACCATTGGGTTCTAATCGTCCTCGCCCGAGTGAAAACACATCTACATTTTTAACTCAATCAAGAAGAGACCGATGGCCTACGCGATCAAGTGTCCTTGCGTAGTAAGTACATTACCGTAACCTAATACTTTCTGAATTTAACTATATTTTTTACTCAATGGCATCTCTCCAATATATGTAGGGGTTTCTGACTATGTCGATGAAGGAGGGTCACACGATAACAAAAAGGGCAAGACATTGGAGTATAAGAAATTCACTGTACAAGTGCCTAGCACATATACGATTAATTTTTTCCGACATCTAATCTTCGTGTGTTAATTTCTTTCTCTCTTCACAGTGTCATCAACAGGCGTGATGACTGTATGCGGCTTCTATGTCATGCAACACATGTTGGTTGTGGTGGTGGCTCACACCTTTTTCCTAAGGTATATGTACATGCATACTTAGCCTTTCACATACAAATTTCAAACTTAAATTCACGCACTCATTTATGTTTTGCGTAAGATCAATATCCCCGTAAGAGCTTAGACAGAAAGTACTCAACAATTTACGAGACCACTTATGCCAATGGTAATCGTTAGAAGTTATATCGGAGGACGATAGGTTTAGAGATCCCAAGCGCCCTACTAGTCCATATGGAAACAATATTAATTGTATATGTCAATGTGATATATATGCACGGTCTCGATTGTTAAGCATGTTTGTGTTTGTATGTTGTGAACGAATGGGCTATATGTATTGCAATTTACGATTCGTGTTCGTGAATGTGATATGTGCATTCGTGTTATGTATTGTCAATGTGATATATATATGCCCAATGTTAATATGTATGTTATTTTGGATAATATGCAAAATTGAAACACCCTCATGAGGGTCATCGAATCGGTTCTTATGAGGCGACAGATGACCTCTCATCGAATCGGTTCTTTTAAGAAAGCGATTGTGATGACCACATTAGTAGAATCGGTTCTTTTACTAGGCGATAGTGATAACCATACCATTACAATCGGTTCTTGAATAAAGCGATTGTGATGATACATTATCATAATCGGTTCTTTAAAGGCGATTTCGATGACCTCATTAGAATCGGTTCTTTTTGAACCGATTACGATAACGCAGTTATCGAGAATCGGTTCTACAAAAGAACCGATTCTAATGAGGGTCATCGAATCGGTTCTTTAAAGAAGCGATTCGATGACCTTCATTAGAATCGGTTCTTTTGCGAAACCGATTCGATAACGTGGTTATCGTAATCGGTTCGGCAAAAGAACCGATTCTAATGAGGGTTATCGTAATCGCTTTTAAAGAACCGATTCGATGACCCTTTATCGTAATCGGTTATTAGAAAAACCGATTGTGATAATGTGTTCATCGTAATCGGTTTGATCTAAGAACCGATTCTAATGAGGATTTATCACAATCGGGTAAAACCGATCGTGATAACTCCACCTCATCACTATCCAAAGACTTCGTATCGCCACTTGAACCGATTGTAATGACAAAAAAGAACCGATTCTGATGTACAATTCTGTAGTAGCGGTTGCCATTGGGAGATCTCGTGTGATCGATATAGCAAGGCTGCCAAGTCACATGCATGTATATGTATGCATGCGGCTTCTGCTACATGCGATGATGCTAGGTCGATCAGTACGCCCGAGCATGCGGCCGGCGATTAAACGAAGCCCTGACGCGCAAAATCGAGGGATCTCATTGAGAATGAATGAATACCATATTTGGCCTCTTACTTTTTTTTTCTTCAAAAAATAGCTTTTTAAAAAACTAAAAATAAAGATAGCACCTCTTAGATTTTAGTATCCCGCGAATGGACGCGGGAATTTAATTTGGCACAAGAAATCGGCGGCCGCATAATATCGACCGGATGGAGACGCAACATTTGGATTTTCCGTAGTAGGGGCATAGGCAATTGGATTTGCCGAAGTGTAGTTGCCTGGTAAATTTCGTGCTCGCACTGCGTTGAATAGGACTATTGTTGAAAAAAATCTCTATGAGAGCAAGTTGTATAAAATTTTTTAGATCATAGAACAGTGAACGGTTCTATGATTGATACACCTGCCCCGTGCGGAGCGCGGACGTGGCGAGCCCCCGTTGGGCGCGCGCCGGTGGCCGCCCGCGAGACGCCACATGCGACGTGTCCCCCCTTCCCGACCGGACACTTCCGATCGACGACACACAACCAGCTACCTCGGACATCGATCATGGCGCGAGGAGCTAGCCACGTGGCTCAGCACCGCCACACGCTCGCCGACACGTGCGCACGAGGCCTCCCGTCGCAGCGCGACACGCGCGCCCGGCCGGCCGTCCTCTGCACGGCTCACCCGGCTGGCCGGAGGCACATATATATATACGCATACCCGGCCACGCCTTTCGCGGCTCAACGCCGCAGCAAGCAAACAAACAAAGCAGGCAGAGATCTCACCGGCGCTAGCTCGCAGCACCGTACGTGCAAGCGTTGTTACGTACTCAGCGGGATACATACGTATACGTGCCGCGTATTTTTGCGTCCCCAGCCAGCTAGCTACCACACGTACGTATTGCATACACGTATATACGATCAGTTTCGAGGAGATCGAAGATGACGACGGAGATGAAGGTGCAGGCTGCGGGGAGGATGCCGTCCATGGAGTTGGAGCCCAAGACGCTCACCCTCGACCAGCTCAAGTACGCAAGGGTAAGCACGTATATATGTTCTACGTCATGCTATACGAATACGTATGTTTATACATACCGCGCGCTGGGTTGCCTTCTCCCACTTTTGATCAGGTGTCTTTAATTTGTTAGGCTTCTACGAAAATATGATCGGCCTTCTCTAGGTAACCTCTGATGAATTAGCTAGCCGGAAAGAAATGACTACGGCCGTGTTTTTTTTAGGCTTATATTTTTTCCTTAATTAACTTAAAATCAATCTATTTTTATACGCGGAAGACTTGATAATTTTATCTAAATTTCAGTGAGATTAATCTAAAACCAACTCTTAATAGCAAAAAAAAAATACACCTCAACCGGCCTTAGTAGTCTCAAGTTATACGGATGTTTATAGCTTTTAAAAAAACTTAGCGTAAAAACTATCCATTTATTTAGTCCTTAAATCTTTGTTTTTAATCAAGTGAAAAAGCTCGAGCAAATAGAACCTACCCATATGCTCCCTCCTCTTTTTTCTTTTTTATGAAAACGAAACAGTGTATTATTCTATTTGAATTTCTTGCAAAATCCTTCCCAACATCGGTACCATATTGCTCTTTAATCTACGCACCTTCAAAAATGTTCTCCATATATGTATATATATATATATATATATATATATATATATATATATATATATATATATATATATATATATGTATATACATATATGTATATGTATATATATATATGTGTGACCTCTTCTGTGAAATATCTGTATGCCCCTATTCGTTCTCAATTAATTTGTAGGAACTATGGCGCCATTGAATTTTCTTAAATTTGTTCACTGATGTTTATATAGGAGTGTACGTTTAATATGTACAGATTATATAGATGGACTTAGAAAATTTATGTAACCGGCCTCCTCGTTAAGAAAGGAAAATAATATATAACCATAATTGTTCTAAAAAATTACTACGGTAAATATACAAATATAATGTTATAAAGATGAAAAAACTTCAAATTCCATCTCATATTGTAATAATAATAATAATAAATTCACAGATAAATATTACGGTGTTCATCGGCGGGTCTCTCTCCAGTACGTTCTCCAAACTACTACTATTCAATTAGGCCGTCTTTTCCACGTGTACTGGCACTACTTTTTTCTATGGCGTGATCTTCCTGTAAAGTCAGACTCCACTGTACGCTCTAAAATAAATCGTCAAAATAATTTACAATCACATACAAAAATGCTCATCCTTTTTGAGCTATTTCAGAAGAAAAAAAACCCGTACTTTTGTAAGACCACCTCTCAAGTCTCAACCTCACTAAGGTGTCCTTTTTTGGAGCACAGAGTTCTAGAATAGAATGAATTCTAGAGGAATCGTACTTTCTGTAGCTAAGAAGAAAGAAAGAAATTACGCTGTTTTCTGCGAGAAAAAAACAACTGCGTGTTCTTCCGTACAAACTTTAGCCTGTAGTAGCTTGTCGCAGTGAGGTAAACAAGGCAAAGAAATCAAGCAACATGAATGCACGCTTACGTACGTGTTGTGCTGTCCATGTTTGGGTCCCTGTCACCCACTATATTGTCACATGAAACGTGTACCTCATGTGCCGGACTGGTCGCGACGGACTTGACAGGACGTGCCCAACAATTTGTTAATGGAAATCGATAATTACAGGGCATACTCGTTAAATTCTAGCATCTTCTTCCTTGCTTCTCTACTTTTATTCTCCTCAAAAGCTCTCCTGCTGTGATATTCAGCGGTATCATCTTTATTCTATTTTAGTCTATTACCTTTACCTCAAACTCAAAAAATTTATTTTCAAATTTTCTCTTAAGTTTTTTTAATATATAGTATCTTTTAAACATCTTTTAAAGTTTTTGTATAGGAACTTTTGAACCAATAGTTTTATTAGTCGAAGCTTTTGGAACCAGAGTTTTTGGAGTTAGAAACTTTACGAACCGAGACTTTTTTTAGTTGAAACTTTTCGAACCGAAAGTTTATTTAGTTAAAACTTTTCGAACTGAAACTTTTCAGATTTGAAGTTTTGAACTGAATTTCCTTGAACAAAAAATGTTTTCGAACCAAAATTTTTTGAATTAAAAGTTTCAAACTGATAGATTTTGAAATTTTTTGTTATGAAAATTTCTCATTGGAAATTTTCCTAATTTGAAATTTCTCGATTTTCATGAGTTGAAATTTTTACGATAAAGTTCCTCGAGTTCGAAATTTTCGAGTTGAAAGTTTTCAAATTTAATTTCTTACGTAATCAACTCGATTCGTTAGAACAGCTTAAGTTGAAAATTTTCTAATTCTAGAAGTTCGAGTGATTCGATTCTTTTCGACTTGTAAATTTTCAATTTGGAATTTTCATATTTGAATTTTTTCTAGTTAAAGATTTTCAAGTTGAAATTTCTTAGGTTGATTTTTTTCAGTTTGAAAAATTATCAAGTTGATTTTTTTCGAGTTAGAAACTTTCTATTTAAATTTTTTAAAAGTTAAAACTTTTTGATTTCAAATTTTTATCTTGTAAAGAGAGAGGGTGGAAAAGTGAGTAGAGAAAAGACACTGGCGGAGCCAACCCTTGGGCCAACCGGGTCATAGCCCAAGGTCTAGGATTAAAAAACTTTGAGAAAGTTAGCTTAAAGAGGTGGCTGAAAAAGATGACAGGTGACAACATAATAGTATGTCATTAATTATTATATTTTAAATTATTAACCAAACAACTATATGCGTACTTGTTACTGCGCCCCTCGTACGCACACGTACACATCACGTATAACTTTTGAGCTCGACGTCTCCCCGTACGTGTGCACGATACGTGTACGTACGTCATAGCTACTATCTAACTTGAAATGCAAAAAATGAAAAAAAAAAGGTTATATAAGGAAAAAAAAAGAAGGAAAGTAATTATTTACCGTTTCTTTTTTATTTTTTGGTTCAGGAGGCGGCGTTGTACGTGCTTAGCACCAAGACGACGGAGGAAGCCATCAGAATCTTCACCGAGGTAATTAATTAATCTCACCTCTCCTCTCATTGTCCGAAATTGTCATATACTTAATTTGCAGACTTAGTTTCGTATAAATCCTCAGTTGGATTAATTTCCGTCTCAAATAATGGAGCTCAAGTACGCGGTCTATATATAGTTGTTAGTCAGCCTAAGTTACATGATACTAGTTAATGTTTTGCCGTACGTTGTGATCAGTTGATTGATCCGTGTAAAATAAACGACGTAATTGTTGCAGGGTCTGAAGCCTGTGCTGGGCGTGAGGAAGAGCTCGATGGACTCGTCGGACGACGACATCGAGGTCGATTCCTCCGAGTACTCCGGCGAGAGCGGCCGCGGCGGACACCATGCACGCTCCATCAGGAGAGAGATCGCTACTGCACCCTTCTAGTCCTAACCGGCTAGATAGGAGTAGATACTAGACTTTCCTTTTTTTTTTCCTGCTTACTCTGGCCAGCAGCAGCTTTGTTTGTGGAGCCAGTTTTAAGCTTAGCTACCACGCGCTGCAAATTTTGGGAGTACTACTACTAGCCGGCCGAGCTTTGAGAGGCTAGAAAGGCGTACGTGAAGCGCTAGGATAGTGTAAATATCAACGGCCGGCAAGCACTGTAAATTAGCTTCTCTTTATGGGAATTGCTATGGTCCTTACAACGCTTAGCATGGTACGTTCGATCCGCTACTCTTTAAGAAAAATTATATGGCTTACATGTACTTATATACTTACACAATTCCTAAACAAGAATCATTCTTTTCAGCGACAGGTTATAAATACGAGGTCACATCCATAACAGATTCTTTTCTCTCTGTCTTTCTCCTAAGCAGCTCTGCTTTCCCATTTTCCACTTCGGTAGTTCTACCTTCATTAGTCCAGCCTACGCACATCCCTATAAGCCCCTCCCTCCACTACTACAAAAAAAATTATATTAGACATCTAATCACTGGCTGTTTTTTTAATGAAAACCATCTGTGAGGAAACTCGGACACATAGCAGACGGTTTGTGGCTAAAATCATCTGTGATAAGGGCGACATCACATACGGTTTTAGCCACAAACCGTCTATGATGACCGACAGAATTTTACAGATAGTTTGTGGCTAAAATCGTCTGTGATGAAGTCGATAACACAGACGGTTTTATCTATAAATCGTTTGTGATGATCGAGCCCTAGCTGTCAATGAATACTTCGGAATATTTAAACGAAACATGCATTTCATATATATAAGAACTAGCTTCTTGCATGCATCACAATATACAAAAATTTCCCTACAAAAGTTCTTGATAGGAAAGCCTAGTCTGGTCGTCGCCGGAGTCGTCGTCGTCGGAGTCTGCGGCCGTCGGGGTCTTCGCTCGAACCTGCTCTATCTGGGTCATCCTCCAGCTCCCAGCCATCACGATAGCCCGCTGACGAGTCAAAGCTATCGTCGTCGTCGGAGATTGTTGTTGCGGACGCTTCTTTTTGACAACGCTTGAGGTGGAGGGAGCGGTGCCCGAGGCGGGTGACGTACTGGTCGGCGGAGGATATTGTCAGTACTATAGTGCATAAGCCATAGCCGATGGATTCATTGACATTGCGCCAGTATGGCGCCGCAGGGGCTTCGGAGGCCGAGGAGGCGAAGATGGTGGCGGTGGCAGTGGCGGTGGCGGTGGTGGAGCCGACGTCGGAGGCGACGGTAGTGGAGTCCCACATGGGGCGGCAGAGCCGACAGAGGAGGGGATGGAGTTTGAGCTGCTCATGGCATCGGAGGCGGTGGAATGCGATCGATCGATTGGAGGAGCTTCGTTGGAGAAACGAAATGCCTGGAAGACGAAAGGTCTTCATAGTGAAATTCCTCAGAACCGTGCGTCTAGAACGCGAAAGGTCTTACATCACAGACGGTTTGTGGATAAAACCATCAATGATGAGGGCAATATCACAAACGGTTTTATCCACAAACCGTCTGTGATAATCAATTTTGATAAATAAGAACAGAGAGCCTCGACCTCCTTTGTATTTTTATGGTTTCCTAGATATTTTTGAGGTGGCTGCGATTGAGAGGCGATCTGGTGGAAAGGGACCCTAGATTTGGAGGTGTAATTGTAGATCCTTGTGCTCTAGGTCATCTAAGGTTAGTAATTGCTTCAAATTTGCATTATATTTTAGATCTAGCTTGGTAAAGAGGGAAATGAAGCTGGTTTATAAATCTAGCTTGGTGTAGATCCATTTGTTCTATGTGATGTAAAGTAGTAATTGGTTCAAATTTGCGTTATATTTAAGATCTAGCTTGGTAAAGAGGGAAATGAAACTAGTTTGTAGATCTAGCTTGGTGTAGATCCATTTGTTCTCTGTACTATAAAGTAGTAATTGGTTCTAATTGTGTTATACTCAATATGTAGATAGTTACTTAAAGGAAGGTGACCTAGGATAATAATTGGTTGTAATAGCATTATATTGAAGGTATATACATCTAGCTTGGTAAAGAGGGAATTGAAGATGGTTTTGATATAGTTTGGTGTAGATCCATTTGTTTTTTTATCTAAATTAGTAATTGGTTCTAATTGCATTACACTAAAGATGTAGCTAGCCATGTGAAGAGAAAATTGAAGATGTCGAGTCTAAATGTAGCTTACATGCATATATTTACATATCCATTCGTTCTTTTTTATGTTAGGAGCTATATAAGTTAATCGGCAAGTTGAAATGTAGCCTATATGTATGTAGCATATATGCGCATGTGCACTCCTAGTGTACTTAATTTATTATTTAACACATATTGTTACATATGTAGCGTAGATAGACCGAAGCTGGATGTACGTTGAGAACTGTGAGAGTGCCGAGTACATTAATCTGTTAACAGTGAGCTTGATTATCAATTCTTTAACGTGTGTGTTAAGGTGGTAAGGGTTCGAGGCCTTGTTCACTTAATTAATTGTTTAGCCCATTTGTGATTGAGATTGAAGATTTAAATTCTTCAATCGAGCCTTATTTCTGAGAGAAATATTAAATTTATAACTAAAATATCATGAATTGTTTTGTGTATTGTCACTTGTAAGCACTATTGATTCTCTTAATCTTGTATGTACAAAACAACTCTTAACTTACATTCTCTTAAATGTGCTTCTCTTAACTTAGCTTCTCTTAAATTTGGTTCTTTTAATTTACCTTCTCTTAATGACAAGATGGCGTCCCCTCATTCTCATTGCCGAATGGATCTGATGAGGTGCCCAACGTAGGAAATCAGAGGCACAGTCCAAGAGGGCTTAGTAAAAGGTCTCAGAGCTGATACACCATCACGGTGGTCGATCCATGCGATGGGGCCCCTATCGCGCCTCCAAAGGCTGCGGTAGCTTTTCGGACCATGTGCGGGATCATCGGGCGTGAAAGAGTCCCCATCACCTATCCATCATGGAATACGCCGACAGATGAGGAGCGAGATAACCTGTTGATAGAAATATTCGCGTCGTTTGAGCTCCCACAAGACGCCATGCCCGCACTGCGACGATACGCGTTGCTAGTAGCGGGAAAGGCGTGGAAGAACTTTAAGAGCGTCCTCGTCACTAATTACGTGAATAAGGAAATGACTCCATTCCAGAAGTACGGGTTCATCACCGAAGACGTGTGGGGACAATTTGTTGAGTTGAAGACGACGGAAGAGTTAGTGCTTCAAAGTGTGACGCACAAGACCGTTTACTCAAAAAATACCCACCCACACAGACTCGGCTCAACTGGGTACGCGGGAAAGATTGTGCAATGGACGAGGGAGGACGACGAGGTAGCCCAAAAGGAGGTCACGCTGCCATTTGCCTCGATTGTGGATCCACGTGCCCGAAAACTGGGTAAGAGCGAGGTCACATCCCACGTCTTCGAGCGGCGTATTCTTTGCCAACCCCACTGATGATGAAGTGTCCCAACGCCTAATATCGTTGAGCATAGAATCTTCCCAGGATTCTTTCACTTCAAAAAGAGAGAAAGATATACTCTCCACAGCCTTGGGAAACAAGGAGCACCCGGGTCGCATCCGAGGTCTAGGCGTTTTCGTTCCCTAGGAAATGAGATTTCCACATAACTCCGACACGTACTGGAGTAGGAAGAGAAGCAAAGCCGAGCGCGAGGAATGGCTAGTAGCCCTGATTGATGAAAGGGTTAAGGAAAGGCTCAGAGCGCAGTTCGATAATTAGCTAATAAGCCTTGAGGAAAGCATGGAGCAAAGGGTAGCTGCGGAGAGGCAGGTACGGAACGTGCAAACCCAATAAGCACAAGCGAAGTTCAACCCAACCAACCGTCGGAGCAGCTGCGCGTTCACCCCTGAGACAGACGTGGATGAAGCCAGATTTCGTCCTGACAACACCCGGGTAACATATCTGCAATGCTCCTTAGATAGACATGTTGGATATGTTAGCTAATTACTTGTGTACCCTTATGTAGGTGGTCACGTCGTGCAATCTACAAGTGAGGCTTGACAACGACACTATTCCCCTGCAGGCTGCTTGGGGACACGCGTATGCACCCGGTGTAGGGACGTTTGTGTACGGTCGTACTTTAGAGCCAGGCTACGCGAAGGTCCATGTAGATGGTGTACATGAAATTTGCATGGCCGTCACGCTGGAGATGCCCCCAAACGATGAGATTGTCATACTAGGGGATGCCGTCGGCACATTCATCCAGTGGTCCAAGAAGGACATCTCTTTCGACGCCTGCCAAGGAGTACCGAAGCTACAAGCACTACCGGAGCTACTAGCACTACCGGAGCCATGTGCTGCACCGAAGGAGCCCGCCAAATCGGCTACCATGTCCCATCAGACACAGACCGTTACTACAGTTCGAGCCCAGTCGCCTCCTGTGAAGACGACATTTGGTAGAAGGGGGCGAAGACAAGGGCAAATCGAAAGGGACCACGTCAGCCCGTGACTTTCCGTTTGTCCCATTGGTGCGGCAATTCGACCTGGGGCAACGGTTCATACCGGATGAGCTCAAGGAGACGCTTACATTAGCCTGTATTAGATTGCAAGATTGGTACTTGGAACAAGACAACAAGTAGGTGGCACAACGGACATCGAGTATCTCGGTGAGCTTTAAGGAGGAGTATTTCTTGCACCGGTTTTTAGATGGCATCTTCGTGGTTGGCTTCTCCGATTTGTTCAATCTGTATAATATCAAAGTGCTCGACGCCTCATCATAAGATGTTGGACAATGTAAGTGTGTGCAATCACAATCTACATTTCTACCACACCGATAAATGTCATATATATATGATCCTTGATTTTGTATATGTAGATACATGATCATGGAAGCAATAGCAAGGGAACAACCGGTGGGTTTCGTCAACCCACACATGGTGTCCAAGCAAACCATAGACGAAAATAAACGAGTCGTTCACGAGTACGTGGAAAAAGTAATGCTGGCACATTCGGACAAAGAATTCATACTTTTACCCCACAACCCGGGGTAAGTGCTTCATCTAGATGCTATACTTGTTGATTTGTACTATATATCACACCTCGAAGTTAGGTTCAGTGACCATCACGACATACCTGTGCAGGTTTCACTGGGTTCTACTCGTAATTATACCAAGACAGAATCGGGTAATTTATCTTGATTCCAAAAAGAGCGGCACCCACGACTTGAAGCCTATCAAAGATTTACTCGACACGTCGTTTGGTGTCTACAAATATATTGGAGGGCCAGGCAAGAAGGGCCCAGCGACTCTAAAGCATACTTATAACTTTTCGGTATCCGATGGTACGCAATAATCCTTCACACTCCATAATAATACCTTTAGAACTAATTAACCTATTATGTTTTTAGCAGTGCCACCAGCAGTCAAAGGGTATTGACCTATGTAGATTCTACGTTTGCCACAACATGGCACTCCTTGTTGGTTCACAGAAGACCAATGTCATACAGGTCTGTCAATCTTGCAACAAGTGTCTCCACTTATCAATTTATCTACACGCAAGACTTTACTCATCTCATCGACAGGCTTGGCAAAGCGCTGAATCTACGTTGGAACAAGCTGATCTGCTAAATATTCGAGGACATCTCTGTGCCTTCTTGTTGCGTGAGGTCATAAATCCAAAGGGTAGATGCCACTTAGGGCTCAACTGATGAGTTGTGAATTTGTTACTTATCATGCATTCAGATTAATTTATGAACTTTGTGTTGTAAATTTGTCATTTGTACTTCTGAATCCAATTGGTTAGTACATATGTGAGTTGATTTCTGAAATGGATGCACTGTACATATGTTTTAATGTGCGATCTGAGTTGATTTATGAAATGGATACGCTTTATGTTGTGTAACATGTGATTGGAGTTCATTTTTTAAATGTATGTCATAATAATATGCTGGTGGTGCTGTGTACTGTGTTTTGTTTCGGAGGGCATGACTAGCATTTCCTAAGACTAGCCAATAAATTAAAATTGCTAAATAATGGAAGAATCCACATCCCAGACGGTTCCACATTGGAACCGTCTAGTATGAAGCAACATCACAGACGGTTCCAAACTGGAGCCATCTGTGATGAGCTCTACATCCCAGACGGTTCCAGTTTGGAACCGTCTGTGATGTGGAGATCATCATAGACGATTTTAAACTAGAACCATCTGTGATGATCACACATCCCAGACGGTTCCAAACTGGAACCGTCTGGGATGTACACTTTGATACAGACGGTTCAAAAAACCGTCTGTGATGACGGTTCCGAACCGTCTGTGATAAATGGTTCTACAGTAGTGCTCCCTTCTCTCTCCCAGCAAATGAGACGCGCCACACTTCTCATCGTCCTCATGTCCTCTGATCTCCCTCTCCCCTTCCTCTTCTCTGGGGAAGCAAAGTTACAGCACCATGACGATCGGTGGCCCAAGTAACCGAGGTACCTCGATGGCAAGGACTAGCGGTACTTATACCCATGGGAGCTAAAGGAAGCCTAGGGCTGTGTTAGAGCAAAGTCGGAGGAGCTAGGGGCCGCAAATATGAGCCTATAAGCGACGAGGCACCCGGCTGGTCGCCGCATCCTCCTCGCATGAGCTCAAACCTCGCCATCGTGTGTGTCTTGCTCATCTGGTAGGTTGGGTGCCGGTATTTTCTAAATTTTTGTAATACCTTTCTTGATTAGTTGTATGACATGGAAATTTTTGTTGTGCTTGTCTTTTCAGATGTTGAGAAGTGTTACAGGGTGATGCAGTTGGGTATTTAATTTTTTGCACCATACTTTTATTTTTGTTGTAGTAGGAGTGTCTATTTGTTGCACCGAAAAGTCCGTACTTTGTTGCATCGAGTGGAGGATTTATTGCACCAACAATGTTTTTGTTGCGTCCTGAAAGAAAATGTTGCAGTATTGTCAAAGGATATATTTATTGCATTGGATGAGGAATTTGTTGCATACTTACTAAATAATGTTGCATCTCACCGTTTTTTTTACGCCAATCGATTGACCGAGACGAACATCTTAAGTTAAATCCGACGGTGGAGAGAAGCCTACGATTAAAAAAAAAACCTCCCGTCGTACATCCCCTAGCTAATAGCTTCGTTTCTTTATTTCCTTGGTTCCCATGGTATGTAGAGAGCAGTTCATTTTGAGGGACTACTACAAACCGATCTTACTTACTGCTAGCAACAAAGGGAAAAGCGAGCAGCTCAGCTTCGGGGATGATGAGCTTAGCCTCTTGCCATCAAGCAACAAATCCGCGACGCACTGCAACCGATCTTACTTACTACTAGCAACAAATGCGCTAATAACAATCGAGTTCGTCCCCCGTTGAAACGATCTACGTCAAAAATACTTTGTTTGGAAAGAGTTATTTACCTGAACACCATTACTATTTACTACTATATTGAGAAGACAAAAGTTTAATAGACTCCCCAGAGCAAGGCTTACACCACTCTTAACTCAGTGGCGCAAACGAAGCTAGCTCAACCTGTCTCTCTGGTACGACAAGAAGAATTCAATTTTCACGAACCGCTGCTGCCTTGTATATTATATTTCCACCACACAAATTCGCCACCTTTCCATAGTCTGAAACTCTCCTGTCCAGTTTCAGATAAAGCTAGTTTCGTGTTCGTGCACAAAGCAGAGCACTTGTGAGCCGTATGACGTGTGTTGTTTAGGATGCTCTCGTTTAGACCCATCTTGGGCATTGTTACAAAATGCTCATTAAGTAGTGCGGCATTGCTAATTATCAGATACCTGAAATATATATTGTTATTTCCCAGTCACTTAAAATTGAACAAGACTAAGCCTAAAATTACAGTACTAAGTACTCTACTGCAATTTCTAGTTTTTTTTGTTGGCCGGTTCACCAAGGCTTACTTTATTTTTTGTCTAGGTTAATGTTTTTTTGTATTTTGTAGGGGTTGTTTACTTTATTTTTTGTCTAGGTTAGAAATTTTTTATTTATGTTTTTGTGTTTCGTAGAGCTAAGGGGTGGGAAATTAAAACATAATAGCCATAAGATATAAATCCTATGGCTAAAAAAAGTGACAGAGCAATTGAACAAAATTAGACGACTTATCAATAAATAGCCCCCTAAGTAGTGCGGCGATGAAGGGACTAATACGGGAAAGTCGTCTGGAAATATGTGTGGTCTGGTTCGGCAAGATAGTAATAGAAGCTCAAGTACATATTATATCAGGAACGACGGCGAATGCCTTCCCTTACCATGTTTAGAGCAACACGTCTGCTCTGTGTCCGGCAATCGCTGATAGAAGTTTGCAAGACGTGGCGTCATCGGCGTCTAGCCTGGGGTGCCTCATGGTGTAGAACCCAGCTATTGCAACGAGAAACTTTCCATGGTGTAAAATACAGCACAACATCTGCTGCGAGAGTGAAGAGCGCTGACATTGCTGTAGGATCCCTCCAGCTTGTCACTGCTTGGACCCTCTCTCCATACGATGCTGCATTTCCCACGACTGTTTGTACCCTGCTGGCTACACTCCTTAGTCTATCATACCTCATCCTTACCACATCGAAATTCTGAGAAGTTGGGAATCTATCGAGTTCCTCGTCAAGCCCATCTAGATGCGCTGCCTCTGCTTGAGAAAACCTACCGGATACAAATTACAAGGTAATTGAAGATCATTGAGAAGGATTATAGAAGAGTTTGGAGGATGTGGAACTGGATTAGAGCGGAGGAAGAAGAGAATAGCCCTTGGCTTTGTTCAGGTTCGATCTCCTCTATTTGCCTCCACAGCTTCTTTTATAGCCACACACCTCACCATTAGGAGCTATAACTCAACCCATGGTATTGTTGCAGCCCAAGCCTAACCGTTTGTGACATTCTCTTCCCATTGAAATGCGGCTTGCCCAAGGGTAAGCTGTACAGGGCTTGGGTCCATAGTACCTTCGAGAAAGTCAAACTTATTATAACATCCTAGTACTTTATGTGTTCAAGATATTACCACCATTTATGTTTCTCATCATTTTACCATGATTTTAACCATAATTGGCACTTCGATTATGCAATCTAGGAGGATTTTCCGCCCATGATATACTATTGCAAAACAATTTGGTAGAAATGACACTAGCATGTGGCAAATATCAGAGCCATGTTAGTGTTGGAAAGACAATATAACCTGCAGAACAGTAAGTAGTAAAACTGCCAATGCTACATAAGAAATTTCGTGAACTAGTTCCAAGAAAACTGTGCGGTTCTGTTTTTTGAGAAAGCATGTGGAGTATTGGTATAGATAGCTAAACTCATGCAGTTGTTGGTTAGCACCTTACGTATTCCTATCCTCAGAAATACAGAGTTGTCTTCAGAAATACATAGTTGCCTACCTTCCTTTTCAACAACCAGCTGTTTGCTTGTCTAAGGCAGTGCCGCTAAAGCGGGGCCTGCACTCGTTTGTCGTTTCGGAGATCTTTCCTCTCTCAAGTCCAATCTCGAAAGGCGCTTATGGCGATCCCAATTTCCCAACCCAGAGTTTAGCCGATTTACCTATTAGAGATTTATTCTCCACTATTTCTCGAGGCTTATTATCGGTTAAATCTTTGCATATACATTGCAAATTTATTAATCATAAACAGTCATTACCATTGACTGAAAAGAAAGGTATTTCAGTTATTTGATCACCTCTTTGTATTTTTTAAAATAATGACATCTAATGCAACACCTTTTGTTACGACTGTTTGCCTATGTTGCTGATAAATGCCCTTCTGATCTAAAATTTTATTTTATAACTTGGCTTAGTTTCTTAAGAAGAGAACAATATGCAATTGCACTGGCACTGCTTGATGAGGGCAAAGTTGTCTTGTCTGTATTGGCATGTCCAAATCTTCGTTTGACATCGATAAGCAACTTCAATCGCAGCTCATCAGGAGATCAAGTTGGTGCCCTCTTTTCAGCAGTAATTGGCTGTGGCGCTGAAGTACAGTCCTTAAATGGCTCTCCACCACAAAATTTACCTTTTTTATTTGATATTATGAATTTAACCTGTTTCTATCTATATGAGATTAAAATTTTAATTTAACCCGCTTCTGGCTCACTTATGTTAATTATTTTAACATAATATAGCCCATATAAATTACAGAAACGTTGTTATAATAAAATGTCTAAGTGTGAGGGTTGCTTGGCTAAAAGTATTAAGAACCTAGGGGTGTAATTCTCTCTCCTCTCTCTTCAAAATGTAACATATAATTTGTGTGCTAATAACAATCATTAGCCGTATGAATATGGTTAATGTTATATACATGGGTGCAAGATCTGTTTATGTAGACATGCATACACAAGTGCTGAATGAATACTAAATGTTGGGCAATAAGTTCTTCCATTTCTTGAGCAATAAGTGCTTCAGTTTCTTGGGCAAATGCTTCAGCATGAAGGTGTTGGTGTTGCGCCTAATGAATTGCTGCATGCATCAGTTTCATATGTGAATGTATGAATGGTGATACTTATTGCTTGGGCAATATAAAACGTAATGCCAATTAAAGGACGTCAGTTTAGCTCAACTAGAAGAGTTTCGGATGGCATTGAAATGACACAGCTAGTTTCGTTGAATAGTGCATGGAAACTGACATTGCTCGCTTCTCTCCTTGACTATATAAAGATCCTCCTGTACATCCAAAGCATACGAAGAACAGAAAAGAAAGTACACAATTAACGATAGTTCCCAGACTATTGATGGAACTCTAAAGGTAAAAAAGGAAGAGAGGAGAGAAAAATTGATATGCAAGGAACTAGTATATCGTAAGGTAAGTTTGTACTTCTACATATATAAAGGTTGCTTTACGGTTGAATTAAATTGTGTTGAATGATCTTATAGGGCCTGTTTGGTTGGTTGGTTAAGCCTGTATCGCATGAGCCCATACAAATTTGAGCCTGTTTAGTTGCCTGGGTGCAGATCGGGGCCAGGGTCGCACCATGCAAAATTGGCATGCGAGCCTGGCTCGAGGGAGACGGTTTTGCGTCGTTTTTTCGTAGCCTGGCCTGCGGGATGCATAGAAGGTATCAGAGCCTGCATCTACGCATGCGCGCATCACCTCCTGAGAGACGCCCTCGCGTTCATTCGATGCGACTCTCCAGATCTCACTCTCGCTAGGGTTACGAGGGGCGATTCAGCTCATCCTCCCCAGATCTGGCCTCCCTACCACCCCAGATCCGTCCTCCCCGGAGGACCTGGTCGTCGCCGTGGTGCGCACAAGGCATCTCTCCTGTCTCTTTCCCCTGGTCTGCAAGAGATTTCCTCCCCGCCTCCTTTCCCCGCTCTGCCTGAGGTTTCCTCCTCGTCTCCTTCCCCGATCTACGCAAGGCTTGTTCTCTCCATCATTCCGTGCTTTATTCCATTTTGCCATGTTCTTATATTTGATTGTAGCATGACTGTGGTAACTTGTGTAAATCTGGTAGTTTTGGTTTTGTTCATGGCTTCGAGGACATGTAGATCTGGCAGATCTTAGTTCTGCAGTGTACGAAAACTGCATAGATGTGCTTAAACCAAGGATAGAAGAATTGCATAGATCTGCAGTGTAGAAAATTGCATAGATGTGCTTATACCATGAATAGAAAAATTGCATAGATCTGCAGTGTAGAAAAATTGCAGTGAAGGGATGGATTGTTCCATTCTTTTTGGTTTTTGGGAAGAGTGGATTCTCTTCAGTTGCACGAGAGCACTGGACATGTCGATATACCCATTTGAATTTCTATCTTGGACTGAGCTCTGATTGTTCTATCTAGCTGTAACTTGTTCTCTATTATTGAACTTTCATGTGCAGCATGTTATATTTGGTGGTTGTTCATTTGTGCTGATGGTCATCAATGCATTCTGAGCATTGCACATATTACGGAGCATTGCACATATTACGGAGCATTGCATCCATTGGTCAATGATGGCATTCCACCGGAGGCGCATCCTTTCGATGCTACAACCGTCTAATTACAAGAAGGTTGTGTCAGCACCATCGTGGAGTATATATTGGACTAATCATTTTGTACAACTATCTTTCTTACGTAGATGGATGAGTTGGCTGGTAGACAGCACATGCTCATTGTTAGAGGGGCTGGTATAGTTACTGTCATGTGTCTGTACGTGCTCCTCATCCTACGAAGACGAAGGGCACATGAGGCGCGTATTACCTATGCTCCTATGTTGGAGAGGGACATCGCAAGGCAATCAAATCTGCAGTGGATCTACCATTTAGATGATACCCATTGCCTTGAGCAACTTAGGATGTAGAGGCCCCCTTTTTGAGCTTTGTAATTTGCTTCGTGAAAGGTTGCTGCTACGAGATAGTATCAACACCTGTGTGAAAGAACAACTTTCCATGTTTCTCTTAGTTGTGGGCCATAACTATAGGTTTAGAGCACTGTCGGGACCCGAATATGCAAATTCGGACCCTCTATGTATATTGCACTAGTCCAGGATCACGCGAGTGCATATAGGCTCAACATAGATGTTATCACAATCATACACAGCGGAATATAGAATAAACTCCATTAAATAATAACTATTGTCTTACATGATTATTGTCTCACAAGGCTTAACTAGGAAATAGCAAATATGCGGCAGCGGAAATAAAGTAAACGCAGTAGCTCTCTAGTTCACCACAGGCAACTGACGAGGCTCGGACCCTAAGTAATCGCATCATCACGATACTCCTCCTCCATGACCGCGTAGTCTTTTCCTCTTCTGAAGTTGTTATTGTTGGGTGAGTACATAAAGCACTCAACAAGTTGTGCACAGAAATGCAAGTCTAATATTCTATATGCATGGCTTATTCCAAGAATTGGCTAACATGGCTACTTTGCAGTAAAGCAGCATTTATAGAAGAATAGAGTAATTAAATTGAAAAGATAGTAAAACAAATAACAATAATAACTAGATTCAACCTTCCAAGAAAACAAGGTATTCCATCCTAAGTCAAGTTCTAATTTTTCCATGGCAACCTGCCATCCCAACACGTTTTCATTTCATAAAAGTCTAACCCTTAACTGTAATTCCCGGGCATTTCTCAATACCGCGAGCACGCCTATTCGAACGGATTTTACACTCTGCAGAGGTTATGCACTTTACCCACACAATACAACCAAACACCACAAAGGCGAGTGACCGTAACAAAGCCTCTATAATGCTCTGTCTGAACCCGGTACTGTTCACTAAGGTTTCAACACTGAAGGGTTACACCACAACAAGGCCACCCTCTTGCGCCATGTGGGTCTACCCAATCATGGAACTCACTGTACACCACAGCAGCACCGAAATCTAGACATTACAAATTAGTCGGCTAGGTTATCCCATTCTAGACGTGTGGTTGTATAAAAGACTCAAGTCAAAGACTTACAAGGTTAATTCCTTAAAGTGATTGAAGCAAGACTTCCACATACCCTCTGCCCATCGGGCCCACCTTGGCATGCTCTCCCCTTGCTCCAATAAAAAATGATTACCACCCCAGTTGATTACCAAGCACCACGTGCCATCAACAATTCAACATCGTTGCGTGACATCCCTCATCACTACAACTCAGTCTCATTGTGTGACAACTCATGACACACCAAGTTCCATAACATTGTTCTATATTTCATTAGTCAAGATTAACTTTCAATATTCCAAGTATGTGATATGTACGTGGCATGGCTAAGCAACTAATACGATCTAACCACCCATGTTGATTAATAATGTTAATCAACTATAGTGAACCAATCTAGGGTGACAATAGATCATGGCATACAAATGACAAGGTATGGTATAGATCAATTGGTACATTAACTAAGTCCCAATTTAATTGAAAATAATTGTATACGTGAAATAGCATGCAGTAAAGTAAAACAATATAGTGATTTCATAAACATGGGTTCAACATGATCAAAGAACAACTTGCCTTGGAATATGTTCTGATCTTGCTCTGAACTTGGGTCTTGCAGCGATGAATCCTCCTCCAGAGTAGATTTTCACTCGGGGATGAGGATGCAAATGGGCTGCATATGGTATTCTCAGTCGGGGATGAGGATGAAATGAAAAATAAATCAGAGCATGAACTGTTCATGGAATTGTATTTTGAGTTGAAATCCATCAACATTAGAATAAGAAAGGTGATAAAAGTGCTACAAATGTTCATATTTTAAGACCCAACTGTTACCTCCATGCATCTAGGATGTTTTGATATTCAATTGCAAAATCTATAACTGGTTGTATCTTATAAATATCATTGCATAAATATCGAAGGAGAATAAAATTTTGAACAACAGATACTAATCATGGAAATTCTGCCAAGAGAGTGAGAGGAAAAAATATATCACAAACGGTTCTATTTAAAAACCGCCTATGATAATCTCATATCACAGACTATTCTAATTAAAAATCGTCTGTGATTACTTGTTATCAGAGACGGTTCTATCATAGAACCGTCTAAGATATTCCCTCATCACAGACAGTTCGTAGATAGAACCGTCTTTGATATTATTTTTTACTAACAGTTCAAAAACCGTCTATGATGTACCTACTTATCACTGACACAGGTTTACAGACGATTCACAAAACCATTAGTGATGAGGTTTCCGAACCGTTTGTGATGAGCTTTTGTGTAGTAGTGAAGATTTCCACGCAAGAGGAAGGCTGTGACTTTCTCCTTCTACAATGGTAAGGATTGGTATAATGGTCTAGAGACTGTTTGGTTTGTTTCCAATGGTTATCAATGCTTGTCTTACTAAATAGTAGCATGGACTAAATTTAGTAAGCATTTAGTTTGCTACCAAATTTTGGTAAGATTCTCTTCTTTCTTGGTTCTCTAGTTCATTTTCTTACTAATCTTTAACCAAAACATTGCTAGCCAATTTGGTGACCAAATTTTAGTAATGCCAAATTTTGGTAAGGTTTTGTACTCTAGCATGATGGTGCTGTGGAAGTAGCAGCTGGCTACCCTTTTGTCCATGCTACCGCACCACTGTCGAAGGCCGTAACCAAGTACAAGCAGCTACCTATAAAAACAAAAGGACGATCTAACACAGGGGAGCACAATATTTCTGTATTGAATATACATAATTACATGCTCTTACGGGAGTTCATCTTTTGTCTTCTGCGTCTATGCTTAAGGAGTATATCATGGTGTTTGGTTAATTACATCTGTAGGCTAAGCCTACAGAACACCCTCGATTAAGCCACGTTAAAGTAGTCATATTTATATTTATATTCCTTGTCCATGTGCATATGTGGTATTGGTGTAGATGCAAATGGTGAGGATGCAGATATGATGCAGATGGCTTTGTTTCGCCGATGGCCAATCACAGTATGCCATCGTTGTGTCGGTTAATGGACAACATTAGTCATGAAGAGGATGACTTTTGCTTTGTCGGTGCCCACTCATATGTATGCCTGACTTCATTGGACATAGACGTGTGTATTGCCTTTGCCTTATCGGTACCAAGCAATGGAGTGTCAGATCTTGTCTGTTTGGGATGTGTTGATGGAGTAGTTACCTTGCATCATCGCCATTAGGCCATAATTTTGTTTAGCCTTGTCGGTCTTAGACAGATGGTGATGTATATAGTAAAGTGGTGTTTTTCTCTCATCGACACCTGGCCATGGTATCGTTGTGTAAAAAGAATACACTAATTGCATGAATCAACTTTGATGCTGGTGATGTGCATATGATTCACTGGACGATGCTTGCTTTGAAGCATTAAAAAATTCTTGCTCCCGTACAAGGCCAAAAATCAATATAGTATGATCCTTTACTGTATTGATTTGTATAGAGTAACAACAGATTTTCTACTACTCAGGAATTTGATCTATGTATTTCATATCTAGATTCGTCATATTGGAAAAATTCATACCACACTCATGTAAATTCCAAGGCCAATTCCATCTCATTAGAAGAATATGCCCTATCATCATTTTGATCTATAGTCAGTCTCACTTCAATCAGGAATATATGGCACATGTTTTAAAGAATTTTATTCTCATAGAGCAACATCTAGTTGTTTACCATCGAATCTAAATGTCACGGGTTGTAGCATATTGATGATGATGATAGTGGAAATACGGAGACGACAAGAAGCCAATAGTATTTTGACGGGTTTTTTTCTCAGGTCAACACGCAAAGGGTCATTTAAACCGTGTACAATTCTATCTACAACAAGAATCACCACATTTCTTTTTATTTTACGAACCGAGTGCATGTAGACTAAAAGACCATGTGGAGGTCTACCCATGTTTTGTGATGAGTATTTGACTAAATTTGAGCTTGGTATGCTCTGGTTTGAGTTTGATTTGAATTAGATTTTCAAATTGAAGCAATTTAAGTTGTGTATATCTCGAGCGGTTCGAGTATCGCCCTGCCGACTTGTGGTCAAACGATTCGACTAGATTGATAGTAGCTAAGTATCAAGTAGAAATATTGTTGGGTCAAGCATTCTGTAGTCAGCTCAACTCAAGTCCTTAGTTTAACCAATTGTTACTCGATATCGTGTTATCGACTTGGTGCTGTGATCGATCGAGTGGAGGTCGATAGAGTTGGTATCGAGTTGAGGTCGCTAGACTAGGTATCGAGTTTGACATGTGGTTGATCACTCGACGCGGTCGAAACGGTGGTCGAGTTTCTACTCGAGCGAGGATCCTACTCGATGGTGGCAACTCGATGAAGTCGACACAGTGGTCGGTAGTGCTGACTTGTTGAACGATGCAATTAGGTGATGATTGCATATCTTTGTTGGACTTTGCTATGTGATGGGTTTTCTTTATTTTTGATGGTTGCAGGACGACGGTGCTAGATCATGGTGAAGCAGAGGATGACCGGGACTATGTGAGGTGTGCTGGAGGTCCAGACGGTCGAGGATCGCCAGAAGATGATCGGAGATAGAGTCGCTGCGAACCTAGAAGACAAGGAATGGTTGAGATACTAGCTAGGAGCTAATCGTATCAAGGAGGGCTGTTGGATCGCGGTCTAGGTGATAGAGTAGCAGGTCTAGTTAGTATGGGTGTGTGTGGAAGTCATTCCTAGCCTTTGATGGTGATACTTAGGGTAGAAGGAACTCTTGCAAGGGTGGAGGGTGACTCAAAAGTAGTATAAATAGAGGGGGAGGGGTAGCCTTCCTCCTCTTGAAGGTTTTAGAGGTTTTGGCTCCTTTGAGCTTTTTGCCCACTTTGTTGTGAGGCTTTGTAAACCTCCCTTCCAGGAATGCAAATCATTTTCTCTTGTGCTTGAATTTACTTTACGCATTTAAATTCAATAATTAAATTCCGCAATTTACATTCTTGCAAATTGCTTCTTGCACATTTGGATTTGCCTCTCCTCCTTCTAAATGCTTGTGGATCTTGTTCTGAGGATGTATGATTGATGGATGAGTCTTCTTCAGACCGTATCCCAATCATCTAGGCAAATCTTGTGTTCTTTCTTGCAAGAAACCGATCTTGTATGCTTAAGTGATTCATTCTTCCGAATCGTGTTTGAGGGGTTTTTGGACTTGAGTTCTTACTTGCTGTGACATGTGGTAGGTTATCCAAGATTAGCTTGATCATCAAAACCTCACGAGCAAGTCCAAGATCAAGTTCTCAAGTTTTGCTCAAACTTGGTGTGTTCTTCCTTCAAAGTGAAAAAGGTCATAACTTTGACGTCAATCCTTACGATTGAAGGTTGGAATAAGTTCCTGACATCCTTAGGATCACATATACCAAGTTTTGTGAGTTTTTGTCCAGCCGATCAAAAGATTCCTCACGTTAGTTTTTGAATTCGTGTTGTTCTTAGCTCTATTCTTCCTGCTGTTTTTGAGCCTGGTCATACCACCCTTCGTGCTGTCATACTGGATTTCGGTGCTATCGGATTCAATCTGGTCTTACCGGACTTGCAGGAAAACTTCCTCCATTTCATTTGCTCCTTTTGATTGAATTGTCTGTGGGCTTGGTTGAATCATTTTGAGTGAGAAAATTTTATTTGGATCATTCACCCCCCTCTGATCGCCATTTCGATCCTTCATAGACCCAATGGCTAGCCAGTTTGCATGCGTACATCCGTAGGTACTGACGTGAGCAATTAAATCGGTTTCCTTGGTACGTCAATGATCACTAACCTTTTTGGACCATAACTTTTGAACCAAGTTTTGGGTTTGTGATCCATTTGAATTTTTGCGCTCCTTACAAATGATCCGAAAAGGATCATATTTCTCACGTTCGAACTCGGATTGAAGTGTTTTTAGACTTTCCTAAAACCTTAGAACATCATCTAAAGACCTCTCAATTATGACAAATTCATATTCAGCGTCCTTCTATAATTAAATTGGTCGACAAATTTCAGCTTGCTAGTCAACCGAATTAGTTATCTATATGTGATTTTCTATTTTTATGGTAGAGTCTTGTTCTAAATATGATATAGGTGTAGACCGAATAAAAGGTGGAACACCCCCCATTCATGTGTGCCATATATTCGTGAGTCCCCTCCATTATAATAGTGCAGAGATTAAAAATTATGAGTTGAGTTATATGAAATAAAGAAAAGGCTTTGAGCACCATGGTTGGTGTGATTGCCGTGAGTTGAGGGAGAGGGAGAGTTGTTGCACAAGAGTAAAGAAGGAAGAGAGTTGATTGCGCAAGTTAAAGACTCGTCGTTTTTAGATTGTGCTGAAGGAAGCCCTTGCAATTCTATCTTTTCTACTAGGTTTGGAAGTTATCGTGTGTGGTATCGTGAAAGATTGGGCATCTCACGCATCAATTAGTGATTCCTGCTAGTTGATCCGTATAATTTAGAATCAGAATTTTCGTTGCTCATGGAGCCATTGATTTGTAGCTGCGAAGGTCATCGATGGATGAAATAAAGGTGATCATGTTGTGCTACTATAGTTTGGAGAAGTGCGAGGAAGATCATCTACAATAGTCGAGCAAGCACCTTATTTTTTTCATCGATGCCACATCAGGAATACCAATTGTGCTATGATGATAGATGAAGGGAGCATTGCTAATATAGCAAGCAAAACATTTGTGGACATATTGGGGTTGACGACAATGCCACATTCGAATCCATGCAAGTTGACATGGTTATGTCGCCATATTCCAATTACACGACAAGTGGAGGTAAATCTCTCTTTGGATGGATACACTACTGTTGTTACATGTGACATAATGCCTATACTTACGCGAGCATATTCTTTGGTGCTTGGATTCGAGTGAATGAATAACAACGGCATTCGAAGAATTTTTTTCTAAGTGCTCGGTACAATTTTCCTTGGAAGACTTACAATCAGTATGGCTCTGATACCACCTTTGTCAGGACCCAAATATGCAAACTCGGATCCTCTGTATATACCGCACTAGTCTAGGATCATGCTAGTGCACATAGGCTCAACCTAGATGGATATCACAATCATACACAACGGAAACATACTAAAAGACTTCATATATTAAATATAAACCTGTTTACTGACATTATGGTTGACTTTACATGATTATGCCACATAGGGCTAAACTATATTAAATTAAACTACAGCGGAAAGAAAATATAGATAACCCCTCAGTATACCACAGGCAACTGACAAGGCTTGCACCCTAGACATTCGCCTCCTCTTGGTACTCGTTCTCAACTGATAATTTTCTTGTGGCAAGGGTGAGTACTTAAAACACTCAACAAGTTGTGCATAGAATGCAATTCTAACATAATTATTTACAAGGCTTATTCCAATAGATGGTTAATATGGTTATTTTGCAGTAAAACAGCATTTTACAATTGAATACAATAAATAGATTGAAATTACAGTAAAACAAATAACAGTAATAAATAACTTTCAAGTGATTCTCAAGAGTAAACTGGCTCACAACCCTAAATCATATTCCAAACATTCAATGGCACATTGCCTCCCTTCCCAAGTTTCATTTTATAAAATCTACTCCCTGACTGTAATTCCCTAGCATTGTCCATAACCGCGAACACGGCTATCCGAATATATGTACACTTTGCAGAGGTTATACACTTTACCCACATGATATAATCAACTCACCATGTCTGCTGTGACTCGCTATATACAAGTATACGATTGAGCGATCATAACAAAGCCTTTACAATGCTCTATCTAAACTCAGTACCACGCGCTAAGGTTTTACCACTAAAGGGTTACACCACCACAGCAGGGGCCCTCTCTTGCGCCATGTGAGTCTAACCGTACACTCAGAATCCACACCACCACTAGCAGTACTCAAGCTAAGACATTGCAAATTAATCAGCTAGGCCTATCCCATACTAAATATGTGGTTGCTTGTTTGGATCAGTTCAAAGGTTTGTAAGGTTAAGTCCTCAATTGACTAAGGCAAGACTTCCAATCACTCAAAGTAACCACCTCACATTCACTCATACATCAACATGTCAACCCATTGCCATACAAGCTCGCCACAACTCACGTTCTCTTGCCACTTGTAGCCCCGTCCAAATTATTTACACCTCAGATGATTATCGTGCAACACATGCAATCAACAAGTCAACATTATTGCGTAACAACACATGTCACCACAACTCAACATCATTGTGTGACAACACCTGACACACCATTTCATAAAACACGTTCCATATTCCATTATTCAAGATTGATTTGAACTTTCAAATGACATGAGCTATATTTGGATTGACTAAGCAAATTACTCATGGTCTAACCAACCCACGTTGGCATCTATTAGCAACCAACTAATAATGAATCATCTTAAGGTGACAAATAATAATGGCATACAAATGACAAGGTATATTTGCACCGGTATATTGGCATACAAATGATCTGTTTGCAAATGACAAGGTATATTGGCATACAAATGACAAGGTAGAAATAATCCAATTAGGTGGAATAACTAGATCCCAAACTATTTGCAAACAGTTCTAAGTATAAAATATCATGTAGTAATTTAAATCAATATAGCATTTGTAAAACTGGGTTCAACAAGATCAAAGCACAACTTGCCTTAGAAAAGCTCTTGTTCCTACTCGGAACTATGCTCTTGAATCAACTCTTCACTCTCGCATGATCCGGGCACTTCGTCGTCTACGTGAATCGAGATAAAACACCAAATAAATACCAAACCAAATAACAAGCAAACTCTAAAAATTAAATAAAATTTACCATTAAATAGATCTTAATTTTACTAATTTTTAGAAATTTCATTTCAATCGCCTCATTTGGAACTTGTATGACGAAGAACGGGCTCTCAAAATATTTGAAAATCACAAAAGAATAAATCTAGAATTTTCAAATTATTTTTATGCTGAAAAATTGATTAATGATGCAATGCTAACATCACCCATCAATTTCACAAATAAAAATAAATCTGGAAAATCTTTGACCGGCTAACATGTGGGACAAGCGGTCCATGGACCGAGCCCATAAACCGACGCGAGTCTACGATGAACCAGGTTCACGACTCCTCCGACTGTCATGCAGGCTCGATCAATCACTGACGTGGTGGTGACACTTCAGCTGCCAGCACAGTGACATGTGGCGATGCCAAATCGACGAGGCAACAACGTGGCAAAGACGTGGCGCCACGTCAACTTGACCTACCACCGACAAGCTCTGACAATGGCGAACGACGACGCTTTTCCAGGCTTGCAAAAGATGACATGGCTTCATCGAATCTAGGACAGATCGGCCTCGATCTTGGGTGGATCTAGGAGATCTTCACACGAGGAGTCCAACGATGGCCTCGTCGGCAACCAAAACGCAGCGGACGACGTGAGATCGACGGGAATATGTGGTGGTAGCTTGACCAAATTCGGTGAGTAAGATCTCTTCAACGGAAGCTCCTCAAGTGAAGTTAAGCGGACAAATAGGGGCGGTGCAAGATGGAGAACCTCAGGGCGGGGTCGGTTCGGCTTATAAAGCATCGGTAGTCGTGTAGGAGGGGGACACGGAGACGGCGACATCTCAAACGAGGACTCCGGTGGTGACTCGAAGACAACGTGGTTCCACCGTCCATGTGGTAGCGTTTTGATGGTGCACGTGCTTCGAAAGCGCCTTGATCCTGACTGCACACGCACACCCATCCGACGGCCACGATCGCTTAGAACCCCACGATCCAATCTCAACTGTCCGATGAGATCCAACGGTTCCACTTCTAGGGTTTCACGAGAGACAGGCCAAAGTGTGCCGGACTAGGCTGGCACGAGAAGGAATGGGCTGAGCCCAATGGTTTTGGGCCAAAACTATTCAAACCGATTTTCCAAAGCTTTTCACATTTAAAATAAATCTAGAAAATAAAATAATTTGAATATAATAGTAAGAATATCAGAAAAAATTCCTAAAAATATTCTGAGATATTTGGAACTCAAATAAAATATTTTTGGTAAAATTTTATTTAAACTTTTTCAAATATTTAAATAATATTTAGAATAGGCATAACTGAAAAAAATAGTAAATAATTCTAGAAAATTCCCAAAATCCATAAAATGCACAATTGACATTATTAAAATAATAAAAGCCAAAAATTGGGATATTACATCATTGATGGTGGAAGCTACAACAATATCATAAGCAAATATTTGGTGCAAGCTTTGGGATTGACAACATGGCGACATCCGGAACAGTACTATGCACGATGGTTACACAATATTGGTAAGCTAAAAATTACTAACCATGTTAATGTGTCTTTTTCAGTGGGTGATTATCAAGGCAAGGCGGAGTGCGACTTTGTGCCAATGTATTGTATGTCACTTATTGTTGGGACAATCGTGGCAATTTGATCACAATGCTACACATTACAGGAGGTCCAATAAATACTCTTTGGTGCATGAGAGAAAATCATACATATTGTGTCCTATATTGAAAAGTGCAATTCATACTGAGGATATCGTCATAAAAAAGGATGTTTCGAAGCATACCCCAAAATTGAGGATGGTTTCGCTTGAAGAGAGAAGGATGATACAACCCCAATTAGCAATGCTACTTTAGACTGTGTTCCTAAGGTACAAATCAAGATGAACAATCAAAATGGTGTTATTTTGAGCAAAGAAACAAAGTGCAAACTTATTGACGAGGAGGAGGTGAAGGAGGAAGTCCAATGGAAAGTTGTGAAAACCCTAGAACCTAAAGAGGATTGTGTGCATATTCATGGACTAGGATAGCAAAGAAGAAATCAAGTCCTAGCATTCGGCCGAGGAGAAAAAGGGATTCTAGTTGGTTTGCATGCGGTGCATAAGGGATTAAGCACATGCGGGGGCAAGCCACATAGACTGATGCTGCGTAGGCCATGCACATGGCCGCAAGAGGCAAGAAGGGCGCTCGGTTATGTGGGCACAACTTTATAGCATGAGCGCATGGAAACGAGAAGGAAACAGAGGAAGTCGTGGCAGGCTAAGAAACCAAGCCTGAACCCAAAGCAAGGAGGTTGATGTGCGACAAGAAGAGGATAAAGCCAACGTGCATGGAAGCAAAAAGGGAAGGAAATTGGGTCGGTTTTATAAAGGAAGGAATGACAAGTAGGTAACTTGGTTTGGAGAGAAAAGCAAGCAACTCAATTTGGCCAAGCCAAGCAAGGAAAGAAAGAGATAAAGCCAAATTGGATTTGGAGAAGGAAAGAGTCCAACTCAAATTGCCAAAACTAACCAACCTTAAAAGGATCATATTTCTCACGTCCGAACTCGGATTAAGGCATTTTTGGACTTTACTAAAAGCTTAGAATGTCACCTAAATATCGCTCAATTTTGACAAGTTCGGATTCCACTTCCTTTCATGTTTAAATTAGCCAACAAGTTTTAGCCTCCTAGCTGGCCGAAATTAGTTATCTATATGTAATTTGCTAACTTTGTGGTAGAGTCTTGTTCTAAATATGATATAGGTGTAGGAGATAGAGTAGAATTTGGGCACTCAAAGGTATAGGTGTGCTATCCCTCCATTGTAATAGGGTAGAGATTTGAAATTATGAGTTGAGTTTTATGAAATAAAGAAAAGCTTTTAAGCATCATGATTGGTGTGATTGCCATGAGTTGAGAGAGAGAGAATTGCTGCACAAGAGAGAAGCAAGAGAGAAGAGGGAGAGAGTTGATTGCTCAAGTTAAAGACTTGCTGTTTTCAGATTGTGTCGAAGGAAGATCTTGCAATTCTATCTTTTTTTGATTGGTTTGCAAGTTATCATGTGTGGTACTGTGAGAGATTGGGCATCTCACACATCAATTTGCGATTCCCGTTAGCTGATCCGTATAGACCAAGCTTTGTGTAAAATAATGCATGCTTCACCGTGACTTGACCTTCTACTACCTGTTGGTGAATGGTGAGGTCGGACAAGAAGGGTGGGTATAACCAGTGCAAAGGCTTCGCTACCAAGGGCTCTGACTGACAATCCTATAGATCATGCCAACGTCTATATCTACATCACCCATTCATCGACACCATATGCATGAAAAACGCAAAGCGAAAATCAGAGATGATGACCAGCGCACAGCTTAATCAGGGGTGTTTCGTCGATTTACCTCACATAAGTAATTAATCGGAAGCTTTCCAAGGCTCCTGGAACCAAGAGACCACATTGTTAAGTCGTGGAAAGCAAATAATAATAAGGAACATGTATTTTGTAATTCCATGAGAATTAATAAAATGAATGTTTCATTAATACTTTTTTGTGTTTATTTATTTTTGTGCACAGTGTACTGATACGCCCGCAATTTAATCACCGGGGATAGAAATCCTAGAGCGATTTCTCGTGTCAAACATAGACCAAAGGCCAACAGAATTAAACAAGCACGTCAGCCGGGTAATCTGTAGGGTGTTTCTTGATAGTATCTCGCAGCAAGCGCTCTTGCTCGCGTAGGTTGGAAGGAACTTGATCATAAACATCGGTGAATAGCTCAGCAAGTGGGGGTTTCGGCATTCTTTCCGCCACCTGAATGGCTTGCAAAAGCTGCAAAAAAAAGTAAACTGGCAGTTTCAGATGCCATGCATGATAGTGCACTAACCGATGCATCTTTATGCACATCAATCTTACCTCTTGTCTCGCTTTGTTCCTGAGTTCAGATTCTTCGGCATCGCACCACCAGCCATTCCCCTGAACCCATTTTCTGTACCTGGAAATGGGATCCCGTGCAGTTCGCCAATGCTCAATCTCATCAACCGCCCTGTACTTGGTTGAATCATCGGATGTCGAGTGATGGCCAACTCGATAAGTCAGTGCCTGAAAGTTTACTAATCAGTACTCACATCAAGTATATTCTGAAGTTCTGTTGTTCCAGGTAATGTAACTACGTTGGACTATGTCGCACCTCAACTAAAATAGGTCTTCCTTCAGTTATAGCCATCTCACGGGCAGCATGAACTGCGCTGTACACAGCAAGAGCATCATTGCCATCTACTCTGATACTGCGGATTCCGTAAGCCTGACCACGGATAACAGCACCATCACCTGTAATAACAGTTGAATGTAACACAGCGTTGCATTGATCACTTGTCAAGATCATGATTCAGCACGGAGAAACGTTTCATACTTCTGAATTGTTCAGTAGTTGGGGTGCTGATTGCCCAGCCATTGTTGCGGCAGAAGAAGATCACTGGCGCTTCCATAACAGCAGCAAAGTTTAGTGCCGCATGGAAGTCTCCCTGAACATTTTTCAGATGTCAGAAGGCTGGATAACATGTTTGTAAGTTACTGATCAGCGACTGTTCATCTACCTCACTTGTGCCGCCATCGCCAAAATACGTGATGGCACATGCGTCCTTCTTGTCCATCTTCAGAGAGTAGGCAGCTCCAACAGCATGAGGGAGCTGCGTGCTGATGTATCATCAAGAATGATAAATCTATTCTTCACTTGCATGATTTTTGTGACATGGAAGGGATGTTTCAGACTTACGAAATAGGCGATGAGACCGTGAAATAATTCAGACGGTTCGATCCATAATGTATTGGCATTTGCCTTCCTTTACCATAATCCAGCTTGTTCCCAAAGCACTGGTTTGCAAATTCTTGCAGTGTGAAGCCACGCCATAGAAGAACACCAGGTTCCCTATACTACATTTGGCTCCATAGTTTCCAGCCAAGAAAAGGACAGTAAGTAAATCAATTTTCAGAACATTGCTAGATTAAGCATCGCAACTTTGGCAATTTTGGAGTAACTGATGTGTACCTGAGGTAGTACGATGTCGTCGACACTAAGTGCGGCAGCTGAGGCTATGTTGATTGCTTCCTCACCATTGCAAGTGAGATAGAATGAGATTCTTCCCTGCCTCTGAGCTTCATAGAAGATGGTATCCATGACCTGGAGGGTGACCATGTCACTGTACATTTTCAAAGCCACCTCCTTACTGACCTGACAAGAGTGAGGCACGTACTTTAGGACTAAATTATCTTTCACAACATGCTCGGGGAATAATCCTCATTCGTGGAGTGATGAACCTCTTGGAATCTGCTGCCAGATATAGTTCTGCCGTCGTCGTCAAGAACACGATAACAGTTGATCCTTTCCCTTTGCGACTCCGGCAGGAAGTTCATTTCAGCCACAAGTGAGACGTTTCCTCCAGGGAAGTCTACTACCTGCAGTGGCAATGGTGAAAATTAAGTGAATTGTATATATGTACAGATTTACCTCTCAGCATTGGTGACAAAACAATGAATTCCATCGAATCGAAGAGCACCGCAGGATTAACAATGACCCTGGTGGTAATGGACAAATTTACCTGAGCGTTGTTGACCAAAGAAAAATAAATGATATTACAATGGAGAGACTCCTCCTAATCATTGGTCTCATCCATTGACACCGAAAGCACAGGAAGTACAAAACTAGTAGTAGTAGCAGTAACCAGGGATACAAATCTCGCCGAAATTCAGCGAATTTTCACCGAAATTTCGGATTTCGGGCCACCACGAAATCCAAACTACCGGCCGGATAAAAAAAATTAATTTTTTTTGAAATTGCTACCGTATATGAATTTTTTTTTCTCGGCGAAATTTCATGATTTTTTGCCGGTTTTCAAACTTTTAGGGGCCGGATTTGATCCAAAAACCCTTAAGAAAGTCATCTTCTATGAAAATTTGTTGAAAACCTGAATTTTTGAGACATTTTAAAATTTTGGTAGAAACACTGTCAGATTTTTATAAAATTGTAATCTTGGTAATGATCTTAAAAATTTATCATACTATCTTCAGTAGTGTAGGATCATATAGAAATTTTTCAAAATAATTAAACTTTATTTGTTATCTTTAAAATTTCAAAAACTGAATTAACATAATTGGGACAGTAACTTTGTCAGAATTTTATAAATTTTCTCGAGTGTGATCATGATCTAAAATTTTATGAGAGATTAATAATTTCCTCAGTACCATTCTATAAAATTTTCAAAAACATTCAACTTTTTTTGTTTGGTCAATCAAATCTATGTGAGCATTGAACTTCATTTGTTATATTATATTTCAAAACTCAAAAAGAGAAAGACATAAATGGTATTGTGCCTTGTAAGGATTTTATAAATTCACTGGAGTATGATAATGATTAAAATTTTTAATGAGATCTTAATAATTTCCTTATCACCTTTCTATAAAATTTTCAAAAAGTTTATACCTTTTTTGATTACTAAAGCAAATCTATGTACTGATCATGAGGCTTTTATCAGGGCGTAGCACTGTCAGAATTTTTAAAAATTATTTAAGCACGATCATCATCTACAAATTTTAAATAAACATTAATGTTATATCAGGACCATTCAAAAAAAATTCAAAATTTTCTAACAGTGTTTGAACTATTTTTCATTTTGTTCAAGTTTACCACTAAGCCTTTTAACAGGACAGTAGCACTATCCGAATTTTTAAACTTTCATGAAGCTTGATCATAATCTGAAAATTTTATGAGAATATTAATGATGCATCATAACCATGCACAAAAAATTTCAAAATTTTCTAACGTGTTTTGTACAATTTTTCATTCGGATCAAAATTCCCGGTCAGTGTTTTATCAAAATAGTAGCAATGTTTGAATTTTCAAAAATTCCTAACATGTGATAATCATCTGAAATTTTTATGAGAATATCACTGATATGTCAGGAACCTCCAAAATAAAGTTCAAAATTTTTCGTCATTGGTTGACCCACTTTTCAGCCGGTGCAAATATACCAAAATTTCGAGATTTTTCGGCGAAATTTCATTTTTCTCGGTAGAAAACGATCCGAATTTGAAGTTTTGTTTTTGAATTTCGAACAATATTTGTCCGAAATACCAAAATTTGAACGAAATTTTAGATTCCGATCCCGACGATATTTTATCCGAAAACAAAATTTGAATCCTCAGTAACACACGTTTCGCTTACCAAACACGATGTCGGTCACACCAACTCATTGACGCATCAATCCTTATCTGCTTAGATTAATAATTGTTGTCAATTCTATCGACAATTGCATTGTGCAACTTTTCCTTCAATTTTCTTTTGAACGCACGAAAAGATCATGCGAATTGACAGCTTGGCGTATCTAAACTCGGCATCTCAGGGGAGACACACAGATGTTACAAACAAAATGGTAAAGGAAGGACCAAGCTACTGACAAATGACACCAAACAGAGTGACAAAGATATTTTTAAAGCATTTCTAATTAGAAATTATCAATGATATCCAAGATGATCCTTCTATATCCCCAAAAGAGCAGCAATTTCTTTTTTCATGAAGAAGAAAAATTCACATGATTCGAGTCACAACGACATTCTGAATGTTTAATTACATAGTACTAATTTATGCTTTGACACACACAGTACATAGAACACACAATCAAGAAGCATAAATGTTACACACGTGCATGTACTGTGCATATACCTGATCGCCACCGACGAACCCGTTCTCCGGCTCCTCGGCGGCGGCGACGCTGCTATCTCCGGCGAAGCGCCGCGCGGAGCAGAACCCCCGGCGGTCTACCGCCACAGCCGCAGCCGTCGACGGTGATCCAAGAACCGGCGGCACTGAACCCAAAAACCATGGATTGGGAGTGCAGTGAAGATGATGATGATGCGAAAGGAGCCTCGTCGCGGCACGGCGCGCCAACTGGGACGACGTCCTTGCCAGCCAAGCAGCTGCCATGCGCACACTATCTCTGTGTCACACGACGATGCTCTTCTCCCAAGCGCTCAGCTAGCCAGAAGAATCGTCTCAAATTAACGGTGGTGGCTGCCGGAATTTATAGGTGGCGTCGTTGGAGTTGGATAGAGACGAGAAGAACAAAACAAGCAAGCTAAGAGTGAAAGAAACGAGAGAGAGAGAGAGAGAGAGAGTGCGTGTGAGTGAATTGGAAAGATAAGTGTGCGGGCACGGAGGCGACGAGTTTGGAGAGGAGAGGAGCAGCGAGCCCGGCTCACGGCAGAGTGACGAACGGGTGGGGCCCACCCGTCGGGAACTGTGGCTGCACTGGGAGATGGGAGGCTGACGGGATGAGCTGGAGCACGTGGAGACCGTGGCCGGTGGTGGGGTTAGGATAGAGAGAGAGAGAGAAAGATACGTCGTCACCTCACCGGACCAGCCATGAGAGCGACAGGGTGACAAGGCATGCGCATGTACTGCTCCATGCTAAGATGCAGTGAGAGAAAGAGAGAGAAACGTCGTCACCGCACAGAGCCAGCTGGGAGAGAGACAGGTTGACAAGGCACGCTCATTTGCTGCTCGGCTGCTCCATATTAAGATGCAGTGACGGACAGGACGTTGAGATATAACAGGACTGCATTGTTAAGATATGATTGGATCCTATTTTTATTTTCATACGGATGAATTTGAATTTATATCTAAAAGGTTTTTACAATAATTAAAGCATCTCATTCTACTACGAGAGAATCAATCTCATAAAGAGTTGAGAGTTTTGTCTCCCTATATCATATGTGTTCTTCATGATTGTTCTGGCTATTCGATCGGTGTATTGTAATTGATTTACGTCAGTCGTCATCATTTTATAACAAGTGAAACTATAGAGAAAAAGACAGAGGAAAAAGTTTATTTTTTTACATGAAAAATTGTGTGTTGTGACGGAGGTAAAACTGGACTTTCCTTTTCTTTTTCCTAACCAGAAATTATGGTTTGTGACAAAGCAAAAATGGATCTTTTTTTCTTCTGATGAGATTAACGTGGTTGTGCACTACTACAGAATTGGTGAAGGACCATGTGGAGGTCCATCCATATTTGTGATGAGTATTTGACTAAATTTGAGCTTGGGTTGCTCTTGTTTGAGTTTGATTTGAATTGGTTTTTCAATTGGAAGCAATTTGAAGTCTTCTCTGTTTTCCTGGTGCTACCGGCTAGAACGAGAAAAAATAAATTTTAATGAGTGTACTTTGATGGATTTATTTCACATCTTTGTGGGCATTGCTATGTGAGGAGTTTCCTTGTCTTTGATGGTTGCAGGGCGACGGTGCTAGGTCATGGTGAGGCGGAGGATGACCGGGACTAGGCGAGGAGCGTCGGAGGTCCAGACGGTTGGGAGATCGCCGGAAGATGATCGGAGACGGAGTCCGGGCAAGTCAAGAAGACAAGGAAAGGAGATGATGCTAGCTAGATGCCGCGTGGATCAATGAGGGCCGTCGGATTGAAGTCTAGTTGATAGGTTAGCGGGTCTAGGTAGTATGCTTTGAAAAACATGCAAGAAAACCCGGTATGTGTGTGGGTTTTGGGTTAGCCCTTGCATGGCTGTGTGTGTGGGTTAATCTTAGCCTTTAGATGAGTGCTTTAGGGTTGGGGGACTCATCCAAGGGTGGTAGGTGGCCCAAGAGTAGTATAAATAGGGGTGGAGGGGTAGCCTCCTCCCCTTGAAGGTTTTAAGGTTTTTGATGCTTTTTTGAGCTTTGCCCACATGAATGTGAGGCTTTGTAACCTCTCCTTCCAGAAATGAAATGTTTCCTCAAATCATTTCTTTTCTTTGTGCATTTACATTACACATTTAAATTACGCAATTTACATTATGCACTTAAATTCCACACTTAAATTCCGCAATTAAATTCAGCACTTACATTCTTGCAATTTACATTTATGCAATTTGGATTTGCCTCCCCTCTTTCTAAATGCTGTTCTTTTAGGATGTCTTGAGGGTGTTCATTTAGTTCTACATCTTTCTTACACCCTTGGATAGACTAGAGATCAAGTTTTTTTATCAAATTGCAAATCTGCCCAGAGCTTGTTCTTCGCGCAGCAGTCAGTGTTTGATTTTTCTAAAAATATAGAGAACTCATTTTTGAGTGATTCTTGTTGTAGAAGGTGCATGACTGATATATACATCTGTAGAAAATTTCTTGAGTCCACTTGTTGCACCGTTTGAGAGCTATGAAGTGAAAACCGAGCCTCAAATTTTCTGGTCGAAGTTCCTGACTGTCTGTATTGCTTGATTTTTCATTCTTATTCTACAAAGCTTTGTGAGGTGATTTTTGGTGGAGTGTTTCATGACTCAACTTCTCACAGGGACAAAAGTTCTAAAAAATGTTAGAGCAATAGAAACTCACCAACCACCTGTTCCAACTGAGGACAATTTTTGAAAATCTGCTTTAACTTTTCTGAAAAGAGACTTTGGTGTTTTAGCTTTATCTCTTTTAGAAAAGAAGTCTTTTGAATTGATTCCTCTTTTGTTTGGACACTTGACAACCCGGATTATGATTAAAAAACCCCTCACATGATTCATGGTTTGTATCCAAGCAAGCTAGGGGTACACATAGTTGTCTAATTATTCTGGATTTTGGAGGGTGTGTGAATCTGAGAAGCACCAGTTTTAACGAAAAACTTCGAGTGCTTTAGATTTTTATTGCAAGAGTGTTTGGAGTACTATGAGTGGGGAAATTTTATTTGGGATCATTCACCCCCCTCTGATCACCATTTCGATCTTTCAACTGGGCATCACAACCGGCCTATTAGAAGTGGTTTGGTGCGAACCCGTTGTGATGTTCGCACTAGAAGAGGTTCGTTGGCAATGGTTCGGAGAGAGATTTCAGAAGCGGTTTGAGACACGAACCGCTTCTGAATATTGCATTCTAGAAGCGGTTCTTGTCTCAAACAGCTTCTGATTTTCAGAAGCGGTTTGAGAAAAAACCGCTTCTAGAACGCAACATTCAGAAGCGGTTCGTGTCTCAAACCGCTTCTGGAAGCCCTCCCGCGCAGCGCATTTAAACCCTTCTTCCTTCATGAGCCAGCAGAGGTACGATCGAACAGAGAAGGCCGCCCAGTATTGTTCTTGGGGAGGTCTTTGTCCAAATTTTTAATTGGAGGTGATTAGCTCCAAATTAAGTGTTTCAAGGTTAGTAACATCATGTGAACATCCTTCTCACCTAGATATTGCTATTTTTTTCAATGGATGTAGAGAAATCTTGAACTTTTTAAGCATGATCAAAAATTTCTTTTCTATGCTTGTTTTTGTTGTTGTATGAACATGTAGGGTGGAGATCTAGTTCAAAATATGACATTACAAGGTAAAGGTGATTGGAAGCTTTAGATCTAGGTGGTTGTTAGCTTTAGAATCTTAAATATCACAATAAGTTGGGGGAGATCTAGGTACAATATTGAAAGGAAGTAATTATTGGTGTATGAAATAAAATAGAAAAACATGTAGAAGGATAAAAATAATTACAAAGGTAGGAAGGGATACAAAATAATTAGAAAGGTAGGTCTTTAATTGGATGACGGTGTAGGTGGAGCTTTTTTTTGTTGGGTTTAAATGTAACTAAATTTAAGTTAGGTTATAATTTTTGTCACGAAATTTGTTATAATTTTTAATGAAATTATAACTTGGTGCAGATGAATCGACAATGGATGTACAATGCGGACCGTCGCTCGAGAGAGTTCATTGATGGTGTGCAGGCTTTTCTCGTTGCGTCCGTTGCATTCTTGCCTCCAGTGACTTCATATGTTGTCCGTGTGTAGATTGCAAGAACGAGAAGGAGCACTCCAATGATGGCAAGTTATGAACCACTTGATCATGAGAGGTTTCATGCCAAACTATACTGTTGGACCAACCATGGCGGTTGAGGTGATTAGCCAGGAAGACGATGAAGAAGGCGAGGAAGAGGAAGATGGATTCAACAATATCCCGGACGGCACGCAATACTGTTTCGTGGAAGAAACACTTGGTGACTTTGGTGATGATGAGCTAGACCAGATGTTGCATGACGGAGAGGGAGACTACGGATGAAAGCAGTTCGAGAACTTCCAGCGCATGTTAGAGGACCACGAACTCCTTTGTACCCAAAGCGTGGGTGCCCACAAAAAGTGCGTACCACACCGAACTCATGCAATGGAAGGCTACAAATGGTGTGTCGATAAGGGATTCGATGAGTTGTTATCACTGTAAAGAAGTTGCTTCTCAAGATAACACTCGCCGAATCTACATATGAAGCCAAGCAAGTCGTCTATCCTTTGGGATTGGAAGTACTGTAAGATACACGCATGTCCTAATGATTGTATCCTGATCGTAATGAGTATACCGATTTGGATGTTTGTCCGGTGTGCGAGAGAATCACGGTATAAGGTGAAGCGTGACGATCCAGTGAAATAGATGGGGAGCGTAAGAAGAAGAGACCTCCGGCTAAAGTGTTGTGGTATTTCCTGTGATCCCCGATTGAAACGTATGTTTGCTAACAAAGCGCATGCCCAGATGATGCGTTGGCACAAAGAAGAGCGTAAGGACGACGGGATGCTTAGACACCCTGCAGATGGCTCACAGTGGAGGAAAGTCGATCGGACGTACCCGGACTTCGCAGATGTGGTGAGAAACATAAGGTTTGGGTTGAGTACTGATGGGATGAATCCTTTCGAGGAATTGAGCAGCAGCCATAGCACCTGGCCTGTTACACTATGTATCTATAACATTCCTCCATGGCTGTGCATGAAGCGAAAGTACATCATGATGCCGTTGTTAATCCAAGGCCCCAAGCAACCTGGAAATGACATCGATGTCTACCTGAAACCATTGGTTGAAGATCTTGTGACGTTGTGGGACGATGGTGCAAGGGTATGGGATGAGTACAAAAGGGAGTATTTCACCCTACGTGCATTGTTATTTGCAACAATCAACGACTGGCCTGCTCTCGGTAACCTGTCCGGCCTAACTATCAAAGGATATAGAGCCTGCATCCAATGCTTAGATGAAACGGACGGCATGTACCGAAAAACTCTTGGAAGGTTGTGTACATGGGTCACCGTAGGTTTCTTCTTACGAGTCACCCGTTGCGGAAGGAAGGCAAGAAATTTAACGGGCAACCAGACCTTCGTGCAAGGTCTCAGCATCGTAGTGGGCCACGTGTGTTTGCTATGGTAAAGGATTTGAAAGTAGTATTTGGAAAGGGTCCTGGAAGCAAACATGTGCAGAATGAGGATGGTCATGCACCCATGTGGAAGAAGTCAATATTTTGGGACTTGCCTTATTGGGAAGTCATGGAGGTTCGTCACTCACTTGACTTCATGCACATCACGAAGAATGTCTGCTTGAACCTGCTAGGCTACATAGATATGTACGGAAAATCGAAAGATACACTGCAAGCTCGGAAGGACCTTAAACTCTTGGAACTGAGGAACGACCTACATCCCGAAAAGAGAGAAAGGACAACATTACCTACATCCTGCGAGCTACACTCTAAGCAAAGAAGAGAAAAAAAGCGTGATAGAGTTCCTGAACAGTGTGAAGGTCCCTTCCGGATACTCCTCGAATGTAAAGAGACTCATAAACACGAAAGAGAATAAAATCGTACACATGAAATCTCATGACTGTCTTGTGTTAATGACACAGCTTGCTCGATGGTCGTGAGAGGCATCGCCCGAGTGGGTACGAGGGACAATCACAAAGCTGTGTTCTTTTTTCAACGCGGTTTCACAGAAGGTCATCGACCCAGATAAACTAAGTAAGCTGCAGGATGACGTGGTACAAAGTGTGGATAGTTTTGAGATGATCTTTCCTCTTGCATTCTTTGATATTATGGTTCATCTCACTGTTCACCTTGTCAAAGAGATAGGTATTCTTGGACCCGTGTATCTACACAACATGTTCCCTTTCGAGAGGTATATGAGTGTGCTAAAGAAGTATGTTCCTAACCGTTCTCGTCCGGAAGGATGCATTGCCGAGGGTTATGGGACAGAGGAGGTGATTGAGTTTTGTGTGGATTACATTAATGATCTAAACCCGATCGGCATCCCTATATCACACCATGAGGGGAGGCTCCGGGAAAAGGGACACTAGGAAGGAAAGCAATTGCATGCAATGATCTTCTTACATTTAAGCCAGCACATTTCACAGTTTTGAAACAATCAACTGTAGTGGCCCCGTATGTCCTTGAGCACAAGAGTATTCTACGCCGCGATTTCCCGGGGAGGTCTGAGGATTAGATAACACTGAAGCACATGGATTCTTTTGGCACTTGGTTACAAAAGTACATCCTTTTGAAAGGGTTAGACAATAAACAGTTGCAACGCTTGGCTCGGGGACCATCTAGTGAAATCGTGACATTCAAGGGGTACGAGATAAATGGTTACACATTCTACATCAGATCCCAGGATAACAAGAGCACCAACCAGAATAGCGCTGTCCGTATAGACGCCGAAGACAACAAAGGCAAGGTGGATACATATTATGGTTTCATAGAAGAGATATGGGAGCTTGACTATGGACCTTTGAAGGTCCCTCTATTTAAGTGCCAATGGGTCAAACTGACTTCAAGCGGCGTGAAGGTCGACAAATACGGTATGACAATTGTGGACCTCACGCAAGTCGGCTATAGGCGCGAACCGTTCATCCTCGCGAACGATGTGTGAAAGGTCTTCTACGTAATGGACATGTCAAGCAAACCTAAGAAGCAGAAGGACAAGTAGAAAGATTGTAGTACTAAGCCAAAGCGACACGTGGTTCTCCAAGGCAAACGAAGGATTGTTGGAGTTGAGGACGTCACAGACGAGGAAGAGTATAGTCAGTTCGACGAGATCCCTCCTTTCGCTGTGGATGTCGACATAAGCCTCCTCAATGACACAGACGTGGATACTCCTTTCATACATCGCGATCATAATGAAGGAACACTTGTAAAGACAAAGTACGTTACTACTTAAGATGTACCCCTACTATATGAACTATGTATATGTAACACGGGTCTTCTACTGTATGAAGTGTTTATTTGGAATGAATCTAAAGTGCCAAAATTCTGGAATGAAACTAAAGTACTAAAAGCATTTTTAAAAATTATGAAATGAAACTAAAGTGCTAAAAGCATTTTTTAAAAATTATAGAATGAAACTAAATTGCTAAAAGCTTTTTTTAAAAATTATAGAATGAAACTAAATTGCTAAAATCATTTTTTTAAAATTATAGAATGAAATTAAAGTGCTAAAAGAATTTTTTAAAAATTCTGAAATGAAACTGAAGTGCTAAAAGCTTTTTTAAAAATTATAGAATGAAACTAAATTGCTAAAAGCATTTTTAAAAAAATATAGAATGAAACTAAATTGCTAAAAGCATTTTTAAAAATTATAGAATGAAACTAAAGTGCTAAAAGCATTTTTTCAAATTCTGAAATGAAACTGAAGTGCTAAAAGCTTTTTTAAAAATTATAGAATGAAACTAAATTGCTAAAAGCATTTTTTAAAAATTATAGAATGAAACTGAATTGCTAAAAGCATTTTTTAAAAATTATAGAATAAAACTAAAGTGCTAAAAGCATTTTTTTTAAAAATTTTGAAATGAAACTGAAGTGCTAAAAGCTTTTTTAAAAATTATAGAATGAAACTAAATTGCTAAAAGTATTTTTTTTAAATTATGGAATGAAACTAAAGTTCTAAAAGCTTTTTAAAAAAATTCTGACATTGATTTTCAGAAGCGATTTGAGAAAAGAACCGCTTCTAGAACGCAACATTCAGAAGCGGTTAGTAATATGAACCACTTGTAGAAGTCTCTAAGAACCGCTTGTAGAAGTGCTCCCTGTATAAAGTTTACACGCCTCGCCCTTTTCTCACACCCCAAATTTTGTAAGTCCCCGCTCAAGACCCCGCTGCCGTCGTTGCCTCCGTCGAGACCCCGCGCCGCCGTCCTCGTCGACGCCGTCACCCTCCTCCACCATCCAACCATCCCGGCGCCACTCCACGCCAGTCGACCCCCGCGTTGGTACCCTCGTCGCCGCCGCCACTCGACCCCGCCGGCGCCTTCTCCGCCACCTCGCAGACGCCTCCTCCGCCACCAAGCCGTCGCCACACCGCCATTCCATCCCGGAGGACCGAGGTACAGCTGTGCACGCCATCGTCCTCCCTCTCTAATTCGGCTGCCCACAAGGTGTTCGGTGAAATGCCCACAAGGTTCAGTTTCAGCACGGCTAAATTTCAGTTTCAGCTTGAAGCTTCTTGAGACTGGCACGTCCAAGATAATTTCACATCACCAACATCATGAGACCACACCTAACAAGTGCAAGGGTACCATGATTTAGCTTACTTAATAGCGAAATCAGCAGAAAAATGTATCTTTGTTGATTCAGCGATGAAGTACAATGAGAGGAAGGGTTTGTAACTACTTCTAATTATAGGGAAAATATATACGACGATGAAATAAATTTAAGAACAAAGGGAAAAAGTAATGCGTGACAAAAGTAGATATATTGAATTGGATTGTGGTTTCTTTGATGTTGCGGCGGTTGACGTTTCTTTTATAGCCACCATCCTCATTCACTATCACACAGAAGTAAATCACAGCTGGCGGTTGAAAATAGTCAACACGGATGGTTACCAAACTATGATAATCAGTGGTCATCACGTGATACAAAAAATATCTCAAACTACATCATAGACAGTTGTTACCTATGAACCGTCTGCTTGGTGTAGAAATTTATGTAATAATATGCTTGTGTTGTAATCTGTAATATGGTTGTTTCAAAGTAATATGATATTTATGTCAACATTTTTCGAATTAGGATAGATGGCGCAACCGGGACGTGGTGACCCTACTTTCGATGAGGAGAACAGTTCTTCTTTGGACTCCATCGCTGGGTCATCGGGTAGCATCGAAAGTGATGCTAACGCCGCCGCTGAGGCTAATGTTGGTTCCGGTGAGGCCGTTGAGGCTGCAGCTGATGAAGCCATTGACACTGGAGCCGCTGAGTCCGGTAACACTGGTTTCGGCCAGGATGAGGTATAGCCAAAAGAATATAATCCCCGTAGACATGTTAATTAATCGCAATTTATTAATATAATACACTCGACACGCTTATACATATGTTTATGTATTTCAAGCCCGTACATCGAGCAACCAATCCAAGCATCGGGACCTAACAAGAAGCCATCCACAAAGCACGTGTTTACCGACGTTAACAACGAAGGGATGCGGTTGCCCCTCTCTTTAGCGGTTGGGCGCACAACAACGCTATGCGGTTACCACGTGAGGGATCACGTCCCAATTAGCATCAGAAAATGGGCCGAAGTTCCTCAAGCTACCAAGGACCTGCTCTGGCAAGATATTAAGGAAAATTTCACATTTCCTCAAGGGTCCGAAGACAAGGCCAAGAAATTCACTTTGAAGAAGATGGCAACAATGTTTCAGGCGTGAAAGGCGTCTCTCAACCGCAAGTATGTGCAAAAGGGAGAAAGACCCGACTTCAACCAATTTCCTAAGTTGGCGGATCACTGGGAAGCATTCGAGGAGTTCAAGCTGTCAGCTAAAGGCTAGGCCGCGAGTCAGAAGAACAAGACCAATTCACAGATGAAGAAATACCAACACTATCTTGGCACCGGTGGTTACCTCAAGGCTGTACCAAAATAGGAGAAGCGGGAAGAAGAATTAATGGCGAAGGACGTCACACCGGCTACCGCTTTGTGGGAAGAGCGCCTGCGCAATTGGTTCATGGGTCATGGGGGGAGCCTTTCAGATGACGGCAGTTTGGTGATGGCACCAGGAGTACAAGAGGCTGGCTAAAGGATTGTACAAGCTGTCGAGCAGTCTCAGGCAGGTACGTTGGTGGCAGACAGGGAGAATGACGAGCTAACACATGCCCTTGAAAACCCTGAGCACCCAGGATGGACACGAGGTATGGGCAAGCTAACGTCGTGGAAGTATGGTTTCGCCAAGGATGCACATACGTACAGGAGCCGGCATAGAAGCAAAACAAGAGAATCATATAAAGTGTACCAATTGGAACAAGAGCTCCGAGCAACCTGTGCTAGCATCGCGACATAGTTGCGCAACAAGTACAAATTGCCCTCAGCAAGCTTCAAGGACTAGGTCCGAGCAATCAGCCGGACGCCGTGATCAACTCCTCCGCGCGGCGGAGTAGCTGCGCGTCCATCGGGGCCCCTGAAGCGGACAACCTGCTAGCCCGTTATCCTGTGTATGACATAAGGGTTCGCCGCCAGTGTGAGCTACACGTTGATGCGCGTAACCTCTCCATCAAGGTGGCTTACGGCATGGCATATCCGGTGGAGCCGGGCCAGATGTTCCACTGCAACGAGATACCCCCGGGTTACTCAAAGGTCGTGGTGGAGGAGGTGCTGAGCGGATTTGAAGAACTTCACCTCGATATTGCTGGAGGTGACGACGTGACCAAGCTTGGACAGGCCCTCCACAATATCATCCTTTGGCGCAAACGGTACATCATATTTCCATATGGTGTGGACGCGTCATCTACACCACGACAACCCACGCCTCCTCCAACGTCACCTCCATGCAATGCCTCGCCGGTAAAACAGAGAACGCCTCCTCCACCACCCGCTCCACGCAGGCCCTACTCCACCACCAAAGATCTCAAACAAAAAGAAACCCCCAAAAAACCACGCCTCCACCATCTCCTCCGAGGAAGAAGCTCGATAGCAGAATTAAGGCTCCTCCACCTACTCCCAAGAAGGCGGAGTCCAGCCGATCGACAAAGATAAAGGAACCTCCAAAGAGGGCATATGATATGAATAAGGAGGAGAGTGACGCGGTCACTAAAGCAGAATTGGCTGCACACTTCGCAAAAAAGAAGGTAGAGCCAAAGGTACCAATTGATCCAAAAGCGGCGGAACACTTTCATGACATGCCGTGCAAAGCCGCTGCCTGTGCCGTCCAACTATGAACGGACAATAATAAAGGCTACACAGAAGAATAAACGTGGTCAGGTGGCGGCGGCAAAGAAGAAGAAGAGAGACCAAGATCAGGAGAACCTCGAGAGGTTTATGAAGGAGGCAGGACTCAGTTCCATAGCTGCAGCTCTTGGATTAATAGATGATATCCCAATGGCAACAAAGGTTAGAGGGCAATTTCAGTTGGGCCAGGAGCTGATTGACCTAAATGAGATAAAGGATCTGCCAACCAAGATGCGGCAATTTCACGAATGGTACATGACAGAGTCCGCTCAAGGAAGAACGATGTTCCTCCGTATCAAAGAAGATGATTTTTATCATGGGACAACACCATATGGCTCGAATTTGACGACTTATACCATATTTACCATGCCGACTCCATCAACGTGTCTCTCATGAGTCTGGTGCTGTAAATGTCAAGCTCATACCTTTACGTGTGCTTCCTCGCATAATAAAATTGCAACTCTTAAACTTATACCTTTCTATGTAGAATGGAGATACAACGATGTAGAAAAGAGAATATCTTCAACGTGGGCTTCATCGACCCAGATTGTTAACGAGTTCGTCTTTGGATACAACCGAAAGGTCGTTGAAGATTACATTCTTGATGCATTCTTGGGACAGCACTACAAACCGTACATACTTCTGCCCTTCAACTTCGAGTACGTATATATACAACCTCTCGTTCTTATATTTTTTATAATACTACTAGCTAGTTACATATATGTTGCAATACATGAATAGGTTTCACTGGATCCTTCTTGTCATCAAGCTTGATAGCAGCAAATCGTTGTTCAAGACTCAAAAAGGACTCCGATGGAAAAATATCAATTTATCATTGACACCCTAAACAGGTATATAGCACATATATATACGATAGTTTTCCTTATTATATATATTGAAATACCTTGCTAATTCCAACTCTGATAATTACTATTCATACTAATGCATCACACAGGGCATTCGCAGGGTTTCAAAAGAAGCAACAAGGAGATTTCGAGAACGAATTTGATCTACAAATAAGCACTCGAGTACGTATTAAAGAATATTAATATGCCGTAACAGTTTTTTATCCCAATAATCGTTTTCTTTTCAAATTTCATCGCAGGTTCTACAACAGACGGGTAGAAACAACTTATGTGGCTATTATGTGTGCCACTATATGCAAAGTATTACCCACGGTGATGTGCCGACAACCAACGCCGAGGTAGTGTGCACATGTCAATTTCTTAGTACTTACACTTTAATTACATGTCCAGAGATTTATTTACTTCCCGCTTTGTCAGCCCAACATCGATGTGCAAGGCGTGCTCCCGCCGCACCGGGTTGCAGCAATCCAAGAACAACTCATCGGCTTTATTGTCGATTTAGATTGTATCCACCAAAGGCGAGTTCCACGCAAATGGTTGGAGAGATTGTCCTGAAATAAGGACAGGTGAACTGACATCAACGTCGACCAAGGGCATAAATAGCGACGCACGCAAGAAATGAGCTCAAGATTCGCCCTTTTATTCTTTTAAACTTGTAAAAGTGGCTTATTATTTCATGTGTTCATCAACTTGTTCATTTTTTAGTCTATTAAGTTCGTATTTTTCTGTAAATGAACCTGTAATTATCTGAATGAGTACGCATGAATAATATATATTTAATTGTGTCAAAAAAACTCATGTAGTTCTATTTATTTTAATTGTCAAAATCTATACCAAAAACCCCTCTGAAAACATATTCTATATTGAATATAATCAAAATGCTATGTTGTCAAACTCTTCACAAGCGGTTGGTAACTCCAACCGCTTGTGGAGAGAGCCTCTCCACAAGCGGTTCGTAAGACCAACCGCTTTTGGAGAGAACCTCTCCCCAAGCGGTTGGTAACACCAACCGCTTGTGGAAGTGTCGAACCATAAGCGGTTCGGGGAACCGCTTGTGATACCCGACGGGGTATTACTCGCGGTTGCTTACAAGCAGTTCTAAAACCGCTTCTGAAAGCGGTTTCGAACCGCTTGTGCATGCCCGATCCGCAGTAGTGGTGGCTGTCACGAATAAGGGCATCTACAGTGTCAGATGTCTGTAATTGCTACGTGAAATCCACGGTAACTCCCTTTTCTCCTTCAATGGTTATTACTAATACTCTTCCACCTGACGCCCCTTGATTTCCTCGCCGATAGACGTGGGCGTCATGTCATGCCGGGCTAGCCCGCGTCTATCGTGCTTCGTGCCAGAACCATGCTAGGCCACGACGGCCCATCGTACCCGCCGTGCCGTGTCATGCCGTGCCGTGCTGGCTCGGCTCGCCTTCGGCGAGCCCAGGCACGGCCCATATGCACTTCATGCCTACTTCGTGCCATGCCGGTCCAGATTCGACCCATTTGCACTATTGCGATGAGAGAAAATGAGTCGGAAGCGCATGGAGTTGAGGCAGTGGACACAAATATTATGGAAAAAAGAACTAAAATTTATTTATTCTTGAACAGTTACACAGAGCGAGGAGGATGTGCTGAACACGGGTGAGAGGGGGGCAATGGGCGAGAAAGAGAGTGAGGGAGACAGGAGAGAGAGAGATTGAAAGACACGGGTGAGAAAGAGCTGAGAGAGATTGAGAGAGACAAGAGAGAGAGCAGTTTCTTGCACTGTCTCTCAATTTCTCTCAGCTCTCTCTCCCCTCTTGCCCGTCTCTCTCAATGTTGGCGATGGGGATGATATCTATGCTGCTGAGTGCGTCCATGGCACTCATGCTCTGCAAGTCGGTGACCTTCATGCTAGGCTTCTTCCTCATGCCCTGGGTCACTAGCCCGGCACGACCCGTGCTACAGTGTCGTGTCACCCTGGCACGACCCACTTCGTGCCGTGTCGAGCTTTGGACTAGGTCATGCCGCCGTGCCTCGAGCCAGCCCAAAAAAAACCCGACCCGAATGCCCACCTCTACTCGTCGGTGCTGTTGCCTCAGCGCCAGCCGACCCTGGCCATCCTTCCCCCTCCACGCCAATGGCGACGACGATGGGTAGCGGCCACGTCAATGGAGGGAAAAACCTCCCCTCCTAGCACAGGTGATGATGGCGGGTGCGCGCATTAGGTGGGTGCAAGCGAATTTGATTTTTGCGCGGTTCCTTTACCTCGCTTGGTGCTTGTATTTGGCTTGTTACTTTGTTGCCACTCATTTTACGTGTGTTTCTATATCCAAAATTTCCGGTAAATTGATAAGAAAACGTAATATTTATGGATTATTATTGGTAATCTTAACCTAGAATCGATGTTTATATTTTTGAAATATTGTTTGCAGAAATCGATGAAATATCTTGAAAGTTAAGCAAAAATCTTGTGGACCGCATTGGGCCAAAGCCCTGGGCACCAGCTTGGCACCAACTAGCGGCACTCAGCGCCGCCCAGCACACCCCCTCCTCTAAGCTCTATCTCTCACCAAGTCACAGCTGCTTTATAGCCCAGCAAATCAAAAACAGCTTTTCAGTCCAGCAACAACCCCTAAACAGGCCCTAAAAGCCTTTGAGCCCGTATCTATCCCAAGAACTCCAACTTGCTTGTCAAGGCATCAGACTCTATCTAATTTTCAGAAACCAATGAAAACTTTGGACAAAAATCATTGGGATACAGACTGGATCCACATGGCATACACACAAGAGCAACTGAATCGACGTAGGACTCAGAGTCCGAATCTGACATGGCTTGGCATCGTCTTGGCACCACTCGGTGCCACCCTAGCACTGCATGGCACCAAGGGGTTAAACCCCACTATAAAAGACTACCCCCTCCCTTCGCTTGGAGCATCCTGATCTTGACAATTCCAGAGCCAATTTGGTGGATTTTGAACCTCAAAATTAGTTCTTCTAGTGGCTTATTAGATTAGTTCTTGGCGATAAAGCCCTGCCACATGTTCTGGAGCTCTTCCTTCAACTTATGTAAGAGGTACCAATGTAATCCTTCAAGTTGTTATTATAATATTTCATGTTCTAGTTGATCAAATCTACTTTAGTTACTTATATTGCTTCTATTTTACAATTGTCTAGTTCATGCAATATTTACTTTCAATCTATTTTGATCAGTAGATCGTCTTAGCTAGTCGTTTTTAATCATGGTAATTAGATCGATCTAGTAGAACCTTGGATGCTAGTTTATGAGCACGATTTTCAATTAGCTCATAAGTTAGAAAGATCCATGTATTTGAATTGGAACCGTGCATAGTGGTGATAGCACTAGGGCACAGAGAACGACGTACCGCCAACAGCTAACTCATGTGGGCATCTAATTTATTCCCCATTTATGCGTTAGATAGAGATTTTGAGTGTGATGATGTACCAATAGTTGGTTGCAGCTCTTGATCACAATGCACAGCAAGTAGTGGATAGTAGTAGATAGATTAAAATGGCTTCCTATAGTAGACAACTAGTGACTAAACAGTAGAAGGCCTTTATCAACTTTATTCCTCTGGACAAAGATAGGATCATTATTTCTTGCTATTTATCATCCTTGAAGAATTAGGTGATTTATTAGAAAACCCTAGATTTGGTTAGTCTACGGTTCCTGTGGATTCGATACTTTAATACTACAGGTGAAAAGCTACAATAAACACATGCACTTGCAGTTACATCCGAACGTGCATAGATCATGTCAACAATTGCACCTAGATTTTGCTTCAGAGTGAGGTTCTCATACCAATATCCTCTCTCTCCTCTTGGTACCGACAAAAAACACACATCGGAAATGCTCTAAGAGAGCTTACCATAACATCCCAAAATATTTTCTAGCTATGGTCATTGAATTTTAAAAATTATATCAAAACCTGTTTAGAGCTCAAAAATATTTTATTTGGGTTCTAAATAATCTAAAGTACCTCTCCAAAAATTTTCATAATTTTTGGAGTTGGTTTGCAATTTCTAAAAATTTAAACTTATTCTATGCAATTAAAGTTTAATGGGAAAATGTTTTAAAAATCAGATTCCCGAAAACCACCGGCCAAAACCTGCTTCTCCATGCGAAAGGGTATTTTCACCAAACCATTTTCTCTCTTAACCTTCCCTCCCTCTCACTTACATGCTAGGCCCGCCTGCCAAGCCTCACCTTCCACCTTGTGCCACACCCGTGCCCGCGAGGAGAGCCATTGCTTCTGTCACCCTTCGCCTCGTTGTTGGCTGATTGGACCTTGTCATAGGAACTGTTGTCCACATCCCTACCCATGAATCGACCACCCGTGCATGTACTCTATCTGCTAGGCATAACCAACACACCTCATGATGTTGCTCCCGATTTTCGACTATGCCACCGCTGGTATCCCCACCTTCCGAAGCCGACTGCCTTTATGTGTCACCAACGAGGGAGAGAACTTGAGCTCCACGCCATTACTCTGTCTCATCCCGCCAGTGAGAACTCACAAGCTCTCACCGAGCTACTCATCCCTACATAAGCTCAAGTGACTGCGTCACCATCTCCTTAGTTCACCATTCATTCCATTTTTGCAAACCCCCGAGCTTCATGTGCTCTAGTTTAGCTGGAACATGAGTGTCGTCCCTGACGTCGGTGAGCACACCACAACACCATTGTTGTTCTGGTGAGCTTCCTTGCTTGACATTCGTGTCATCATCTTCCTTGAACTCCACCCTGTAGGATCAAGGATAGCTGACTACAGGGGGTGAATAGGAGGATGCTAAAATTTTCCATTCTAAAAACAACCAATTAAAACACTAAGCAAGAATTGCAATTTCCTTCAATTTTGCAACTAAGTTCTCTATTAAATATCAAGTACTCTAGCAATTCAAATATGAACAAAATAGAAAGCTAAACACAAATAATGTACTTGAAACGCTATAAGATTGAATTAAACACTAGAGGAGTAAATGCAAATCACAAGAGAGCAAGAGACAAGATTTTTGACCTGTGGTCTCGGAGACTTGTCAGTCTCCCCTACTCCACGTTGAGGTGACTTGAACAACTTCAAGCCGACTCCACCCGCTTGAGCCTTCCTCAATCACTAAGGTAGTTCTTCTCTACTCTGGGTAGGCAAACTTCGGCCTTCACAACTTGCCGGGGCTTCTCACAATCTCCGTTGAGAAGCTCACCGAGCACAATCGCCTCCAAGTCGTCTAGGAGACGGCAAACTCCAAGAGTAATAAGCCTTGACGTTTGCTTAAGGTCAAATTTGAGTGTCTAAAGGCTCAAACTAAATGCAACACTCAAATTTTGCTCTTCACTCTCTCAAATGAAAATTGAATGCACTTTTAGAGAGGAGAAGACTTGCTAGAGCTCAAATATCATCAATGAGGACCAATAGCACCTCTAGAGTGCAGGTGTGTAAAATCGAGGATGCTGACTAGAGGGGGGTGAATAGGCGGCTTTAAAAATTCTTCTCACTAAATACACGCTCTATTTATCTATATGTCAAAACCTAAATAATAATCAATGCGGAAGCGATAAACTAAGGTTTTGAAAAATTAAAACCTAAATCAACTAGGCTCACTAAGTGCACTAGCTAATTATATCTCTAACAATAAATTACAATCCTAAAGACAAGCAAGCAATTTAATTCTAGGAATGTAAATTGCAACAATATAAATAAGGAATTGCAATCATACACAATGAGACACAATACTTTTTACCGTGGTGTTCGGAGACTTGCCGGTCTCCCTAATCCACGTTGAGGCAAACTCAAACCACTTTGGACCGGCTCCACGAATTGAGTACCCACCTCGATTCCACTAGTGGTAGCTCTTTCCTCCTCCGGGTAGGTAAGCTCCGACCTTCACAACTTTGCTGGGCCTTCTCACAATCACCTTGAGAAGGTCACTGCGCACGACGCCTCCACACGCTGTCTAGGTATAGTAAACACAAAGAGTAATAAGTCAAGCCCTCTAGCTTGAGCTCCACCAAGTACAACACATGTACAATAGTGATCACCGAGTGCAACACATGTACAAGGCTCTCCTCAAGTGCAACACATGCACAAGAGGCTCTCAATCTTCTCCTAATTGCAATACATACAATTAGGGCTCACTCTTAACTCAAAAACCAAATAGAAGAGAGCAACACATACAACACCTCCCACAAGACTCTCAATAAGTCCAACCTACAGCAAATGGCTAGCCAAGGCCTCCTTTTATAGCCTAATAGACATTGAATGCACTGAAACTAGCCTTTGCTACAGTACCCCTCAGCACTACCACCCATCTAGGACCGGCACTATCAGCCTTTAGACTCAAAAACACATTCTCTGGCAAATAACTACCACAAGTGGCACTATTGCCCATGCAGGGGCGGCACTACCACATTTTGCTGCAGAAAAAGTGTTATAACTTTTTACTCCGAACTCTGATTTAGGTGATCTTTGATTCTATGCGAAGCTTATCACGAGGGCTACAATCTCCACAAATTTTCAAGATTTAAGCAACCATAGATATTTTTAAATATCACAAAAACAAAGACTCTAATGTAGTCATTCAAGTCTAAAATCTGATTTCTCAAAATCCCTCACATAGACTTGATCAAGAGCGTGACTACAAGCTAGATAGTCAATAAGATCAAATATTGAGCCATGTGATGATCTACTCATGATCAAAATAATTTTAAAAACACATTTGCAGATTCTAATCACATGCTCCAATATCAAATGCATCAACACCAATATTTTGCAAACCACATTTACAAATATAAATCTTGCAAACAAGAGTAATCAAGATCATATCTTTGAGCCATGTGATGATCAACACATGATCAAACCAATTTGCAAACACATTTGTAAACCCTATTCACATGCTCCAAGATAAAGATCCAATTAAACCATATTTTGCAAACACAAAACATAAACCTATCTTAGCCTTTGTGATGACCAACACATGATCAATATCACAAGCTAAGACTCCGATGCATGAGCTCTCTATTTGCAACACATGCAAATATCTAGCTCCATACAAACAACCACATAAACCAACTTGTATAAGCTATCTCCCTTTTGCAACACATGCAAATCCATAGCTCTATACAAAAACCAAATCAAGATTCAATAAGAAGCAAGCATGAGCTCCCTTATTTGCAACACATGCAAATACTTAGCTCATGCAAGAACCAACCAAGAGAGTGAGCTAGAGTGAACCAGATTGAGTTCATCAACACATGACGAAGCTCAAGCTATAAGACTCAACCCCTCTTAATAGTACGGCACCTAACTAGCAACCCAGTCTCCCATCAAGCACCGAGACCGGTAAAAGACTAAGAACACATCCTTAGCCCTAGCTAGTTATACCTTTGCCTCTAGCACATCCACTTGGAGCTTTTATGATTTCCATCATCTTCTCTCCAACCTCGGTCCTTTCTTCTTGTTCATAACACATTATGAACCTTCTCTAGCTTCACTTTACTTTGGGATTCATCCTTGAAGCTTATCAACACATGATGACTTCTTCTTCCCGATTCTTTATTTTCTTGGACTCAACCTACTTCACAACTCATGAAAGATTGTTAGTCCAACAAACACGGTTGCTCAATCATCAATTGCACTCCATTAATACATAATGGATGCCCCCATGATCGATTGAGCACAACCCTAATCAATTTGAATAATTTAAAGGTGTCTTGAGTACTTTGATGCAACTAATGCTTCATTATACTCAAGAACTTTCCGCTTGTCCTTAACCAATGAAGAAACACTATCAACACATGATGAAGCGTTCTTTGATTGATTGAAAGACAACCGAACTCAATTTAAATTTCATTTAAATTGACATGAGTATATATTAACTACACAAGTTTCATATACTCATTTTGATGGTTACTAAGTAATGATCCAAATTATATTGGATTGGTGGAAAGGGATCAATACTCTTAATACCGTCAATTATAGAATAAACTCCATTAAATATGTGCATATAAATAATTGAACTTGGAATCAATATGCACATAATCAATCTTAGATAATATTTGAGTTAATCCTATATTAACATGAGTATACTACAACTACACAAGTTACATATACTCAAAGGATTGTTTCAAAGTAATGATCCTTGATATAGAAAGATGAAATAGATCAATACTATTGAAACATCAATGTAAAGTATGAACTCCCCCTAAATGTGTGCATTCATGTATATATAGAATTGAAACATTAATGCACATCTTGAGGTCTAAATAATGGTAGAGTTCATCCTTTAACTTGAATCCAAGGAATGCATCTAGAAATAATAGAGTTGTATTGGATGCATACCTTTGGGATTTCTATTTTTCAATGAGATAAGACTAATCAAAGATATACTCAATAAAAGAGTTAGTCTCATATTTAGATTTATCAATATGATCATGAATATTATATCCAAGGAATGCAACAAGATATGATAATACGAACTCGAATGCATACCTTTGATATTTCCATCTTTTTCAACCAAAAGAGATTAAAGAGAGTTAAGCTCAACAAAAGAGTTAGTCTCATAAAAGGATTGTCATTAATTAACAATTGGGACTAATCAATATTATAATTATCAAAAGAGTTAGTCTCAATATTAGATTTGTCATTAACACCAAAACCAAACTAATGGAGCTTGAACTTTCAAGGTGGGGGTGTATTTATAGCCCCCACTAACTTTTCTAGCCGTTGGAGCTCGAAATGAGCTGAAATCAGAATTTTCAGTGCTACCGCCCATGTAGGACCGGTAGCACGGACTCTAACCCAACGGTTGGAGCAGTGCATTTAAGCCCATTGTGCAGAGGGTCTGGTGCTATTGCCCAACTGGGATCGGTAGCACCGGGATCCTTTTATTTTTTTCTCTGCTAGAAAGGGCTTCTCTGAAATTTTTGCACCGGACTGACGGGCCGGTGCTACCGCTCATCCGGTAGCACCACGCTACCATGGGCGGTAGCACCGGGCTTCCAAAAACTTTCTTTCAACAAATATTGGAATTTCAATTTGAATTTTTGTATGACATGATGCATGATCTTAAGCATAGATTTGAGTCTTTAAACCCTAGATGACATCAAGATAATCGTCAAGACCCCTCTTAATAGTACGGCCCTAGTTCTAGCAATCTGATCTTTTCTCCAAACTCCGAGATCGGTAAAATCTATGAAAAAGTCCTTAAATATTTATACCTTAGCCATTTTGTCTTGGCGTGTTGATCTTCTCTTCATCAACTTCATGCTTTCATAATCATCGAAACTTGGACCAACCTATTCTCAAAATACTTAAATGGGAAATGTTAGTCCTTTAACCGTAATTGTCATTAATTACCAAAATCAAATCGAATTGGGGGCCTAGATGCTTTCACACCCTTACCTCTCATGTGATTATTGTCGCAATTGGGACCAAGAGAAGCTGTGTCACCATCGTCTTCCTCATCTCCGACAAACACACCCAAGACAAGTCGCTGTGACTAGCTGTTCCAGTGAGCTCCTTCCCTTTTCTTTCATATCACATCATATTCTGCCATCTACTCTTGCTAACCTCTCACTTAATCTACTAGGATCAACAGTGAATCCTTGTCACCATGCTTTTCCCTTGTTTTCCACCACTGACGCCATTACCGTCAATTCCTGCTGTCTCGGTGAGCCCCTTAGTGATTCCTTGTGTCTGAGCCATCTTAAGCATGCATGCAGCTTCTTCTTCTGTCAAGTTCACTACCACGTATCCCTTTTGCTGCCGTCACTGTTCATCATTAACCAACCTCTTTGAAGCCGCACCATCACACCAGACCACCTGTTAAACTCCTAATAGTCCCTAGATGCTAAGGCACTTGTTGGATTTTAGAAAGTAGCATACAACTTGAAGTTTCAATGTTGCCAACCATGGTACCGCCGCTACAACGACCATTGGTTCTTGTGCCCATCATTGTAGCTTTGCTCAGGTCCCCTCTAGCCAACGCGATGACCCGGTCAACCTGAGCTGCTCTCTTTTGCTTGGTTCCCCTTTGACCCGAAAGCCCCACTACCTCTCGCCATAGCGCCACGGACTTTGTGCACCATTTTGATCGTCGTTGTTGCACAGAACTTCGCCTTGACACCCTTGTTCCATTTATGGCTTCGCCCCCCTCTCCGCCGCTGCCTCACCACCAACAAGCTCGCTAATGACCTTGATCATGGTGCCCAGCTCACTCCTTTGATCTCTCTCTGTCAAGTGGACCCAGTAGTTAGCATTAATGATGTTAGCTAAGTTAGTTAAACATGATTAAACATGATTAAGGATAATAAGTCAATGACATGTGGCCCCAAATAGGATAAGTAAGCCGTTTTATAACTCAAACCGATATTTGAATAAATATCACTGACATGTGGGCCCCACCTGTCAGCTCCAGCAAAAAATAATAAAAATCCAACATGTTGGCCCCACCAGTCAGTCTCTCCAAAGGAAAAATCCATTTATCTGAATGTAAAATATGCTTTCAACCTTAAAGAAAAAACACTTTCTCAGTTGAAAGACGTAATCCCAGGGAATAAGCCTTTGATGTCATCCATCTCTTCTTTTTTCTAGGATTTTCTCAATCGAGGTAAATTCAAATACTTATAACTTTTGCATACAAACTCCAAATTGAGTGAAACTAGTTTATAAATTTTTATAAAAATCATGCGCTTTGTTAATCGGCAAAAATATTTGAATTTGGGTTCTACATGTATTATGTTGGCTCTTGTTGTGTTATCTGACATCGCATTTAGACACCGGTGTCCAGGGAACCACCATTGACGAACCCGAGCAAGACCTTGAGTTCAACAAGCAAGGCAAGCACTCACTTTGATCACATTTGATCCTATATTTTACTGTTATGTATGTTGTGTTTAAAACTATTATGCATGCATGTAATTTTTGGTAAAATTTGTTATGTTGGTATGGTAGATATATCCAATTGTTGCATTCACCCTATCTTAAGAAATTGACACCTTCACCATTGTCACTATAGTAATACTATCCACTGTTTGTAAATACTAAAACTGGGATTGTAGAGTAACAATGATCGTTAGATGCTTAGGCATGCTTATACCATGTTAGATCATTAGCTCGAAGAATGGTCAAAATATTCAAATGAGGAATACTTGTGCTATGGTCGTGATGAAGTACCTATGATATTTTTCATATAAATGAAATCGAAAACATGTTTTGAACTTAGGCAAGTGGTTGTTGGGAACAATGAAAGTGCACACGAGGAATTTCGTAGTCTCGTCTACGTTACTATGGATCGATCTATTGCGCAATAGACCCAAGTATTTTCACACAACCACAAGTGCCTTTATAGAAAGGCCCTAGTATAATAAGTTATCATGTACTAGCAACAAAATCGTAGGTAGTAGCTGATAGATGAGATTGGGCTAGTGTGGGTGCAGAGTGTACTTCTTGCTTATAGAGACCTCACTGAGTAAGTATGGTGTACTAACACAATGTTTGAGCTCTTGGGATGTTGGAGTGGTACACCTTATCCTAAAGAGGGTATCAACAAGCGGTTTGTTGTTCGGAACGGCAATATAAAGGTTTTGTCATGGTCTCTTAGTCACATGTCAAAGAAAGTGTGTCATGGTCGATATTAGAGATGATCATGTCGTGTGGATAGAACAGTACAACCTCTGCAGAGTGTAAATCTATTTGAATAGCCATATCTTTAGTCATGTGCATCGCTTGGTTATATCTCACAATAAGTAGCTTTATGTTTTTGGAAAAATTGGTTGAAAAGTGTGGATAGAGAGTCCATGCATGTTGATAGGAAAAAGTATTTTGCCGAGTTTTAAATATTTATGGAAGCAAGCCATGTGCTTATTTATGATTATTTATGCTTTATTACTACTTGTTATCAAATCTCAACTGCTCTTGCAAATTTTTGCTTGCAATCTACTATTCAATATTGCAAGTGAAAGCTTGCTATATGCAAAATTGAAAAACTTAGTAGGATAGCCATTCCTTCGATATAACCTTGTATGCTATATATCATTTGTATAGAAGTCTTGCGGAGTATGGATTTCATACTCAACCGTTGCTTTATAAAATTATTTAGAGGATGAGGAAGAAGACCTGACGTACGGTTATTTTTACGCTGCGGGTTTTGGCGACGATGACGCTAACTTCTAAGGATCCTACCCTAGTCAGTTGCATGTGGATGAACTGAGGCATACGAGCCGGATGTCATTGCCTCTTTATTTTGCTTCCACAGTGATCTTTAATATGTGAACCATTTGGCTGGTCGGCCTTGTTGCAAAACTAGTTATGTATGACTTAATTTCAGATGTTTAATATTATATGCTACTCTCTTTCATTCCTTTTGAGTATGGATGTGATATATCAATGTTAGATGTATGCTAGCTATTGATTGTGGGACTAGCACGATATACACATATGGGTTAAAATGTAAATTCTGTGTCCCGATTGAATTAGGGGTTGAAATGCAAATTCTAGGTCCCGATTGAAGTGCATAGTAAACGTACGGTGGCCATGTATGCATCAGTGTTGTGAAAAAGGTATGCGATGGATGAACGGATGTGGTACCACTAAGCGACTAATTGCAATATGGTTGATTAATCGGAATTTAACAGATGATTATACATTCTTATTATATATTTATTTACATTTGAAATTAATTAGAAATATTTTAGTTACCCAAAGTTATTGTAAATTATCACTCTACAAAACATGTTTTACATTTCATTGTTTATACTTCGTCGAAAAGAAGATACACGAAAAGAAGATACATACTATAAACAATATGACACATTATAAACTAATTTATCATATTTAGTGAATAAAAATAAGCTATTTTCATGATTAAATAGGAAAACAAACAGATGATTAATTGAAAAATGTCCGATTAATCGGATTATATGGCCAATTAATCGTTCGACTGTGTTAATTACACCCCGATTAAACTATTTGTGATGGTTATTACCGTCAACAATTAATTGGCCGACTAATCGGTTGAGTGGTGTTTTTCAAACAGTGGTATGCATGCTCATCACTCTGGTCCTCGTGTTAGGAGGCAATAGCGACAGAAGTTTTCTCAAAGTTTGATCCGTTTCTGCTACGCCGTGATTCGGGATTATGATGATGACGTTCAAAGCCTATATTTGTTCCTTTTTTATGTGCAAGAACATAATTTAGGCATCTGAGGCGGAGGCAGCAGGGGGGCTTAGTGGGGCTCAGCCCTCCTCCCACCACGAGAGGCCCTCCGGTGTGCTACATTGAGAGAGAAGTGTTTTCAAAAATAATCATAGAAGATATCTTACAACGTTTTTAGAACATGAAAACTTGTAAATGTCAACTATCATCTCTTTTGAAGCAATGAAAGGTATTTTTTCCTTTGCATATTAACATACTAATACTATATTACATGTATTTAAATTTCAACTATAATATGCGGTTTGATAGTTTTTATATTTAGTACATGTACTTATGTTCAGCCCCTCTTAAATGAATCCTGGCTTCACCACTGTTAGGCATCAGTGTTTTGTGCCCTGTATAAACGCAAATACAAGCCTGTATTGAAACCATCTTGCGTCTTCCATAGCTTGCGACGGTTTAGATTGATCGCCACCATTCCTCTCCTGTTTGCAGTTCTCCACCTGCTGCAAATGGAGTGCACATCTTGCAACCTCAAGCCAAACTTTTTCGAACCCGTTTGGGACGTGGAAATTTGGTACAAATTCTAACTGGATCGTATCGCGTCCTGCAAAATACATGCATTGCAGAGTCTATAGTCTAGACACGCCCAGTTGGTTGGATCAATATCGTCACCGTCATTTGGCGGCTGTCCTTTTTGTAACCTTCACAAGATCGACCCGTGGTTGCTTAAAACTCAAGCACATATAGTGCTGTGCAAGTTAAAATCCCAGCCAAATTTCGGAAATCTTGGCCTAGATTTTGGATTTTGATCGAAGATGAGATTTCAAATCCCGACGAAATGAAAAATATTTGAAAATTTTTCAGAAATGCACATTACATATGATTTTTTTTTGGCTAAAACCATATATGAATTTTGATTTTTTGAGCCGAGATTTTGGTGTTTCTCGTCGAGATCTCGGCAATTTTTTCAAAGATGTCGGAAATCCCAGTCCAAAAAAAACCGGATTTGAAATTTGGTTTATGGATTTCGTCCAAAATTTCGAGATCTCACGGGATTTCGGCCCTCCGAGATGATCCAAAACCGAAATTTGAAACCTTGGTCCTGTGTCCCCATCAAGTACAATCACGCATGACATGTTCTGCTTTCCCAAACGCAAGGTTTTATCTTTTTCTTTAAGTAGAAATTTTGGGTACTGATGGTTAAACCATACTGGCTTTTCTAATAAAGAGAAAAAATAAGCTTTGTTTGTAATTAATTTAAACGAATTAGTACAATCATCAGCGACAAGCTAACAATAATAGATGAAAATGCACCCCCTTGGAAATGTATCCGGCACACAGGTCAGGTATTGAAACGAAGAAAGTGCTTCTGTGATTTTCCTCCTAATACAAGTAGTATAAATCCTGAAACAAGTAAAAGGATAAGTAATCAGTATTCACTCTTCATTCATACTTTAATATTTGAGCAATTGTTATGGAAAAAATCACAAGATGCTTGATCATTTTGTCAACATGCTGCAATCGCATATCACCAAAAAATTTCTGAGCAACTGTTAATTCTATTTTTGATATTTATGTGATGATTAATTTGACAACAATATTTGTGACGAAACAGTTTAATTTGTGGAAGAACAAGGTACACTATAAAAAAAATATTTATAACAGGAGGTGCAACGCAGGCATACGAAACAGACAAATACTATAAGTAAGGGAAAATCCGCGCATGTGGAGCGTAGCTCGAGGAGCAACACGTGAGGGTCGTAGGTCCAAGGGCAGCACGCGAGGGACACATGTGCAGCGAATCGGGTCGCTTAGAGGTTTACGCAGATAAACGACGCAGTGCAGGGGCCAACAGGCCATATAGGCAAGTGAGCCATACGAAAGCGACGAAAGCGATGAGTGGGTCGTGCGCATAGATGTGCATGTGTAAATAATAGGTTGTGTGTGCATGTATTAAGCCATATATATTTGGATCAGGTGTTTATGCCTGTACGTAAGTGATTAGTGAATTAGAATCAGGGTTAAGAGGGGAACTAACGTGTGCGGCTTGGAGTCCACAGGCGCAGGCTTCGTAACCTCCTGGCGGCGCACGCTTCGTAGTCCTGAGGCAGCGCATATTACCGAACCAAACGCTCAGCTGCCAGCACCAATTTTCTTAAAAAAAATGTAGAAACCAAACGAATTGCAAATTCAAACTTTTAAATTCGGTGATCAAAAAGTGGAGAAAAAACAAAAATCGAACGGTTTGACCGATTTTCAACCGATTTTATTCGATTTTCGACCAGTTTTGTTCGATTTTCAACCTAGATTGTTTGTTTGACCGATTTTCAACCGATTTTGTTCGATTTTCGACCGGTTTTGTTTAATTTTCGATCTAAATCGGCACGAGGACCGGTTTTCGATTTTGATTTTCTAGGTTTTGTCCGTTTTTCGACCGGTTTACATCGAAAATTGGCACACTCAAAGAAAATTGGAAACAATTCAAGAAAAATTGGAAAAAAATGCAGAAACTGAAAAAATGCTGACTGCTTTGCCCTTTTTTTCTTTTTTCTATTATGTATATTCAGATTTGCTCAAAAACATCTCCTATGTTATGTTTTTAAAAAAAAAATCATCCCAATGCCAAAAAGCTATTAATACTAATTTTAGGAAACTTTTGGATAAATTTTTCCAAATTGTTTGAATTTAAATTTAAATTGGACCGTTTTACTAACCGGTTCCAAATATCGAGCCGGCTTGATAGGGTCAAAAAATCGTAATTTTCATCGATTTTTCGAACTCTGAGCCTGAGAACAGTAGCAAGCAAAGGGTCGCAAGCAGGAGACGACGTAGAAGTCCCTTGCGGCTACAGTAAACAAAAAGTGCGGCAGTGGTGAAGCAAGTCCTCCAGCGGCACTGTGCAAGGAAGAAAGTATCAGAGGAGAGAGAAAAGAAAAAGAAGAAATAGGGAGAGAAGATGAGAAAAATTTTAGAGATTATTTGAAAGTTAGGCTTTCATGTAAAGGGATCTTTGTGCGTATTCTTTAAGGAAAATCAGTGAGTATATGAATTCCGATCTACTAATTATTGTTTGTGTATAATTGCTTTCTAGTTTGCATGTTTAATCTAGTTTTCTTTCATGATCTTAGATTAATTATTCTAGAATGATTTCATTCAGTTTGAGCATTATTTTATTAATTCCCAGAATTAATAAAAATAAAAAAAAATAGTTTTAAGTGTTAGTTTGCACCAATTCACCTTCTCTTAGAGGGCCTAAATCCTTCAGCAACCTACCTACATCGCAAGTGGTTGCTGTGTTTTGGAAGGTATAATGATAATTCAGAATATCTCGAGCACATAAACCCAGAAGATCACAAGGCTCCCTGTAACTAATAATGAAACTACAGTTTGACCAAGAGCTCACAAGTATCCACCGTCAATGTGCAGTGGACGTGTTAGCGCCTCCCCCTTTGGATCTGATATAACCTAAACTTCTCAGCTTCTCTACCAGCTTCCTCTCTGCAGCAGCCTGAAACCATGATTCTTTTGAGATACAGAACTTGGCAATTGTAATGCAAAGATGATCCGATGAGTACCTCAAGAATGGGGCTGTCTTTTGGAATGTTGCATGCTAGAACTATATTTAGACCTGTCTTCAACACTGAAACAAGAGGTGATGTAAGCTTTCTGTTTTTTCATATATTACTATGATGAATGTAGGTCAATTACCAACAGAAATAGTAGTACCTAAGCGGCGGGCCATGCTTGATCCAGTATTGTCTGATGTTCCTCCTAGTACAGAGGTGACACTCACTCCGTTACCCTGCAACGACCATAAAGAGGCAACATTGTAAAATGATCAGCTTCTACAGAAATCAATATACATCATTTTTTAAGAATACTAGTTAAGTGTCCGTGCGTTGCTACGAAAATTCTCAAACACAACTTTATTAAGAAAAGTTTTTCAAAATAACAGCCAAGTTGGTTCAATCGCTAAATAGCAATCCTTAAACCACTTAAATCTAGACAGATTTCATTGTCGCTATAATCCTCGCCAAACTAACATCGAGAAAGACGTCAAACTTGAAATCTAGACAAATACAAACGAGAACAACCCAATCTAGGCGCTAATCACGCAACGGAACCCAGAACTGAGAATTGATGGTGCCACTGTATTAGGATCCAGGGCTACGAAAGGCGCACCAGATGCGACTTGGACGTGGCCGCCATTACGCACAATGAAGAAGAGCGACGGCACGAGTACGAAGAGGAACACGAGGACCACCACCGGCGGCGACACGTCGGAGCGGGACGCCGCACGCCTCCCTCCTCTGCCTCCGGTAGTGGAGTACGGAAACCTCTTCGGGATCAGCATTGGCGGCAAGGCGAGGGCAAGCTCCGGGTCCGAACCGACAGTGGGAGGGGCTCGCTGGAGGATATGTACGCACGCTTTCCTTTCCTCTCGCATGGCTCCGAGGGTGGGAAGCTAGGATGGGAAGGGAAGGGATCGTCTGCGTCTCTCTCGCGTGGTTTGGGTGTTGTAGCATCTGGGCCGACCGTTGTTTATTTAGCGCAACGGAAGGGCCTAGTTTTGATCGCAAACTTGATCTGCGATCCAAATTTGGATAGGCCAATCGGGCCCAAGGGAGGAAGGGGAACAGTGCACGTATTGACTGGACCCACATGTAAGGGTTAAGAGTGGAGAACGGACCACCACCACCAACTCCTAATTAGAAGTAGTAGAGATAACAATAACTGCTTGTTACCGGCCGAGTGGTTGCAGCAGCATATAAATGGCCAAACTTCACTGTGTTGCACCCGATCCATGCATATATCTGCATAAAAAGACAAACTCAAAACAGATTAACTCACAGATGTTGCTACACAGTATACATTACACCAATTTCTGCAATGAGATCGTAGAATAGCGTAAGCAAATATGCGGGAATTTAAACAAAATGTTCATCCAAATCATGCTTTTGGCCTAGCAAAAAAAAAAGTCATGCTCCCAGTTTTAGAGAGGTCACAGGTTGCCAGGTTGCAGTCAACATATAGAAGTACCATAAGCATTCTTTTCATCATAATCATGATATATCAAAATTATCTGAAGCAAGCTTAAATTACATGGGGACAATGGACAAATGCTTAAACCAGCATGCTTCATGTCATAACAAATACATAAACCTAACTCACACAGGGGCAATGGACAGATGCTTAAACTACCATGCTTCATGTCATAACAAACACATAAGTTTATAACTTAATTTTCGAATTTCCTTCATTTACTAACTGAAAGTAGACACAGACATCTGACATACCATCTTCCTCACTACAAATGTTGGTCTGTGGGATCCCCTCCCCCCCTAGATTACTCTATTACCTTTATAAAGCTCACCAGAGTACTGGTGTCAGATCAGTTATGCCTTGAACGGAGCGTGCAATGTTTTTTTTAATTAAAAAATGGCCAAGAGCTCTGACATTCATTAAAAAGGAGAACAATAGCCGGGCTATAAATGCACACACGCCCGCGCTTGCACCCAGCTCGTGAGGCGCCCGCGTCGATCCTCGAACGCGGGCGGGCTTCATGGTGCGCCTCGCAGCTAAGCTCAGCCCTCGCATGCAATGTTGATGCTTTGCTCGAGAAACATTTTGATGCAATTTTGGGGTAAGGCCAATGCCGGGAAGGCAGGAAGCGAGGATACAAACCAAACAATGTCTTATTAGTCAATTTTCACAAGCGTGACTTAGATGAGGCATTATTTATTCAGTAGAAGAACCAAGAACCCTTGAAACTCCGGAGGAAAGTGCAGCTGAGTTCCATTTGCAATTTGGATTTACACAACTTCAGTTTGCTTGGAGACATGGAACCTTGTGTACCTGTTTAGAGAACCTTATTATCTGAAAATGAAGCGTGACGTCATGCAGGTCCTCTGTGAAACAAGTGACTTGCACACCGCTCTCGGATGACGGATCACCTGAAGAATTGATTTGGCTGTCCGATTGCGTTGTCGCATCCACCACCAGATCTGAAAAGCTTGTTCCCAGCTCCTCTGAAGACATAACGTGCCTCTAATCCTGAACTGAGATCAAATTGTTTGTTCAAAGAAGCATATAACACACTCTCCTCTTTCGATCAAGCGAGAAGGGCACATCTTTACAGCGGAGGCGTCCAATAGCATGCCGATCGCATGATCAATGGACCAGAACTGATGAAAAGGAAGAGGCATGGTCATCAGATTGGAATAGTTTTTACCAAGCATAGGGGCGGACCTAAGGGTTCAGTTGAACCCCCAAAAAAATTGGAAACTAAACTGCTATTAGTGCTACACCACGGAGCAAACAAATTCAGAACAAACTGTATGGATTGGAGTATCCATCCCAGAAAGAAAGATTTGGATGAGATTGCTCGCAGCAATGAAAAGATGCCCCAGGGCAAAACTCACCATTAGAACAACAATCCAAGCAAGCTAGGGTTTCCTTACCAACGAAAGAAGAAATCAACCCAAGCCCGGATGGATCTCCACTACACGCCAGTCCGGTCGAGCGGAGTACGAAGAAGACGCCGCCTACGAGAGACGAATTCCTCCGCGCGAGGTGGCAACTGGCAAGCGTGGTCCGGTGTAAGGAGGCCTAGAGCGAGAGGTGTGTTCGGCGAGAGAATCTGAGGCGAACGGGGAAGCCGATCGCCGCCGCCCGTCGCGAGTGAACTGGGGAGGAGAGGAAGCGCGTGGCGGCGGCGAAACCCCGAGCGAGTTCGCATGTTGCGTTCTAAACACGCGCAAGTCGGCCCGTTTCGACCATAGCTTAGATTAAAAAAAAAAAAAACTACAGTAATTTTAAAAATTTAGATAAGTTTTGCTGAAATCTCAGCTATTTTTACTGGATTTTGACTTTTGATGCCGGATTTGGGTTGATAACCCTTAAGAATGTCATCTTCCGTGAAAATTTGTTGGAAAGCCGAATTTTTGAGATGTTTTATAAAAATAGTAGAAACACTTTTAGACTTTTTATAAAATTTTACAAGCTTGTTCATGCTTTGAAAAATTTATGATACCATCTTTAGAAGTTTAGGATCATACAGAAAATTTTTCAAAAGAATTGAACTTCATTTGTTATATTTAAAAATTCAAAAACAGAATGAACATAATTGAGATAATAATTGTGTCAAAATTTTATAAATTCCCTCGAGTGTGATCATGATCCAAAAATTTTAGGTAGTCTTAAGTAGGGATGAAAACGGGTCGGATATCTCCCGCCCGATCCGGGACCGGATTCGGGACCGGATTCGGGACCAAATTTTACTATCCGGTAAAATCCGGTCGGATCTGAGACCGGATCCGGATACTTGAATCCAGATTCGGGATCGGATCCGGAGCATCCAATATCTGGTAAATACGAGACATGATTTGGATATTCGGATTTTTCTATTCGGATATCTGGATTTTTTCTATTCGGATATCGGATCGGATATTCGGATTTTCCTATTCGGATATCAGCAAGGCTCATCCCATTTTCATCATTTTTTTCCATTCAGCCCATTTATATTAATAATTAGTTGGTTCTATTAATCCTCAAATAGCATATTCTTTCTACAAAGTTTGTTGAATTTAATTGATATATAATTTGTTACTATAGTCATTATTCGTATGGTTTTAATTCAATATATATTACTCTATATATGCGTGCATTATCCGTATATCTTTATCCGTTTTCAACCCGAATCCGTCACATATCCGTTCCGTATCCGTATCCCGAATAACCTGAATCCGTATCCGTATCCGGTTCCGAATCCGAAAAAAAATATGAGTTAGGATACGAGAAGAGCAATATCCACCTGTATCCGACCCGTTTTCACCCCTAGTCTTAAGGATTGCCTCAGCACCCTTCTCTAAAAGTTTTAAAAAAGTTAAACTTATTTTGGTTACTAAATCAAATCTATGAAAGCAATACATATAACACCGTAAGGCTTTCATCCGGACAGTGGCTCTATTATAATTTTTTAAAAATTCCTCAAATTTGATCATCATTTGAAAATTTTATGAAAACATTAATGATGTGTCAGAACCATTCACAAAAAGTTTCAAAAAAATTTAACGTGGTTTGAACTATTTTTCATTCGGTTGAAATTTGCCGGTTAACCTTCAGTAGCACTGTCCGAATTTTTTGAAAATTACTCAGAATTGATAACCATCTGAAAATTTTATAAGAACATTATTGATGCATCAGGACCATCCACAAAACTTTTCAAAATTTTATAACGTGGTTTGCACCATTTTTAATTCGGTTGAAATTTGTCAGTCAGTCTTTTATCAGGACAGTAGCCCTATTAGAATTTTTTAAAATTCCTCAGACTTGATCATTATTTGAATTTTTTATGGGAATATTAGTGATGTTTCAAGACCATTGACAAAAAAAATTAAAAAAATTCAACATCGTTTCGATCATTTTTCACTCGGTTGAATTTTGATGAGATTTCGGTAATTTTGGCCGAAATTTCGGTTAAAAAATTCCGGATTTCAAATTTTCTTTTTGAATTTTGAACATATTTCGTTTGAAATTCCAAGATTTCACCCAACTCTTAGATGTAAACCGAAAACGAAATTGAGGGCGAAATCCAAAAGGGAACGAGGACCCTGTAGATTCCCTACGGCCAGATCATCTTATCAAGCTCACGAACTGTGTGAGTAGTCCAATGGCATGTGCTATAGTGCATTGCTACATTATTGCTACAATGAAATCAGCATCGTGTTTTTAAACAATATTTTCGAAAGATATGAACAATCTCTTTATCTCATGATACACGTGCAACTATTTAAGTTACCGTTTGCATTTGATGTCTTTCCTCCTCAGGGAGCCCGAATTTCCTTGAAAAAAAATACCCGCATTAGAACCCAATCCATTAAACACCAAATTTACCCAAACCCATTATTAGGCCTCCGAAGAAACTACCCGTATATTTTGTGGGTTGTTTTTGCACACAATAACGTGTACTTGTCGGGCTTTTTTACAATTGCTTTGTGTACTAGTTGATATATTTAAATTGGATTTTGGTTGCTTACCTAAGAGTAATCTAGTATGTAGCATTCTGTTATATTCTTATAATTCTTCATCTAGATTGTTCAAAATCGTCTGAGATGGTTTGAACATCTCCAATGGAAACCTTCTGAAGCGCCGATACATAGTGAAATTTTAAGTTATCTCGAAAATTTAAGAGACAGATATCGACCGAGGCTGACGTGACAAGCACTCGAGGGATTAGAACGATTTCAAGGATTTAGCGTTGGATAGAAGTACATAAAAGTTAGAGACATATACCGGAAAAATAAGTAAGATCAAAGATTTAAGGTTTCATTGACTTTGATTGGATTTCTTTCCTAACCTACTCTAAATTGTTTAGGACAAAAGGCTTTATTGTTGCTGCTACGCCTAGCCCAGAACTCTCTCATATATTGTTACTAGTTCGATGCCCGTGCGTTGCTACGAAAAATAAAATTGGTAACGAAACATAAAGGTCAAGCAATAAAAGGAAATTGTGCTACAAGATCAAACATCTATTTCTTTCGATTACACAAGTTTTAATGGTTTCTCCTCTCGGCATGAATTAAAACCAAGCCTTCAAGCGGGTGAGGGCCTCCCGAGCCTCGGTGTCCAAGCCAAGCGGTCGGATTTCTTGGCGGCAACAGAGCGGCATTCGCGTTCGCGAGGCGAGACACGAAAGCGGCTCAAAGCCGCGGGCACCGGTCGACCTCTGGACCCCTTTGAGGTTGCCGACGGGCCCATCCTTGCGATCGCCGAGATCTTCTCTGATTGGCCTCGATGCCTCGCTCGAGACGATGAAGCCTAAGAGCTTTCCTTTGGGGACCCCAAGACGCACTTCTCGGGTTGAGCTTTATGCGAAACCGTCAAGGTTCGCGAAGTCTCTTCTAGGTCGGCGATAAGGTCGTCGACCTTCCCGGTCTTTATGACAATATCGTCGACATACGCCTCAGCGTTGCGGCCGATCCGGTCATTGAAGCACGCTTGCATACATCATTGGTATGTAGCGCCCGCGTTCTTCAGCCGAAGGGCATTGTGACATAGCGAGCAGCCGAGCGGAGTGATGAAGGAAGTCGCGGTGGTCGGACTCCTTTAAGCGCAATCTGGTGGTAGCCCGAGTAGGCATCGAGAAGGAAAGAGACTCGCACCGCCGTGGAGTCGATGACTTGGTCGATGCGAGGTAAGGGAATGGGTCCTTGGGACATGCTTTGTTGAGACTCGTATAGTCCACACACATTCTCCATTGCCGTTCTTCTTTTTACAAGTACTGAGGTTGGCTAGCCACTCGGGTGGCGCACCTCTTTACAAACCCCGCCGCCAAGAGTTTGGCGATCTCTCCCTATAACCTGCGCCTTTCCTCGTCGAGCGGCGCGGCGTTGGGCGGCCGGCTTTGAGCACGGTCGGACGCTCAGGAGTGCTCGGCGACCTCCTTTGGAATGCGGCATGTCGGAGGACCTCCATGCGAAGACATCTTTGTTAGTGCGGAGGAAGTCGACGAGCGCTTTCCTATTTGGTGGGGCGTGGCTCGACCCGACGGTCTTGGTCGGATCACGGGGATCGACCGTGACCTCCTTCGTGTCTCGGCGGTTGAAGGATCCCGCCCGATTTCTTTGGATTCGAGGGACGGACTCGCGGCTTCCTCCCGAGCTTGTTGAGTTCCGCAGAGGCAACGAGCGCCGAGGCGAGCTCGCACCGCTGCGCTCGCGATTGAAGGCAATTTGGAAAGACGATGCCGCGTAATGACTCCATGCGGTCGGGCATCTTGACTTGAGGTAGGCGTGGTGGGGATCGCCATGAACTTGGCGTAGCATGGCCTCCCGAGGATGGCGTGGTAGGCGCCGGGAAATCCACGACCTCGAAGGTGAGGTCTCGGTGCGGAAGTTTCCGGCTCCCGAAGGTGACGGCGGTCGACTGCCCGGCGGATGGGCTTGCGGCGGGATGACGCCATGGAAAGGTGCCTTGCTTGGCCGGGAGGCTTGAGCGGGACCCCATAGCGTCGAGCGTCTCGCGTAGAGGATGTTAAGGCCACGCCCGTCCATCGGCACCTTCGTGAGGCGCCGTTCGACAGCGGGTCGACCACCGTGGTACCTCCCGGTGTGGGGCGCGATCGGGTGATCGGTCGATCAAAGGTGATCGGGAACTCCGACCACCGAAGATATTGGGGACGCCCGCGCGACGGTGTGGACCTCGTGATAGCGAGCTTGAGCCGGCGCTTGTCGGCCAGAGTGCCGATCCTCCGAAGATCATGAGGCGCCGTCGGGCTCGGGAACTCGTCGTCGCCTTCTTCTCCGCCGTTCGCGGGGCGCGCGAGCTTCTTTCCTTTGCTTGCGGCGTGGTGGGGACGCTAGAAAGATAGCGCCTCGGAGACTTGCGATCCGGTGATTTGTGCTTGACGGAGAACCCATGGTTCGGGCATGGGCCGTCCATCAATTTCTCGAAGTGGTGGGCGCGGCGGCCGCGCCGCCGCTGCTTAGCGAGGCGGTCGGCCGTGGCGACCACTGCAATCTCACGGATCCGCTTCCGTGCCGCCCGTTTGTCGGCGGCCGGAAGAGACCAGTTTTAGACGCCGGGCTCTGCTGGGCCTTTCCTCCTTCGAAAATAGCCCTCACGGCCTCCTCGCCGGGCGTGGTTGGTGGCGATGTCGAGAGCTCCTTGGTGGTCTGGGCTTGAGGGCCCGGCTTGTGCACCAAGGCCTTGCGAGGTGCCGTAGATGAAGGCTCCCACGACATCGGCGTCGGAGATGTCGGGAGCTCGTTACCTGGCGGAAAACCTCGGATGTAGTCGGAGAGTCTCCCGGCTGCCGCTTGCAGCCTTCGAGTCAGGAGTTACGAGGCGCTTATAAGTGCCCGGAGATTCCGACGAAGAGATTCTTCAAGTCGGCCCGTTCTGACAGTTTTGGAGGCGGTACTCGAGCCGAGCTCGAGCCGAAGTTCGCGAGTAGATGGGGAGTTCTTGGATGATGAAGAGATCATCCGTCGCTCCCACCGCAAGACGCGAGCCGTAATCTTGAGCGGACACCAGGTTGGTGGCCCGTGTACTTGGCAATGTTGGTAGGCGCCGGAATCGGCGAGAAATCCGCTGGCGGATCCTTTGGCAAAAGCCCGTGGTCCGGGACCATCGGGGCTCGGGCTGCGTAGTGGCGCTCACCATCCGCAACACGTGAGTGGCGGCGTCCTCGCCATCTTTCTTGGCGCCTCGAGGTGGCGCGGATGTCGTAAACATTACCGAGGCGGCTGCGCACCGAGTGCGTGAGGCTGGGGTGGTTCATGGTGGGAGTGCGGTCTTGGCGCACCCACCGGCTCCATGTGGCAGTGACGGCCCGGTGGCGGAGTAGCGCCGGTGTGGTAGGGCCGAGGCTGCATGTCTAGGCCGCGACGCGCGCTCAGGCCCCACCAAAAGGTTCTGGTAGGTAGCTCGGCCTCGGGTTTGCGGGCTCCGGAAGGCCTCGGGCGACATTGCGGCCGCGCCACGTTTTGGCTTGCGTGAGGAAAAAGCGGGGCGCGGATTCGCCCCAACTTGTGGTGCTCTTGGCGCGTGGCGCGCGTCGCGCGTCGCCCGGCGACTTGCGCGGGCTCGGGCTCGCCTCTGCTCCGGGTTGGCACAGGCCGGTCGAGCTCGACCTTCGCTCCTCGGCTTTCAGCGTTGCCGTTGGGCTCGGCAGCGGCGAGCGAGGCAGCGTTCAGTGGCGCTTCAAGCGGTATTCCCCCCCGTGCCTCGGTCGCGGCGGACGGGGACCGTCGTAACCTACGGTGGCTACGGCCAATCGGTGTGCTCGCCACGTTGCACTCGCGAGTGCCTTTGGGCGGGATACTCCGTGTCGGGTGGGCCGTGGGCGGAAGAGTCTTCCAAAGAACTCGTGGACGGAGGTTGGCATGTAGCCGCCATAGCTACAAGTCGTGGCGGCGGGAGGTGGCGGATCTCTGCGCAGGCCGGAGGGCTTCGCCAAAGAGGTATAAGCGCCTCGGGTTCCGGCTTTGGGGCCGCGGGCGCTCAAGCCGGAGTGGGGCAGTCTGCCGGAGATGGTGTCCAGGCTCTCCGCGGCGCACGCCTCCGGCGCAGTGAGGATGAGCGTGAGCTCTCCTCCGAGGTGATGGTGGCCGAGGAGCGAAGCGGATCTCGCTCCCGAACACGGTCATGCGCTGTTGGAGAAGAATGCCATCAAGGAGACGAATGGGAATCCGGAGATCTTCTTTGAAGACGCGTGAAGCCCCTACCGGCGCCAGCTAGCCGGCGTTTGGCCGGCAAGTAAATTTGTAAGTCTAAGGCTGCGCGTTCCCGCTCCCTGAATGGTTAGACCACAGGTCAAGATGTATCTTGGTTGGGCGAAGGTCCTACTCCGGTCGTGCGTTGGTGTTGTATTCATTGGGGTGCGGATGAGGCGCACCGAGTTTTTTAAGCGAGAGGTGGAGCCTCAACACTAGAATGATCTAAACTTAGCTCTCGAAGGAGAAGAAAAAAGAAGAGGAAGAAGAGGAAAAGCTCTCTTGTAGCTCTTACTCCACCGCCTGTTAGGAGGTTCCGCCTCCTTTTATTCAAGACTGAAGGCGGGTTACATCGAGAATTGGCGAAGTGCCAGGCGAGCTACTTCTAGGGGCTATATATTGTACATAGTACATAAGGCATTTATGATATTAGAATATATATAGAAATAATATTCTATTCTGGTATACATCCTAGAAGATCGAAGATAAGCAGTTATATTGCAACGAAAAGGCATTAGTATCTTCATTTCCAAATATACACTAATGTGGATAGTAAAAGAATTGCAAACCTTTACATATTTCACACAGATCGTAGCTATAGTACACGGATACGTACTTGTTCATTCCAAATTAAGAGTTCATTCCAAATCGGTGGGGTGTGTTGTCGGTGGGGTGGGGTTGTGGGGTAGGGGTAGGGGTGAAGAACGGACCGTCGCCACCAACTGGTAATTAGAAGTAGTAGAGATGCTAATTCAGTCATCCGATTTAGACGCCTTAGAATAAGAGACAGAACTCCATACGCTAATGGTTAAGCAAAGTTAATCATAACCATCAGGGCCGTGATTGGATGGATATTTGACAATATAACTAACCATGTGACCAACAGACCCTTCCAACTATTCAACTATGTACACTGCAACTGCAACTGCAAACGCAGCACATGCCTGCAATACGTACACTGCAACCAGCAGTTTCTTTCTTGAACTCATCTTTGGCGCCTAGAGCGAATGGATGTGCCTGGCATTCTCGATCGCCTCCTTGATCTTCCGCGTCGGCTCCTCGTATAGCATCGCCGGATCGTCGAACTGCGCGGCGAGGCTGGGCTCGCCAAGGAACGCGCGGAAGGTGTCCGCCACGGAGCTCGAGAGCGACTGCAGGTTGTACCCGCCTTCCAGGAAGAACACGCAGCGGCCGCCGCAGAGCTCCGCCGCCAGCTGCTTTATGCTCGACGCCAGCATGTAGAACGTGCCCGTCGTGAACTGCAGGCTGGCGAGAGGATCCAGCGCGTGCGCGTCGTACCTGCAAAAAGATGAATCCGTTCAGCTTGGTTAGCATCATCAAGATTCAGAAGCTCCCGTGTATTTTTTTTAGTATGTTTCTGTTCTGAATAATGCAAGTTTCTTACCCGGCTGAAACGAGGATGATATCAGGCTTGAATCGCTGCGCCGACGGAGCAATGACCTCCTCAAATGCACATCTCATCGCGTAATCACCTGAGCCACCAGGTAGTGGCAGGTTGAGAGTGGTGCCTTCGCCATTGCCCTGACCAACTTGGTTGATCTTACCTGTCCCAGGATAGCTTCCAAGCTACATACACCAGGTCCAGAAAAGAATGATTGCGATGGTATAGCAAGTCCAGATGATTGTCATGGTAAAATAAGCCCAGCACCTAATTTGTAACGGAAGATACCCTAAAGATGATGGGGGTTAACAAACCTGATGAGTTGAGAGGAAGAAGATGTCTGGATCGTCATAAAAGGCATCGCATGTGCCATTGCCATGGTGAACATCGAAATCTATTATCATGACCCGCTTTAATCCATGTCGATGCTGAGCATACCGAGCTGCCACTGCAATGTTCCCAAAGACACAAAAGCCCATGGGGCCTTCAGGAACAGCATGATGTCCTGGTGGCCTTACTAAGGCAAATCCCAGTGGTGGATTTGGGCCCAACTTTGATGCTGAAACCTAGGAAAACATGTTACATTTCTCGGGAAACAAGCACTGCAAAAGGAAAATTTACTGAATCATAAAATAACAAACATGCCAAAAACCAACAAGAAAATAAACTAAGAAAATTAATTACCACTGAATCAACCAATGTAATTCCGGCACCAGCTGAAAGAAGTGATTCTCGGAAAGTCTACATAAACAAAATGAAACTACTTAAAAAGCCAGTATGTAAAATTTGCTGATTCTAATTGTAGACAACATCAATAAAGGGAGTAAGTATGGAAGCATCCTTGAGTATTAACTCAAGAAACAATACCACAAGAAGTCATTTTGTTATTAAGAAAACTTAAATCTAACTTTGTTATCGTAAGTAAGAAGTTAATAGCTTTATCACTTCATTTGAGCAACAGTTTGTCCTAATGTTACTTTCAACTTAATATAAAGCTGTTAGAATACCTCCAAGTTATTAGGTGTTATATTTATGGATGAGAAGCTCTGTAGTTGTTTCTAAAATTCAAAATAATGAGTTACTTACACTAATCACAAGCTCATACATCTCACGAAGTCTGTGAGCTAAGAAATATCTGATATATCTTGGTACCAGTAGGAGTATAGGACACATGTACAGTTTTGCCATTTTTCTGAAGGCCTGACAAAATTTGCCCTTGATTTAATATGAAAAAAAGCATTGTATATTAATTAGTCATAATCTACAATGGAAAATTTGTGAAATAGTAGGGTGCACATAAGAATGTCACCATTTAACAAAAATAATGAGAAAAGCAAGAAAGAGCATTACAGTGCCTGTAGCATATGTTGGTCCAGTTCCTTCAATGAATATCAAACCTTCATCTGAAGCCCTAATCATAGCCTGCGACCATGATCTCTCCAAATTAAAAAACCAGCCACATATTATGTAAACAATAGTTTTCCCAAAAAAAAAAGATTTTAGCAAAAGGTAATGCCGAGAAGCAACGTTTTCATACTCTTCTCCTTTCCCTGAAAAATAGAAATACAACAAAGCAGCTTGATGATAAGTACCTTTTCGAGACCAGTGATATAAGATCTTGAATGAACTCGTGCAACATCATCTAGTGAAGCAGGGTGGAAATTTTGAATTTCGATAACCTGTGAACCACGATGCTGAACACAAAACAAATAAGATGTAACCGAAGTACAAGATCCCACATTGAAACTAATCGATTTTTCATCGATATGCAATACCGATCATACCAGCCAGAACTACCCAAAGTTTAATTGAAGAAAAACATAAATTAGTTGTTGCAAGTGAGCTAAGACAATGTCCTCTTTTTTTTCCTGAGAAAAAGCTAAGACAATGCCCTCAGTAGTTGATTACTAGCACAAAAGAAACATCAACAATAGCAATAATATACTATATGTATATGCATTTTCTGCTGTAGTTTCACATTTTTTAGTTTCAGGCTTTTTGCATAGAATATGTGATTTCCAACCAGATATGCATCCAGAAAATTTGAGAAGGTAATGGACAGTAAGACACGAAGTGAGAACAGGACATTCCAAGAAGTATGAGAGGGCAAGGTAGTTTTGCTTACATACCTTGGGACTAAGCTCCAATTTCTCAAGAGCGTCAACTATTGCAGGCACTCTTTTGTTAGATTCCGGATGTGCTTCCTGAACACCAAAAAATGATATATTTATGATATAAATTAGATGAGGAAACTTAATGCACCATGAGTATATTGCACACCTTTCTTTTCTCAAGACTTTGTGTTTTGCGCACACAGGCATACATATACAGTAAGAATGGAAAGGATGGTTCTAATTGAACACATACTGTAAGCTTGTAATATGATTATTAAACAGCAAATTAATTCTTTAAAATATCAAAAGTCACGATATTAGTTATTAGGAGCTCAATGCACAAAAACCATAAATAAACTAGACCTATTTTCTTTCAAAGGCAACTTTTATTCTCTTCAGTTTAATTGAAGGTTACTATTGTTATGTTACCAAGCATTCATATATTTGATGGTCTTGATCAAAGAAAATGCATATTATAACCAATTCAAACATTAAATTTGTTGAGTAATCCAGTATTTGAGTTATAACTATATTTCCTAAATGAAAAAAAAATGAGTGAAGATTATCGTGATCAACAGACTTAACCAAGATGATAGAGATAGACAAAACTACAAAAGATAGAGCATGCTGCTTTTCTTGCATATTGGTCAAGTTTATTTCTCTCTCCAGAAGTGAAATGCACTCTTCAATATGATATAATTAGGATAGTGCTCTGCTGGCATGCCAAGAAGTCCAGAGTCAAGTGAGTTTTAGGTTGCTTTTTTGTATCAGTACTGAATCTGAAAGCTTCTTTAAAACAGAACCTTATATAGCTTACCTTGTTATGACCCAATGCAGGAGATGCACAATAGAGAATACGAGCATCACGAAGCGAACTATCAGGCAAAAGTAGATCCTTTTGAGCACCATTTATGCCTGAAACAGAAGTTTGATCACCACTTGCTGAGCACTGTGCAATCCAAACCCCATTTTGGCTGTGTTTTCTTCTAGCAGTTTGTAAGGTGCTCCTCCATGTTAAGGGATGATGACTTCCAAAGACACGGTAGTGTGTGAGCAAAGGCAGCATCTTCCCTGAAAAAAGAGACAGTTTCCTATATAATATTACACCAATTATTACCGTTACATTTATTAATAGAAAAAGAACTAGATAAATCAATAACCAAAGCATCAAATAATAAATACTAAACTTTGGCAAATTGGAGCACGAATTATTATCTCCTGTACAAGAAAAAAAATGAGAAGACCAGCAATCCCTCCTCAAAGTGGCCCAATTTATAAGATGACTAGACACATTCTTCTGTAAACAAAAGTGAAAATGTTAGCCACTATGGAACTAGAAAATAAAACCAAAAGGGCCATACCATTACCATGGCAGCCCCAACATAACACGAATCACTAATTCACTATGTCAGTAAACGCCAGCCTATGTAAGAAATCAGGGCATTGTTCAGACTTTTTCTTCTACTCTACCAAGCTTTACCCAAAAGGTCATGAGCATCATAGACCAACTGCAATCCAGAATAACATGAGCACATGAACAAACCATCTAAATTATCGATATGCCAACTGACAAGTTGCCAACCAGCAAACAAATCGTGAATAGCAAAGCCACAAAACACAGCCAATGCAATTATGCAACTTCCAAGTAAATATGCACTGCGATTTCAGCCACAAGTTTTCACTCTACATTGGCAATCTAACTTGCCTGAACAATTCGGATAGTAAACGACGGCAGCCTATGCCTACAGGGGCGAACCTAACGTAGGGCATCGGGGTTCAGTTGAACCCCCAAAAATTTAAGAAAATAAACTGTACGGATTGGAGTAGAAAGAAAGATTTGGATGATCCCCCACGACGATGTTGACGGGGGATCTCCGGCTGGAGCTCACAGCGCCTGCCACCGGAGAAGGGGGAGTGGGAGATCTGGAGAACGGTGGAAACGAAGGAAGGGGAGGAGAAGAGCTCACCGCACCGGCCGCCGGAGAAGGGGTACGCGAACGGTGGAAACGAAGCGAAGAGGCGGAGAACGCTCGGTAGCTCGTTTTGGGAGGGCGAAGCGATGTCCGCAAGAAGGTTATCGTCTTTAAAGTCTGAAGTTTGAACACAAGGAGGGGAAGGAACGAAGATGGTAGCCGTCGCTCATCGGCCGGGCCTACAAATTTAACGGCTTCTATGGAAAGGCGGTATGGACAGAGTAAGATGAAATTTATCTTTAGACTACAAAATGGAGAGGATACGGTTCAGCCGTATCGAGGCATAACGTGATTTCTTCATATGAAAATACTTCTCTAATTAAACAAAATAAAGAGAATGAGTTGTTATCAGTTACTCAAAAATCTAGCATTGAATTTATATCGAACATTTTTTATTTGCTTCTACTCGTTCTTATTATAATCACAAACCATAGCAATCCTAATGAGCCACCACTATCTATGTCCCCACCTCACAAGACGCCCCCACCCTGTGGCAACATGGTGCGGAGGTCCGAGGAGAAGCTCCTATACCTCTGCTGTTGGGACCGGATTTTCAAATCTGAACTCTCTGAGTATAACCGCACTAGTCCAGGGTCAAACTAGTGCACACAATGAAAATAGTGATGGTAACATATTCATATCGCAAATCAAATAATATTAATCAAGCAAAAGGTACTAGCCTCATGGCTAAAATTACAAATAAACAACCTCATGGCTTGAGTTCAATAAATTAGCAGCGGAAACGAAATAAACAGCAGCAGTTTAAGCCCATCCATTTTCTCAACAAGAAATTGATGGGGAACGCATCATAGTAATTCGGATCTTCTTCATCGTAACCACAAGCAAAGAACTCGTAATCACCTTCTACTTCTGCGTACTTCTCTGTAGAAAGTTGGAATGTTCCAAGGGTGAGTACAAAATATATTTTGTAAGTCTTGGAAATATAACGCATGATAATTATATGCAAGGCTAAACAATTTAAGCTTAATATGGCTCATTTAGCATAAAGTAGTGTTTCAACTTTAAATACAACTAGTAATTTCATAAAGCATCATTTGACCAAATGTAGTTGCAATAATTGATTTTAATAAGACAACTAAGACAAATTCCATCTACTTGACTGGCTCCATCTGTCAAACCATAACCCGAGAGTTCCATCTACTCACAGATTCCCAAACCACTATTTTATTTAAAACAAAACCAGAAATTCTACTATATGAAAGCTCACCTTGCCCACCCTTGACCATGGACACGGCTACTTTAGTAGTTTTAACTCTACAGAGTGTGTACAGCTTTACCCATAATACATAATCATCTCTTATTGCCAAGCTATTAGCACATTTTCTTTGATGTGTCGGCAAAGAGATCATGACAAAGCCTTTACAGTGTACAACCTCGCTATTAACCTCGCCCGCTAAAGTTTCATCGTCGAAGGGTTTTTTCTACCTAGTCGGAAGCCCCCTCTTGCGCCTTGTGAGTGTCTCCCTCTAACACCCACATTCCTCCAACTGGCGAAGTTAATAACGAGACACACAAATTAATTAGTCAGGTCGTACCCATATAGACTTGTGGTTGTACGGTAGTGCTCAGTTCATAATAACATACGCTTCAATCCTTAATTGACTAGGATGGAACAATCACTTTACAAGGTCTCGTGCTTCCTACACCTGCCAGACATTCCATCCGTACCAGTCTAAACCATTTTTCTATTTTATTTCATTTAAGTCATAGCAGCAATACCTATTGCCACACTTCACAAACGAGTTTAAACAAAGTTTTGAAATGATTCTCACTAATGGCATAATACCGAAACTTTTAAGTTGAACTAAGCAATTATATCGTTTGATGCTACTCTATTAATCATCATCAGATAATATAGCTAATACCAGCTAGGGTGAAAAAGGTACATAACGATCAAAGCCAATGAGGTCATAACAATTTTGGAATTTAACCAAACCTTAAGACTGAATTTTAAATACATTGCATAAAAGAAAGCTTGCAATAATTTAAAACAACATAAGCATTTTAGAAATTTGGGGTCAACATGGTCAATGAAGACTTGCCTTCGCTGCTCCCAGTTGGTTCTACCTCTTGTTGGTTCAGCGGGACTTCTCCGGCGACGTCGTCTACATGAGAAAAGTGAACGCAAATAAATAAAAGAAATACAAAAAATCAAAATTTTAAAATAATGGTACTAAAAGGTAGAGCTTCAATTTAGATAAATTTAGAAATTTGAATCACAGAATTTGGAGCTTAAACGAAGGAGAATAGACTCTCAGAAGTGGATCGGATCAAGAAATTCAAACAAATGGAAAATGGAGAGAGAATGAATGTATAGGCCACGTGGCGCACTGTGATTGGCTGGGAAATTCAGAATTTTGGAAAAATAGAAAAAGAAATTAAAATCCGACTGACACATGGGACTCACGCGTCAGCGGCTCGGTGCACATGGACCAAGTTCACCGAGAGGGACTGTAGCCGACGTGGCGGAGCGCGTGGTGGCTCGAGAATGACGTGACGAGCCATGTGTGAGACTAGGGCTGGCGTGGCAGCCAAAGCAGTGACTGATGTGGCACGACCGACGTGGCCTCCGCATGGTTGTGCGGGCGGGAGATGGAGATGGGGTGGCATTGAGTTGGCGAGACATGGGCAGCACATGGCGCTGACGTGGGTGTCAGCGCGGCATGGCCAGCTCGACGGTGACGCGGGCTCGGCCAGAGTCGGGGAAGAAGACACCGCTGCGCACAAATATGCGACGAACTCAACCTAGATCTGGGGCAAAATAACGCGGCCGATGGGAGCGATCCAACGGGACCAACAGCGGTGGCAGCAGCTCACCATCAGCGGAGATCGGTGGCGAGGAACTTCAATGGTGCGGCGACGAATCTTGCTGCTAGGGTTTGCATTTTGGCGACGATTCAAGCGGTGAAACTCAGAATCAATAGAGGGGAAAGGATGCGGGGCTTATATAGGCACGGACGCCCAAGAAATCTAGATCGGACATTGCTCAGACGTTGAGGATTTTGCGGTGGCGGTTGTGGAATCGAGCACAACGGCGGAATTCGACTCGAGATGAAGGCCCCTGAGGCTGACAGGTGGGTCCCGGTTGTTGGCGAGCATGGGCACAAACAGACCGAGCCGCGCGACAATGGGCTGAGGAACGGATGAAGACGGGCCAGGGAAACAGAAAGGTGGCCAGGCTGACGCGGGTGGGAACCGGGCTGAGGGAAGGCGGAAGGAAGCTAGGCCGGACCAGGCCAAGCGGAGCGGAAAGGGAAGCGGGCCGAGGGAAAATGTCCCACACGGGATTAGGGAATAAAAAAGATTTTTAGATTTTAGGAAATCCTAGAAAATCAAATAAGGCCGAAATAAATAGAAAATAAATGTGGAAAAATTTCAAAAAATTCTCAAAAATACTTTTAAGCATTTAGAACCAAGATAAATTTTTTCAACTCATTTCAACTTTGAATTTTGATTTGATTGATTTTGCTTGCACATGGAAACAAAGTTTAAATTCACACAAATTTAAAAAATAGAGAAAAATTAAAAAGGCTTAAATTTTGGAATGTTACACATACCCACCTCACGTTAGGGTAGTCCCACCCACCCCTGCTAGGCCTCTCAAGGGATGTCACCCTGTCATTGATACGAGGGCCAACCTACAGGGATAGCCATAGGAATTAAACAATATGTTCAATAATATTTTAAAAAATAATGTGACTTTATTTATTAATTTATAAGTTTTTATGTATTTTTAAAAAATATAACTTCAAAAATTGTATTCAAACTTATAGATTCAGGTTTTAGTCCCAACGTATGAGAAAATAATAGATTTATAAATAAAATAATATATTTATGATTTTAATTGAGTCTCTGTGGGGCCTCGTGGGGGGAAGGCAACCCCATCCCACCCCACTAGTGTAGCGGAGGCCAAACCCTATTCCCCAACCAAGGAGATCAACCCTCCTTCCTCACTCGCCCCCACCCCTAGAAATTTCCCTACAGGCCCCGTCCCACGGAGAAAATTGCCATTCCTACTCTTTTCCACTTGATCCATCGTCTCAACCATCTGCTGCTAACGTGCCACTCATGATTGTCTCCCGTCCCCTTAACACCTTTTGTCCTTCTCTATTGTTGGAGATTCTAATTTTAACTGAAATCCCAAATTGGGTGAACTTGAACATTAGCCCTATCAGACTGCCAAACAAGTCAAATTCTAAATTGGGTGAACTTGAACCCTAGTCCTATCGGACCACCGGACAAATCAAAGGTCTTGTTGGCCTAAGCACAAAATGTGGTGCAAATCCAATGTTAAGGAATTTATTTATTTTCTAAGATCTTTAGTTGAATATTATTTAACAATTCTACTTAATTTATAGAGTAATATCTTTTTATAAAATATGGTAACATCTAATCCTACAATTCTATCTATGTATTTTTTTTGCGCAACAATTGTTAAAACTGTGGAGATTGAATAATTCTCCTCGATACTCTATAGAGATAAACAAACATCGTATAGTTAATTTAATCAGATAATTAGGTTTCCAATCTTGTTTTAATCTATATTGGGGTCTAGCACATAAGTTTATAGAAACACATATAAGCACACATTTGAATATAGCAATATCAAAATTTTGTATCATCGTATTAAGAGCTTGAGAAAGGAATACACATCTTACATATCTTTTATATGCACTCTTTTCTCAAAATCGCATAAATAAGGTTTTGATAACTAGCTAAGATAAACAATATTTCTCAAATTGTTATGTATACAACTTGCGCTAATTTATCTTCTTAGCTCTATTTTTGTTTAATTAGTTCCATTATACAAATTTTTGCAAACAATAGAAAAGTGTATTATTATTTTTGTGTCATTTTTTTATATGGAACGGTAGCATGTACCGTACCATGTTACTTCCTTCGTCTCGCAATATAAGTCTATTTCATGGAAAGCATCGTCCCACAATATAAGTCTATTGAGGATATTAAAGGTGTAGTTATTAAAATATTTTCACTTCATGCGTCTACTTTAATGATGAAAAAGTGGATAAATAGTTGTAGTACGCCACTCAATAGGGGTAAGCATGGTTCATCGACATTTTTTTTAGATTTAGTTCCTCCTTAGTCTGTTTGTATGATGAGCTTAAACTTATATTGTAGAACAGAAAAACCAGCGATATTCCCTGCAAGGTGTATGCACCCAATTAGCTCATCTAGAATCAAAAGAGATAATTTTATAAGAAGGTTCTAGATTATCCAATTTTAAAATTTATAAATACTTAGAAATATCTATGTGCTTTAGATATTTTTTTCTTAAAACAAACTAGATTATATCTATGGTGATGAATCTAGTATATATATAAAGCAAATAACTCATTGCTCGTAAGATAAGCTAGGATAGTGAATAAGAAAAGGGGAGAGTGTAATGGCTAGATATTAGCTTTAAAAAAGAGTGACTTGTAGTAGATCTATGCTAAAATAAAGTGTATTATTTTTTAACCGTAGGATGCTAGTTGAGTCGTCTAAATACTTAGTGTGTTAATCCCTCTAAATTCTATTTTAAATGACATCATAGATTTTTATGGTAAAAATAATAATTTTATGAAAATACTTTTGATTAGAATTGTCAATCTAGATCACTATAAATACACTAATTGTCAAATGTTATAAATTTTTATTGCACATATTCTAAAATGTCACTTAAAAAGAACAAAAAGAGTATTTAGCTGCATTTAAAAGATATTATAATGTTTTATTTCAAACACCCATTAGTAAAGTTCTGTATCTACCACTATATGTCTACCAGACAGTCATATACAACAAACTTATCATCACTTATTAAGTGGTATAGCGGGACTCCTCTAGCAAGGAGGAAAAAAATTAGTTGGCATTTTCACAAGCAGATGGTAGGCACAGGTGACATCAACACAACTATAAAAGATAGCATGACAACGCAAGAAAAGATGAACTGGCAAGTGATCTAGTTAAGAGCAGAGTGGGTTTATCTACCTCTAAGAATCGGAAGGGATGGCATCCATAGCTGTCCCATCTCGCCTTTGCGGATGTCTCTCCCCTGTAGCTCCCCTGACTCCCCTATTCTGTCTTTCTGGCTTTCAGTTTCTTTGTCTAGTGAGTGATTAATGGAGTTCACAGAATGGAGAAGAGAAAAAAAGAGAGAAGATTATCAATTTCTTTCTGAGAGGAAGAAAAACTATCTATTGTCAATTTTGTAGAGGAGAAAAAAAATTATCCATTTGAAACCCGAAGAGAAGTCGAAAAACCACAGCTTTCTGCTAGGTTCTTCTTCCCATCCTCTTTCGTCATCTGCACAGTGCAAGCTAGGCCGAGATGTGTCCAAACCTAGAAGGATCATGGGCCATCAAGGTCCATATGCTACAATACACTCTTCTTCAAGAAAGCGGAAACCCCACCGCCATTAGCGTCTTCTTATATTTGCACTGCTCGTGTCAAAACCCAACACCATCTCTCTAGCCTTGATCCGAGCACCAGCAACAGCAGGAAGAGGAGGAGGAGATGGCGCAGTGGAGCAAGGAGCCGTGCAAGGAGGCGTGTGACATCCAGTCCTGCCTCTCCAAGAACATGTTCGATTCCAAGAAGTACAGTAGCACCCACCAACTCTAATTCTAAGTTCTTTTCTCTCTTTTTTTGGGGTGGGGGTTCTATTCTAATTGCTTCGGGAATTTAAGGATGGTTCTTGATTTCTTGCTCGAGGTTTTTAAGAGCAAGTAGGGGGTTGGCGAATTCAGGCCCGATGCCTACGCATTGCCTAGGGTTGATGAGACCTAGAGAACCATTGGTTTGGTTTTACCTAGGAATGAGAGCCATCGAGACATCATGCTGGGACGGACTTTAGCTTTGGCTTGTATCAGGTTAGGAAGGATTGATTGATGGTGACACCGTTGTTATTACCAGCTATGCGTGGTTGTGGCGTCAAAGGCATGTAGAAATTGGCATTTGTATTTTTGGGGAGATTGAGGTAATTTCTGATGGATGGTCATGGCAGCAAGATGTCGCTTGCTTCAAATGTTTTTCTGAGGCAAACTGATTGAGTAGGTAGCTTGTTGGCTATTGCGGTAAGTTTAGTTGAGTGGTTAGTATGTACTGATGTATGTTGATTTCAAGAAAACAATACCTGCATTGCCAATTATACGCAATTGTTCCGATTTCACCGACTACTTATTGGTCGTAAGGAGAAAATGGGGGATTAATGATGAGAAACCAAGTATTATTTCTGAATAGCCAGCATGTCATCATTTGCTTTCAGCAACGAGAGGGTATCAGCAGTCCATGTCACAGCCAGCATGGGCTAGCCCTTTGGTTTTAATCAGTAAGGTAGTTAAGCATGAAATAGGGCATTTTATCCTGTCTATGGGGACACGTGAATGCCAAAATACAATTTGTTGGACTGAATATGCCAGAGTTTTCTATCAGAATTAGCCGTTGGTTGTATATCAATAGCAACTATGACATGTCCTTCAGTACTATAAGCATCAAACTATTATCAAGAACTATTAGTGTAGGTTTGTGGGCACCCGGAAACACGAATCGATCCTCGCTCGTGCGTTGGACTCAGAGGTGACACCCATACTCCACTTAAGTGTATGATCACTGTCACCCAAAAGTCCCGTGCACGGAGTATTAACCAGACGGCCCTCACCCAAGCAAATATGAGCCACCTAGTTGCACCGTACACACTTACACAACTAAGAGATTTTCGATTCCATTCCGAACAACCATACCGAGATTGAAAGCAAATCATCCAAGCATAGTACTCTCTGTCCGTCTCAGAACCTTAGTATCGCCCACACTCACCAAGGGGAACGCGAGCAGTAGTCAAAGAACGACGACCGCCCGAGTTTATGCACTAGATGGTTGAAAACAATTCCAGGTACCCGGATATGTGTCTAGTGCTAGTTCCCAAGATCAACGCCTAGCACCCATATATCCCGCATTCGAGATGTATCGCAACACATACACACAAGACTAAGTAGTTGGCATAGCATAAACATAAACTAGAGACTAATACAACTACTTAATATTACAAGCAGTGGCCGACCGACCAAATATTACAAGTCCATAAGTAAAGTGCAGCGGAAATAACACATATAACAAAAGCGGGACAGCGGTATGCCCATCCCTACCCAAAGGCAACCGACTTGGGAAAAACACAAGTTCATCCGTCAACATGATCGTCAGTCCCTGGAGTATAATACGTGTCGTCGGGGTAATTCTCCATGTCTTCGTCTAAATTGTGTTAACCAAGCAACCGTGAGTACACGTATGTACTCACAAGACTTTAGTGTATGGAAATAAGGTAAATGCATGCTAGAACAAGGATTACAAGTTTCTACACTAGTCTCATTTCAGCATAACGCAGATTTTGTTTAGCAAGTGAATATTGCATAAAACGGTGATGGAATTGTAAATAGCATTTAATAGGAAGTTAAATAACAGTAAGTAGCATTCATATACAACATTGCACAGCCCTCCTTGGCTGCGAATAACAAGTAAAATCAGCCACCATTGGCTCCCAAAGTTTTCCATACCAACCCAACACCGTCCCCAAACATTTTGGCAAAAACAAAGACTATACTTGACATTATTTTCCCATGTTGCTCATGACTACGAGCATGGCTAATTAATTAGATTTTAATCTCTGCAGAGAGTGTGCACTTTACCCACATGACACATTCTAGCAATCATGTAAACCATGCCTCGCGATACGTACCGTACCCGATTTGTTAGACTGTGACGAAACCGTTCAACTAGTTAAAGCTTAGCCTTGCACCAGCGACAGTAATGTTAAACCCTCGCCATAGTTCCAAAGATCCTGAACCGATGGTGCCCCATCGTGAACTCTCCCCGTGACAAGGCATACACCGTTGTATTGGAATGCTTGGGCCCCAACACCTCGGTGAAGGGAGCACCTAGAACGACACCAGTCCATCGGATCGTCCATACTACTTCGGCCTACCAAAATGCAAGGCTAAACTCTAACTAATCTAGTGAGTTTAGGCTATCCCATACTAGCACATGTGGTTGCACCAAAATACTTAGGTGATAGCATCAAGTTCGGTCCTTAATTGACCCGGGCGAGAATCTCCCCCTAACTACGCGTGAGGTCCTTTTCACGCCTCAAGTTAAGTAATAACTCGCCCGCGTCTAAATCATAAGTTTGATTTGGATTTTTTTTATCAAATTAAGTGGAAACCATACCGTGGTTCCATCCATTTAAACAAGGTTTGCTCAAAGTAGTTGAAACATCTCCCATCATTTTGAAAGTTGTTCTAATGAGCATGTCTAAGCAATACAAATGGTAAGTTTGCAAGTTTTACCCAAGTGACATTAAGTATTGTCTAATCCAATACTAGGTTACAATGGCAAGTGTTCAAATGACAAGGTAAAGGTAATGCATACAAGTGGATTTAGCTACCATTACCCACAATATAGCAAGTTTAAAACATACACGCATGCATATAGTTTGATAAAACAACATAAATTTGCAAACATGGGATCAAAATGATCAAAGTAGGGTGCTTGCCAGGTTTCTCTTCTTCTGGATTATAATTCGGGTCGTAGTCGACGTCGTTAATAACCGAATCCGAATTATCGTCGTCTATGCGTTGAATAATAATAACCGAGACAAAAGCAAATAACACCAATTCAAATGGGGAAAAAAGAAATCAGATGTAATACCAAATAAAAACTTACCAAGAAGAATATGGTGATTGTGAGTTCTTGATTTATCACTTTCATAATGATTTCATTAGCACTTTGTTTATGTGAGGCCTTTTCTTGAATGTGTTACTTTCATCCTCTATTATAAGAAGCTAAAGTTATAATCATAGCTAAGGCTATTTATGAATTCAAGAGGCTAAAATTATGTATCTTTGCATGTATAACTTCGAATTATAGATGCTAAAATTATTTGGATGAATAAAAGTATCATTAGTTAAAAGGTTTTACTTGATTGGTACTTAGCTTTAAGTATTCATGCATGGGAGTAATTCCTACATGTTGGATCTGAAAATTTTTAAGGTATTGGCTGTTACTACTTGGTTATGCGATGATTCTTGCATTACAGATGTTTCGGTTTAAGACTTACGATTTCATTCGTCCATATAAACGATTCTAGCAACGCTATCTTTTAGGGTTTTTGCTCTAGCAAATTTTATATGATAAGTAAGTTGAAATTAAAATGTTTTTCCATATTTTGGTTTTACATATACTGGTTTATGATTCTGGGTCGATTCCCCCAAAATTTAGGTTTAGCCGAGTTGTTTTTCAAGCTGCTGAAAGTGCTTAAATGTTATAGTTTTAGTGCAGTTTGTAGTCTTTGAAGGTATTTGCGGCGACGAGTTTTATATGCTACGCAGGTTATAAATGGAATATTCTCCCATAATATGGCACCATAAATACTATAGGATGCTACTAAGCTATTCTTTCATTATTTCCCATTTATACAATATATTTTATGGGTTGCCAAAAGCTTATATGATCATGCCGATCGCGAGGTTTCGGTCCAGTTTTCTTTCTTCGATTGCGACTGCACCTTATGGGATAATCTAACCATTTTTCAGGCATAAGTAGGGGATATCCCTAAAAGTGTTTTAAAGTTGGTCCCACGATATTTCACATTTATTTGAGATGTTTTTCATGTATATGGTCATTAAGGCTTAATATGGCTTAACTTAAAATTGTTCAAAATGATTTCATTTATGCACATAAAGCAATTACATGTTATTTTAAGGTCATAGCATTTGATTTTGTCGAATTTGAGGTTCATTTGCGAAAGTTATAGCCGTTTGAATATTTTGCCGATTGAATGTTTGACTAACTAGAAAATAGTGCATACTTAAGTGAAATCTAAATATTGTTGTATATTTATGATATATGTAATCTCAGGAGTACAACTAAACTTGTTTCATTAAATTTTGAGCTCATTTGCACAGTATTTTAACCATTTGAATCTTGCATGTTAGTAATGGTTTTAAACAATCAATTTTTGATTCAAAATACATTCAAACATAAATGTTTTTGCATAAATGGAGTGCATAGGGTTTCATTAACTCATGTAATTTATTTCATGATTTATGGAACAAGAGACTATATAGTTGCTTCATAACACCTATTTAGAGCCTAACATTCAAACTCTATTTAAAGATTTAAACTGCAAGTAACATATAAATTTTTATTTCAGATTATAATTCCTTATTTCAAAACTCAAATTTAGAAACTAATTTCGTTCCATTTGGACAATCCTAGCAAAAGATATGAAGGTTTGAATTGCAAAAGGCAAAAATAAAAATTTATATTGCAAAAGTTGGATTCAAACCCGAGACCTGTCTGTTGCATTTTTGAGCTGCTCTACCACTGCACCAAGATGTTTCTTGTGACTAGTGTGCATGCAAAATTACTTGAGCTATACCTCTTACCCTAGAACTTGACTGGAACGGCAATGGAGTTTTGACAGAGGCGATGCTAGACTTGGATGCTCACACGGGAAGGACGCTGGAGAGGGTGAGGCATGGCTGCGGAGGTTCTTGGCGTCTGCGGCGGTCATCAGAGTTGGCGCCGGCGCCGGCGAAGCACGTCCCCACCGCGCGGCTACTGGGAAGATGAGAACCGCAGTGCGATGGCTCGGCGAGCTACATGCAATGCGCAAGGTCACGTCAGGCAAAAGCATGGCAACCAAGTGCTCAAGGGAATAGGCTAGCTCACCTGAGCGTTTTCCCTGCAGTCGAAGGGCTTGCTGCTCGATCTCCTGCTTCGGCGAGCCTTCGACAGAGAGGAGTGGGAGAGCAGCAAGCAGAGTAGATGAGGAGGCAGCTGCCGGTCTTTATGGCCGCATAGGGGAGCAGGTGAGGCGCGGTATGGGCAGGAGACGGAGCTCGCGAGGTCAGCCGGCCGAGCCACGTGGTGCCGAGGGTCTGCCGCGGCAGAACTCGGGCAGCGGCGTGGCGCCTGCTCTCTGCGCGAGTTGGGACAGAGAGGATGGAGAGAGGAAAGGAGAGGAGGAGAGGCTGGCCGGTGGGTCCATGGTGGCTGGGGTCCCCTGCCAGTGACAAAGCAACTGGTTTCATCGATCGCATCGGCAGTTTTCGCAGTTGAAAGCATTTATGGTTCAACTCGGGATTGAATGTTTGGCAGGCTGGGCGAGGGTTCTAGGTTGGTTAAAAATTTTTACAAATTTTTATGTTGGTAGTCCAAGGAGTCTACTTTCCATTTTCTTTGGTTTCACTTGATTATCTCATGCGGTTTAAGAACAGTAATTCTTCAAAGTTGACTGATTTCAAACTGTTTTTGAATTTTTGAGCTATTTAAATTGGGTGAAAAAATTCTGAAAAAATTATATTTATACATCTTATGTGCTCTAGTATTTTACAAAATTATTTTCTATAGCATGTTGTTTAAAGTTTTCATGAGTTTCTTTGATGTGTTTGATTTTAGTATTTAAAAGCCATTTAGTTCCAAAACTCAAATCTTGGAATAAATGAATAAATCCAAAGATAAGCTCAAATGAAAATTAAAATATGCAATAAGATTCATGACATGTCACTTTATTCAAATTTCTCGAATTTTGGGGTGTTACAAGGTTGGATGGTAAAATAATGATAAGCTACTCTGTTTCTCTTCTCTGATATATTTTTGTACGCATAACACATGATGTTGATTGATTTGTGTCCAGAATACATGATTGTCAATTTGATATTATTTCTCCTGTATGCATTTTGATTATGAGTTATGTTTCTTTCATTATTGTCTTTAGTCTTCACTATGTACGTTTATAATGCATTAGAATTTGAGAATGTATTTATGCTTGCCACAATTCCAGAGATGAATATTTGTACTTCATCCCCTTCCATTACAAATAACACGGTTAACGACCATAGACCTAGATGACTCTCTTAGATTTATGAGCAGTACATTGTTACGATATGCCAAATGCTTATCTGTTGCTACTGTTTTTATTGGCTGAAATTGGTCTTAGCATGATTAAAAGAATCGCTTTGAATATGAATGTTGATAAGATATGTGACATTTATGTCGGAGAGTTATCCATGCTTTCTTTTTCCAGGTGTTTGAGAGTTATTCAGTTTCTTCAAACTTGTTGTGAGCAGTGCGAGTACCAATCAACACACTGTGGTTCTTTGTCTGGATTGCTGAAAACCATTTCTAAGTGATGAAACAAGACTTTGGGGGGCCATTCAATAAAGTAAGTTTCATTTCTACAGTTACCAAATTCTTATTGAAACTTTGCAGTTCCTAAATTCCATTTCTGTTTCTAAATTCCCACTTGGAATTTTTAAAATTTAAGCTTGATTGTTGTGGCTATGGTTTTCTATCTGATTTTTTTTTTCTCTTTTAAGGTTTTATGCAAAGTAGCAACCTAATAGATGGTACTGAACTTTTAATGCCTATTTTTGTAATAAGGGCATGCCTTTTTTTTGTATGATCTACATCTCGTTTTTATCACTGTGTACTTTGTATATAGTAAATACATTAAGATGGAGTACAAAGAATATATTATCGTCTGTGTATGTCAAAGATGCATTAGTTTGTCTTTTTTGAGATTGTCAACACAGATCTGTTTATATATCCCTGACCAACAAAAATTTATTGGTATATATGGGTGAACGGTAAGCATGCAATGGAAAAGAAAATATAAATTAAGGGACAAGGTGACACTTTCAAACCTGGTGGCAGTGTCAGAGTGATCAACATAGACTACATTGCAGCATAAATACTGCATATGGTTGAACAGCAGCTGAATCCACTTGGTCAGATTTGGCAAGCAGAATCAGCCTCTTACTACCATTTGTGTCTATTCTGATACTGTAGATAAGTAGTATGCCAACTTGACCATACACTGAACTAAATATTATATACAAAATTATGTGCTATTGCCATACAGATTTTCTGTTCTATTTAAAGGTTGAATAGAAATACAGTATAGTTTACGGAACATTTTGCTTTTACAGAGGTTCTTTTAGGTTTGCTTAGGAGTTGAAAGCGATATCAGAATTTCTGATGCATCAAGGTACAGCATAATCTGGGTACCTACCTGAGTTTACCTAGCTTAGTGGGTCCTTTCTGACCCAAACCTTCCATGTTGAGTTTCAGTTTTGATGCTACTATGGTAAGAAGTCACATGTTCTTTTATTTTATTGGCTGAATTAAATGGTTTTTTCTACTTGCAGGATGACTCAGGGGAAAATGTAATGCAGCCATCATAACCAGCAGAATGATGCTCTAGTTGCTGAGTTATCTTGATACTTGGTCAACAGATAGACGTTTTATTAAGATAGATACTTGTACCCTTATACCTGTGGTGCCCTTCACATGTACCCATGTAATCTTATGTTCCCTTCATAAATAACTAAAATAAGGAAACCACTGGAGTTTCTTGTACATTTATCCACATATGTCAAGACTCGAAATGTTTTGCCTGTCCCCATAGTTCTGTTTGCCACTCAATGTTCATCCTGCCATGTTCCATGGTAAGAAAAATTCAAAAAAAAATGTTCCATGGTAAGAAAATTGAGTTTAGATAAACACGAGACTCCAGCTTTTTGGAGAGAGAGAGAGAATAAACATGGTATTGGACAATGTACAGTAAGGATGTTAAATATGATGTCAATAAGCTAATCCGTGAGATCATGTGATGTCACTGTCTCATTGCTTAGCATTTGTGGCTGGTTTCAGGTTGTCGATGTGTACTCTAGTTGAGGCATTCAGAATTCTGCCATGAGTAGTTATCTACTGTCTGTAACTAAGAACCTTGGCTTATGAAAGCAGACTTATCTTTTTTGATGCAATACCTGCCAAGCAAGTGTAGATTGGTATGAATGTCATCAACACACAACACTCAACACACGCTGTCTAGACTCACACGCTCACTAGCTGGAGATTGAAGACGATGAACGATAGACACGTTTATGTGCTGCGAAGAAGCTGTAGCTTTTCTGATGATTTTCCATTGCTTAAAAAGAAACAAAGCTAATCACGGCCACACTAATCACGGCCACTAATGACTAAAAAACAGAAGCTAATCACGGTTACTAGTCACGGCCATGCTACGGCCACTAATTACGACCATGCTGCGCATGACACAAAAACAGAAAAGGAAACACTCAAAATCAGTAAAGGAAATACTCTTGCGTGAACCATGCACGCGTCGAGCTTAACAGACGCGAATGAAAGATGAAACCTGAAGTGAATGAGCTAGGATTATGTAACAATATCCCCCCTAATACTTGCTTCTTTCACTTGATTTCCCTAACGCCGATTTGGGCGCGAAGTTCCTGAAACCTGACGCGCCCGAGCGGCTTTGTGAGTATGCCAGCGAGCTGTTCCTTAGTTCGCGTATACTCGAGCTGGATCTTCCCTCCATCGACACACTCCCGTATAAAGTGAAATCGAGTATCAATATGCTTACTCCGGTCGTGGAAGATAGGATTCTTGCTTAAGGCGATGGCGGACTTGTTGTCCACCCTGAGCATTGTAGCGTCAAACTCTGAGCAGAGGAGCTCCCCCAGAAGTTGACCTAGCCAGATGCCCTGACACACCGCAGTCGTTGCGGTGATGTTCTCCGCTTCGCACGATGATAGTGCCACCACCTTCTGCTTCTGAAATTGCAGGTGATGGGGTTTTCCCCGACGAAGAAGAATACCCTTGTGGTGCTCTTGCAATCGTCGACGTCGCTGGCCATGTCGCTGTCGCTGAAGCCCAGCAGTGCCGGTCGTCCGTCGTCCTTCCTCGTGTAGCGGATGCCGTAGTCGCGCGTGTCGGCGATTTAGCGCAATATGTGCTTGACGGCGACCAAATGATCTTCCACGGCTCCTCCATGAACCGGCTTACGTAGCTCACTGCGTAGGCTATGTCTGGCCGTGTGTGCACCAAGTACCGTAAGCTCCCGACGATGCTTCGGTACTGAGTGGTGTTCACCGGTGCGCAGGTGCTCGACTTACTCAGCTTCAAGCGAGCTTCCATCGGCACTTGACAAGGATTGCAGTCCACTAGACCACTGGTCTCCAACAATTTCGAAGCGTACGCGGACTGGCTCGGAGTGATGCCATCTGAGCTTTGGCTCACCTTGATGCCGAGGTAGTAGGAGAGCAAGCCCAGATCGCTCATCCGAAATAGTTTCTTCATATCGCTTTTGAACGCACCAATGTCATTAGTGCTGGGGCTGGTGATGATCAAGTCGTCGATGTACACACCGACAATCAGCTGCGACGCCTCGCCACCACGCATGTACACGGTGTGCTCGAAGGTGCTCTTGTGGAACCCCAGTGTCGCGAGCCTTCTGGAGTCGGAGCTCTTTGCTCTATTGTTTGTCGACGACGAACCCCGGTGGTTGCTCGACGTAGACTTCCTCCTAGAGGTCACCGTTGAGGAATGCCGACTTGACGTCCATGTGGTGGACTTCCCAACCCTCCTGGCTACGAGGGATTCCAACTGCGCCACAGGAGCAAACACTTCCTCAAAGTTGATCCCTGCTGCTGGACAAACCCCTTGGCCACGAGCCGCGCCTTGTGCTTCACCACCGCGCCATGCTCGTCGCACTTCACCTTGAAGACCCACTTCAATCCAATCGGGCGGTGACCTGTAGGAAGGTCAGCGAGCTCCCACGTGCTGTTGTCTTCAATCGAGCTCATCTCCTCAAGCATCGTCTTGTGCCAGCACTAATGCTGCTCTGCATCACGGAAGGATGTTGGCTCGTCGGCTATGGTGAACAACAGCTCCTCAGAGTCGAGCACGCATGGTGCGAAGCCACGCAGAGTGGCCAGCCCAATGATGTTGTCGACGGTGCAAAACCAGAGTGGGGCATCATCGTGATCGGCGTCCAGCGCTGCATCCAAATCGGATGGCGGCGAAGCGAATTCCACTGCGGGTGAAGCCATGGGTGTCCCCACGCTCCTGCCTGGTGTCGCAGCAGTAGGTGTACTCGGCGGCGCATGATAAGGCATCGGAGAGCTTCCTTGTCTTCCAGCCAAGTCGCCGATCTCCTTCGTCTCTGGCGCACATACAGAGGTATACTTGACTACGAACGACTCGCCGTGGTTCATCGAACTTGGCTCATCGTGGGCGCTCCAATCCCATTGTGCCGATTCGTCGAAGACGACGTCGCGCGTGACATGGACTCGCTTGCTGACGGGGTCTAACACTTGATACGCCTTGGATCCGGCCTCGTACCCAACGAACACCATCAGTGTACTCCAATCATCCAGCTTCTTTAGATGCGGCTTCACGTTCTTGACGTGTGCGATGCAACCAAAGGTGCGGAGGAAATGCACCACCGGTCGCTTACCATGCCAGGCCTCATAGGTCGTCATCCTGTCGACACTGCGTGTGGGCGCGCGGTTGAGAATGAAGATGGCAGTGGTGACTGCTTCTCCCCAGAATATCCTGAGAAACCCCTTCGCCTTCATCATGCTCTGAGCCATAGCGACCACCGTTTGATTGCGACGCTCGACGACTCCGTTCTGCTGAGAGGAGTATGGGCCGTGAGCTACCGCTGCACTTCGCGCTAGGTGCAGTATTCTCCGAACTCAATAGAGGTGACTCGTCGCCGCGGTCAGTGCGAAGAGCCTCGAGCCTGCGGCATGTCTCCACCTCCACTTGGGCTTGAAACTGCTTGATCGCCGACGAAGCTTGATCCTTGCTTGTGAGAAGACGCAGCCACATGTAGCGGCTTTTGTCATCTACTAGTAGCAGGAAGTAGCAGTTGCCGCTGGGCGTCGTTGTTGTGATCGGGCCACAGAAGTCGCTGTGAACGAGGTCGATGAGATGTTCCGCGCGATGCTTGCTTTGCTCAGGGAATGATGCCCGCCGTTGCTTGCCGGCCAGGCACCCATCACAGACTTGTTCCACCTGATCAATCTGTGGGAGCCCTCGCACCATGGCGCTTCGTGCGAGCTTGCGAAGGGCCTGAAAATTTAGGTGACCATACCTTGCGTGTTAGCGCCATACGTCCTCCGAGCTCCTTATCGATAGGCACACGGGCTGTGTGATGTCGAGCCTGAGCATGTACAGCCCGTTGGGGGAGCGCTTCACCCTGGCCAGCAGACACCGCTACTGGTCACGGATCCTCATGATGCTGTCATCATTATCACGTGGCAGCCATTCTCATTGAGCTACCTGATGCTTATGATGTTGGTGGTGAGCCGCGGGATGTAGTACACCCCCATAAGGGCGCGATGATCCCCGGTCTTGCACGTGAACAAGATGATGTTGCGTCCTTCGATGTTGACGTTTGATCCATCTCCAAATTTGACGGTGCCGAGGAAGCTGGAGTCGAGCTTGGAGAAGACAGCACAGGACCCAGTCATGTGCTTCGTGGTGCCGGTGTCGAGATACCACAGACCGACGTCGTGCTCCTCCTACCGATCGAGCTGCGTGAAGGCCTTCGCCTCGACCAACCGTAGTGATTTGGACTCCTGCAGTGGGGAATCAGAGACCACGTACTCCCTAGCCATTAGGAGTGTGGGCTCATCGTTGTCGGCTTGCGTCACGTGAACATGTTCGTCGCGTTTCGGCTTACAATAGTCCTTGGCCCAATGGCCGAACTTGCCACAGTTGCGGCATTTGTCCCAGGATACATCGCGCGTACCGCCATCACGGCCACCGCCGTCACCTTTCTTCTAGCGCAGTCTCCTGTGGTGTCAGCTGCTACCCCGGTATTTGTTGGTGCTGGTTGACACTTCGCCCTGTTGTCGCTCCTTCATTCGTGTGATCCATTCCTCCTCGGCGAGGACTTTAGAGCCGGTGTTGACCGAAACGGAGGAATCAAGACAGTCCTCCATAGCCTTGAGTCTCCCAATGACCTCCTCGATAGATAGAGTCGAGAGATCAAGCAAAGTTTCAATAAAGAGTGCGATTTGCGGGCGGCACGACGCGGAGAAACTTCTCGATGACCTTCGATTCTTCCACCGTCTCACCAGGGATGCTCAGTTGGCTGACGAGCCCAGTGAGCCACATGGCGAAATCATCGACTGTCTCTGTCTTGAAACGCCACGCCTTCAAACTCCTTGCGGAGCTGTTGGACCTTTGCCTTGTGCACACGATCAACGCCGACGTGCATCGTTTTGATGGCGTCCCATGCCTCTTTCGCACTCGGCTTGACGGCGAGGGTGGAGATCATCTCCACCGGCACAGCACGGAGAATGGCCTCCAATGCCATCCGATCCTCTTGGAGCTCGGTGTCACCGTGCTCGACAGCGTCCCATAGCCCGCGCGCCTGGAGCATCACTTTCATCAGAAGCGCCCAGTTGCCGTAGTTCGTGCAAGTCGATGTCGGGTAGTTCGCCGATCCCCCCATCTCCTTCACCACACGCCGTACCACTTGGTTGCGGTCGCCGCGCTACCACCGCTGTTCTCGGTGCGGAACCATGGACGAGGTGCTAATGAACGGGAGCGCTCAGGGGACGTCAGCAACGAGTGTGACATCGCCGAATCATGAAACCAGAAACGGAATTAGGCTCTGATATCAAATATCAGCAACACACAACACTCAACACATGTTGTCTAGACTCACACGCTCACTAGCTGGAGATTGAAGACGATGAACGATAGACATGTTTTTGTGCTGTGAAGAAGCTGCAGCTTTTCTGATGATTTTCCATTGCTTAAAAAGAAACGGAGCTAATCATGGCCACTAATGACTCAAAAACAGAAGCTAATCATGGCTACTAGTCACGGCCATGCTGCGGCCACTAATTACGGCCATGCTGCGCATGACACAAAAACAGAAAAGGAAACACTCAAAATCAGTAAAGGAAATACTCCCGCGTAAACCATGCACGCGTCGAGCTTAACAGACGCGAATGAAAGATGGAAACCTGCAGTGGCTTCAAGCTGACATGTACATTACAGTCTGTTATGTGTACAACTAATTCTTGCTGTCTACTTGGGACCAACCAGTTGTTTGTTGGTATGTCCTCCAAATGGCCGTTCCTTAATTCGTTGCATATCTTCGATAGATGTCATAATACAGTCGAGCATAATACGTGCATAAGAGGGACCGGACTATATTCTGTCCATCCTGTTGGAATGATAAGATTTTATTCATTAAAGCTGCTTTTATTCTTCTTTTCAACAAATTTGCGGCATCTAAACGGCTGAAAGTTGAAGGTATGAGAAAGATGGTGCAAGTGTGTTTGGCAGAACCGCATTTTTATTTTTATTACAATATATGGAGTCTCCTTATGTCACCTTTATTAGTTTAAATGATTTTTTTTGTCAGTCTTCATGTCAGGTCAGGAAAGTAATATTCAGTGATGTGATTACAAAATCCAATTTAGATTAATCTCTAGTTTTTTCAAAATTGGGAATGGGATAGGTCTCTTGGTTAATTGTGCCATGATGATCTCAATAAGCTGTGGTGGATAATCATGTATGAACTTTGAGCTTTAGGACCGATATTTGCATGATGGTTGATGAATGCCGAAAGGGAGAGAAAGGAAAATAATTATCTTGCAATCTTTACAAAGTTAACTTAACAAGTGGGCATAATTATCATAATTTCGGCATGTTCTGGCAGCTAATCAAGAAGATGCCAAACCCAAGGCATAACCATCAGCTCTCGAAGAATCACGCAGACTGGAAAATTTTCAGACAGAAACAAGAACATTCATCAGCAAAAAATCCTCTGGGTTCTGTGCCTAGTGAGAGAAACATGTATTGGTCGATGTATACAGCTGATATATCATGCATGCATGCACTCTATAATCTTTGCATCCAAATTAAGTAGTAATCAGATTGGCATTGGACTTGTGCGCCAAGAAGAGCTTCTTGAGCAGCTTCAGCATCATCAGGAGGCTCAGCCTCCCTCTCCGGACCACGCTGCCGGAGGCGACCGCATGCCGGCGCATGTCGACGCCGTCGCCGGCGAGCCACGCTTCTATCGCCAATTCCTTGCTCAGGGGGCACGGCGGCGCGGCGCGGGCGTGCTCCTCGTTGAAGTCCTCCCACAACATGTCCATCTTGTCCTCGACGGCGAACCTCTCGGAGCCATGGGAGTGGTAGCCTCCCCACGGGTTGTCGTTGCCGGCTTTGCCGGCCTGCTCGACGGCCGAAAAGCTCCTCGGGTGATCGTGCGCCGCCGCGTCGGCAGCCCCGCCGGGGACGAACCACGGCGGCGGGGAGGCCAAGTGAGGGAAGGAGAGCTTCTTGGCATTGCATTGCTCCAGTGGGATGCTGGGGAATGTGAACTCCTCCATGGCTGCAAATTTGTGTCGGTGTATGAACCTATGAGACTATCTGCTTCTGACTCTCTCTCTCTCTCTCTCTCTATGGAAGCCTCTGTGTGAGATGTATGTGGAGTACTTGTCATGGAGGTTACAACTTCTTATCTACCTCTTGAATTGCCTAGAGAGCTAAAGGAATAGGAGGAGAGAGAGGGGCATGGTTTCTTTATCCCTGAAGTTCAAATGATGGTCGGCGAGTGGGAGTATTAATATAGCTCTATAATATGGTGGTTTGCTTGATTCTTGGTTGATTAGATTGATCTATCAAGAAATACCAATGAGGCAAGCACTAAGAGAAAAGGACCCTAATTGTTGATGCTTAATTGCAGGGTCATTATATACAGCTAGAGTACAAGAGCTAAGGTCATTATATTAAATGGGCCCTAAAGAATGTTCAGTTCAGACATAACTGAGCCTGAACATAAATATATACTGGCTGCAACTGCTGTGCTAACCAATCAGACAACTCTTTGTAAAAAATTGTATTGTTGGTTGGGTGATTGGTGATTACATTCAAAAACGAAGTCAGCTGGAGTCCATATTGCAGTGAGGTTGGGAGTAGTGATCTCTTTTGAATGGTTTTGGAGGGAGGAAGGAGATCAACGGAGCATAGAAGCAGACATGCAGTGCTTTGCAGCTGGTGCCTGTCTGCTAACGATCAGATGTGAATGTTGCTTCGAATCCATCTCTCTTTTCCCCTCGACGAGCACTTCTCTGATTATGGACGATCTAGGTAGGGTGCTAGCATGCACCGCACCCTCAAAAATCTAAAATACGTTAGGAGATGATTTTTTTAATGGGTCAAATTTGTTATTGAATTGATTCCGATTTAGTGTTTTGGAATTTGTAAGACCTTAGAACTATTTGTATTGTACTTTTAACAAAGTTCGAATATATATGTTGGATTTATAATGTTACGATACTATTGTATAAGATTAGATGTGTGCGTATAAAATGTGTACCCTCGTTGAAAAATTTTCACATCCGCCACTGTTTCCGATAAAAGAATAAAGATGGCTTCAATGCCTTGTCAGCATCCGAAGTGGCACGAATTTGAATGGTTGGGGGTGCCACCTGTGCGACAAATCGTTCTGGCGTGTCCTGCTGCCTTGTCTCTTCTCTGTTGTTGCCTCTTGAAGTGAACGTAAAGCTTTAAAATAACACATATGTGTGACGCCCTCACTTTGCCTTACCAGGTCAAAATCAGTAGAAACATCACAGAGTAAAGTGGGTTAGAATCAGGCTAAGAAAAACAACACATGTAGAATATAAACTTTCACCGAATAGTACTCGGGGAATTATTCTTAAAGTACATATAGTACTGTCTTAGGTCTGGCTACGATGATTTCTACACCACTCGCCTAATATTACAATATTATTCTAGATGCCTCCCTCCTGAGGGTAGATTTATTCCGTCAGGTCTTGGTCTTCAGTCCCCTCATATTCATATCCCTCCACAGCAACATCAGTATCATCATAAAAATTCATATCATCAAGAAAATCGCCTTCTACCTCATCTGGGTGGGTGGACTCAACAGGTTCTGAAAAACAACAGAGAAAGTAAGGCTAAGTACTCCAATACTCAGCAAGCCGCGGAACCTTTATGCATGGGTATATAATTATACTTTTCGGTCACCAAGCCGCTACTCAAAGTAGTAATTTATCCAAAATACCCCTTTACCCATTAGTTAGAAAGTGTCAAGTTTTAACTTTTAAATCTACTGTCAGCATGACAACGTGGGGTTTTACATCTTGTGATAGAGGAAAACCCACATGACGCACTTCCAAACCCGGAAGCTAGGAGTGATATCACATTTGACTCTGATCAGAGGTGTACTGCTTTGTCCATAGCATCACTTTGGATTATTATCACAGTTCGCTTCATAGGCACGCTAATAAACCAAGGAAACAGAATGTTTGGCCAACCGTACTCTGACCTCTGCCATACTGCCTCGCCTCACCAAAGGCACGCGGGTCGAGACTCCTCCCCGACATCTCGCCCTAGGGTGACTGCCCTCACCTGGCATAGTCACCTTTCTCACACTGGTAGAGTCAGCTACTTGTTGGTTACTTAGTTCAGCTCATCCCGTACCGGGTCTATGGTTAGTATGGTTTGTGCCGATTTTGAGGTAAGCACCAGTTTGGTTTGTCCTTAAATGATATCCTATGTACAGGAGCCCTGATCTTCATAGCAACCCAACCGGGGTTGTTCGTACCCTGAACTCCTCCACCCACCATTTTCCATAACCTCACCAAGGTTATGATTTTAACACTGGATCTAGCTGATCCAATTAGAGTGATTTAATTTCTTTTAGAAATTAGCTTTTGGGATGAATGCAAGAGTTTCAAACAACCCAAACCACAAAACCAGTTCACAAGACATGGTCGAAGAGCGGCTTGCCTGGATGAGTGATCACAGAACTGTCCACAGCAGGAAGTGGCTCTAGCTGCCCTCTACCGTTATTGAGGGGATTTCCTAAAAGAGTATCAAAATTTTTATATCAATGAATCCTCAGATTTGGTTTCATTTATAACCTTTTCTATTTAGTGATTGCGAAACAAATTTATGAATGTACTTGAGATTGAGGTGCGTGATGTTTTACTGGTTTTATCAGAGTATGCTTGCTAGGAAGGTCAAATCATAAATTAATTTAGAGAAAAGAAAAGAGAAAAACAAGAAATGAATTTGGATTTTGTCTTCCATCGTTTTCTCGATTTATTTTCTTATTCCGGTAGATTTGTTTAGGTAAGATATATATCAATTTATTTTATAAATTAATTTACCCAGTTATTCATGTATTTATTTATTTAACAATTCAGTTATTTACTTACTTATTTATTATTATTCATATAAATATCTTTTTTTGATCAAACCGGCCCAAAATGCTTGGCCAGCATACCCTAACCCTAATCTCTACCTCTCATTCTCTCTCTCCCCCTTATCCTCATTCAACCGCCACACCTGACCTCCCTCTCTCTCACGCGCCTCGTTTCCTTCCTCTCCCCGAGAGCCGCTGCTCCCTCTAGCGATTGCTGCCTGCCTCTCCACCACCGCCTTCTGTCGTGCCACCGATCCTCCCCAGTTTCCCTCTTTTCCCATGCCGCCGTGCTCCCTCCTGGCCTCTGGCCCCTCTCCCTCTCTCTCAGTCCTGGGCGCCGCCTTTCTCCCACACTCACTCTCCCTTGCGCTCTCCTCCCGCACCGACCGATCCTCTGAACGCAGCCGCCCACCTATGCCGGGCACCGCCACCATAAATCGACAGCACCATGATCCCGACTCCTTCTCTCCCTCTGGCCCGAGGCTAGCCCGCCGCTCTGCGCCGTCGCTTAGATCCGGCGGTCCTCGGCTTCCCTATCGCCGCTTCCCGGTGCTACTCCTCCATCCACTCTGGCCTTTGGCCACCCAGTTTCCCCCGCACCCGAGTTGCCTCTACCTTGCGCCCCCTAGCTCCACTGCTGCCATGACGGCCACGGCTACACTACAAGCTAAGAACCGGATCCCCTCTTTTTGCCTCTTCTACCATGGCTCTCCATATTCTCACCTCCTCCTCCTTTTCTAGGTCACCACTATGTGGCTGCAACCGGGCCCGTGCTCCGGCGCCGGTGGCCTCCTAGCTGCCCCTTGGACAACCCTCCACCGCGGCGTCGCAAGCTATCTCGCCGCCGCCCTAGTGCCGAAGAGGGCACCGACATCCACTCCCCTCCCACAAGCTAAGTGATTTCCCAACTTGATTTCCCTTTACTACTTGATTCAATACTACCAGTTGCATAGCTCTAGGTTTGTGAAATCATATATTCTAGCTCTGGTAATACATCGGTTGAGTTAATGAGAAATATCTGTGCAAAATGAACACTGTTGTTTACATGCTTTGAGGTTACTTCTAGACATCTTTAACTGTCCATTAGATGTGTTGGATTACAATGAATAGCACTCAATATAGCCGGATTTTGAGTGGGAGTATATATATATATATATATATATATATATATATATATATATATATATTGCTCTATATTTTCTTGCTCATAATAAAAAGCACTTTTAAACCTCTGCTTTGCAAACATTGGTCTGTTGATTTATTTTAGTAACCTGTGGCTCAGTGTGTTATACTAGTGCAAGAAATTTGTGTTGAGGGTGTGAGTGAGAATCATTGCAATGTTAACTTTGTGTGCACAAAATAAAAGAAAAATGTATGACTGAGCTGATGAATTGCTATCTTAGGGATTTGATTAAATGAGTATAAATACTGGTGGGTTTTGCCTTCTAAGGGTAGAGAGCAGTATATCTATGCATGTGTAATTAAGTGTAACTTGATGTGAAAGGAAATGGAATTGTGTAATGTTCTCCTTGCTGAATTGTATAGATATTAATTAGATGATATCCTTGAGTGTCAGACAATTCTGGTTTAGATGCTTTACTTAAGAAGAGATGATCACGAGTTTGTGTTGTATTAATGTGTAACTGGATAGAGATGTGTATATCCATATGTATATAAATATGATTGCTGGAGCTTGTGTAGTGCTAGATGGAAATCATATGTGTATGCTGTCTTATGGGGAGTTTTTAAAAGGTTTCACATAAAAGGGAAACTTGCTCCTAGATATGTTGGTCCATTTAAGATCTTGAGTCGTCGCGGGGAGGTTGCCTTTGCCAATTTAATTCCTTTTTCATTTAAAAACAAATCTAGCAAATAAAATAATCCAAATAAAATAGCAAGAGCACTAGAAAAGTTTTGGAAAAAATTCATAAAATATTATAATGCATTTAGAACTCAAATAAAATATTCTTGACAAAACTTTATTTTAAGCTTCTCAATATTTAAATAGATTTCGCAAAAGGCCAATATACATAGTATTAAATAAATTCAAATAAAATCTAGAAAAATCCAATAAATTTAGAAAAATCATAAAATGTAGAAATAACACATTAACTCAATAAAAATGCAAAAATTGGGATGTTACTGTTTGCACCAAAAATTGGCAGACCTGGTCAAAATTGGCAGTCCAGAGTCAAGAAGATACGACCAAGATACGGATTGAAGACATTTGGAGAGAAGACAGGCTGTTTAGGAAAGTACTCCCAAGATAAAGGCTGATACAGATGCTATGCCTAACGTATTGTACCAGGACTCTATCGGCCGGTGCGTATAAAAGGCGGACAAGGGCAAGCTACGAAAAGAAGAATACAATCAATCAAGTCGTATCTACTTTTCATCTACTTTTTCATCGACTATGAGTAGTTTTGTAATCTAGATTCTCCTGTAACTCGATTTGATCAATAAAGTTGCGCATCGCCGATCATTGATCATCTTTTGTTACACCAATCAGGTTCAATTTTCTCTAATCTTGTTGAGCATCGCCTTCATCCGAGTCGATCTGCCTTTATCCTTTGATTAGCCTTAATCGGCTAATTAGACTTATCGTTACGTTCGATCTAATCGGCTTGTAGCTGTTTAAATCTAAGCTGATTGCCTCACGAAATTGGCTTTGAGTGAATTTTATATTTTCCTTACCGATTATAGGGTCAAATCGGTTGGCACGCTCTGAACTAGGTGTTTGTCTGGTGTGCTATAGCTAGGAACCCTACTTCAAGTTTTTGGCGTCAACACACTCTTGGCACGCTCGGTGAGACCAGCAATGTCTTTATCAGGGAAGTCGATTGCACCATCTGATCTCAATAAAGAAGCCATAATCGTCCCTACGCTGGATGATTTAATGCCAGAGCAGCGCAAGAAGATCGAAGATTGAAAAGCTGCTCTTGAAGAGATGATGCTGAGTTGTTATCAAAAGACTCGACGTGGTGTCACTTAGAAATCTGCGCTGTCGACGATTAACGCCCTTTGTGATGCAGGCGTTACAGATGGCCCGGTAAGTCAATATCTGCCCGCAAAAACCGTGCAAAAAACCCGGTATCGCGATCTAAGTGATAGAGTAGCGAGACTAGTTAATATGCTTTGAAAACCATGCAGAAAACCTGGTATGATTGTTGGGTTTGGGTTAGCCCATGTATGGCTGTGTGTGGGAGTCATTCCTAGCCCTTGATGGTGGTCCTTAGGGTAGAAGGAACACATCCAAAGGTGGAGGATGACTCAAGAGTAGTATAAATAGAGGGGGGTGGGTAGCCTTCCTCCTCTTGAAGGTTTTAGAGGTTTTGTGCTCCTTTGAGCTTTGCCCCACTTTGTTGTAAGGCTTTGTAAACCTCCCTTCTAGAAATGTAAATCATTTTCTCTTATGCTTGAATTTACTTTACACATTTAAATTCCGCACTTACATTCTTGCAATTTACATTTATGTAATTTGGATTTGCCTCCCCTCCTTCTACATGATTTTGGATTTGCCTCCTCTCCTTCTACATGCTTTTGATTCTTGTGCCAAGTATGTTGATTGATTAATATCCTTCCTATCTTACCTCAATCATCTAGGCAATCCATGAGTTTTTCTTGCAAGAAACCGATCTTGTGTTCTTAAGTGAATAATTCTTCTAGATCGTGTTTGAGAGATTTTGGACTCGTGTTCTTACTTGCTGGGATGTGTGGGAGGTTATCCAAAATCATCTTGATCATCAAAACCCCACGAGCAAGTCCAAGATCAAGTTCTCGAGTTTTGCTCAAACTTGGTGTGTTCTTCCTTCAAAGTGAAAAAGGTCGAAACTTTGATGTCAATCCTTGCGATTGAAGGATGGAATAAGTTTCTGACATCCCTAGGAGCACATCTACCAAGTTTCATGAGTTTTTCTCCAGCTTACCAAAATATTCCTAAAAATTTGCGTTTGAAGCTCGTGCTGGTTCTTCAGCTATTCTTGAGCCCAGTGCTACAGCCCCTGGTGCGGTACTACCGACCTCCCAGCGGTAGCACCGGCCATATAAAATGGCTTGCTCATTTCATTTGCTTTCTTTGAGTGTTTTTCTTTGAGGGCTTGTTTCGATTATCTTGTTTGGGGGAAATTTTTATTTGGGATCATTCACCCCCTTTGATCACCATCTCGATCCTTCAATTGGTATCAGAGCCAGTTTTGCTCTTCCATAGATCTTGACCGGTCTCTAGAGCCATAGCGACAGACAAATATTCCACCAAGCCTCCTATCTTTTCTGGAGTTGATTTTCCTTTCTGGAAGTCAAGGATGGAGTCGTACATCACTGCCCAAGGCTTCCTGATATGGCAGAAGGTGAAACTCCCGTATGAGGTTCCTGTCGATGGAAATGTCACGGCCAGCAATATGGCTGATGTTGAAGCGAACTCTAAGGCAAGAAACATCCTCATACAGGGTCTAAGCCGTAGTAAGTACGATAGGATTTCTCACCTCCGTTCTGCTCATCAGATTTGGGTGACCCTGGATGCTTACCATGAGGGCACCACCCAAATCAAGACAGTGAGATAGGACCAATTCAAGCATGATTACAACAAATTTGAACAACACGCTGGTGAGAGTCTTGACGAGTGCTTTGGTCATTTTATGAAGATTTTGAGCAGCCTCCAAGCAGTCGGTTGCATATACCCTAACTCGGATAATGCTCGACATTTCTTGACCGCACTCGATCTTCGAGTTTAGGAGATGAAAGTGACCACCATCAAGGACACTACCGACTTATCGACTTTGACTCTTGATGGGCTTTACTCCCGGCTCAAGATTCATGAGATCAACGTTGTCTCTCGTAAAACAAAGGCGCAGTCGATGGCCTTGGTCACCGATCCCATTGGATCCCCTTCCGAGACTTCTGTTGGCTTCTACGAACTCGCCATGGCGGAATTGGCCGAGGAGGAGGCGGTCACCCGCGACCGTGCCGCCATCGACACCTTTCTCGAGATCGTCCCGGCCCTTCATGAGGTCAAGGAGGTTCTCGTGGAGGCGCTCGGCCGAGCGCGCCGCGGGGAAGTCTAGGGCTCCTGCAAATGTAATAGGTTCCCAGGCATAATGCCTGAGGAATTTTTATATATAATAAAGAAGTACCTTCTCCAAGCATTTTTCCATGATTGTCGTTTAGACGTAGCTTGAACCCAGCTTGGGGCATATCGAAGCTTGCATGGTTCCTCGGTCGGGTAATATTCGCATCCATCCGTCGTAGGATACATCTTAGGTCCGACTTGGGACATATTAGGATTCGCACGGCTCTTGGCCGAATGATACCCATATCCGTAGGACATAGCTTAGGCTCAACTTGGAGCATACTAGGATTTCCTTGGCTCTTGGACGAGTGATACCCACATCCGACTGCCGTAGGATATAGCTTAGGCTCAGCTTGGAGCGTATCACGCTTACTTGGCTCTTGGCCGAATGATACCCATATCCGACTGGTGTAGGATACGGCTTAGGCTCGACTGGGAGCGTATCATGTTTGCGTGGCTCTTGGCCGAGTGATACCTATATCCGACTGGTGTAGGATATAGCTCTGGTCCATCTTGGGACATATCAAGGTTTTCTTGGCTCATGGCCGAGTGATGCCCATACCCGACTGATGTAGGATATGGCTCTGGTCCGACTCGGGACACATCGAGGTTTATCCGAACAGTATCTGTACTGGTTTATTACGACGCACAGCTTTTCGACCCTCATGGGGCATACAATTGGATTCGTGCCCGTTTAGGCTCAACTCGTGATATATGATTCCGTCATGCGGTAACCACCTAATGACCCAGCGTGGGGCATATCACAAGAAGATATTTTTTAATCCAAACTGGAGGATATCCACATCCCGCTTAGCACGGTAAGTGGTGAAACATCCCGTCGTGGGGTGCAACATGTCCCGAATACAACTTGGTCAAGCCCTGACTGACTCTGTATGTCAGAACGCCGGGCTAGCAAATCATCATAGAGGGGGGTCAATTTCTTTCCCGCCATTTTGGCGAAAACCTAATTTTTCCCCCTTTAAAGACTAAGCCGACGGTTCATTTTTCCCATCGCGCATTCCTGCCTCTTCTGCTTCCTTTGTCTCTCCGCCTTCTCCGCCGCTAGGGTTAACTGCTGTAGCGATCACATCCTTGCGCCGCCGTTGTTCTTTCCCTCCGACAATGTCTTCTCAATCTTCCAAGAGTGCCTCCCCGCAGCCTTTGCCTCAGGATTGGACCACCTCAATCACGACGGAGGAGCGGTTGCAAGCCATGGCAAACGACGGGGTTCTTCCTGCCCTGCCCTTGATCTCTGCGCGGCCGGCCGCAGGTGAATCCATCCCAACCCCCGTTCCGAAGAAATCGTGGTCTTCGAATCCTTCTTCTAGCGCGGGTTGGGCCTCCCTGCTTGCGCCTTTCTTCGCGGTATTCTCTTTTTCTACGAAATTGAATTGGTGAACTTGAATCCCAATTCCATCCTGCAGATTTCTCTATTTGTTCACCTTTGTGAGGCTTTCTTGGGGATCCGCCCTCATTTCAATCTTTTTCGTCATTTTTATCTTCTGAAGCCTTATCCCTTCAAGAGCGACCCCAAGGTAATTGGGGGAGCCGGATTGCAGTTGCGGGAGGGATTAAAGAAGAATTACTTTGCCATTCCCTTCAAAACCTCCAACAAATGCTGGCACCAAGAATGGTTCTATTGTGCCAATCTTAAACCTGCTCTTCCCTCCTTTGTCGGGCGCCGGCCTAAGGTGTCCCTTTCTTAGATATCCACCCCTAATGATGTTGACATGGACCAAGTGTATGATCTTCTGGCGTTGATTGAGAAGTTGAAAGAAGACGGCCTGACGGGAGTCGGCCTGGCTCTTCATTTTGTTGCTCGCCGGGGACAGCCACTGAAGGAGCGGGTCCATCTGGGGTAAGCATATGAAGGAAAGGACGATCCGACCCAGGAACTGCCCGAAACTTTGATGAAGGTGCAGGTGCGTGCTCGGGTAGGCGAATTCTTTATCCCAAGCGTCGATATGTCCACCGTCATATGCCCGAAATCCTTCACCGCATCACACCCTCCTCCTGAGGTAAGCAAGTTTAGCTGATAGATTTTGACATTGTCTTCTGGACGTCTTTTAATAGTTGTAATTCTCCTTTTCAGGATCGGTTGGCTTTCTTCAGCGATGCGCCTCTCCCGGAGATGCCCGTTCATAAGGGCGCTCCATCTAAATGTCCTGCGAGCTCCTCTGTTGGAGATCCTGCCACCAAGAAGGGGAAGAAGGCGGCTGCCAAGGACCCTGCGTAGCCCCGGTGCCCGACTAGTGGTCCCAAGATCCAGGATCCGTTAGCACGAGCCCCGGTGCCTTTGGCCCCCTCCCCCACGAGCCTGTGGTGCAGCCGAGTCCAACTCCGAGGGACTCGGGGGTCGGGAGGTGCCCAGGGAACCAGTTGGCGGTGCCCCGAGTGGTCCCTCTGGGAGTGGCTCTGCCACCCGAAAAAAGCCTCCTATGAAAATAAAGAAGTCCGACAGGTTAGATATCATATCGACTCTTTATCTGACACATCTTGCCGGCTTATTCACCGGTCATTCTTCTTGTAGGAATCATTCGTATGATGTTCCTGTCGCGACATCGTCCAGGGCCCCTGAAGAGGCTGGCCCCAGGACGTTCCTATCTTGGTTGAGGGGGCCTCGCCCGGGGACACAGGAGCGCCCACCGAGCCCCAGCCGCCTTCACCGACTCCTCCTGCTTCGGCGTCGGGCCCCGCTGCTCAGGAGCCCGTCTCTCATCCATCCCCCGATGTTGAGGAGATCCCCCGGGCTCCGCCGACTCCTGCTCGCCCCCAGCTCATAATGCAAGCTGCGTGGATTGATGAGGAGGACGGCTTAAAGCTCCTGGACGACTCGGAGGAGAGAGAGAGAGAGGAATGACTTTTATAGTCATGCCACCGCTTGTGCACGCCTTGCCCGGGTAAAATTTTCTCTACTCTCGCCGTCTTCTTGCTTATGTCAGTTAGCATGTAGTCACCCTTTCCTGTAATGGTTACAGAAATTAGGGGAACGCTCTAAAAAGAAGCCCGAGTACCTCCAGAAGATGCTCTCGGAGGTCCGGACGCGACAGGAATATCTGGCCGAACTGGAGCAGATCAAGGCTGGACATGCAGCCGAGCTGCGAGCTCTTCGGTCGAAGGTCCTGGCGTTGCGGGAAGAGCAGAAATCCCTGTGGCAGGAAAAGTTGGACGTCGTTGGCTCCCTTCGAGGTTAATATTTCCTAGACCACCCCATGCTTTTGTTCAATCGTCCAGTTTTTTGATCTTCTTATCTTCGTGTCAGCTCGGGACTCTGTTATTGTAAAGCTCCAGGAGCAACTTGAAGCTTCGGAGGTCTCTAAATCGAAGTCGGAGAAGGAGCTAGAAGGTACGATCAGCAGCTTGGCCCTCGCATGCCTTCATTGCCTTTTTGGTACCTCTTAATACTCTATCTTGCAGATTATAAATTCAAAACGCGGGCGCAATACGCCGTTTTCAACGAGAAGGTTGAAGCCCTCGAAGCGTCTTGTACAAAGCTTTGCGAAGCCCCGAAGCCATTACTAAGCTTGCTTCATCCCGGAGGCGAGAGACAACTCAGTAGGGACCAGGTTATCTCCCAGCTACAGGAAGCCCCCAAGGAGCTCGAGATACTCCTGAAGGAAACGGCGACCAACGGTGCTAGCCAAGCTCTGGCGATCACCAAATAGCTCTATCCCCGAGTGGATCTTGAAGCTATTAAGGACGGCTACGCCTGCAACGTGGACGAAGATTGGGACGCCGAGCTCTGGGAGGAAGTCAAGGATGCCTCTACGGCTATTGTAGAAACTCTGGAAATATGAATCAAATATATAAAAGCATATCCTTGATCTTGCAATTTTTCTTTAAATATGCTGTTATGCTTAATGAGTTCATCAGAGTGGTTTTTGACGTATCATGCTCGACTAGTCTAGCCCCAGGCTCTGAGGCATGGTTTGTGACGCATGTCTCAGAGTCTTAGCATCGTAGGAGCAAAGCACTCAGACGCATTAATCTCAAGAAGTTTGAACGAAAATAAGTTTAAGAGCGAACATTCATTCATAAAGAAACAATTGAATTACAAAGTTCAAGTGAAAAAACAACGTTGTTCTATGTTCCAAGTGTTGCTGACTATCGTGCCGTCTTCGCGCTTGAGCTTATAAGCCCCAGGGCGTATCACCTCATCGATGACGTAAGGGCCTTCCCAGCTTGGGGAGAGCTTATGCTCACACTTCTGATTCTTTCTGAGGACCAGATCTCCTTTAGAGAACGCGCGGCTCCTCACATTGCGTCCGTGATAGCGACGTAAGCCCTGAAGATATTTTGCTGACTGAATTGTTGCGATGTCCTTGACTTCTTTCAGTCGGTCGAGGTCTTCTTGCCGACTCTCTTCCGAAGCGAGTTCTTCATAGCTCCGTACCTGTGGGGATCCGAATTCTAATTCGGTGGGGAGGACCGCCTCTGAGCCATACACCAGGAATAAACGTGACTGCCCGGTTGCTCTGCTGGGGGTGGTTCATAGCCCCCAGAGTACCGAAGGCAATTCTTTGACCCACCGAGTGGCGTATGGTTTGAGACGATCGAAAATCCTTGTCTTTAGGCCTTGTAAAACCATGTCGTTGGCTCGCTCAACCTGCCCATTACTTCGGGGGTGCGCTACTGATGCGAAGCAGATTTTTATGCCGAGTTCGCCGCACTAGTCTTGAAATATGCCGCCTCTGAATTGGGTGCCATTATCCGTGATGATCCGGTTTGGTACGCCGATTCTAACCACGATTTCATGGAAGAATTCTGTGGCCTTTGCAGCCGTGATTGTGGCGACTGGCTTGGCCTCAATCCATTTGGTGAATTTATCGACAGCCACGAAGAGACGAGTATAACCGCCTTGGGCCTTCTTCAAAGGTCCCACCATGTCCAGCCCCCAGACCGCAAACGGCCAGGTGATTGGGATGGTTTGTAGCTCTTGTGCCGGTTTGTTCATCTGTCGAGCAAAGAACTGACATCCTTCGCATGTCCAGACGATGTCATCCCGATCGATGGCGGCATCGGCGTAAAAATCCTCGACGATAAGCCTTACCAACTAGGGTTGATGGCGCCAAGTGATTCCCGCAGACTCCCGAGTGGATCTCCTTGAGGAGATCTCTTCCTTCTTGTCCTGATATGCACCGTCGTAGTACACCAGAGGAGCTCTTGCGATAGAGTTCTTCCCTGATCACCACATAGCTCTTACTTCGGCGCATTATTCGTTCGGCTTGCACGCGGTCTTCGGGTAGTTCGTCCTTCGTCAAATAGTCCAGATATGGAGTTGTCCAATCGGGGGTAATGACTAGGACTTCAGCTTCAATGTTCTTCTCCGCCGGGGCGTCCGGCTTTGACCGAGTGCTAATTGTGGGCTTATGAATTTCTTCAACGAATACTCCCACGGGCACTGTAGACCGGCAGGATCCCATTTTTGCTAGCTCGTCGGCCGCTTCATTGTCCCGGCGGAGCACATGAACAAGTTCCAGGCCGTCGAAGTTGCCCTCCAGCTTGCGTACTTCCTGGCAGTAGGCAGCCATGTTGTCTTCGATGCAGGACCACTCTTTTTGCACTTGATTGACCACGAGCATCGAATCTCTGTGAACCGTCAATCGTCGGATACCGAGCGATATGGCGATACGGAGCCCATGGATGAGTGCCTCGTACTCGGCGGCGTTATTTGACGTGTGAAAAAGCAATTGTAGTACGTACCTCAACCTTTCTCCACTTGGTGATATGAGCACAATACCAGCCCCCGCGCCGCTGAGCATGAGGGAACCATCGAAGTACATAGTCCAATACTCGAGTTCCTTGATGGCCGTCGGGTTTTGAAGTTCCGTCCACTCGGCAGTGAAGTCGGCGAGCGCTTGAGATTTGATGGCTGTGCGAGGCTTGAAAAGGATATCAAAATCTCCAAGCTCGACTGCCCATTTTGCAATTCTCCCAGTGGCCTCCTGATTGTGAAGAATATCTCCTATTGGGAAGGAGGTGACCACCGAAACAGTATGCTCTTGGAAGTAGTGCTTGAGCTTGCGAGATGTAAGAAGTACGGCATATAATAATTAATGTACTTGCGGATACCGCACGTTAGATTCACTCAGGACCTCGCTGATGAAGTAGACCGGATGTTGGATCTTCTGCACGTGGCCCGGCTCCTCCCTTTCTACGATGACTGCAGCGCTGACTACATGAGTCGTTGCCGCGATGTAAAATAGCAGGGGTTCCTCTGTCATCGGTGAAACCAAGATCGGGGGCGTCGTTAAGAAGGTCTTCAAATCTTTAAATGCTTGCTGAGCCTCTGGAGTCCATTGGAACTTGTCCTGCTTCTTGAGGAGTTTAAAGAATAGCATACTTCGCATACCCAGTCGGGAAATAAACCTACTGAGTGCGGCCATGCATCCTGTGAGCTTCTGGACGTCCTTCTGGCAAGTCGGCGGTTCCATATTTGATATGGCCCTGATCTTCTCTGGGTTGGCCTCAATGCCTCGTTGGGATACGATAAACCCGAGCAGTTTTCCCGAAGATACTCCGAAAACACACTTCTTGGGATTAAGCTTCATGCTGAAAGCCCTTAGTCTCTCGAACGTCTCGGTCAGGTCAGCGATAAGGTCCTTCCTCTCCCAAGTCTTCACCACGACATCGTCCACGTATGCCTCCACATTGCGTCCGAGCTGGGTGTGGGATATAGATTCCAGGGTATCCTCAGGAAAGACCCAAGATGAAGGCCCAGAAGATATGCTTCACATCAAGCTTCTTAACCGTACGGAAGGGGATATATCATAACGGAAGTTGAACTTGTGTTTAGAAATAATAGATACAGTTGTAATCCGAGTCGTTAGAAGGATAGATAAAGATGTAAATTCTGTCCTATAACCGACTAGAATCTTGTAACCGATCGGAATCTCTTATCCGATCGGGACTCTGTAAGCCGCCCCACCCCCACTATATAAGGGAGAGGGCGGGCAACAACAGGGGGATCCGATCATCCAAGCATAGAGCAATCAAGCCATAGAGCATAGAACACCTCATATCGCCCTGAGCATATTGTGCTTTGAGCAACCCCGGATCCAAGAGATCCATATAATCCCAGCACACAGGATTAGGGTATTATCTCCTCCGCGAGAGCCTGAACCTATCTAAACCCCTTGTCTTGTGTGACCATTGAGTTTGAGATCGAGCGCCTACCCCATAAATTCATTGCCGACTACAAAAGTCGACACTGGGCGTGAAAACACCGCTGTATCGCGCGTTGATATGTCGCACCAGCATTTTTCAACCCAAATGCCATCGTGGTATAGCAAAATGCCCCAAAGGGCGTGATGAACGAAGTCTTGATATGATCTTCCGCCATTAGGCGAATCTGGTGGTACCATGAGTAGGCATCAAGGAAACTCATGATCTCACACCCGGCGGTTGAATCAACCACTTGATCAATCCGAGGTAACCCGAAAGGATCCTTCGAACATGCCTTGTTGAGATCAGTATAGTCAACGCACATGCGCCAAGTTTTATTCTTCTTTTGAACTAGTACAGGGTTTGCCAACCAATCGGGATGATACACTTCTTTGATAAAACATGTAGATAAAAGCTTGGTGATTTCCTGCTTGATGGCACTTCGGCGATCTGGAGCGAACCGCCGAAGCCTTTACTTGATTGGCTTTGCCTTTTCGTCGACGTGCAGAGAATGCTCGATCACCTCCCTAGGAACACCCGGCATGTCGGATGGTTTCCAGGCAAAGATGTCCTTGTTAGCTTGGAGGAAGGTGACGAGCGCGCCTTCCTATTTATCCTCGAGCCCTAATGCGATCAGGGTCGTTTTGGACGAGTCGGATGGGTCGAGGATGATTCTCTTGGTTCCTTCGCCAGGCTTTATCCCTAACGTGGCCTGCTTCTTGGACGGGACGTCGCCTTCTTCCTGCAATGTGGCAGCCTCTGCCTGGACATTCTTCAGCTCAGTGGCTGCCTCCTGCAGCTCGGCAAGTTCACAATTCTCTCGGTCGCATTCCAGAGATCGCTTGATGTCGCTGCGAACCGTGATGACGCTTCTGGGTCCTGGCATTTTCATCATCAAGTAGGTGTAGTGCGGGATGGTCATGAACCGAGCCAGACCGGGTCTTCCCAAGATAGCGTGATACACTGTCTCAAAATCCGCTACCTCGAAATTTATATATTCGGTCCGATAGTTGTCTTTGGTACCGAAAGTGATGGGCAAAGAAATCTGCCCGAGTGGAAATGAAGACGCCCCAGGGATCACCCCGTGGAATGGCTGAGAGCTCGGCCTTAGCTCGGAGCGGGGGATGTTCATATCGTTGAAGGTCTTAACGAATAAGAAGTTGAGTCCGCTCCCTCCATCGATCAAGACCTTGAGCTTTACATTGCGAATGACAGGGTCGAGCACTAGAGGGTACTTACCCGGATGCAGAACCCAATTGGGGTGATCCGAGCGATCGAAGGTGATCGGGACCTCAGACCACTTCAGATACTGGGGGGTCGCCGGTTCGACTTCATTGATCTCCCGAGCGTTGAGCTTTTGCTTTCGCTTGGACTCGTATCCGGTGGAGCCCCCATATATGTAGTTTAGCTCGTGCTCAGGCTCTTGATAATCGTCCTCGCCTGGAAGGTCTTTCTTCTTGGCCGCCTCATCCTTCGCTGGGGCCGGCTCCTTATTGCTTTCCCGCGTAAAACGCTTCAGGGTGAAGCAGTCTTTGGCGATGTGCTTTCCCTTAAGTTGGAAAGGACAGATCACTTCCATAACAGAATTATAATTGGGCGCCTCCCTCCATGTGGCTCGGGGCCAGTTGCGTTCTGTTACCGCAACTAGCTCCTCGCCTTTTCACTTCTTGTCTTTGTGCTTGGAGGGCTCGGCCTTATCGCCTTTGCTCTTCTGTTGTGGGCGTTCTTCTTGGCGCTCGGCCAGGGCGTCTGAGGCCTTGGCGTAGCGGTCGGCCAATTCAAACATCTCCTTCATGGAGGCCGGGGGTTTCCTGGACATTTTCTTGATTAGATCAGGATCACTTATCCCTTTCTGAAAGGCTGCCACCACCACCGTGTCAGATACGTCCCTGATGGTGTTCTTCTTCTGCATGAAACGCCGGATGAAATCTCTCAGCGTCTCATCCTTCTTCTGGTGAAGCTGGTATAGGTCCCACGAAGTGCCAGGCCTCTCGTAGGTTCCCTGGAAGTTCGCGATGAATTGATCGCAAAGATCGCTCCAGGAGTCCACCGAGTTCGCAGGAAGTCCCGTGAGCCATGCTTGAGTCGAGGGGGTGAGATTGACTGGCAGATAATTCTCCATCACATTCTGATTGCCCCCGGCCGCTTTAACTGCCAGGGCATAGACCTACAGCCAAGCTTCCGGATCTCGCTCTCCGTCAAACTTAACGATGCCCTTAGGGTTGAAACCTTCGAGCCATACCACTCGGCGCAGCCGACGAGTGAATGCTCGGATCCCGTCAATGGATCTCTCGTCATGATGAGGGGGAGAACGGTGTGGCGAGCCTCTGGCTCGGCGATTGTCTTCAACGTGTCGGGGTGGAGTTCGGCCCAGCGAGTCCATGACTCGGCGATCGTCGTCGTTCCAACCCCGACGATGATGATCTCTATGGTTGTCGTAGTCGTTATACCTTCGATCACTTCGTCGATTGTGGCCGGTGCTGAAGCGCTCGTAGTCGTCGTGGCGCCCACGTCGTTCTTCCTCGTCCCACTCTTGCCGTCTGGTGGTGATGTCTTGGCAGAGGTCGCGGTTGAGAATTCGGCGAGCGTCTCCTACTGGTGATGCAAGGCGCCGATCGCGCCGATTCGACCGTTGCGATCCGACTGCTAGCGACACGAGTAGCCGCATGGGAGCGTGAGCGCGCTTCCCCTTTCGGCCTTTCTTGATTCTGCTGAATCGCTGCCGCCGTCACCATGGCCTTGATCTGGGCCACGATCGGGGCTGCCGGGCTATCAGACGCAATCATTGGATCCAATGTATCAAGAAGCGTCTTGGAGGTGACGACGTTCTGCAGCGGTGTATGGAAGATAGCTTGGTCTCCCAACCTGGACTGCAGGATGTCCTCGCGGACATGACGGCCGCAAGATCAAAGCGATCGCGTCTGTGCCTCCTTTTCCTTACGAAGTAGACGATCTTCCTCCGCAGCCTCTTGAACCTCTTGCTGGCGTTGGAGATCGGTCCTCTACTCTTCTATGGCGAAGATGCCACGAAGATCGTAGCAATTCCTTGCGACGCTGACTGGTTTGCCGGCCAAGTCAAAGTGACATACCTGAGGTGGGTCGGCCTGATCTTTACCCGATTGGATCGGTTCAGTCGAGCGGACAAGTTCTCTGCATACAAGATCTGCGACGAAGTCCAAGCTTCCGAAGCGGAAAGTCTGGCCGGAGATGAAGGTGGCGGTGATTCCGCCGATCACGCCATCAGTGCAGTAGGAAAAGATTATAGCGCTACCCCTACCGGCGCCAACCTGCCGACTTTGTAGTCGGCAATAAATTTATGGGGCAGCGCTAGATCTCAAACTCAAGGTCACACAAGACAAGGGTTTAGGCAGTTCGAGCCCTCGACGGTGGAGGCAATACCCTAATCCTGTGTGCTGGGATTATATGGATCTCTTGGATCTAAGATTGCTCAAAGCGCAAAGTGATCTGGGCGATATGCAATGTGTGTTGTGTTGAGACGATTGCTCGATGCCCCTGTTGTTGCCTGCCCTCTCCCTTATATAGTTGGGGTGGCGCAGCTTACAGAATCCTGATCGGTCTAAGAGATTCCAATCGGTTCTGAGATTCTAGTCGATTCTGAGATAGAGTTTACATCTTTATCTACCTATTAACGACTTCGGATTACAACCGTATCCTTTATATCTAAATATACATTCAACTGTCTATAGGATGTATCCCCTTCCGTACGGCAACACAACGTGGCGGGGAGCTTATCCTTTGGGCCTTCTACTTGGGCCTGTCTTCTCCTCGGGTGATGCCGGGCTGGTCAAGAAGATACCTGGTTTCATATATTCCACAGGGTTATCATTAGAAACAAGACTAGGCTAGTTGCACAGGGCTTTTCTCAGGTTGAAGGCCTTGACTTTGATGAGACCTTTGCAACTATAGCTATACTAGAGGCTATTAGGACCCTGCTTGAATTTTCGGCATCCAAGGGCTTCAAGCTTTATCAAATAGATGTCAAGAGTGCATTCCTCAATGGATATATTGAGGAAGAGGTGTATGCCAGGCAGCCTCTAGGATTCGAGAACCCCAAATACCCAAACCATGTCTTCAAGCTTTCCAAAGCTTTATATGGACTTAAGCAGGCTCTGAGAGCTTGGTATGAGAGGCTTGAGTCCTATCTCCTTGGTCATGGTTTTAAAATAGCTATAGTAGACAAGACTCTGTTCATCAGACACCAGGATTCTCATTTTCTCCTCGTCTAGATTTATGTGGACGATATTATTTTTGGTGGCTCTTCCCACTCTCTTGTGTCTCAGTTTTCAGAGGTGATGAGCACAAAGTTTGAGATGAGTATGATGGGCAAGTTGAGCTACTTCCTTGGCTTCCAAATCAAGCAAACTCAGGAGGGCACCTTCTTGCATCAAGGCAAGTACATTCGAGACCTCTTGAGGCGTTTCAACATGTCTGATGGGAAGCCAGTGATGACTCCTATGGCCACCACTGCTGTCCTTGAGCCAAACGAGGATGGTGAGCCTGTTGATCACAAGTAGTTCCGGAGCATGATCGGCTCCCTCTTGTATCTCACTGCCTCGAGGCTGAACATACATTTTTCTGTGTGTCTGTGCGCTCGATTTCATTCTTCTCCTCGCGCCTCTCACTGTTAGGCGGTGAAACACATCTTCAGGTACCTTCGAGCTACCATTGATTATGGTATTTGGTACTCTTCTTTTTGTCTGTCCCTTAGAGCCTTTTTCGATGCAAACTTTGCTGGCTGTAGGATAGATAGGAAGAGCACTTCTGGCACTTGCCAATCATTAGCACTTCTCTTATTTCTTGGTCATCTAGGAAGCAGTCCGGAGTTACACAGTCCACCGCTGAGGCCGAGTTTGTCGCTACAACTAGTTGATGTAGTCAGGTACTTTGGATGAGATCAACCTTGCGAGACTTTGGGTTAGAAATAGAGAGTGTTCCACTTTTTCTGTGACAACACTTCTGCTATTTGCATTGCTAAAAACCCAGTACAACACTCTAGGATGAAGCATATTGATATTAGATATCACTTTCTTAGAGACCATGTGGAGAAAGGAGATATAGTGCTTCAGTTTGTGGAGAGTGACCACCAGATTGCCAATATTTTTACCAAGCCTTTAGATAGCTCTAGGTTTGTTGCCTTGAGAGGAGAGCTTGGAGTTTGTGCCCTTACGTCATCTCTTGAGGGGGAGCTGATTTGTATATTATTTATTATATTTGTTCTCTTCCAGTATTTCCTTTCTTTTGCATCTTCTGGGTGTTATTGGGCTTACTTCTAGAGTTATGAGTTCTGTCAAAGGTTAGAAATCGACAATAAACTTATAACTTCGGGTACCTTCAGGTTAGCAATGTCAAGCACGAAATTAGAGGCGCACGATGTAGACAGGTTCGGACCCCTGGCGAAGTAACACCCTACGTCTGTGTGGATATGTGTATATTGAATCTGGAATACAAAGCAATGTGTCTAGCCCTAGTTACAAGGAAGATTGAACTTACTAGGGTTGGAGGTTGACAAAGCGCAGGTCGTCAACTCCGGGTTGCTCTGCGTAAAAGCTCTAAAAGTCTTCTCTTCATTTGGCTTGGAAGTCCTCTTTCCTTTCTTGAGGACCCCTACCCCCAGCCTTATATAGTCGGGGTAGCCCAGCCTCAAGTCGAGTTGTAGTCGGTTTGGAGTAACAGATCGTACCCGATGTGGAGTCTCGTCTCGTGATCTTCGTAGCATATCCAAATTTTCCTGAATATCAGGCGTACTCGAGTTGGTTTCCTCGAGACGGGAACATGATCGAGTCCTTCCTAATATGGAATTATCCTTTCCGCGCATATCTTATCCCGTAGAACTGGGCCCGTGATATCCGGAATTTCTATATGTGGTTAGAACATATCCTTCACGGACACATACCCCATGTTTAGATATTCGACAAGTTCACTTCACTTAGACTTCTGGCATGGTTTGCATGGACCTCTCATCTTATGCTATAGGTTGCTATCATGCACAATTAGATGTTCTTTCTTCTCTCTAGGTTGAATTTCCTCACAGTCTTATAAGTCTAGCAGGTGTTGGACCTTTCCTCACAGTCTTATAAGTCTAGCAGGTGTTGGGCCCCCTGGGTAGACAGGGTCTGTGTGCACTCCTTAGCTTGGGATCTAGAGTCAGCTTCCCTATGTAAGTCATTGGGGAAGATGAGAGCGAGTCTGAGCTGTAGTGTTCTCTACTATCTTTTCTATGCTCTATAGCTACCCAGTTTGCAGTTTCTCGATTTCTTCTCCTTATTCTGTGTTTCTGGTTTCGATTGAGTTCATTTGGACCTTTCATGAGCTTAATTTTGTTAATAACTCAACTTGAACTAGATTTGTGCTTAAGATTGATTCACTTGTTGAGGAGTTTGTGAACCTGTTTGATGCATTGCATATAGACTTCATTTTCTATTTAATGATCTTTGTCTATTTTGCATATGAGCTTTTATTCATGTTATGCACCATGCTCTTTTATGAAGAAAAATGCTAGCTTAGCTATGTCCAAATTCATTATCTTGCTAAGCTTGTTAAAATTTGAAAATTAAAGCTTTAAATGAAAACTTGATGAAACATGTTGCTTTTACTTGCTATGTTTCTTCTCTAGGTGCATATGCCATTATTTATGAAATTTTGAATTTCTACTAGAGTCCCTATAGCAACTTGGGTGAAGCTAGGTTGATCCATACTTGAGTCCTTCATATGCTCATAAATCTAAATGGCAAAATGAAAAAAGAACTTGACTCTTTTATGCAAATTGATCTCAACACTTTGTATTCACGAAACAACTTCCCATTGCACCTGAGATTAACTTGGAATGTATCGTGTATGACCAAGACCATCCTCTTAAGAGTTGTTCTTGAGATGGTCAATTATGGCTTGAGTCAATACCATGTGAAAAATGCAAATAAAAAAAAACATAAGTGGGTAAAGAATGCAAATAATGTCAAATATTTGCGCCCCGCTATGTCTTTCAAGGTCTTAAAGCAAAACTTGCATTAATTGAAAAATGAGCTCGAAGGACCTTGTATGTTCTTCTAGATTCCCCAAAGTGTTGAGTAGGTTGAACTCTAGATTTTCCATTTGATCCTTTGAGTGGCTTTACTTCTAGGTTAGAAACTATGCTAAGTGTTGCAATTGTTAAATCATGCAAAAATGACATTGTCTTTCTTGTACTTGCTAGCAAACTTGTCATTTGCATTTGGACATGTTTTAGTTCAGCATAATCTAAACTTAAGTAGCTTGGTGTCATACTTTGTATATGTGGTCACTTGGATAATCTTCAAAGCTCTTTTAGGATGCATTTCATGCATACATGGTTAAAGGGGGAGAAAATGCCATCTTGATGCCTATATTACCAAAAAGGGGGAGAAATTGTAGAAAAAGGCATCATTAAAAAGATAAAAATGTGAATGCTTGTTGGTTCTTATGATCTTGATAAAAACTTGCTAATTCTAAGAATCATAAGCATATTTGAGCTTTGTGTGAGTTTTATTGGATTTTTAGAGCTTTTGTGGAAAACTTGCTCTTTCTTTAGGTTTGCTCTAAGATCCGTCTAGTCAACTTGGTCATGTCCTTATTTTCTTTCTCTTTGAACCAAGTTTGGCTTTGTATTCAAATTGCTTTCTTCTTCTCTTTCAAACTCAAATTCTTATGCCTTTTTGGGTGTTTGTCAATATACTCATCAAGGGGGAGATTGAAAGACCATGTTGAGCTCTACCCATGTTTGTGATGAGTATTTGACTAAATTTGAGCTTGGTATGCTCTGGTTTGAGTTTGATTTGAATTGGATTTTTAATTTTAAGCAATTTGAGCTATGTCTGGAATTTGCGGTGCTACCGGTCATGGCAGCCCGCTGCTACCGTCCGAGCGGTAGCACCGGCCTCATAGAGCGGTGTGAAAATTCCAGAAGGGTGCATATTTGGGCATTCTGGCGGTCCGGTGCTACCGGGCTAACGGTGGCACCGGTCCAAATGCCCGGTGTGAAAATTCCAAAGTGGTTTTTCTCTGGTGTGGCTGTAGGGCGGTGCTACCGGCCCTGATGAGCGTAAATGATAAAAAAATTGTGATTTTGGGAGTTTTATTGCATATCTTTTTGAACATTGCTATGTGATGGGTATTTCTTGTCTTTGATGGTCGCATGACATCGATGCTTGATCATGGTGAGGCAAAGGATTATCGAGACTAGGCGAGGTGCACTGGAGGTCCAAACGGTCGAGGATCGTCGGAAGATGATCGGAGATGAAGTCACTATGAGCCAAGAAGACAAATAATGGATGAGATGCTAACTTGAAGCTACTCGGATAAAGGAGGACCGTTGGATCGCGGTCTAAGTGATAGAGTAGTGGGTCTAGTTATTATGCTTTGAAAACTGTGCAAAAAACGCAATATGCTTGTTGTGTTTCGGGTTAGCCTATGTATGAGTGTGTGTGGGACTCAATCCTATCCCTTGATGGTGGTCCTTAAGGTAGAAGGAACACATCCAATGGTGGAGGATGACTCAAGAGTAGTATAAATAGAGAGGGAGGGGTAGCCTTCCTCCTCTTAAAGGTTTTAGAGGTTTTGTGCTCCTTTGAGCTTTGCCCACTTTGTTGTGAGGCTTTGTAAACCTCCCTTCCAGAAATGCAAATCATTTTCTCTTATGCTTGAATTTACTTTACGCATTTAAATTCAGCATTTAAATTCCACACTTACATTCTTGCAATTTACATTTATGTAATTTGGATTTGCCTCCCCTCCTTCTACATGCTTTTGGATTTGCCTCCTCTCCTTCTAAATGCTTTTGATTCTTGTGCCAAGTATGTTGATTGATGAATCTACTTCCTATCTTACCTCAATTATCTAGGCAATCCATGAGTTTTTCCTGCAAGAAATCGATCTTGTGTTCTTGAGTGAATCATTCTTCTAGATCGTGTTTGAGGGGTTTTGGACTTGTGTTCTTGCTTGCTTTGACATGTGGGAGGTTATTCAAGATCATCTTGATCATCAAAACCCCACGAGCAAGTTCAAGATCAAGTTCTCGAGTTTTGCTCAAACTTAGTGTGTTCTTCCTTCAAAGTGAAAAAGGTCAGAACTTTGACATCAATACTTATGATTGAAGGTTGGAATAAGTTCCTGACCTCCTTAGGATCACATCTACTAAGTTTTGTGAGTTTTTGTTCAACCGATTAAAAGATTCCTCAAAATTTGCTTTTGAAGCTCGTGCTAGTTCTTGAGCTGTTCTTGAGCCTGGTGCTACCACCCCTGGTGCGATACTACGGACCTCCCAGCGGTAGCACCGGCCATCCAGAATAGCTTGCTCATTTCATTTGCTTCCTTTTAGTGTTTTTCTTTAAGGGCTTGTTTGGATTATTATGTTTGGGGGAAATTTTATTTCGGATCATTCACACCCCCTTTGATCGTCATCTCGATCCTTCAACTATTCACACACGGCACTGTTCAGATGAGCAACTATTCATTTTCCTCTCCTCTATATGTGTACTCCCTCCTTTGTAAAGAGAACCACAACTTTTCAGATTAAAGATATACTCTTGATTCTATGGCTTGTTCTCTAATACCCCCATTAGAATAGGTTGTTCCAATATGAAATTATCACCATTGTTCTTACAACTTCTTTGGAGTGATTGCATGGAAATGTGGTCTACTTTATCGTGGTCAAGTAGGCGAGGATCGAAGCGTGTTCTTCAGCGAATTCATGTGTCGCGGGTTGCTGTATCGGGACGGTGGTTGGCGCCACTATTCTTTAGGGTTCACGTATCCGAGTTATCAGATTCGTCATCGCAAGATCGGCCCACCCCCTATCATCTTGGTATCAGAGCATAGTTGACTGGTGACGAATTTCTATCCTTAGATTAGTTTTAATTTTGTCCTATTTCAAAAATTGTCCCACAAAAATTAATCCGTTAGTTTAATCTGTAATTTTGGTGAGTTTTGCTAAGTTTTGATCCATTAGATTACTTGCATTAGTTGCTGATCATTTTTCCTTCGCGTAGCTTTTGTTTCAAATCTGTCCAGTTTGGTGTTTTGCTCATAAATTTCACATACGAACTCAGATTTTTGCGTTCTTATGCTATATTGAATGCTTAGGACATAATCTTTAATTCATTCCATAGTGAACCTTCCAGATTTGGTCGTTTTGGAACTTTAATCCAACCAACAAGTGTGCTGCCCTAGAAAAACCGAATTAGGGTTTCTTGGATTGCTTTTGAGTTATAGCTTTTCCTTTGATTTCTTGAATCTAGTAGCATCTACAAGATATAAAATCACAAAAATATCAGTACTCGTACCTTTGGGAACCAAATTCATCCTTTGCGAATACTTTGATCCCAATTGAGATTAGCTATTTGATATTGCCTAGGGCTGTTCATATTGATACATTGCATAATCTTGAATCATCATATCATTATATTATGTCGTGACATCAATTTAGGGTTTGCAAAACTTTGTTCATACTGGTGCTGGCCGAAAGTCACTCAAAAAGAAATAGAAAGGAAAAAGCCAAAAGGCCAAGAAAGAAAACAAAAGAAAAGAATGTATTGGCCGGTCATACTATATTGAGCAAAACCCTAATTTGTATTCAAAATTTCCAGATTGTGCAATTGTATTAATTAGTGAGCAATCTTGTGCCCTTTTTACATTCTTTAAGCAATAAGCTAGCATCTCTCTATGACTTGTGCAATAGAGCTTTCGTGCCTTACTTATATTTTATAGCTCATTCCTTGATTGCACAAGTGCCTTGAATTTCACTTATATCTTTGAGATCGACAACTAGGGCTTGTAAATTCTAGTTTGGATTATTAATTATCATTACAATAACTAGAACTATCAGGTTGTATTGGATCAACACTAACCCTCCAAGCTCCACATCTTAGCCATTGTCTCCTGCAGCCCTTCGACTGTAAATTCGCTTGAGTAATCTCCTTTGTCTTGTTTATCACCACCGGAGTATGTACAATGCCTTAATCCAAAGGAGTTATAAGAACTTCGGGTGGTAAGTGAGAGGGCGATCTTGAGTGATTCCACATATATTCCACATATACATTTTGTTTTTGCTTGCTATTAAACATGGCAGGTTGTGAGTACGAGGAACTTCCATTTTATTGAAGTGATAATCTAGAGGAGTATCTCGCTTGGGAAGAACAAATAGAAAGGGTGTTCAAATTTCAAAAGCTTCCTAAAGCCAAAGAAGTGATGCGTGCCACTATTTTGTTTGAGGACTATGCTTATAGTTGGTAGCAACAACTTTTGGGAATAGCCTTATTACATCTTGGTCGGATTTAAAGATGGTCACGAGAAGAGAGTTTATGCCACGCTATTACGAGAAAGAGCTACTTCGTCACTTTGAGAGCATTACACAATGGTACAAACTAGTGCAAGATTATTATATTGAGTTAAAATGTAGAATGCGACGTGCCGGAATCAATAGTGCATTAAAAGAGAAGGCATACTTCAAAAAAGGTTTGAATTTTAATATCGCTGCTACACTTCAACATAAGTATTTTACAACTACATTTGATCTTGTGAATTGTGTTATAGAGGAGGAAAGAAAACTTAAATAGCATCTTATAACTAGGTTTAATCTTAGAGCACCAATTCATGAGAGCCACATAGCAAAAATAAGTAAAGGTGTTGAAAAGAGTGAGCTATGTGATCCCACCATATGTGAAGTTGACAACACTGAAACTAAGAGTGTGAGAGATATATAGAAAGAAATGAGAGAAGAATGTGAAAACAAAAGTGATTATATTTCTGACACTAACGACTTACTCTCTATTTCTAGTGTTGTGTCCTACATTGTGCAGGTTGACATTGTTAATAAGGAGATGAATGTTATACAACCTACACCTCTTGAGATGGAAGACGAGGAGATAGCCACTGTTGGAGAAGGAACGAATGCCATACCATGGATAGATTATGAAGCAGTGCTACCTACAACATCTACATCAACTGATGAGAACATTAAAGGTAATTACAAATGTGTTGAATTGGTAGTACATCAAGAAAAGGTGAGTGAATGTGAGAATTCTTGTGCCAAATTAGAGATTCCATGTTCCGAATTTGATATGCTTAATTTACATAATGTGGAGTTGATTACTCATAAAGAAGTTCTTGCTAGAATAGTCCCTGTAGATTTTTTATGCTATATAATGTTTGATAAACCTTTAGAGCCATCTAGCGTGCTTGAAAAAGTATCTAAAATGGCATGCTTAAAATCACTAGTTAGCTCCTACGTCGAATATAAATTTAATTTGATTGGAGATTATGGCATAGATAACAAATTTTATGTTCATCGAATATGCATTACTTGTGATAAACTTGCTGAATTGAAATTACATGTTAAGCCAAGTCATTAACACTTTGAGATGAGTTTAGGTGCTTTTTGTTCGGAAGGTGTCGAGACCCGAATATGCAAATCCGGACCCTCTATGTATACTGCACTAGTCCAGGATCACGCTAGTGCACACAGGCTCAACATCAGTAAATATCACAATCATACACAGCGGATACATAATGAAAGACTTAATATATTGATTAATACTTGTTGAATGACCTTACGGTCGAACTTACATGAATATGCCTCACAAGGCTGAATAACAAATTAAACTATAGCGGAATGAAAACGTATACAATCCTCCTAGTATACCACAGGCAACTGACAAGGCTTACACCCTAAACATTCGTCTCCTCCTGATACTCCATCTCCAGCATGGATGTCGACTCCTTAGCTGGTGATGTTGTTGTTGGCAAGGGTGAGTACTTAAAGCACTCAACAAGTTGTGCACAGAATGCAATTCTAACATAGCTATATGCAAGGCTTATTCCAAAGGAACGGCTATCATGGCTATTTTGCAACAAAGCAGCATTTATGAACAAGTACAATAAATAGATTGTAAAGGCAGTAAAACAAATAACAGTAATAGATAGATTCAACATTTCTCAAATAAACCAAGTTTCCAATCCTAAGTCAAGTTTCCAACCTCCTATGGCAACCTGCATCCATCCCAAGTTTTGTTTAACAAAAGTCTAACCCTTAACTGTAATTCCCGAGCATTGCTCAATACCGCGAGCACGGCTATTCGAATAGATTTACACTCTGCAGAGGTTATGCACTTTACCCACACGACATGATCATCCCTTATTACCAAGCTATTAGCACACTTCCTTTGGTGTGCCGGCAGGGCAATCATGACAAGCCTTTACAATGCTCTGCCTAGGCCCAGTACTGCTCGCTAAGGTTTCAACACTGAAGGGTTAAGCCACCACAACAGGGCCCCCTCTTGCGCCATGTGAGTTAATCCGTAAACCCTGGGACTCACTATTCACCACGACAATACCGAAATCTAGATATCACAAATTAGTCAGCTAGGCTGTCCCATTCCAGACATGTGGTTGCAAGAGAGACTCAGGTCAAAGGCTTGCAAGGTTAAGTCCTTAAGATGATCGAGGCAAGACTTCCACATACCCCTGCCCATCGGGCCCACCTTGGCATACTCGCCCCTTGCCACTTGCCCCAATCTAAGTCATTACCACCCCAGTTGATTACCAAGCACCACGTGCCATCAACAATTCAATATCATTGTGTGACATCCCTCGCCACATCAACTCAACCTCATCGTGTGACCACACATGACACACACGAGTTCATTAACATGTTCAATATTCCATTAGTCAAGATTAATCATTGACGATTCAAGTACATGTGATGACGTGGCATGGCTAAGCAGCTAACACGGTCTAACCATCCCATGTTGATTTTAGTATTAACCAACTATAATGAACCAATCTAGGGTGACAATAAATCATGGCATATAAATGACAAGGTAGGGTATAGATCAAAAGGTATATTAACTAAGTCCCAATTTAAATTAAAACAATTGTATACTGGAAATAATATGCAATAGGGTAAAACAATATAGCAATTTTATAAACATGGGTTCAACATGATCAAAGCACAACTTGCCTTGGAATAGGTTCTGATCTTGCTCTAAACTTGGGTCTTGAAGTGATGACTCCTCTTCTGGAACACCGAGCAATTTAACGTCTACGCGAATCGAGACAACTATAGAAATAAATACCAAACAGAGAGAAAATAGACTCCAAAAATCAAATAAAATTCACCATTAAATAGATCTTGATTTTAAATTTTTTTAGAAATTTGAATCACCCAAATCCGAGTTCAAATGCAAAAGATATAGCTATTCAAAGTTTGAATAAATTCTGGAAATACAGAAAATAGAAATTCCGAATTTCCCGAATTACTTTTATAAAGAAAAACCGCATTATTGAGCCAGCGACACGTGGACCAACCAAAGGATGACACATGGCTTTGGTGCATGGACTCAGTCCACGAAACTTCGCTGGTCCATCGTGGACTCGAGGTACTGTGCTGTGGACCTGCTGATGTTAGCATGACGTCATCGCAACACGTGGACCAATCAGATTGCGCCACGTTGCTCGGTCTACGGACCGCGTCCACGGCACAGCGCCTGCCCACCGTGCACCCGCGCACGATGCCTCAGCTTCTGTGCTGACACGATTCGACGGCTACCGATCTACTCCTACGTGGCACTATCCTGACCGAGGGGTTTACAGCTTACCCGAGGGGTTTACTGCTCACGCGGTGATGTGTCACGATCTCGACCGTTCGCTGAAGATCCGATGGTTCCCGAAGCTTCAAACCGGCGATGACGGTGCGGCGGCGCAGCTTCACCGGACTTGGAGACGACGACCTTGGCGACGGTGTTCTGGCGATGAAACGACGACGTTGCTTCCCAACTCAGATGAAGCGCGACGCGGCGGCCTCAGATCTGGAACCCAAGCGGCGAAAGACGGCTTGACGGCGGCACAACGGCAAGAAACGAGCGACGGCGCTTGCGACAAACCACAACGAGCTCCCGAGCGTGTTCTACGGTGGCTCTCGCGAAACGGCTCCGACCAAAAGCTGCGGCGCACAAAGGCGAACCTCGGAGTACCCGCCTCCCCTTTTATAGCCTCGACAAACGCGCACAAAAGGAAAACCTAAATCCTACCGGCGGCGGCGGCGGATCCGGAGACCCGATCGGAGACGACGACGGAGGATCGTCCGATCTGCAATCAACGGCTGAGACTACTTCCGAGACGATACGATCCGATCCACTCTTTCCAAAATCAACGGATACGATCTAACCTTTCCAAACCAACGCGATTCCACTAGCACCGCATGATCTCGATCCGACGGCTCTCACGCACTAGGGTTTCGAAACCTCATCTTCAAGTCGTGACCGTTAAATCACGATCCGACGGCCGATCCAAAGATAGCGACGCGGCATGATGAAGGCCCTTCGATTGAAATCCAACGGCGATCGACAATAGAGAGCAATTGGGCGCGTGAGACACGGGCCACATGCGCAAGACAAGAATGGGCTCGCGATTCATTATTCAATTGATTTTCCCGATTATATCATTTAAAATAATTACAAAAATTCGATTGAATTGTTTTAGGCAATAAAAATATCAGGAAAAATCCCAGAAAATTCTTATAAATACTTTGAGACATTTGGAACTTAAGTAAAATATTTTAGACAACACTTCATAATAACTTTGGGTATATTTAAATAAATTTTGTCAAAGGGCCAATATACATAATTTTGAAATAATTCAAATAAATTCCAGAAAAAATCCAATAATTTCCATAAAACCACAAAATGCACAAAATTCAATAAAATGATATTTAAGGCAAAATTTTGGAATGTTATAGAAGTATATATGATGCTTACTTGTTCATCTTTACTTATACAATTATATAATAATGAGAGTAGTGAAGTTGAAGCATGGAAGGCATCTAAAATCTTTTTATCCACGGTACTTCTATTTGATGTTGTGAACATAACATATGCACATTTGACTAAATTAAGCTATTTGCCACAACCTTTTGAGGTACATTTTCATCCTATGTTGAAAAGGAATGTGAAGACCGATGATGAATACATATAAAATGCATATGCGTTGTCCTCTTTGTTTAGTACATTTTTAGATTATCAGAAGACATGGCAAAAGCCGAGTTTGGCTTTTCTTGAAGAAGGGGAGGATGATGCGGATATGCACACGTCCAGTACTTTCCTGTTTAATATTTTAATTAACTGGAAAGAATTACTAAGCAGCATCAAGTATCAACAGGTGAATCATTTCCTTAAGAAAACTTTGTTATATTTCCATGGGAATTTTATACTTCCAAATAGAGGGTGTTTGCTTGTTGTTAGGTATGAAGATTGCACAAAAATCAATATTGGAGCCAAATTGCGTAAATGTATTATGGTGGACCACAGTGGGTGGCAAGGGAGTACGGGAGACACATGGAGATACTATTTACTTGTACTGTTCATGTACTCCATATCCTTCCATATATGTGATCAAAGAAGAAAAGAAAGAAACAAAAAAGAAGAAAGGAAAAGAAAGAAAAGAAGGAGAAAATTCAGCCATCTTAAAATAAGGGAAGAGATCACCATGCTATGGAGAGAAGAGATTGTCTCCAACTAGATGAGCACTCCACATGACAACTTTTAATGCGATTACTATTCATATGCTATTGTTCATGCATTTACTATTCATGTATTGCCACTGTTCACATGAGCAACTATTCATGCCCCTCTCCTGTATATGTGTACTCCCTCCATTGTAAAGAGAATCACGAATTTTTAGATTAAAGATATACTCCTAATTCTATGGCTTGTGCTCTAATGCCCCATTAGAATAGGGAGTTCTAATATGAAATTATCACTGTTGTTCTTGCAACTTCTTCGGGGTGATTGCAAGGAAACGTGTGGCTACTTTCGTGTGTTCAAGTAGGTGAGGATCGAAGCGTGTTCTTGGGCGAATTCACGTGTCACAAGTTGCCGTATAGAGACGGTGGTTAGCGCCAGTATTCGTCAGGGTTCACGGATCCGAGTTATCATTTTCGTCATCACAAGATCGGGCCACCCCCTATAAGAATATAAGTGCCAATCACCCCCAATGGACTTCATATGTGTCTTAACTCATTTCGGTATGCGTTTCTAATCCGTCACAGTTGGTGTTAAATATTCCTCATGACGGGTCCCAATTGGCACAACAGACTCCATGCGTACAAAAAAAGTCACATAATGAAACTAAGTGTCAAACACCCCAAATATACTTCATATGCGCTCTAGCTCATTTTGGCGTGCGTTTCAAATCCGTCTGAGTCGGTGTTAAAAATTCCTCACGACGGGTCCCAATTAGCACTGTTAACTACTAGCATACGAAATCGATGCACAAATTAAAATTGAGTGCCAAACACCCTGAATGGACTTTGTTGTGCCCTGGCTAATTTCGGCATGCGTTTGAATCTGTCTGAGTCGGTGCAAAATATTCCATACGATGGGCACCAATTAGCACCATAGAGTCCATGAGTACGAAAAAAAGTCACCTAATGAAACTGAGTGCCAAATACCCCGAATGGACTTCATATTACGAAAAAAAGTCACCTAATGAAACTGAGTGCCAAATACCCCGAATGGACTTCATATGCACCTTAGCTCATTTCGGCGTATGTTTCGAATCCATCCGAGTCGGTGGTAAATATTCCTCACAATGGGTCCCAATTGGCACTGTAGACTATATGTGGACGAATAAAGACATAATGAAACTGAGTGCCAAACACCCCAAATTGACTTCATATGAGCCCTAACTCATTTCGTCACACGTTTCAAATTTGTCCGAGTCGAAGTTAAATATTCCTCACGAGGGTCCCAATTGGCACTGTAGACTCCATACTACTAAAAACGTCACATAATGAAACTCAGTACCAAACACCCTGATTGGACGTTATATGTGCCCTACCTTATTTCGGCACACATTTTGAATCCGTCTGTGGCGATATTAAATATTCCTCACTACTGGTCCCAATAGGCAATGTAGACTCTTAAGCGTATGAAAAAAGTCACATAATGAAACTGAGTGGCAAATATCCCGAATGAAATTCATGTACACCCTAGCTCATTTCGGCACGTGTTTAAAATTCGTACGAGCCGGTGTTAAATATTAATCACGATGGGTCTCAATTGGCACTGTGGACTCCATGCGTACGTAAAAAAGTCAAATACTGAAACTCAGTGCCAAACATTCTGATTGGACTTCGTATGCACTCTTGCTCATTTTGACAACACGAATACGTCCGAGTAGGTGTTAAATATTCCTCATGATAGGTCCCAATTGGCACTCTAGACTCCATGCATACGAGAAAAATTCACATAAGGAAATTGAGTGCCAAAAACCCCGAATGGACTTCATATGCGCCCAACCTTATTTTGGAATGCATTTCGATTCCGTTCGAGTGGGAGTTAATTATTCCTCATGATGGGCGCCAATTGCTCACTAGACTCCAAACGTACGAAAAAAGTCACATAATCAAACTAAGTGCTAAACACCCCGAAATGACTTCGTATGCGCCTACCTCATTTTGGCATGCATTTTGAAGCCATTCGAATCGGTGTTAAATATTCCTCACAATGGGTCCCAACAGGCATTATAGACTCTAAGCGTACGAAAAAAGTCACGTAATGAAACAGAGCTAAACACCAAGAATGGACTTCATATGCCCCCATGCTCATTTCGGCAAGCGTTTCGAATGCTTCCGAGTCGGTATTAAATATTCCTCACGACAGGTACCAATTTGCACTATAGAGTCCATTCATAGGAAAAAAGTCACAAAATGAAACAGAGTGATAAATACCCCGAATGGACTTCATATGGGCCATACAACATTTTATCAAGCGTTTTGAAGCCGTCCGAGTCGGTGTTAAATATTCCTCACGATGGGTCCCAATTGGCGCTATAGACTCCATGCATACGAAAAAAGTCATATAATGAAACAGAGTGCGAAACACCCCGAATGGACTTCATATATGCCCTACCTTATTTTTTCATGTATTTCGAGGCCGTCCGAGTCGGTGTTAAATATTCATCATGACAGCTCCCAATAGGCACTGTAGACTCTAAGCGTACGAAAAAGTCACAGAATGAAATAGAGTGCCAAACACGCCGAATTGACTTCATATGCCCTCTATCTCACATCGGCATGCGTTTCGAATCCTTCCGAGTCAGTGTTAAATATTCCTTACGACGGGTGACAACTTGCACTGTAGAGTCCATGCGTATGAAATAAAGACACATAATGAAACTGAGTGGCAAACACCCAAATAGGCTTCATATGCACCCTAGCTGATTACGGCATACGTTTCGAATCCGTCCGAGTCGGTGTTAAACATTCCTCACCATGGGTACCAATTTGCACTGTAGACTCCGTGCGTACGAACAAAAACTAACTTAATGAAACTAAGTGCCAAACACACCGAATGGACTTCATATGTGCCCTAGCTAATTTCGGCACACGTTTCGAATCCATTTGAGTCAAAGTAAAATATTTCTCACGACGGGTCCAAAATGGCACTGTAGACTTTAAGCGTATGAAAAAATTAACAAAACGAAACAAAGTACAAAACACCCCAATGGACTTCATATGTGCCCTACTTCATTTTGGCATGCGTTTCGAAGCCGTCCAACTTGGTGTTAAATATTTGTCATGACGGGTCCTAATAAGCACTATAGACTCCAAGTGTACGAAAAAGTCACATAATGAAATAGAGTGCCAAACACCCTGAATGGACTTCATATGCCCGCTAGCTCACTTCAGCATGCATTTCGAATCCTTCCGAATCGGTGTTAAATATTCCTCACGACGGGTACCAATTTGCACTGTAGAGTTCTTGCGAACGGAAAAAGTCACACAACGAAACTGAGTGCCAAACACCCGAATGGAATTCATATATGCCCTAGCTGATTACGGCATACGTTTCGAATCCATCTGAATCGGTGTTAAACATTCCACACCACGGGTACCAATATGCATTGTAGACTCCATGCGTGTGAAAAAAAGTAACGTAATGAAACTAAGTGCCAAACGCGCCGAATGGATTTCATATGTGCCCTAGCTCATTTTGGCACGCGTTTCAAATCCGCCTGAGTCAGAGTTAAATATTCCTCATGGCGTGTGACAATTGGCACTGTAGAGTTGAAGCGTGTGAAAAAAGTAACATAATGAAACATAGTACAAAACACCCCGAATAGACTTCATATGCATCCTACCTCATTATGACATGCGTTTTGAAGCTGTCCGAGTCGGTGTTAAATGTTCATCATGACGGGTCCCAAGAGGCACTGTAGACTCCAAGTGTACGAAAAAACTCACATAATGAAACAGTGTGCCAAATAACTCGAATGGACTTCATATGCACCCTAGCTCATTACGGCATACGTTTCGAATTCGTCCGACTCGACGTTAAATATTCCTCACGACATGTCATAATTTTTACTATACACTCCATCGTACGAAAAAAGTAACATAATGAAACTGAGTGACAAACACACCAAATTCACTTCATATGCGTATAGCTCATTTCGGCACACGTTTCGAATCAGTCCGAGATGTAGTTAAATATTTCTAACGACGGGTCTCAATTTTGCACTGTATACTCGAAGCGTACGAAAAATAGTCACATAACGAAACAAAGTGCCAAACACCCTGAATGGACTTCATATGCGCCCTACCTCATCTTGGTATACGTTTCGAAGCCATCTGAGTCTGTTAAATATACCTCACAATGGGTCCCAATCGGTGCTGTAGACTCCATGCATACGAAAAAAGTCACATAATGAAACTGAATGCCAAACACCCCGAATAGACTTCATGTGCGTCCTAGCTCATTTCGACACGTGTTTCGAATCCATCTGAGTCGGTGTTAAATAAAACTGAGAGGCAAACACCCCGCATTGACTTCATAGGCGCCCTAGCTCATTTTGACAAACGTTTCGAATCCGTCTGAGTCAGTGTTAAATATTCCTCACTACGGGTCCAAATTGGTACCGTAGACTCGAAGCGCGAGAAAAAAGTCACATAATGAAACAGTGCCATACACCCCGAATGGAATTTATATGCGCCCTAACTCATATTGGCATGCGTTTCAAAGCCGTCCGAGTCAGTGTGAAATATTCCTCATGACGGGTCCCAAAATGCTCTGTAGACTCAAATCGTACGAAAAAAGTCACATAATGAAACATAGTGCCAAACACCCTTAAGGACTTCACATGCCCCCAAGCTCATTTCGGCATACGTTTCGATTCCATCCGAGTGGGTGTTAAATAATCCTCACGATGGGTGCCAATTTGCACTGTAGTGTCAATGCGTACGAAAAAATATCACATAATAAAACTGATAACACCCCAAATGAACTTCATACATGCCCAGCACATTTCAGCACGCGTTTCGAATCCGTCCAAGTTGGTGTTAAACATTCCTCACGACGGGTCCCAAATGACACTGTAGACTCCATACGTACGAAAAAAGTAACACAATAAAACTGAGTGCCAAATACCCCGAATTGTATTCACATGCGCTCAAGCCTATTTTGGCACACAATTAGAATACGTCTGAGTTGTAGTTAAGTATTCCAAAAAACGGGTGCTAATAGACACTATAGACACGAATCATACAAAAAGTCACATAATGAGACAGAGAGCCAAACACCCAGAATAGACATCATATGCACCGTACCTTATCTTGGCATGTGTTTCGAATTCATCCGAGTCTGAGTTAAATAGACTCTATACGTACGAAAAAAGTTACATAACGAAAATAAGTGCTAGACACTCAGAATGGACTACATATGTGCCCTGTCTCATTTCAGAATACGTGTCGAATCCATCTGAATCAGTGTTAAACAATCCTCACGAAAGGCCCAATTGGCATTGTAGACTCAATGCGTACAAAAAAATTCACATAATTAAACTGAGTGCCAAACAGCCCGAATTGACTTCATATGCGCCCTAGCTCATTTCGGCACACATTTCAAATCCGTTCGAGTTGTTATTAAATATTTCTCACGATGGGTCCCAATTGGCACTGTAGACTCGAAGCATGTGGAAAAAAGTCACAAAATGAAACAAAGTGTCAGACACACCGAATGGACTTTATATGCGTCCTAGCTCATTTTGGCATGCATTTCGAATCCGTCCGAGTCGGTGTTAAATATTTCTCACGACGGGTACGAATTGGCACTTTGGACTCCATGCGTACAAAAAAAAGTCACACAATGAAACTGGGGGCCAAACACCTCGAATTTACTTCATATGAGCCCTAGCTTATTTCAGCGTACGTTTCGAATCCGTTCGAGTCGATGTTAGATATTCCTCCTGAACACCCCGAATTGTCTTCACATGCGCCCGAGCCCATTTTTGCACACATTTCGAATCCGTCTAAGTTGTAGTTAAGTATTCCTAAAGACGGGTGCCAATAGACACTATAGACACAAAGATTACAAAAAATTCACATAATGAAATAGAGAGCCAAACACCCCGAATGGGCATCATATGCACCCTATCTCATCTTGGCATGCATTTCGAAGACGTCTAAGTCAGTGTTAAATATACCTCACGATGGGTCCCAATCATCGCTATAGATTCCATGGGTACGAAAAAAGTCACATAATGAAACAGAGATCCAAACACCCAGAATAGACATCATATGCACCCTACCTCATCTTGGCACGTGTTTCGAATTCATCTGAGTCTGAGTTAAATATTCATCATGATGGGTCCCAATTGGCACTGTAGACTCCATGCGTACGAAAAAAGTTACATAACGAAACTAAGTGCTAGACACTCTGAATGGACTACATATGTGTCCTAGCTCATTTCAGCATATGTCTCGGATCCGTCTGAATCGGTGTTAAACAATCTTGACGAAAGGCCAATTGGCACTGTAGACTCAATGCGTACAAAAAAATTCATATAATTAAAGTGAGTGCCATACACCCCGAATTAACTTCATATGCACCCTAGCTCATTTCAGCACATGTTTCAAATCCGTCCGAGTTGTTATGAAATATTTCTCACGACGGGTCTCAATTGGCACTGTAGACTCGAAGCATGTGGAAAAAAGTCACAAAATAAAACAAAGTGTCAGACACCCCGAATGGACTTTATATGCATACTAACTCATTTTGGCATGCATTTCGAATACGTCCGAGTCGGTGTTAAATATTTCTCACGACGGGTCCGAATTAGCACTTTGGACTACAAGCGTACGAAAAAAAGTCACACAATGAAACTGGGTGCCAAACACCCCGAATTTACTTCATATGAGCCCTAGCTTATTTCAGCGTACGTTTCGAATCCGTTCGAGTCGATGTTAAATATTCCGCCCAAACACCCCGAATTGTCTTCACATGCGCCAAGCTCATTTTGGCACGCATTTCGAATTCGTCTAAGTTGTAGTTAAGTATTCCTAAAGACGAGTGCCAATAGACACTACAGAAACGAAGATTACAAAAAATTCACATAATGAAACAGAGAGCCAAACACCCCAAATGGAAATCATATGCACCCTACCGCATCTTGGCATGCATTTTGAAGCCGTTTGATTCAGTGTTAAATATACCTCACGATGAGTCGCAATCGACGCTATAGATTCCATAGGTACGAAAAAAAGTCGTATAATGAAACAGAGAGCCAAACACCCAGAATAGACATCATATGCACCCTACCTCATCTTGGCACGTGTTTCGAATTCATCAGAGTCTGAGTTAAATATTCATCACGATGGGTCCAAATTGGTACTGTAGACTTCATGCTTGCGAAAAAAGTTACATAACGAAACTAAGTGCTAGACACTCTGAATGGACTACATATGTGCCCTAGCTCATTTTAGCATACGTCTCGGATCCGTCTAAATCGGTGTTAAACAATCCTGACGAAAGGCCCAATTGGCACTGTAGACTCAATGCGTACAGAAAAATTCACATAATTAAACTGAGTGCCAAACACCCCGAATTGACTTCATATGCGCCCTAGCTCATTTCGGTACACGTTTCAAATCCATCCGAGTTGTTATTAAATATTTCTCACGACGGGTCCCAATTGGCAATGTAGACTCGAAGCATGTGAAAAAAGTCACAAAATGAAACAAAGTGTCAAACATCCCGAATGGACTTTATATGAGTCCTAGCTCATTTTGGCATGCATTTCGAATCCGTCCGAGTCGGTGTTAAATATTTCTCATGACGGGTCCGAATTGGTACTTTGGACTCCATGCGTTCGAAAAAAGTCACAAAATGAAACTGGGTACCAAACACCCCGAATTTACTTAATATGAGCCATAGCTTATTTCAGCGTACGTTTAGAATCCGTTCGAGTCGATGTTAAATTTTTTGCACGACAGGTCCTAAAAGGCACTGTAGACTCTACGCGTATGAAAAATGTCACCTAATAAAACAGTGTGGCAAAAAGCTTGAATGGACTTCATATGCGTCCTACCTCATTTTAGCATGCGTTTTGAATCCTTCCGACTCGGTGTTAAATATTCCTTACAACAGGTTTCAATTGGCAAAGGCACATTATGTAACTGAGTGTGAAATACCCTGTATGGACTTCATATGTGCCTAGCTAATTTTGGTATACATTTTGAATACGTCCGAGACAGTGTTAAATATTCCTCACGGCGCGTCCCAATTGACATTGTAGACTCCATGCGTACGAAAAAAGTTATACAATGAAACTGAGTGCTAAATACCCTGAATTGTTTTCACATGCGCCCTAGCTCATTTTGGCACGCATTTCGAATCCACCTGAGTTGTAGTTAAGTATTCCTAAAGACGGGTGCCAATATACACTATAGACACGAAGCGTACAAAAAAGTCACAAAATGAAACAGAGAGCCAAACACTCTCAATGGACATCATATGCACCCTACCTCATCTTGGCATGCATTTCGAAGCCATCCGAGTCAGTGTTAAATACACCTCACGATGGGTCCCAATCAGCGCTATAGACTCCATGGGTACGAAAAAATTCACATAATGAAACTGAGTGCCAAACACCCCGAATTGTCTTCATATGCGCTCTAACTCTTTTCGGCACGCGTTTCGAATTCATCAGTCTGAGTTAAATATTCGTCACGATGTGTCCCAATTAGCACTGTAGACTCCATGCGTACGAAAAAAGTTGCATAATGAAACTAAATGCTAGACACTCTGAATGGACTACATATGTGCCCTAGCTCATTTCAGCATACGTCTCTAATCCGTCTGAATCGGTGTTAAACAATCCTCACGAAATGCCCAATTGGCGCTGTAGACTCAATGCGTACAAAAAAATTCACATAACTCTACTAAGTGCCAAACACCCCGAATTGACTTCATAAGCACCCTAGCTCATTTCGGCACACGTTCCAAATCCGTCTGAGTTGTTTTTAAATATTCCTCACGATGGGTCACAATTGTCACTATAGAGTCGAAGCATGTGCAAAAAAGTCACAAAATAAAACAGAGTGTCAGACAGCCTGAATGGACTTTATATGCGTCCTAGCTCATTTTGGCATGCATTTCGAATCCGTCCGAGTCGGTGTTAAATATTTGTCATGATAGGTCCGAATTGACACTTTGGACTCCATGCGTACGAAAAAAGTCACACAATGAAACTGGGTGCCAAACACCCTGAATTGACTTCATATCAGCCATAGGTTATTTCAGCATATGTTTCGAATCCGTTCAAGTCGATGTTAAATATTCCGCACGATGGGTCCTAAAAGGCACTGTAGACTCTACGCGTACGAAAAATGTCACATAATAAAACAGTGTGGCAAACAGCCCGAATGGACTTCATATGCGTCCTACCTCATTTTAGCATGCGTTTTGAATCATTCCGACCAGGTGTTAAATATTCCTTACAAAAGCTTTCAATTGACTCTGTGGACTCCATGCGAACGAAAAAAAGGCACATAATGTAACTGAGTGCCAAATACCCTGAATGGACTTCATATGTGCCTAGCTAGTTTCGGTATACGTTTCAAATCTGTCCGAGATGATGTTAAATATTCCTCACGGCGCGTCCCAATTGACACTGTGGACTTCATGCATAAGAAAAAACTCACACAATGAAACTAAGTGCCAAACACCCCGAATTGTCTTCACATGCGCCCTAGCTCATTTTGGCACGCAATTCGAATTCGTCTGAGTTGTAGTTATGTATTTGTAAAGACAGGTGCCAATAGACACTATAGACACTAAGCGTACAAAAAAATCACACAATGAAACAAAGAGCCAAACACCCCAAATGGACATCATATGCACCCTACCTCATCTTGGCATGCATTTTGAATCCGTCTGAGTCAGTGTTAAATATACCTCACGATAGGTCCCAATCAGCGCTATAGACTCCATGGGTACGAAAAAAAGTCACATAATGAAACTGAGTGCCAAACACCCGAATTGCCTTCATATGCGCCCTAACTCATTTCGGCACACATTTCAAATTCATCAGCCTGAGTTAAATATTTGTCACGATGGGTCCCAATTGGCAGTGTAGATTCCATGTGAACGAAAAAAGTTACATAATGAAACTGATTGCTAGACACTCTGAATGGACTACATATGTGCCCTACCTCATTTCAGCATACATCTCAAATCTGTCTGAATCGGTATTAAACAATCCTCACGAAAGGCCCAACTGGCACTGTAGACTCAATGCGCACAAAAAAATTCAAATAGTTAAACTGAGTGCCAAACATCCCGAATTGACTTCATATGCGCTCTAACTCATTTTGGCACACGTTTCAAATCCGTCTGAGTTGTTATTAAATATTCCTCACGATGGGTCCCAATTGGCATTGTAGACTCGAAGCATGTGAAAAAAAGACAATGAAACAGAGTGTCACACACCGAATGGACTTTATATACGTCCTGGCTAATTATGGCTTGCATTTCGAATCTGTTAGAGTCGGTGTTAAATATTTCTCACGATGGATCTGAATTGGCACTTTGGACCCATGCGTACGAAAAAAATCACACAATGAAACTGGGTGCCAAACACCCCGAATTGACTTCATATGAGCCCTAGCTTATTTCAACATACGTTTCGAATCCGTTCGAGTCGATGTTAAATATTTCGCACGATGGGTCCTAAAAGGCACTGTAGACTCTACACGTACGAAAAATGTCACATAATAAATCAGTGTGGCAAATAGCCCGAATGGACTTCATGTGCGTCCTACCTCATTTTAGCATGTGTTTTGAATCCTTTGGACTAGGTGTTAAATATTCTTTACAGCGGGTTTCAATTGGTATTGTGGACTCCATGAGTACAAAAAAAGGCACGTAATGTAAGTGAGTGCCAAATACCCTGAGGGGACTTCATATGTGTCTAGCTCATTTCGGAATACGTTTCGAATCCGTCCGAGACAGTGTTAAATATTTCTCACAGCGCGTCCCAATTGACACTGTAGACTGCATTTGTACGAAAAAAGTCACAATAAAACTGAGTGCCAAACACCCCGAATTGTCTTCACATGCGCCATAGCTCATTTTGTCATGCATTTCGAATCCGTCTGATTTGTAGTTAAGTATTCCTAAAGACGGGTGCCAATAGACACTATAGACACGAAGTGTACAAAAAAGTCACATAATGAAACAGAGAGCCAAACACCCCGAATGGACATCATATGCACCCTACCGCATCTTGGCATGCGTTTCGAAGTCGTCTGAGTCAGTGTTAAATATACCTCACGATGGGACCAATCGACGCTATAGACTCAATGGGTACGAAAAAAAATCACATAGTGAAACTGAGTGCCAAACACCCTGAATTGACTTCATATGCGCCCTAGCTCATTTTGCCACGCGTTTCGAATTCATCCGTCTGAGTTAAATATTCATCACGATGGGTCCCAATTGGTACTGTAGACTCCATGCGTACGAAAAAAGTTACATAATGAAACTAAGTGCTAGACACTTTGAATGGACTACACATGTGCCCTAGCTCATTTCAGCGTACGTCTCGAATCCATCTGAATCAGTGTTAAATAATCCACACGAAATGCCCAATTGGCACTGTAGACTCAATGCGTACAAAAAATTCACATAATTAAACTGAGTGCCAAACACCCCGAATTGACTTCATATGCGCCATAGCTCATTTCGGCACACTTTTCAAATTCGTCCAAGTTGTTATTAAATATTGCTCACGACGGGTCCAAATTGGCACTGTAGACTCAAGCATGTGAAAAAAAGTCACAAAATGAAACAGAGTGTTAGACACCCCGAATGGACTTTATATTCGTCTTAGCCCATTTTGGCATGCATTTCAATCCGTCCGAGTCGGTGATAAATATTTCTCACGACGGGTCCGAATTGGCATTTTGCTCTCCATGCGTTCGAAAAAAAGACACACAATGAAACTGTCGGGACCCGAATATGCACATTCGGACTCTCTGTGTATTCAGCAATAGTCCATGAAGGATCGAGATGGCGAACAGAGGGGGGTGAATGGTCGCAAATAAGTTTTCCCCCAAAATACTCCAACAAAAACCTCAACAAATCGCTCAAAGGAAATTGTGAAAAACCAAAAAAACTAGACAACTATGTGTACCCCAAGCTTGCATGGATAAGTATCATAAAATATGTAGGGATTTTTTAGTCACAATCCTGGTTGTCTAGTGTCCAAGATAAAGAGGGATCAATCCAACTCTTGCTTTTAAAAAGAACATCAATTCAAATAATAAAAGTCACTTTCAGAAAAGCAAAAGCAGAATTTCCAGAACTTGTGCTCAATTTGAACAGGAGGTTGGTGGGTTTCTGCAGCTCACAAAATTTTGAGAATTTTTCTCCCTATGAGCATCAGAGTCGTAAGGAACTTCACCAAATTTCTCCTCAAAAAGCCTTACAGAAAAAACAAGAAAAATCGAAGAACACAATTAGTCAAGAACTTTGAGCAGAAAGTTTGGGGCTCGGTTTTCACCTCATGGCGCCCAAACGGTGCAACAAGTGAACTCCAAAATTTTTCTGCAAGTGGATATCAGAGTCCCACACCTCCTCCAACAAGAATCACTTAAAAAGGATTTTTCTATATTTTTCCTTAAAAAGAATCACTTAAATGTTGCGCAAAGAACAAGTTCTGAACAAAGTCCTTCAATCTCCCCCTTGATGAGTATATTGACAAACCATACAAAAGGCATAAATTTGAGTTTTAATGAGAGAAGAAGAAAGCAATTTGTTTGCAAAGCCAAACTTGATCCAGAGAAAAAGATATTAAATCATGACCAAGTTGGCAGAAAGAATTTAGAGCAAGACCAAGAAAAGAGCAAGTTTTCCACAAAAGCTCTAAAAACCAATCAGAAGTGCCAAATGTGATTATGATCCATAAAAAAATAGCAAAGATTTACAAAGATCATAAGAACCAACAAGCTTTCACATTTTTATCTCTCTCTCTTTTTTAATGATGCCTTTTCTATATTTTCTCCCCTTTTTGGCAATATAGGCATCAAAATGGAATTTTCTTCCTCTTTTTATGTATGCTAGAAATGCAATCGAAAGTGCTTTGAAGATTATCCAATTGATCAAAATGGAAGGATATTACACCAAGCTTGTCAATTTCAGAAGATGACTAAACTAAGACATGTCCAAGTGCAAATACGAGCTTAGTTTTGAATATATCATTTTTAGCAAGATTTGACAAGTGCAATACTTAGCTTTAGTTTCAAAAATAGAAGAATAGCCACTCTAAGGATCAAAAGGAAAACCTAGAGTTCAACCTACTCAACACTTTGAGGAATCTAGAAGATCATACAAAGTCCTTCGGGCTCATTTATCACTTAATGCAAATTTTGATTCATCATCATACAAGACATAGCGGGGTGCAAATGTTTGACATTATTTGTATTCTTTACCCACATATGTCTTTATTTTTAATTTATTTGCATTTTCTTTTGACAACCAATTGACTCAAGCCGTATGCGACCATCTCAAGATGAACTCTTAAGAGGATGGTCTAGGTCAAACACGATGTATTGCAAGTTCATCCCAAGTGCAATGGGAAGCGGTCTTGTGAATGCAAGGTGTTGAGTCGTATGTGCACAAGAAGAGTCAATTTTGTTTAATTTTCATTTTTAGCACAATGATTTATGAGCAATTGAAGGACTCTAGCATGGATCAAACTAGTTTCACCCAAGTTGCTATAGGGACTCTAGAGAACTCCAAAAATTTTCAAATTATGGCACAAACCTCTAGAGAAGAAACCTAGCAAGTAGAAGCAACAAGTTTCATCAAGTTTTTCATTTTAGGCTTATTTCATTTTTTTAGCTTAGCAAGTTAAATGAACTTGGACATATCTAAGCTAGTGATTTCCTCCATATGATGTAGCATGGTGTATAGCATGAAGAAGAAATCAATTGCATAATAGACAAAGCTCATTAAACAGGAAATGCAGTCTATATGCAATGCACGAACAGATTCCCAAACTCCCCCTCAACAAATGAATCAATTTTAAGCTCAAATCTGGTTAAAGTTGAGCTATTATCAAGATTAGGCATAAAGAAAACACGAATGAACTCAATAATAACCAAAAAAACAGAATGAGGAGAAGAAGTCGAGAAACTGCAAAACTGGATGGCTATTGAGCATAGATAAGATAGAAGAGACTCACTACGGCTCAGACTCGCTCTTATCTTCCCCAGAGATTAACATAGGGAAGCTGACTCTAGATCCCAACTAAGGAGTGCACATGCACCTGTCTACCTGGAGGCCCAATACCGCTAGACTTATAAGACGTGAGGGAACTCAACCTAGAGAGAAGAGAGAAAACTAATCACGCATGATAGCAACCTAAAGCACAAGATAAGAGGTCCATGCAAGGCATGCCAGAAGTCTAAGTGAGTGAACTCAACTCAAGAAAATAAGCCCAAATTCACCTAGAAGAAGCACAAAGAAAAGAAAAGCTGGAAGAAAACATATAATACATAATATACAAACCATCTCCCCCTCACGAAAGGCCGTAAGGGCTCACGACTCCAAGCTCACTCCTCAAGGCAACAAACTGGAGCTATCCAAAGGCTTGGTGAAGATATCGCTAAGCAAGGTCACTCTATGAATCAAGCGCGATATCTCCCTTCTCCACATGGTCTCTAAGGAAGTGATATCTAATATCAATGTGCTTGGTCGGGAATGTTGCTTTGGGTTTTTAGCAATGCAAATAGCGTAGTGTTGTCACGAGAAAAGTGGCACACTCTCTATCTCTAACCCATAGTCCCGTAAGGTCGATCCCATCAAGAGCACTGCTACAAAGAATCGGTCGCACAACATACTCGACCTCTCGGTGGGTGTGCAACCCTGCATCGCTTCCTAGATAACCAAGAAACAAGAGAAGTGCCAATGAATTGGCAAGTGCCGAAGTGCTCTTCCTATCTATCCTCTGACCCGACAAAGTCGGCATCGGAAAAGGCTCTAAGAGATATACAAGAAGAAGAAGAGTACCAAATACCATAATCAGTGGTAGCACGAAGGTACCTGAAGATGCGCTTGACCGCCTGGCGGTGATAGGCGCGAGGAGAAGCTTGAAATCGAGCGCCGCACACACAAGCAAAATGTATGTCGGCCTCAAGCGGTGAGGTACAAGAGGGAGCCGATCATACTCCGAAACTCCTTTTGATCAGTAGGTTCACCATCCTCATCGGGCTCGAGGACAACAGTGGTGGCCATAGGAGTCATCACCGGCTTCCCATCAGACATATCGAAGCGCCTCAGGAGGTCACGGGTATATTTGCCTTGATGCAAGAAAGTACCCTCCCGAGTCTTCTTGATTTGGAATCCAAGAAAGTAGCTCAACTCGCCCATCATACTCATCTCAAACTCTGTGCTCATCACCTTAGAAAACTGAGACACAAGCGAATGAGACGAGCCACCAAAAATGATATCGTCCACATAAATCTGGACGAGAAGAAAATGAGACTCATGGTGTCTGATGAACAGAGTTTTGTCTACTATGCCAATTTTAAAGTCATGGCTGAGAAGATAAGACTTGAGCCTCTCATACCATGCTTTGGGGGCCTGCTTAAGTCCATACAGAGCTTTGGAAAGCTTGTATACATGACTCGGAAACTTGGGGTTCTCGAATCCTGGAGGTTGCTTGACATAAACCTCTTCCTGAATATAGCCATTGAGGAATGCACTCTTGACATCCATTTGATAAAGCTTGAAGCCCCGGGATGCAGAGAATGCAAGCAGGATCCTAATAGCCTCTAGTCTAGCTACAGGGGCAAATGTCTCCTCAAAGTCAAGACCCTCAACCTGAGAAAAGCCCTGTGCAACTAGTCAGCCCAGTTGTGAATGACAACCCCATCCTCACTCTGCTTGTTTTTTAACACCCACTTGGTCCCAATGACATTATGACCAGATGGACGTTCTACAAGCTGCCAGACTTTGTTCCTCTCGAAGTTTTCAAGTTCCTCATGCATAGCATTAGTCCAAGACTCGTCAGATAATGCATGAGTCACATCCTTCGGCTCAAATAAGGCAACAAAGGCAGAGTGAAGGCAGAAACTGGACAAACCTGATTTTGAGAGAGTGACTCGCTCAAATAGATCGCCGATGATCTGATCAGGTGGATGAGAACGCTGAATATGACGGGGAGGTCCAGAAGCAGAAGTGGCCTCTACCTCATGCACAGAAGAGGCAGGAGCAGAGCCACTAGCTGAATGAGAGTTAGAAGGCAAGGGCTGGCCTTCCTGAGGTGCAGAAATGGAAACAGGAGGCACCTCAGGTGTAGAGGGGACTGGATCAAGTGGAACACCATCATCTCCATCATCCTCATCCTCTACAAAGATGGTCTCGAAGGAAGAAGAAGAGCCTGAAATATCGGGTCTAGCTCCTAGGCTAGCCTCATCAAAGGTCACTTCACAGGTCTCTATGATCCTATGCGCATCGCAACTCCAGACCCTATAGCTACGAGAAGAAGTCGAATAACGCAGAAAGATACCATCAGAAGAACGAGACTCAAACTTATCCAGGTTACCAGACTTCAAAATAAAACACTTGCAACCAAACAAACGAAAATGAGAAACACTGGGCTTTCGCCCATACCTCAACTCGTAAGAAGTGCGGTGCAAATGTGCTCTCAAGAATACACGCTTAGAAACATGGAAAGCAATAGCTATAGCCTCAGCCCAAAACTTCCTAGGAGTACTGTACTTGTCTAGCATCATCCTGGCCATTTCTACCAGGGTCTTGTTCTTCCTTTCCACTACGTCATTTTGTTGAGGGACGTAGGGAGAGGAGAATTGATGCTCCAAACCAGACTCCACACAGAAACACTCAAAATAGGAGTTCTTGAACTCCGTGCCATTGTCACTGCGTATAGCTCGTAGGGCACTAGGGAGCTCAAAAGACAACCTATGAACCAAACCCCTAAAATGGGTAAAAGTCTCATCCTTCGAGGACATGAAAAACACCCAAGAATACCTCGAAAAGTCATCAATAATGACAAGAACATACCACTTCCCACCCATCGATCGCACTCTATTTGGACCAACGGTGTCCATATGTAAAAGCTGTCTGGTGCATCATCATCACAACAGATGGATCGGGATGAGAAGCAGCAACCATCTTGCCATGTCGGTAGGGAGAGCAAACTAAGTCTTTGACCATTTTGAGTTTGGGCATACCACGAATGAGATCGTGGCTGCTAACTCGGGTCAAATGATCAAATCTAATGTGACCAAGTCTCCTATGCCAGAAGGAGAGATCACGGGACTCAGAAGCAATCAAACACCGAAGAGAGTCTCCAGAAGAAACAGAAAAATCAGCACGGAAGACTCTCCCAAATCTAGGAATCCCGCAAACTAACCCTCCTGATGAATCGAGGATTCTACAGGCATTACTCTTAAAACTCACCTCGAAAGAGTCATCAATAAGCTGAGAAATAGAAAGCAAATTGTATTGCAGCTTACTTACTAAGGAAACATTTTTAAGATTGAAATTGTCATTAATGCAAATGGTACCTTTAGCGATGACTCTACCTGAAGAAGCATCCCCGAAAGTGATCAACTCATCACTGGGGGCTCGGACTAGGGAAGAGAACCATCGAGAATCTCCGGTCATATGACGAGAACAACCGGAGTCGACAATCCAAACATCTCCCTTCCCCATCCGACGAACTTGATCAAGACACAAGAGAGAAAGATGACTCAGTACTGCGATAGAGTGAAGACTTAGGAACCCAATATTGAACCATACGACACCTCAGTACGATCCACGTAAGAAGAGGCGGACTCGAGTGTCTCTCCGACGTTAACCTAACAAGATCAAGAGCAACTCTAGTAGATGATCTAGGAGCTGAAGCGTGTTGGCATGCCGTGGTGCAAAACCGAACCACCCGGTGAAGCCGCCTAAAACTCCTACCGAGAAAACACATCACGCGGTGATATCTACCTCGATGAGAAAAACGAGGAATATCAAGAGGACGAGAAAGGCCCGACTACGAATAGCTCCGGGACTAAAACTCAAAGAACTAGTATGAAAACCGAGTCTGGGCGACGCCCAAAAACAGCGACTCTCTAACTTTGTCTAGAAGCGGTGTGTGTCTTAGGAGCACTCAAAGTGCAGGGATGACCACGAATACCCCTAAGAGCGACAACACGCTAACGCCAAGTGATCTTGGCGCATCCGAGCGTAAATCTACTAGGTGACCATCCTTCTTACTGGAAGGTGCATATGTACCGCCTTGCTAGAGGCAGAAGCAATAGGAGTAACACCCTTCTGGTCAGAAGTCCTATGGACAACCCCAGCAGAACTAAACACGATGGTACTCACTCTGGAAGCTACCACAATCTCACCACTCTTGGAGCCGCGCACAATGGTGGGAGGATGCGCCCGAGCGTGCTCCAAGGGATCAAATCCTAGACCTTGATTGAATCTACTAATCTTAGATTGGTCTAGAATAAGATTGAGCTTCTTCTTACCTCCAACAAACTTCTCGAGAGTGCTCATAAGATACTGGCAATCTCGAAAGAAAGAGGTACAAGAAAAGCAGGGGGAAGAAGAAGAAGAACCAGAAAGATGATCTCTCTCAGCACGTGCATTTTTCTCCCTCAGCACGGCTACCTCAATCTTGAGGGCCTCACAAGAAACGCAAGACGCATTTCTAATTCTATGAGCTTGGTCTTCTTATTTCTTCCTAAGCTCGACATGGATTTTATCCAAGTCCCCCTCAATCACAGAACATCGCAAGCAACTTTTTTGTGACTTATCTAGTAAGTCCTTAGCAAGTTTAGCACACTTGACATTTAAGGATTCATTCTCAAGTTTTAGTTGCCTACAACCCTCACATGAGCTGACTGGGTCCTTAGAAGCATGCATTTCAAGTTCATCGTTTCTAGAAGAAAGCTTCCTAAGGTGATCGCTCATGGCATCAATTTCGGCAAGCAATTTAGGGCAATTAGCATAAAAAGGAGTAGAGTGAGCATGAAGAAAACTAGCATCTAGTGGAATAGCATCAACAGAATTATCGCTAGCATTCTTCAACTTAAGACTTTCTAATTTAGTCAACACACTATCATGCATAGTCCTTAAGTTCTCCAACTCCACAAGAATAGCATCACACAAAGAGCAATCATCAGTGACTCGGGAGGGAAAAGATCTAAGAGAAGCTAACTCCCGAGTCAAGGTACCTACTTCCTTCTCAAGCTCCGTACACCTAGCTCTAGCTCTAGCATGAAATTTTCCTAATTTGCAGAAAGCTTCGTTGAGCTGGTCATAGGAGGGTACCTCGTTCAAGTCACTGTAGAGCTCGAAGTTGCTGATGTCGGCCATGAAACACATGCCGGAGAAGTCGTCACCGCCCTTCTTTTCTTGCAGTTCATCCTCGCCCTCGTCGCTCCATGTCTCGGTGTCGGAGAGGTTGATGTCGTCAAGCGCGGCGAGGACGCGGTGGAAGAGCTTCTTGTTCTTGGAGAAGTTGCGATACTTCTTCTCACGCGTCGGCTCACGAACTGGAGGCTTCTTGTTGCGGTTCTTGTCGGTGTAGTCGTTCTTGCCCGAACCGCCAACGTCGTTCTTGCCCTTCTCGGCTTGGGATAGCTTGTTGCCGAATGTGGTTGGGGCCACCACACTCGAGCGGTGATCATGCCACCTCTCTTCCTCTCTCTCACCCTCTTGTATGCATGAGAAAACTTGCGGCGAGAAGAGCAAGCTCATTTTCCGAAATTTTTCCGAGTTGGTCATCGCTAGCTCACAAAGGGCGGAAAGAGAGAAACCAATAGAAGGATCGAAGAAGAAGATCCAATGGGATCGGTGACCAAGGCCATCGATCGAGATTTCGTCTTAGTGAGACGACATCGATCTCATGAGTCTTGAGGCGGAATAAAGCCCGTCAAGAGTCGAGTCGATAAGTCAGTGGTGTACTTGATGGTGGTCACCTTCATCTCCCAAACACGCAAATCGAGTGCGGTCAAGAAATGTCGAGCATTATCCGAGTCAGGGTATATGCAACCAACTGCTCGAAGATCGCTCAAGATCTTGGTAAAATGACCGAAGCACTCATCAAGACTCTCACCAGCGTGCTGTTCAAACTTGTTGAACTCACGCTTGAATTGGTCCTGTCGAACCATCTTGATTTGGGTAGTGCCCACATGTTAAGCATCGAGGGTCACCCAAATCTCATGAGCAGAACGAAGGTGAGAAATCCTGTCATACTCACTGCGGCTAAAACCCTGTATGAGGATGTTCCTTGCCTTAGTATTTGCCTTAACATCAGCCATATTGCCAGCCGTGATGTTTAAATCGGCAGGAACCTCATATGGGAATTTCACCTTCTGCCATATCAGGAAGCCCTGGGCAGTGATGTATGACTCCATGCGCGACTTCCAGAATGGAAAATCAACTCCAGAAAAAATGGGAGGCTTGGTGGAATACTTGTCCATCGCCATAGCTCTTGAGACCGGTCAAGATCTATGGAAGAGCAAAACTGGCTCTAATACCAATTGAAGGACCGAGATGGCGAACAGTGGGGGGTGAATGGTCGCAAATAAATTTTCCCTCAAAATACTCCAATAAAAACCTCGACAAGACTAGACAACTATGTGTACCCCAAGCTTGCATGGATAAGTACCATAAAATATGTGAAGATTTTTGAGTCACAATCCTGGTTGTCTAGTGTCCAAGATAAAGAGGAATCAATCCAACTCTTGCTTTTAGAAAGAACATCAATTCAAATCATAAAAGTCACTTTCAGAAAAGCAAAAGCAGAATTTCCGGAACTTGTCCTCAATTTGAACAGGAGGTTGGTGGGTTTCTACACCTCACAAAATTTTGAGAATTTTTCTCCCTATGAGCATCAGAGTCATGAGGAATTCCACCAAATTTCTCCTAAAAAAGCCTTACAAAACAAACAGGAAAAATCGAAGAACACAGTCAGTCAAGAACTTCGAGCAGAAAGTTTGGGGCTCGGTTTTCACATCATGGCGCCCAAACGGTGCAACAAGTGAACTCCAAAAGTTTTCTTCAAGTGGATATCAGAGTCCCGGACCTCTTCCAATAAGAATCACGTAACAATGATTTTTCTATATTTTTATAAAAATCAAATACTAAATGCTGCGTAAAGAACAAATTCTGAACAAAGTTGGAACTTGAAAGAAAAGATGTTCTCTACTCAATACAAGAGTGCAAAAGTGATGTAAAACCATATGAACACACTCAAAACATCCAAGATCAACAGCATTTAGAAGGAGGGGAGGCAAATCCAAATTGCGTGAAAGTAAATTGCGAGAATGTAATTGCGGGAAAGTAAATGCTGAATTTAAATTGCGTAAAGTAAAGACATAATGTAAATGCGCAAAATAAATTCAGAGATGGATGGATAAAACTTTCATTTCTGGAAGGAGAGGTTACAAAGCCTCACTTTCATGTGGGCAAAGCTCAAAGGAGCATTCACAAACCTCAAAACCTTCAAGGGGAGGAGGCTACCCCCCACCCCTATTTATACTACTCTTGGGCCACCTACCACCCTTGGATCAGTCCCTCAACCCTAGAGCACTCATCTAAGGGCTAGGATTAACCCACACACACAGCCATGCAAGGGCTAACCCAAAACCCACACACATACCGGGTTTTCTTGCACGGTTTTCGAAGCATACTATCTAGGCCCGCTAACCTATCAACTAGACCTCAATCCGACGGCCCTCATTGATCCACGCGGCATCTAGCTAGCATCATCTCCTTTCCTAGTCTTCTTGACTTGCCTGGACTCCATCTCCGATCATCTTCCGGCGATCTCCCAACCGTCTGGACCTCCGACGCTCCTCGCCTAGTCCCGGTCATCCTCCGCCTCACCATGACCTAGCACCGTCGCCCTGCAACCATCAAAGACAAGGAAACACATCACATAGCAATGCCCACAATGATATGCAATAAACCATCCAACTCATCACTACCGCGCCCATCACGGTAGCATCGCCACTCTGGCAGAGACAACTCAAATTACTTCATTTTGAAAATCAATCCAAATCAAACTCAAACTTGAGCACACCTTGCTCAAATAAAGTCAAATACTCATCACAAACATGGATGGACCACCACATGGTCCTTCAGTCCAGGATCACGCTAGTGCACACAGGCTCAACATAGATGAATACCACAATTATACATAGCGGAAATATAATAAAAGACATCATATATTAAATAAGACATAGTTGAACGACCTTTAGGTCAACCTTACACTTATTAGGCCTCGATGGCTCTGAAGCAAAGTAAATAAACAGCAGCGGAATGAAGAATGTCGGTGAATCCCATCAACATGTCACATGCATCTGACAAGGTTCAACTCCTAGATAATCGCCTCCTCGTGGAACTCCATCTCTTTCGAAGGTGTAGACTTCTCCTCAACTGATGATTTGTTTGTTGGCAAGGGTGAGTACTTAAATCACTCAACAAGTTGTGCACAGAATGCAAGTCTATCATACTATATGCATAGCTTATTTCAAAGGAATGAATAATATGGTTAATTTGCAATAAGCAGTATTTATGAAAGAATAGCATAGATAGGTTATAAGACAGTAAAACAAATAATAACAATAAGTAATTTCTTAGTTATTTCCCAAATAAATCACTTCAATCCTTAAATCAAATTTCAACTTCCATAGGCATACAGTCTCCATTCCCAATTCATTTTAATAAAATCGAACCCTTGACTATAATCACCGAGTAATGCTCAATACCGTGAGCACGGCTATTCGAATAGGTTTGACACTCTGCAGAGGTTATGCACTTTACCCACACGATATGATCATCTCTTGTTGCCAAGCTATTGACACACTTCCTTTGGTGTGTCGGCAGAGAAATCATGACAAAGCTTTTACAATGCTCTGTCTAAACCCAGTACTACTCGCTAATGTTTCAACACTGGTGGGACTGGTTACCACATCCAGGGCCCCCCTCTTGCGCCATGTGAGTACCCGTGCGAGGATTGGTTACCACTACCCGTGCGAGGTAGTACCAAAGCTTAGACATAACAAATTAATCAGCTAGATCCGTCCCATTTCAGACATGTGGTTGCATGATTGACTCAGTTCAAATTCTTGCAAGGTTAAGTCCTTAATTGACCAAGGCAAGACTAACCAAAAATCATTATAATCATAAACCAACAATTATCATAAAAAGCAATGCGACTGCCCAAGTGCCACATTGGCCCACCATATATCCCTGCCACTTGCCTCAGTCTAAACCATTTTACCACCCCAGTTGATTACCATTCACCACGTGCCATCAACAACATCGATAACATTGTTTGATAAAACCTGACACACAAATTCATAAACACGTTCCATAACTCATTAAGCAAGATTAACATTTATTCATAAAATGAAGACTTGTTGCATGGCTAAGCATTATACATGCGTTCTAGCTATCCCACATTGGCAATTATAGCTACTAACTATTATGAAACCATTCTAGGCTGACAAACGAAATACGACATACAACATGGCAAGATGGATATATCACAATTGGATGAATAACTACACCCAATATAATTGAAACAAGTAGTAATTGAATTAATATGCAATACGTTTAAAACAATATAACTTTTAAAACATGGCTTCAACATGATCAAAACACAACATGCCTTCAACGAGCTTTGAATCTTGCTCTGGACCTTGTTCTTGGCTTGGCTCCTCGCTCACGAATACCTCGGGTACTTCAACGTCTACGTGACACAAGCGTGTAAGCAATAAATACCAAAAATAGAGAGCAAACTCAACTTCAAAAATTAAATACGATTCACTATTAATTAGAGCTCGATTTTACAATTTTTTAGAAACTGGAATCACCTCAATCGGAGCTCGTATGCAAAAGATATGGCTATTCAAATTTTAAAATAAAAGATAAATCAGAAAATATTAAAAACCGAATTAACCAAAAAATTTTACACGGGAAAATAGCATTTATGATGTCATGATGACGTCAGCACCGAATATGATTTATGGCTAATAATTTTTCTGAAGAAAAACTGAAATATGATGTCATGCTGACGTCACTGCCACGTGGTAGCACATGAGCGTGACACGCGTCTCGGGTCTATGGACCCGGTCCACAGCCTACAGTTCGATCCACGGTGGATGCGACGCATGGTGCCTCAGCGACCACGCTTGACACGCGACGTCATGCAGTTGGTCACGACGTCGGTGCGATCTGATGCGCACGGGCCTGATCGAATGGCTACGGTTTGCGAAACACATGGGGCGACTGCGACCGATCGATCGCAATCTGACGGCCCAAGTTAGAAGATGAGGTTGAGATTGGGGTGGCTCAGATCGTGACACGTGGCATGGCCTGGGGCATCGGATCCGAATCGTACGGTTAACAATCGCGTGATGTAAGAGGGCAACACGGTAGAACCGTTGAGCGACGCGTGGACGAGATCTAGCGACTACCTTGAGATCCGACGGTTGATGGCGCTTCCCGGGCGGCGACAATGGCACGACAACGTTCTTCACCGGAGTTGAGGAAGACGACGAGCACAACGACGCTCCAAAGGATATCCGGCGACGTTATCTGGCGCGATAGAAGCATCTTGACGCGGCGAGTGCACAGGCACCAACAGAGATGGTGGAGACTGCTCAACTGCGGCGAAAATGCACAAAAATAGTGGCGGCAGGGGGCGGCAACTCCAGTGAGCTCATGCGGTGGCTGGGGCACGTCTCGGCTAGCGCACGTTGGACAAAAGATGCGGCGGTTTGCAGAGATCCCAATGTATGCAACGGCGCATTAAATAGCACCCTTGACGTCTGCATCCAATGCGAGATATGCGGAGGAGACTGCGGCGGCGGCGGCGGAATCTGGCGGCAAGATGGCTTGCTGACGTGGCTGCATCGTAGACGTCCATGCGACATCGATGCGGCGGCTCACACTTGCAGGCGACGCGGCGCAAATGAAGCCGATGGATCAAGATTCAACGGTGGTGGGACAGCGCGGCTAGGGTTTCGGTGAAGCAGGCCGGAAGAGGGGAAACGGGTTGCACGATGGGTTTCAGCCCAAACACTGTGTGGTTGATTTTGAAACATTTTCGAATAAAAACAATTCAAAAAAATAACTAAGATCGAAATAAATAGTAAACATATCAGGAAAAATCCAAACAATTCCATAAAATACTTTAAGGTATTTGGAGCTCAAATAAAATATTTTCAGCAAAATATTGTTAACATTTTTCCATTAAACAAATAAAATATAGCAAGAGGCTTATTTTCATAAATACAAAATGATTTAAATTAAAGCCAGAAAATTCATAAAAAATATAAAATAAAATTTAAATTCAAGAAAAGCAAAAATTGGGGTGTTACAGAAACTAGGTGCCAAACACCCTAAATTGACTACATATGAGCCCTAGCTTATTTCAGCATACGTTTCGAATCCGTTCGAGTCGATGTTAAATATTCTGCACGACGGGTCCTAAAATGCACTGTAGACTCTACGCGTATGAAAAATGTCACATAATAAAATAGAGTGGCAAACACACCAATGGACTTCATATGCGTTCTACCTCATTTTAGCATGCGTTTTGAATCCTTTCGACTGGGTGTTAAATATTCCTTACAACGGAAATGTGTTAATTGTATGGCAACAAGAGACGATCATGTCGAGTGGGTAAAGCGCATAACCTCTACAGAGTATAAAATCTATTCAGAAAGTCGTGCTCGCGGTATTGAGTAATGCTTGGGAATTACATTCAAGGAATATATTTTATAAAATGAAACCTGTATGGGAAAGCTGGGTGCTGGTGGAAGTCTGGAATATGTTAGGGCTGGGTTCCATGTTTACTTGAGAAATATTGAAAGTTACTATTTACTGTTATTTGTTTTACTGTCATTTCAATCTAGTTATTGTATTCTTTTATAAATACATCTTTACTGCAAAATAGACAAGTTAGCCATTCCTTTGGAACAAGCCATGCATATAGTATGCAAGATTTGCATTCTATGCACAACTTATTGAGTGCTTTATAAACTCAGCCTTGCCATAACAATATCACCAGTTGAGGAGGAGTCTACACCAGTTTTGGAGGAGTATCTAAAAGAGACGAATGTTTAGGGTGCAAGCGTTGTCAGTTGCCTGTTGTAACACCCTAATTTTTGCTCTAATTTGAATTTTGAAGTATTTTTGATTTTTTTTTGTGAATTTTTGGGAATTTATTTAAGTTAATTTGGATTTATTCAAATAGGACTTTTCTTGAAAACAATTAAATAATGGAAAAGTTTTTGCAAAGTTTTATTGCAAATATTTTAATGGAGTTCCAAACATCTCAAAGTAATTTCGGAATTTTTTCGAATTTTTCGCTATTTTAAAACCTCCAAATGATTTAATTGAATTTCTAGAATTATTTTAAATGTGAAATGTTTTAAAATCACATGAACGAGAATGGGCCGAGCCCATTCTTGTGCGTGTCGTCGCCCAACGGCGCGAAACCCTAGCGCCGCCATTACCAAGCCGTCCGATCCGGATCGAACGCTGTGAGTGTGCACACGTCGCCGCGCGTGAGCCTTCGGATCGTCGCCGCGACGGACGCGCAGGATTGCGCCACGTCGGTCGTCTTCGCGAGATCACCGAGCTAATGCCGCCGACCGCTTCCGCTCGTTCGCCGCTTTGTAGCGCGCACGCCGAGGCCCCTTTAAGTGCACCGAGTAGCGCGTCGTGAGCTCCTTTCGCTGCGTCTTTTGACTCCTCGCGACGCACGCCGAGACCCTCTCTAGCGCCGAGCGAGCTCACCGTAGTTGCGTCTTTGTGCCGCCGTTGTTTTGCTTCCTCTCGCCGCCGTCCGCCGCTCGCGCGTGCTCGACCCGCCCGAAGTTCACGAAGCAAGACGATCGAGTGGACCACTTCTTCTCGCCGGAGAAGCCCGCAGCGCCGCCGCCGAGGTCATCTTCCCGACCCGGCAACCTTCGCTTTTCGCCGTCAACCTCGTCGAACCGCGCCGACCGTCCGATTTGCATCGTTTGGTTCTCGTGAGTCCGCGTAGCCTCCATCTCTGTAGATGTTTAGATTGAATCGTGGCCGTTGGATCTTGATGTATGCGGCTTGGATTAGATCTAGTTTCGCGATATATTTTTGTCTTAGCCGTTAGATCGTTAGTGGATGCGTAGGATTGAGCCACGCCGCGCCATGAGCAGTAAACCGCTCGGGTACCGTAGGCCGTTAGATTAGATCTAAACGATAGAGATTGGATCTGGTTTTGCCCTAAGGATCCGCGCCGCTCGATTTGAACGTGCGGCGAAGATGGCACCGCACCCTCGCCAAATCACGTGTTGACGCTGGGCATTTTGATCGGGCGGAGACCGATCCACCGCCGATTTCGGGCGCATCGTCGCGATTGCGCCGCGTGTCGCCGCATGAACCGAGACGTCGCGATGGCGGCGCGTCTTGGCCGTTGGATCTGGCGCGCCATTGGATGTGCGGCGCGTGAGGCGTGGAGTCGCGGCGTCGCCGAATCGCCGCGGGGAGATCCGACCGTTGGATGAGCGAGCGGTTCGATCTTGCCGCGTGTCGCGTCGGGATTAGCTGCGCGATCGTCGCCGACGCCACGGCTTGCGTCACCGGTGCATGAGCGCATCTTCGCCGATCCACGGTGGACCGAGCCGAACCGTGGACCCGACCCATGAATCAAGCAAGCGTGGCGGCACTAGAGGTCGCCACGTGTCGTCTTGCCGACGCCAATGCCGTCATAAATATTTTTATATATAAAAATATTTCGACCGAAATTCATTTCTGTGCTGACGTCATCATGACGCGATGCTGACGTCATTTATGCGAATTTCCAGTATAAAAATAATTCAGAAAAATCGTATTTTCTTAATTTCTGTATTTTCAGATTTTATTCAAACTTCAAATGACTATAACTTTTGCATTTTAACTCGGATTTGGGTGATTCAAATTTCTAAAAATTCATAAAATTATGAGCTATTTAATGGTGAATTTTATTTGAATTTTTGAGGTCATCTAGTCTTCTGTATTAGCTATTTATTGTATCTTTTTGTTTTGTACGCAGAGACGCAAATTTGTCGGAAAGTTTCGAGGAAGAATTCGTCGCTCAAGACCAAGCTTCGGAACACGACCAGCAACTCTTTGAAGGCAAGTGATGCTTTGATCATTTTGATCCCAGATTTTAAAATGTAATTTGTGCTTTGAAACTATGCATGCTAATTATTAATATGAATTTAAATTAATTTGGGATAATGTAGTTAATCAACCCATTTTGTTATGCCACCTTGAATTATTAATTGTATGCCCTAAATCATTGTCACCCTAAGTTTGATTATATTAGTTGGATGTTAATATTGTGCCAACACGGGAGGCTAGACCGTGAGTAGATGCTTAGCCTTGCAGCGAGTCATGAATGATCTTTCAGAGAAATGCTACAAAATTGACTAATGGAATATTGAATGTATTTTGAAAGTGGTGTGATGATGCCACATGATGATATGGAAGTATGGTGACTGTGTGGTTCCATATTGATGTTGAGTTATTCTTGGCATGTGTTGCACAATAATCAATGGGGTGGGAAATGTTTTAGGCTGGGCAAGTGGCAAGAGGTGTGTGCTCAGTGGGCCTGTGTGGCGATGGGTTAATGAGTGATGTGAGTCCTGTGCCACATTGGGTGTGTGCCATTGTTGAGTGTTGGAAGCCTTGCCTTGGTCGATTAAGGACTTCACCTTGCAAGCCTTTGATCCGAGTCACCCGTACAACCACATGTCCGATATGGGATGACCTAGTTGACTAGGGTTACGATATCTTTCCTCCGATACCTCGGGGTGACAAGACACAAGGGTGTATCTGTATGGGGAGCGCACGTGCTACGGCTTGGTGCCCATCCAACGGTGATTGGCCGGTCCTATACTTCGCTCTGTGTGAGGGAAGTGATAGTGAAGGCAACACCGAGAGGTTCTTTGGTTAAGGTAGAAGTTCTGAAAAGCTTTGTTGCGGACAATCACTGTGTGGTGGCGGTCAGATCTTGTGGGTAAAGTGTACAACCTCTGCAGAGTGTCAAAACTATTCGAATAGCCGTGCTCACGGAATTGAGCATTGCTCGGGATTACTGATCAAGGGTAGATTTTCATAAACAAAACATGGAAGGGGTGGTGTGTGCCAAGTGTTAAAAAGAACTCATATAATGTGTGTGCCGAGAAACCTCATGGAAAAACCATTTGAAATTATTATTACGTATAAGCTGTTCTATTGCTTTAATCTAACTAAGATATTGGTTAAAAATGTTGCTTGATGCAAAAGAACCATTTAAGCCAATCCTTTGGAACAAGATCGCATATAGTAATAGTCTTGCATTCTGCATTACTTGTTGAGTGCCTTGTGTACTCACCCCACCTTGCTTTCAACCCCAACATCGGTGGAGGAGACTACACCGTTTGGGAGGAGGAGTACATCGAGGACACGATGAACTAGGGGCAAGCTCATCGGTTGCTGTGGCAAGATGAAGGCTTCCACGACCTTTTTTTATGTTCATTGCTATTTCTTTACTTTGAATAATGTAAGCCCTGTGTGGTTGACCTATCGTAAGGAGACCATAAGGTCGCATACAACTCGGTTTATATACATGTTTGCACTATTTATTCTTATATCTTCGTGAATGTCTCATGATGTGCAACCTCGTATGACTGTGTGTGCTAGCGTGATCCTCGGATCGCAGAATACACAGAGGGTCCGGATTTGCGGGTTCGGGTCCCGACAGAGGTGGTATCGAGCAGCCGATTGTAGGCCTTGACCCTAGTTTGGTTGTGCCTAGGAGGGTAAAACTATTTTCTAAAGACCTAATCAACTTGAGCAAGAATGTCAAAGAAATCTCGACTTATCTATTCTCCCTTATTCATACCTATCTTTGAATTTTTATTATTCTCTATTTAATTTAAACAAGGTTTGTTTTGGCAGATGAGGATGATCCATACCTATGGAGAGCGTGACGGAGGATACGCCGCAGAGTTATGGCGTATGATGCGATTGCTCGGAGGTTTTGATGCACCATCATGTCGAGGACTTGGTGGTGCAGGCAGACTTGGCGTCGCTCGGGATGTCAAGATCACGATGTATGCTCGGGAAAGGACGAGGCGAGCCGTCCTATCTACATTACGGTCGAGGTCTTCTTTTGAGGCCGGAATCCAGAGACGGCGCGACAAAGCGAGCGCGCGGCGGATTGCCCGCACTTACTCCGCAGAGTTGGAGGGCACCGCTCTTCGTCACCATCCGCGTCGGGACAACCATTTTGACAGATGGAGCTCGTGGAGGAGGACGCCACTATCACCCACTGGCGAGGTACGCCATCGCCCAGAGGACGCCTTGAACGAGACGATCCCAGAGCTGCAGAGGACCCGCGCCGAGGTCACAGAGGCGAGGATCCGGTGCGGGAGGGCTTAGCTCACTCCATGCGTAAGATCCGGGAGTTGGAGATGGCTCAGATGGACCCGAGCCCGAGCGATCCCCGGAGTTACACGATCCAGATCCGGAGGAGCAGAGCAGAGGCACCGGTGCGAGCAGCGACCGGGACCGGGAGTCGATGGGGTCTTTTGCACCACCGCGAGAGGTCACCAGGACGATTCGCCCGATGCGAGCACCCACGATGTATGCTCCGGGAGCCGCATCGGGTTGGCTCGATGAGTGATTGAGTCTAGTAGAGTATAGTGTCGAGACTCGAAGGTTGAGTCGCGTCTTTTCTTGAGTCACCATTAGGTGTGAGTCGTCATGGGTTCCTATGTTTGCTTACTTGTTTTGGTTGTGAGTGTCTCAGTATGCGTTGCATTGCCCTTAGGCACTTGTGAGCAACCATACGACTTTATATTATATCAATAAAGTGGCTAAATAAATTAAGTTACACCTGCTTTCCCACATAAATTCTTCTACTTGTCTATGCTTTCTTCTTTTCTTAACCTTGGAAACTTGCAGCAGATGGTGAGGACTCGTGGAAATGTTGGAGCCAGCGGAAGTGGAGCTAACTGACAGATAACTGTAATGAAGAGCCGATTCCTCAACCGCCGCAGTCGATATGCAAAACACAGGAGCCTTCTTGATCGCCTGGACTCAACTTATGAGCACAATGGTTCAAACCATGCAGATATCCAACCAAGGCTGCTGCGAATGTTCAACCAGGGGTAACCATGGACCACACCCCTACTCAAGGTTGTCGGAGTTTATGAGAACCCGTCCACCTACCTTCTCGAGCAACGCCAATCCACCGGAGGCGGACGATTGGCTAAGGACAATTGAAAGGAAGCGCACATTACCCGGTGTGTAGGACATGAGAGGGTACTCTATGCCTCTCATCAACTCAAGGAACTACCGCAGAATGGTGGGAAAACTGCGCGACTCATGAGGACCCACAGAGTATCACGTGGGAGGAATTCACCTCGACTTTCGCCAGTACCATGTACCCGAGGGTATCATGGATCTCAAAAGGAGGAATTCGAAGCTCAAGCTGTGGTGGCGATCGGTGGCGATTACGAACAAGTTCACCCAACCGCACGCTACGCACCGGAGGACGTGGCTACGGATAAGGCGCATAATCCCGCTTCATGAAGGGATTGAATGCGTGGTTGCAGTGGACCGATCACCCACACATTCCTCGACTTCCAAGAGCTAGTTAACAAAGCTCTTATATTAGAGGACAAGCGCCGAGAGTTGGATGACAACAGAAGCGCAGAATGGCACAACAAGGAGGTCGTCGGGGCGCAGAGGCGTAAGACGGCACCTCAGCAGTTCATCCGCATCACCCGGAGGAAATGATAGGGTACCACCGCCGCAAATCGCCCGATGGGTCGAATGTTCGACTCGGCCGAATCGTGGCACGATCGGAGGAACCTCTCGAGCGATGGGAAGACGTTGCTATCATTGCAATGAAATGGGGCATTTTGCCAATAATTGCCCCAAGAAGGAGGTGTCACCCGGTCCGCTTTAACACTCGGGAACACACGGCAAGAACTCCCGCGCCAATCGTGAACGCGGGGCATCAACAAAGAAGAACTCCATCCCAAGGAAGCGCATGAGGACGAGTCAACCACATTACGACGGATGAAGTGCAGAACGCCACGGATGTTGTACTGGGTAAGTTCCTAGTAAACTCAGTACCAGCTACTGTTTTATTTGATTCCGGAGCTTCGCATTCTTTTATTTCCCGAGATTTTGCTGTTCAAAATGATATGGAAATAGTGAATCTTAAATGTGTGCTCATAGTCCAATCCCCTGGATCAGAACTCCGATCTAAAGTAGGATGTTCTGGGGTAAGACTAATAATTAATGGGGTTGAGTTCCTAGCGAACTTAATCGTCCTTAATACCCAAACCTTGGATGTTATCCTGGGAATGGATTGGTTAACCAAACACAAGGCAGTGCTGGACTGCGGAAAAAGAGTCATATCGGTCGAGAGCCCGGATGGAAAGAAGATTGAGTTTGAAGCAAAATCGGTGCGGGATGGACAATTGATGGTCAACAAACATGAAGATCGACTTAGAGGAAGTGCCCATAGTCAATGAATATCCGGACGTTTTCCCGGAAGATTTACCTGGAATGCCGCCAGATAGAGATATCGAGTTCGTGATAGAGCTGGTTCCAGGGACAGCTCCCATAGCTAAGAGACCTTACAGGATGTCCACAGAGGAATTGGTGGAAATGAAGAAACAAATTGAAGAGTCTGCTGAAAAGGGATTTATAAGACCTAGTTCATCGCCATGGGGAGCACCTGTCTTATTCGTCAAGAAGAAGGACGGGAGTTTTAGGATGTGTATAGACTATCGTGCACTCAATGATGTGACGATAAAGAATAAGTATCCTCTAGCCAGGATCGATGATTTGTTTGACCAGTTAAGAGGAGCAGGAGTCTTCTCCAAAATTGATCTCCGATCAGGATACCATCAATTGAAGATCCGATCAGAGGATATTCCGAAGACTGCATTTTCGTCAAGATATGGACACTACGAGTTTACAGTGATGTCCTTTGGTTTGACAAATGCACCAGCATATTTTATGAACTTAATGAATAAGGTTTTTATGGAATACTTGGACAAGTTCGTCGTCGTATTCATAGATGATATCCTTATCTATTCCAAGACGAGAAGAGCACGCCGAGCATTTGAGGCTAGTCCTTGAAAAGTTGAGAGAGCAACAGCTTGTTTGCAAAATTTAGCAAATGTGATTTACGGAAGAATAAGGTTGAATTTCTTGGTCACATAATGACCGCAGCAGGAGTTGCGGTAGATCCAAAGAAAGTGGAGACGGTTCGCATTGGGAGCAACCCAAGTCGGTAACCCAAACCGTAGTTTCCTTGGAATGGCGGGTATTACCGTCGATTCATCGAAGGATTCTCTACGATTGCGAGACCTCTTACGCAATTGTTGAAAAAGGAAAGGAAATTCCTATGGACACCTGAGTGTGGGAAGAGTTTTCAGGAGTTGAAGAGAAGATTAACATCGGCACCTGTATTAGTTTTACCTGACGTTCATCAGGGCTTCGACATCTATTGTGATGCGTCGCGTCAGGGATTGGGATGCGTGTTGATGCAAAATAGGAAGGTAATTGCCTATGCATCGAGGCAATTGAGACCACATGAGGAGAACTATCCGACCCATGATTTGGAATTAGCTGCTGTAGTGCATGCACTAAAGATATGGCGTCATCATCTCATCGGAAATAGATGTGAAGTGTATACAGATCATAAAAGTCTTAAGTATATCTTCATAAGTGACCTAAATATGAGGCAAAGAAGATGGTTAGAGTTAATCAAGGATTATAATATAGGAATTCACTACCATCCTGGTAAAGCCAACGAGTGGCGACGCCTTGAGCGTAAAGAACCACGGTGTTAATATCTTTGATGGAAACAAGTCGGCGGAATTGTGTAAGGATTTTAAATTAGAACTGGAAATGGTACGGAAGGATTCCTAGCAACTTTGGAAGTAAGGCCTACGGAAGATCGATCAAGGAAGGCGGAAAGATGATGATAAGATCAAAAGAATTAAGGGCAAAATGGATGAAGGCAAAGCAAAAGATTTCAAACTGGATGAACAAGGTACTATGTGGTTTAAAGGGCGCATTTGTGTACCGAAAAAAAGGAGTTGAAGATTAATTCTAGAGGAGGCTCATGACTCCGGATACTCAATTCATCCAGAAGTGCGAAAATGTATCAAGATTTAAAGGAAAGATTTTGGTGGCCAAGCATGAAACGAAGTCGCGAATATGTTGCATTATGTGACATATGCCAAAGAGTCAAAGCTATGCACCAAAGACCAGCAGGGCTATTACAACCCTTAAAGATACCTGAATGGAAATGGGAAGAAATTGGTATGGATTTCATAACCGGATTACCCAGAACGCAAAGTGGATATGATTCCATATGGGTCATAGTGGATCGCCTAACCAAAGTGGCACATTTCATACCGGTGAAGACCACTTATTCCGGAGACCGGCTAGCAGAACTTTATATGGCACAGATCGTCTGCTTGCACGGAGTATCGAAGAAGATAGTATCGGACAGAGGTACCCAATTTACCTCCAGATTTTGGGGTAAGCTACATGAGGCAATGGGGACTCGTTTGAACTTCAGTACAGCCTACCATCCGCAGACAGATGGTCAAACTGAGAGGGTTAACCAGATATTAGAGGATATGTTGAGGGCATGTGCCTTAGCATATTCCAACTCATGGGACAAGTGTTTGCCTTATGCTGAGTTTAGTTACAACAACAGCTTATCAAGCAAGTTTACGGATGTCTCCATTTGAAGCTTTGTATGGTCGGTCTGTCGAACACCATTGAATTGGAATGAGACAGCGAACGACACGCCTTTGGACCGGACATTCTTGAGAAGCGGAAGAACAGTCGCTCGATCGGGGAAAGATTGAAGATTGCACAATCAAGGCAGAAGAGTTATGCTGACAACCGTCGCAGGGAACTGAGCTTTGAACCCGAAGATTTTGTGTACCTTAGAGTCACACCTCTCAAAGGAGTCAGGAGGTTCCATGCAAAAGGGAAACTCGCACCCAGATACGTCGGACCATTCAAGATCTTGAGCCGCAGAGGTGAAGTTGCTTATCAGTTGGAGTTACCACAGTCTTTGGCAGGAGTGCATGATGTATTTCATGTATCACAACTGAAGAAGTGTCTTCGAGTACCGGAGGAGCAAACACCTTTGGAGGCAATTGATCTGCAGGAAGATCTGAATTACAAAGAACATCCGATGAAGATTCGGACGTAATGGACAGAGAGACAAGGAACAAGTCAACACGTTTCTGCCAGAATTCAATGGAGTAACCATTCGGAAAGTGAAGCCACGTGGGAACGCGAAGAAGACCTGAAGAAGGAGTTTCCTAACCTATTTCGTAGATGATACGAATCTCGGGACGAGATTACATTAAGGGAGGTTTGTAACACCCTAATTTTTCTCTAATTTGAATTTTGAAGTATTTTTGATTTTTTTTGTGAATTTTTGGGAATTTATTTAAGTTAATTTGGATTTATTCAAATAGGACTTTTCTTGAAAACAATTAAATAATGGAAAAGTTTTTGCAAAGTTTTATTGCAAATATTTTAATGGAGTTCCAAACATCTCAAAGTAATTTCTGGAATTTTTCTCGAATTTTTACGCTATTTTAAAAGCTCCAAATGATTTAATTGAATTTCTAGAATTATTTTAAATGTGAAATGTTTTAAAAATCACATGAGCGAGAATGGACCGAGCCCATTACTGTGCGTGTCGTCGGCCCAACCGCGCCGAAACCCTAGCGCCTAGCCCAAGCCGTCCGATCCGGATCGAGCGCTGTGAGTGTGCCACGTCGCCGCAAGCGTGAGCCTCGGATCGTCGCCGACGGACGCGGGATTGCGCCACGTCGGTCGTCTTCGCGAGATCACCGGAGCTAATGCCGCCGACCGTTTCCGCTCGTTCGCCGCTTTGTAGCGCGCACGCCGAGGCCCTTTAAGTGCACCGAGTAGCGCGTCGACAGAGCTCCTTCGCTGCGTCTTTTGACTCCTCGCACGCACGCCGAGACCCTCTCTAGCGCTGGCGAGCTCGCCGAAGTTGCGTCTTTGTGCCGCCGTTGTTTTGCTTCTCTCGCCGCCGTCCGTCGCTTTCCGCCGTGCTCGACCCGTTCAGAGTTCACCGAAGCAAGACGCGTCGAGTGGACCACTTCTTCTCGCGGAGAAGCCCGCGCAGCCGCCGCCGAGGTCATCTTCCCGACTCGGCAACCTTCGCTTCTTCGCGCCGTCAACCTCGTCGAATCGCGGCCGCCGACCGATTTGCATCGTTTGGTTACGGTGAGTCGCGTAGCCTCCATCTCTGTAGATGTTTAGATTGAATCGTGGCCGTTGGATCTTGATGTATGCGACTTGGATTAGATCTAGTTTCGCGATATGTTTTTGTCTTAGCCGTTGGATCGTTAGTGGATGCGTAGGATTGAGCCACGTCGCGCCATGAGCGAAGAAACCGCCGGTACCGTGAGGCGTTAGATTAGATCTAAACGGTAGAGATTGGATCTGGTTTTGCCCTAAGGATCCGCGCCGCTCAGATTTGAACGCGCGGCGGAGATGGCACCGCCCTCGCCAAATCACGTGTTGACGCGTGGGCATTTTGATCGGGCGGAGACCGATCCGGCCGTCGATTTCGGGCGTCTGCGTCGCGATTGCGCGCGTGTCGCCGCATGAACCGAGACGTCGCGATGGCGCGCGTGCTTGGCCGTTGGATCCGAGCGCCATTGGATGTGCGACGCGTGGGCGTGGAGTCGCGGCGTCGCCGCCGCGCGGGGGAGATCCGACCGTTGGATGAGCGGCGATGCGATCTTGCCGCGTGTCGCGTCGGGATTAGTCGCGATCGTCGCCGACGCCACGGCTTGCGTCACCCGGTGCATGAGCACGATCTTTGCCGATCCACGGTGGACGAGCCAACCGTGGACCCGACCCATGAATCAAACAACGTGGCGGCACTAGAGGTCGCCACGTGTCGTCTTCGACGTCGGCAATGCCGTCATAAATATTTTTATATAAAAATATTTCGACCGAAATTCATTTCTGTGCTGACGTCATCATGACGCGATGTTGACGTCATTTATGCGAATTTCAGTATAAAATAATTCAGAAAAATCGTATTTTCTTAATTTACGTATTTTGATTTTATTCAAACTTCAAATGACTATAACTTTTGCATTTTAACTCGGATTTGGGTGATTCAAATTTCTAAAAATTCATAAAATTATGAGCTATTTAATGGTGAATTTTATTTGAATTTTGAGATCATCTAGTCTTCTGTATTAGCTATTTATTGTATCTTTTTGTTTATGCAGCCAGAGCGCAAATTTGTCGGAAAGTTTCGAGGAAGAATTCGTCGCTCAAGACCAAGCTTTGAACACGACCAGCAACTCTTTGAAGGCAAGTGATGCTTTGATCATTTTGATCCCAGATTTTAAAATGTAATTTATGCTTTGAAACTATGCATGCTAATTATTTAAAATGAATTTAAATTAATTTGGGATAATGTAGTTAATCAACCCATTTTGTTATGCCACCTTGAATTATTAATTGTATGCCCTAAATCATTGTCACCCTAAGTTTGATTATATTAGTTGGATGTTAATATTGTGCCAACACGGAGGCTAGACCGTGAGTAGATGCTTAGCCTTGCAAATGAGTCATGAATGATCTTTCGAGAAATGCTACAAAATTGACTAATGGAATATTGAATGTATTTTGAAAGTGGTGTGATGATGCCACATGATGATATGGAAGTATGGTGACTGTGTGGTTCCATATTGATGTTGAGTTATTTTGGCATGTGTTGCACAATAATCAATGGGGTGGGAAATGTTTTAGATGGGGCAAGTGGCAAGAGGTTGTGTGCTGAGTGGGCTGTGTGGCGATGGGTTGATGAGTGATGTGAGTCTGTGTGCCACATTGGGCCGTGTGCCATTGTTGAGTGTTGGAAGCTTTGCCTTGGTCGATTAAGGACTTCACCTTGCAAGCCTTTGATCCGAGTCACCCGTACAACCACATGTCCGATATGGGACAGACCTAGTTGACTAGGGTTCGATATCTTTCCTCCGATACCTCGGGGTGACAAGACATGTGGGTGTATCTGTATGGGGAGCGCACGTGCTACGGCTTGGTGCCCATCCAACGGTGATTGGCGGTCCTATACTTCGCTCTGTGTGAGGGAAGTGATAGTGAAGGCAATCTGGGAGAGGTTCTTTGGTTAAGGTAGAAGTTCTGAAAAGCTTTGTTGCGGACAATCACTGTGTGGTGAGCGGTCAGATCTTGTGGGTAAAGTGTACAACCTCTGCAGAGTGTCAAAACTATTCGAATAGCCGTGCTCACGGAATTGAGCATTGCTCGGGATTACTGATCAAGGGTAGATTTTCATAAACAAAACATGGAAGGGGTGGCTGTGTGCCAAGTGTTAAAATGAGCTATTAAGGTGTGTGCCGAGAAACCTCATGGAAAAACCATTTGAAATTATTATTACGTATAATTGTTCTCTTGCTTTAATCTAACTAAGATATTGGTTAAAAATGTCGCTTGATGCAAAAGAACCATTTAAGCCAATCCTTTGGAACAAGATCGCATATAGTAATAGTGCCGCATTCATGCATTACTTGTTGAGTGCCTTGTGTACTCACCCCACCTTGCTTTCAACCCCAACATCGGTGGAGGAGACTACACGGTTTGGGAGGAGGAGTACATCGAGGACACGATGAACTAGGGGCAAGCCCGATCGGTTGCTGTGGCAAGATGAAGGCTTCCACGACCTTTTTTTATGTTCCGCCGCTATTTCTTTACTTTGAATAATGTAAGCCTGTGTGGTGACCTATCCGTAAGGAGACCATAAGGTCGCATAACTCGGTTTATATACATGTTTGCACTATTTATTCTTATATCTTCGTGAATGTCCGTGATGTGCAACCTCGTATTGTGTGTGCTAGCGTGATCTGGATCGCATGAATACACAGAGGGTCGGATTTGCGGGTTCGGGTCCCGACACCTGTGGTATGCTGATGGGTTGTCTATGTTTTCTTATTGCTGTAGTTTATTTACTATAATTTAGCCCTGCAATGCGTATTCATGTAAGGTTGACCATAAGGTCAATCAACAGGTTATACTTAATAAATGATGTATTTTATTATATTCTGCTGTGTATGATTGTGATACTCATCTATGTTGAGGCTGTGCTCACCTTGATCCACATTTGTTTCTTCCTCTCATGGAAGAACTTCCATGATTAGTATTTGTTGTTGAAATTTTTTTTCTCCTTAGATATTTCTATAAAGATATTTACAAGACACAACTAATTATAGATTCTGTAATTGAATTCTTCGAGGCAAACAACTTGTCTGATCAGGATCATCTTAAAGTATGAATCTTTGTAACACTTTTGTCTAATTTCTTATTCTAATGTTGATGGATTCCAAGGTAATATCCAATTCCACCCACAGTTATCCTGAAAGTTACCATGCTCTTATTTATCTTTCACTTTATCCTCATCTCCGAATGAGAATACCATAGACAACATATTTTCACTTTGATCTTGTGCAAGAATAATATCATTTTGATGTTTCTCTATTTGATGAACTCCCTTAGTCTCTGAATTTGTTCCTCAAGAGATTCTCCTCGATCTCCAAGGGATGGAGTTCATCAAATAGAGAACTATCAAAATGATCCTGTTCCTGTACAAGATCAGAGTGAAAATAGGCTGCCTATAGTATTCTCAATCAGGGATGAGAATGAAGTGAAAGATAAATAAGAGCATGAAAACTTTCAAGACGAATTATGGATGGAATTAGATTTTACCTTGAAATCTATCAACATTAGAATAAGAAAGTAGATAAAAGTGCTACAAAGGTTCATACTTTAAGATGATCCTGATCAAACAAGTTATTTGCCTCGAAGCATCTCGGATGTTTACATATTTAATTACATAATCTATAACTGATTGTACCTTGTAAACGTCATTGCAGAAATATGTAAGAAGAAGAATATTTCCAACAACAAATACTAATCATGAAAGTTTTTCCAAGAGAGAAAGAAACTAATGTGGATCACAAACGGTTCTTGTCAAGAACTGTCTGTGTTAGCCTATTATCACAGACGATTATTAGTACAAATTGTCTATGATAGCCTATTATCACAGATGATTTATATCAAGAACTGTCTATAATAAGTGTTTCACAGACGATTATTACTAACACATGGTTACAGACGGTTTAGAAAACTGTCTGTGATGTTTTTGAACTATCTATAATAGCATTTTGTGTAGTTGTGTGTGTGGGTAATGTGAATGGGGTGTGTGTTTAGTGTATACCTCTGCTTTATACTATTAAAAACATGGAACGAGAGTTTGGTCCCTCGTGGTTAATTGGTCTAAAGATCAAATTTGGACGAAGACAATGGAATGCCACGAGGATGTCCTAGATTGGTGGGCAGAAAGCTTCAAAATTGAAGCGACCAATCAAAGAAACGGGCAAAACACGATGGTCATTAGGGGTGGGCACTTTTAAACCGAAACCGAAAAACCGAGTTGACCGAATTAACCGATTATTTTTTATTTTTTCGGTTTTCGGTTTGCGGATCGGTTTTTATTTTGGCACTATTCGGCTTGCGGTTCGGTTTTGTAATTTCAAAAAACGAAAAAACTGGTTTACCGAATAAACTGATCTCTCGCATGTTGCTCGGTCGGTTGGATGGGTCGTCCGGCCATTTTTGCGCATCGCACCCGCAGGCCATTTTTGCTCGGTCGGTTGGATGGGCCGTCTGGTTTACCGAATAAACTGATCTATCTCGAGTGAACGGCCGACGCAACGAAACCTCGTTCCCCATTATTCCCCAGATCCAATCGCCAAGACGCTACGGTTCCCAGTCTTCCCCTCGCGAACCAGCGGCGACAAGACGACGGCCCTAGTTCCCAGTCTTCCCAAATCCAATCGTCAAGACGACCCCGCCTGCGGACGTTGGCCTGCCGCGCGAAGCTGCAGCACGACGCGCCGTTCGCCGCCGCCATCGAAGCCTGCGTGCTCGCCTTCCTCGCGCTCCCACCGCCCAAAGGCCGCGGAGTTCCTGGGGAAGACTAGAAGAGGACGAGGATTGGACGGGGAGTTTGGTCCGACGGACACCAGGATGGCCGTGATGGGGATCATCTCTCTCCTGCCTTGCCCTTACTTCAACTCGCTGGTGAGCCGAAGCTTTCTTGGTGCTCTTCTTGTTCCTTCTCCCACCTTAGATTTGATGTTTTATTCGGACTCTTACTTTTACGATTAGAGCTGGATCTTCGCGTGGCTTAGCTCTGTAATTGTGCATCTTGAGCTACGAATTGCTATGGAATAATATTTTGATTATATGCTCTATTGCTTTACATTAAACTTGCATTTCAAATAGGTGTAGTTTTACATTGAAAAATCGCAGATCTGTAAGCATGTCAGTATGTGGCTGCGAGCTAGTTGTATTTGTTAGTATTACTATCCAGGGACAGCAAAATTCTTGTATGTGACATTAGAACTAGTAATGGGTGAATGTATTTTGATGTCTGATAGCAAAATTCTTGTATGTGTCATTGGAACTAATAATGGGTGAATATATTTTGATGTCTGATGTGCCGGAAGACTGGTTGCTTTGTATTCTGGGTTGGATGTAATTCGGTTAACCGAAAAACCGAATTAACCGAACCGAATTTATTCGGTTAATTCGGTTCGGTTTCTATCTCAATTCAGTTTCGGTTCGGTTTTCAGATCTTAAAAACCGATTTTTTTCAAAAACCGAATAAGCCGAACCGAAAAACCGTATAAACCGAATGCCCAGGCCTAATGGTCATTCTTGTCCTTTGATAAATTTAGTAAGAATCGAAACACAAGGCTTTTTCAAAACCGAAGGAATGGGGCCTCCGGAACAATGCAAATTGTTAAGGAACCTCGCTATCGAATAGTCAGGGGTCTAAACGATCCGAATCGAGAATGAGAAAGAGAGAGACACGGTATATGGAGAGCGACAGCGGAATTCTTTATTGCTTTCGATCAGATCTACATTAGGGGACCCTCCTCCTTTATAAGCGCTATCCGGGGTTTTGGCTAAGGACCACATGGGCCTTCCAACGGGCTATTAGGTTTCTTAACACTCCCCTGGGCCTTTCACACGAGATGCATATGCCTCATTAAAACTCCAGAAAACCAGTGGGAAAAATACTTGGAGAAAGAGTACATAGCATACGCTTTACTATGTTACACGAATTGCCTCGTTAAAACCTTATGCAAGAAAACTTCATGAAAAACTTGCTAAGGAAAAAGAGTACAATTCTCCCAACTTCAATTGCTAATCTTCGAGATTCATGTTGGGTATTCATAATTCATCTTCGAGATTCATGTGGAGTATGTGACATATCTCCCCGAATCTGCACTTTCTAAGTCTCATCATCCCAATTCCTTTCACGCACCTTTCAAAGGTAGATCTTTGGGAGTGATTTAGTGAACAAACCGCAAGATTTTCACATGACTTAGTATGCAATATCTTGATCTCGCTCATCTTATGCAATTCGTGAGCATAGAAGAACTTGGGGTTGATATGCTTCGTGAGATTGCTCTTCACATAACCCATTTGTGCTTGGGCAACACAAGCCGCATTATCTTCATAGATTATCGTGGAGTTTGCTCAATGTTCAAACCACATGACTTCGGATGTGGTGAACCATTCTTCCGAGCCATGCACATTCACGAGATGCTTCATACAAAGCGATGATTTCCGAGTGGTTTGTCGACGTTGAGACAAGAGTCCGCTAGGCGACTTCCGAGAAATTCTTTGTTCCTCCACATAGGAAAACATAGTCGGTTTGGGACTTGCCAAGATGCTGGTCCGATAAATACCAAAGATCGGCATAGCCAACCAAATTCAATTCATTATTTCTTCTAAAGAATGCATCGAGGTCTTTGCTTCCTGGATGTAGCTAAGATGTCCTTGATCCCTTTCCAATGCCTTTTGGTGGGTTCTCGACTGCATCGAGAGCTAGCAAATTCACGGCGAACGCAATGTAGGCCTAATGCTATTCGCAAGGTACATGAGCGCTCCAATTGCACTCGATATGGGAATTCCGCTCCCGTGACTTCCTCCCTCTTCTCTAGGTCAGATGGGTCTAGGTCCGCTGGAGTGACCTTCCACCATTGGAATCTTTGCAGGATATGCCTTTTCAAAACCAAACCTTTCCAACACTTTTCGTGTAGGTTGATTGATGTACCAAGATTCCTCCTTGGACATATTCAAGCCGCAAGCCTAAACAAAACTTGGTTTTACCCAAATCTTTCATTTCAAACTCGGACTTCAAGTATGAGCATGCCTCTTCAATTTCTTCATCCGTCCCAATGATGTTCAAGTCATCTACATAGACGAGATTATACGTAATCCATTCGGGATCGTCAGATAAACACACATGGACAATCTTATTTGCTTGTGTAGCCTTTCTTGCAGAGAAAGTCACTCAGCGATTGTACCACATTCTTCCCGATCGCTTCATCCATACAGTGATTTCTCCAATTTCACATCGCATGTGTTTCTATTTGCTCCGCCTTGGTTGGGATAGGAATTCCTTAGGCACTTTCATGTATATCTCCGAATCCAAGTTTCCATCTGTGTATCTTTGTGACAACATCCATTAGCTTCATTCTCAACTTCAAGTTGATCGCCATTGAGATCAAATATCTAAAGGTAATTCCTCCCATGGTGGAGAATAGGTTTCTTCATAATCAACTCCGTGACGTTGAGTGAAACCTTGAGCTACAAACCTTGCTTTGTACCTTAAAACCGTTGTTTTCATTTCTCTTAGAACAAAGACCCATTTGTGACCTACGGGGCTTATATGGGAGGTGTGCGTGATACTGGCCCAAACACCTCTCTTGTTGGAGAGACTAACTCGCAGATGATTGCCTTCTTCCATTCTTCCCAATCTAGCCTTTTCCGCACTCTGCGAGATGCGGGCTCGGGATCATGATCAATGATCGAGGCAATCTTCTTTGCGAAGTATGCATCAACGTTGGATGTTGCTCTATTCAGGGATTCTCCTGTTATTACAAAGTTTATGGCCATTTCTTCATGGGATGCTTCATGCACTTCTACTTGCTCTTCACTGCTATTCCCTATCGCAGGAGCAAGTTCCTTTAGCTTTTCATCGCCTATGTGTGCGCACACATTATTTCCGTGGCTTCTGCAGTTGGAAGATTCAAGTCTGGAATTGCCTTTCTGTTGGCTTCTTTCAAAGTGCTGTGTCTCAACTGGCTCCTTCTTTCCTTAGGGCATTTTCGTGATTGGTTGTGGTAAGTCCTCTCGCTTGCTTTTCTCGGACGCCTCCGGTACTTTGGGTTTGAGGAGCAGTTTCTGTTCTTTTCTTTGAGGCCTCAACAAAGGTTGAGGGATACCTTCTAGTTTCTTTGGTATTTCCACCCTCGTGCATTTCTTATGTACATGCGACTTACCACGCCTTCAGATCACAAAATGATCAGCGGTTCATTGCTAAATTTCGCAAATCAATTATCTTCAGACTTCTTGATTTGCTTCATTAGTGCGGGGTCAAAGGGATCCCTGGAATGCCATATGATTTCCGGCATTTTTCATCCAAAGGTTGATTTCTCCCTAATGACGGAAACGATCCTCGTCAAAAATGCAATCGAATCAGTCAGATGCAAGTCTCCGAATATGGGTTCCAAATACCGATTATGGATGCACTCATAACCAACGATATCCGGACTTGCATGAGAGGGCCCATTGCAATCACGAGGGGTGGTATAGGTACATATACCATACACCCAAATTTTCTAAGATGGGAGATCTTCGGGATGATCCGTGCACAAGCCGTGCATAGGAGAATGGATGTTGTAGGCCGACGGTCTAAAATTGATAAGAGCCGCTGCGTGCAGATCGCGTGTCCCCAACAAGTGTTGGGCAAGTTACAACTCTGCGAAGCGGTCCGCAATGAACTTAATCCTCTTTATTAATGCTTCGCTAGTCCATTCTCGCGTATGGACGTGCGGATGGAGTGCTCAATCGCTATCCTCGTTGCCGTGCAATAATCATCAAATGCCTTTGAAGTAAATTCTCCGGCATTGTCCATTCTCGATGGACTTCACGCGATGATCGGGAAAGCATTCTTAATTCTTATGATCTGCGAGATCACTTTGCAAAAGCATGGTTTCTTGTTGACAACAAGCATACATGCGACCATTTCGAGGAAGTATCGATGAGCACCATAAAGTATCGAAATGACTCGACGGTAATGAATCGGACCGCAAATATCCCCTGGATGCGTTCAGAATGCAGAGATTTCACTTTACACTTTCATGACAGAGGGTCTAGTTATTAATTTCGGTGGCACATGCAGGCACACAAAATCTTCATGATTCGAAATTTTTAACAATAATGCCATGACCTTGTGAGTTGTTCACTATATTTCTCATCATTCTAAGACCAGATGACCTAATCTACCATGCCATAAAGAAAATAACTCGTGAGCTTCTAAAAGCGGTCTCAAGGAAGTATACACTTGGTGCATGAATATTCGTGTAGTACAACCTGATTCATATGAGGGACATTTTTCTAATACCATTTTTCCACATACCGCGTGGCTTCACAATGCACAAGTATTCTTTGCCATTTTCTTCATTGGTTTCTACGTGAAAACCATTGGCGGATGTCTTTAAAGCTTAAGAGAGTGCGCTGATTCGGGTACAAAAGGGCTTCTTCAATTACCAAAGTTGTACCCATAGGCAATATAATAGTGGCTCTTCCCGAGCCGATTACATATGAGTCGCTTCTGCGATCAGAGTAATCTTTCCAAATGTTCTTCGTGATCGATCGAAATACTTAGACTCTCTTAAGATGGTATTTGTTGTGCCACTATCAACAATGCATGTCTCTTCCATTTGGGCGCTACACGATTTCTTTTCTCACCTTTTCAATCAACTCGGTAGAGCTCGTCGATAACGTGTTAAGGAACCTCGCTATCGAATAGTCCGGGGTTCCCGAACAGATCTGAATTGGAGAACAGAAAGAGAGAGAGACACAGGTATATGGAGAGCGACGACGGAATTCTTTATTGCTTTCTGATTGCATCTACATTAGGGGGGACCCCTCCTCCTTTTATAGCGCTCATCCAGGGTTTTGGCTAAGGGACCACATAGGCCTTCCAATGGGCTATTAGGGTTTCTTAACACAAATCAGGAAGAAGCCCGCGGTAACCCCGTACATGGATAATAAGTGGGGCCAGGAAGCTTTGCGCGTTCCTGCCCGACGAAGTCAACTTAGTGCAGTCTAGTTCCTAATTCAAATATTTATCTTGTCTCTCCAGTAGACTAAGCTCGTAGTAATACATGCTTCTATGTAAATTAAGAGGCATTTTACTATCTTTAGAATGTACAAAAAATACATTAAGCTATTATCAAGAGATACTGAAAGTTTAAAGGGTGGAGATATCGAGAGGTAAAAAAAATTAAGGGTAATTTAGTGGTACTGCCTCTAAGGATGGTAGAAATAAAAGCGTTCATTTGAGTTTTTTGCACTCCATTAATGAAATAACGGCAGAACTCCTACTGTTTCTTAAAAATAAAACTGAATGCAAGCTGCTTCTGCCGTGAACTTAAGTGTAGTAGCTATAATGAGTTATCGATACCTATTGTTGCGCGTAATCTATGTAGTTGAGACCATTCGAAAACATAGATACAAGCGTGTGTTTAGTTACTTGTACTAAGTGGTACATTTATAAGATGATTCAAGAAAAAAGTTATCCATGTATTTGGTTGTTTGAATGGAACTATCCTATCTTGAATGGTAGAATAAAAATTTGAGAAATATTCTCTATAGATTGTGAACCATTCCATTCACTTAAAATAATAAAACCAAATGGTACAAGATCATTCTATCCTATTCAACTTCATGCCATTAACCAAACACATCCTTAAACTTTACCTCAGAATTATACACAAGATAAAAGTGTCTATCCTAGTTCACTGCATGTTTACCGGACACTGATCCCATACATCACCCTTAATAATAGAAGAGACTACTCACACGTTAAAAGATGCAAAACAGCAAATAAATAAGGCGACATATCCAATGCAAACCCTCTTTACCGTGCAAACTCCGTGAATTCCACGTGTAGAAGTTTTGAAAAATTCTCAAAAAATTAACATATGTAGGGGAGGGGAGCTTCTACAATCGTACAAAATTTAAAGACTAAACTCAATAGCATTTAAAAGATATGAAAAAGACAAACAATGATGTTTAAAGAGTTCGGGCTCCCAGATGAATCGAGTCGGAAAATGATGTTAGGTGATTACAAATGGATCAACAATGATAAAAAATGGGTGGATATATATACTGTTGACGGCGAGGGAGTCGTGATGTGTGCTCCTTCTACCATCTATTTGTAACATCCCAAAATTTGCTTTAATATCATTTTATTGGTTATTTGTCCATTTTATGTTTTTCCGAATTTATTGGATTTTTCTGGATTTATTGGGATTAACTTTAAATTGAGTATATTGGTCTTTTGTTGAAAACTATTTAAATTTATGCAAAATTAGAATAAAGTTTTGCCAAAAATATTTTATCTGAGTTCAAAATGCCTCAAAGTATTTTTGAGTTTTTTCTAGGATTTTCCTGATACTTTTATTTGCTTAAAACAAATCAAATGATTTTCTGTAATTATTTTAAATAATAAATCCTTTTAAAAACCTGGTGAACAGTAACGGTCGGCCTACTACTGTGCAGCCCATGTAGCCCGTGCAGCCCGTTTTTCGCCGAAACCCTAACCCTAAGAAAGCCCGCCGTTGGATTGAGATCCAACGGCTGTGTTTCGCCGCGTCGCCGAATCGCTCTGGGCCGTTGGATGGAAGCCGCGTGGACGCTCGGGATGAGGCTGCGTCACCTCTCCGTGTCGCCACCGGAGTCCGCCACCGCCACGGAACCATCTTCGGAGTCCGCACCGCGCACGCCTTCCCGTGCAGCTATTTAAGGCGCCGACGCGGGCGCTGAAATCCTCACCTCGCGCCGCGCGTCTGCTGCAATTCCGGAGCCCCAAGTCGCCGTCGTTCGCGCGTAAAAGCTCACCGGAGTTGAAGCTTGTAGCCGCCACGATTTTTGCCCGAGAACGTCGTCGATCTGCCATCTTCTGCCGCTTTGGTCCCGGATCCGAGTCCGCCGTGGTGCTCCGCGTCGACTCCTCTCCTTCTTCGAGCGTCGAATCGCGCCAGAGCGCCGTCGGTCAAGCCATCTTCTTCGCTGCCGGTGAAGTTCCGCCGCCGTGCTTCCATCGCCGGATCCGTAAGTTGTAGACCATCGGATGAGATCTGAACCGCCAGGATTCCGCCGCGTGTTGAGCGTCGGTGCAGGCGGCGTTGCGACCAATCCGAGGGCGCCGCGTGTAAGGTGCAGAGGCCGAGGCGCCATGAGCCATGTCCACCGTGAACCGGTGCAGGATGGTGGACCTGGTCCATGCGCCTAAGACGCGTGGCAGCACCTGATTGGTCCGGGCTTTGGTGACATCAGCGTGACGCAGTAAATCGGTTTTTCAATCTAGAAATGATTTAGTTAATTCTGATTTTCTAATTTATGTATTTTCAGTATTTATTCAAACTTCAAAATGCTATAACTTTTGCATTTTAACTCGGATTTAAGTGATTCAAATTCCTAAAAATTTGTAAAATTGAGATATATTTAATGGTGAATTTTATTTGATTTTTGGAGTTCTTTTGCTCTCTGTTTTGATATTTATTTGCTTTTCTCCTTCGGTACGCGTAGACGTTGAATTGTGCGACGTTTCGGAGGAAGATTCAACAACTCAAGATCAAGTTCCAGAACAAGATCAGAACCTATTCCAAGGCAGGTTGTGCTTTGATCATGTTGAACCCATGTGTATACAAATGCTATATTGTTTTACTTTATTGCATAGTATTTCAAGTATACAATTGTTTCAAATTAAATTGGGATCTAGTTAATCTACCAATTTAATCTATATACCCTACCTTGTCATTGTATGCCATGATTTAATTGTCACCCTAGGATGGTTAACTAATAGTTGGTTAATATTGATAATCAACATGGGCTGATTAGACCGTCGTAGATTGCTTAGCTGTGCCACGTCACCACATGTACTTGAATCATTGATAATTAATCTTGACTAATGGAAAATGGAACAATGTTATGAACTTGTGTGTCATGTGAGATCATGTAACACCCTAAATTTTACTCTAATTTAAATTTTGGAATATTTCTGATTTTTGAGAATTTTTGGGAATTTATTAAAATTTAATTGGATTTATTTGATATTTGACTTTTCTTGAATTCAATCAAATTCACGTAAAAAGCTTATGCAAAGTATGGTTGGAAATATTTTATTTGGGTTCTAAATATTCCAAAATATTTTTCAGAATTTTTCTGAAATTTTCCGGGTATTTTTACTATTTATCCTGGCTTTGTTTAATTATCAGAATTATTTTAACTCGAAAATATTTTAAATCCGAGGAATAGTGTTTGGGCCGAAATCTTCGGTTCGGCCCAACACTATGCATCGCCCGCCCACCTCGCCACCGCGTAGCCCAAAGATGTCGAAACCTTAGCGCGCTTCACCAACCATTCGATCTTGATCGAACGCTTATGCGTGTGCCACGTCGTTTCGAGATGCGAGCCATTCGATCCAATCCGTGCGGACGCTCGTGATTGCGCCACGTCGCCGCTGATCGTTTCCGGTAACGTCGCCGCCGTATGTTACGACCGGAGATTCCGCACGCCATTACCGCCGGCGTGTTAATGCTTCCTCTTTATTACCGGACACGCTGCGTAGAGCACTTCCTTCCGCGCATTTTGCCCCATCTCTCCTTCACCGAGACGCACCGTCGCAGTCGCACGAGCTCGCCATAGTTCCGAGGCATTTCCGCCGTCTTTGCGCCGCCATCGTTCACTTTCTGCCGTGCCTGAGGTCACCGCCGAGTTGCTCGTGCCGAGACGCTTCAGCCGCGCCACTTCGTGTCGCCGGAGAAGTCCTGGAACGCCAACACCGCGTTGTCTTCTTCCTCTCCGGCAAGATCTACGCTGCCGTGACATCGCCGCCAGCCCGAGCTTTGCCCACCATCCGATCGTCGCCTAACGCTCCAGATTCGGCCACGTCGTCATTTAAACAGTAAACCACCATCTTCACCTTTCAGCCGTCAGATTTATTCAACGGTCTAGATTACATCGTATAGAACCATGTTGATTCAATCTCAGCCGTTAGATCTGGATCGTAGCGTGTTTATTTTGCCGCGTCGCGTAAGTTCTGTAGCCGTCGGATGCGTGCCGGTCGTCTTGGATCGTGCCGCGTGTCGCGTCCGCAGTGAGCCAATCGTCTTGGTTCATCTCAGCCGTCCATTTTGAACCAAGCGGACGAGATCGCACCGCTTATCGAGTCGATCCCGTGTTGACGCGTGTTGCGTAGAAATCGAGGAGTCAGCGCCGCCGTGTCTGTCGACGTCGCCCGATTAATCGTGGCCGTCCGATCGGGATCCAATGGTCACGGTGGAGCCACGTGTTGGTGCTGATAGATCTGATCTCAGTCGTTCTTTTTAAATCGGACGAACGAGATTGAATTAATTCTTGGCTAACTGTGTTGCGCCGCGTGTCGCCATAGGATTGGTCCAGCTGTCGCGCTAACGTCAGTGCTTGCGTCACTTGGCGACGGCATAAGTTCACCGGTCCACGGTGGACCAGAGCCGAACCGTGGACCCAGTCCTTAGACCAGAGCGACGTGGCAGCCTCTGGGCGTGTCACGTGTCATGCTGACGTCATCGCTGACGTCATAAATATTTTTATATATAAAAATATTTCGACCGAAATTCTTTTCTGTGCTGACGTCATCATGATGCAATGCAGACATCATAAATGCGAATTTTCGGTATAAAAATAATTTGAAAAAAAAATCGGATTTCTTAATTTATGTATTTTCAGATTTTATTCAAACTTCAAATGACTATAACTTTTGCATTTTAACTCGGATTTGGGAGATTCGAATTTCTAAAAATTCATAAAAATGTGATCTATTTAATGATGAATTTTATTTGAATTTTTGAGGTCATCTAGCCTTCTGCATTAGCTATTTATTGTATATTTTGTTTGTACGCGTAGACGCAAATTTGCCGGAAAGTTTCGAGGAAGAATTCGTCGCTCAAGACCAAGCTTCGGAACAAGACCAGCAACTCTTTGAAGGCAAGTGATGCTTTTATCATTTTGATCCCAGCTTTTTAAAAATGTAATTTATGCTTTGAATTTATGCATGCTTATTTATTTAAAATGAATCTAACTTAAATTGGGATAGCGTAGTTAATCAACCCATTCTGTTATGTTACCTTGAAATATTTAATTGTATGCCCTAAATCATTGTCACCCTAAGTTTGATTGTACTGGTTGGATAATAATATGATGCCAACATTGGAGGCTAGACTGTGAGTAGATGCTTAGCCTTACAACGAGTCATGAATGATCTTTCGGAAAAATGTTACAATATTGACTAATGGAATATTGAATGTATTTCGAAAGTGGTGTGATGATACCACATGATGAAATTGAAGTATGGAGACCTGTGTGGTTCCATACCGATGTTGAGATATTGCTGGCATGTGTTGCACAATAATCAACTGGGTGGGAAATGATTTAGACTGGGGCAAGTGGCAAGAGGCTGTATGCCTGGTGGGCCTGTGTGGCATTGGGTTGATGAGTGTTGTGAGTTTGTGTGCTACAATGGGCTGTGTGCCACTATTGAGTATTGGAAGTTTTGCCTTGGTCAGTTAAGGACTTTACCTTGCAAGCCTTTGATCTGAGTCACTAGTACAACCACATGTCTGATATGGGACAGACCTAGTTGATTAGGGTTCTGATATCTTTCCTCGATACCTGGGTGACAAAGTGCGGGGTGTATTTGTGCGGGAGCGTACTGTACTACGGCTTGGTGCCCATCCAACGGTGATTGGCCGGTCCTATACTTCGCTGTGTGAGGGAAGTGATAGTGAAGGCGTCTGGAGAGGTCCTTTGGTTATGGTAGAAGTTCTGAAAAGCTTTGTTGCGGACAATCACCTGTGTGGTGAGCGGCTGTATCTTGTGGGTAAAGTGTACAACCTCTGCAGAGTGTCAAAACTATTCAAATAGTCGTGCTCACGGTATTGAGCATTGCTCGGGATTACTGATCAAGGGTAGATCTTCATAAACAAAATGAGGAAGGGTGGCTGTGTGCCGTGTTAAAATGAATTGTTAAGGTTTGTGCCGAGAACCTTCAAGAAAAACCATTTGAAAAATTAGTATTACTTATAACTGTTCCATCGCTTTAATCTAATTAAGATATTGGTTTAAAAATGCTACTTGATGCAAAAGAACCACATAAGCCAATCCTTTGGAATAAGCTTTGCATATAGTAATAGCGATGCATTCATGCATTACTTGTTGAGTGCCTTGTGTACTCACCCCACCTTGCTTATCAACCCCAACATCGGTGGAGGAGTCTACACAAGATGGGAGGAGGAGTACATCGAGGATACGAGCAACTAGGGGCAAGCCGGTCGGTTGCTCGTGGCAAGATGAAGGCTTCCACGACTTTTATTTATGTTCCGCTACTATTTCTTTTACTCTGAATAATGTAAGCCCTGCGTGGCTGACTTTATGTAAGGAGACCATAAGGTCGTACAACTCGGTTTATATAAATGTTTGCACTATTTATTCTTGTATTGATGCGAATGTCTGTGATGTGCATCCCTGTAAAGACTGTGTGTGCTAGCGTGATCCTGGACTAGCACAGAATACACAGAGGGTCCGGATTTGCAGATTCGGTCCCGACAGATCATACGATGATATTGAGTTGTTGTGACGAGTCATGTCACACAACGATGTTGATTTGCTGATAGCACGTGGTGCTTGGTAATCAATTTGGGTGATAATCACTTGGATTGGGGCAAGTGACAAGGGGCGAGTATGCCAAGGTGGGCCCGATGGGCGGAGGGTATGTGGATGTCTTGCCTTGATCACTCTAAGGACTTAACCTTGCAAGCCTTTGACTTGAGTCAATCATGCAACCACATGTCTGGAATGGGACAGCCTAACTAATTAATTTGTAAAGTCTAGATTTCGGTACTGTCGAGGTGACTAGTGAGTTCCTGTATTTTGGGGTAGACTCACATGGCGCAAGAGGGGGGCCATGGATGTGGCAACCAGTCCCACCAGTGTTGAAACCTTAGCGAGCAGTACTGGGTCTAGGTGGAGCATTGTAAAGGCTTTGTTATAATCACTCGCCTTTGTGGTGTTTGGTTGTATCGTGTGGGTAAAGTGAATAACCTCTGCAGAGTGAAAAACTGTCCGAATAGCCGTGCTCACGGAATTGAGCAATGCTCGGGAATTACAGTTAAGGGTTAGCTTAATTAAATGGAAAACTTGGTTGGGATGGCAGGATGCCATGGGAGTTGAAAATTGACTTAGTATTGGAAACTTGGTTTACTTGAGAATTACTGAAACTATTATTTACTGTTATTTGTTTTACAGTCTTTATGATCTATTTATTGTATTTGTTCATAAATGCTGCTTATTGCAAAATAGCCATGATAGCCAATCCTTTGGAATAAGCCTTGCATATAGCTACATAGAAGTACATTCTGTGCACAACTTGTTGAGTGCTTTAAGTACTCACCCTTGCCAACAACAATAATCAACAGTTGAAGAATCTACACCTGTGTTGGAGGAGGAGTTCCAGGAGGACACGAGTCATTAGGGTCCGAGCCTTGTCAGTTGCCTGTGGTGAACTGATGAGCTATTTACGTTTTCTACTTTTCGCTGTTTAATTCTTAGCTTATATTCCAAGTCTTGCCCTGCGTGGCTTAATAATGTAAGTTGGTCATAAGATCATGCACTTAGCCTTATCAATAAATGGAGTACTATTATATTATCGTTGAGTATGATGTGATATATACCAATTTTGAGATGTGTGCACTAGCGTTGATCCTGGGACTGGTGCAGTAAACACAGTGGGTTCGAATCAGTGGATTCGGGTCCTTACACTATTCAATTTGGATAAAGCGAAAACCATAAGGGTTTGATGTTCCAAGAGGTTTTGCGCGCGCCTCCCAAAGGAATGTACTGGCGCATCGATACTATAACAAAATATAGTTTATTATTCATGAGAGCTATCATTAAATTATTTTAAACTCTGATTTCTTTTGAAACCTTTATTTTTTAAACTTCCTGTGTCTCTTAGTATTAACTCAATATATATTTTAGTACGTCAATAAAAATGTCTCAAAATAAAATTGCTCGATTTGAGGATACCGCCCATATGGCGTCTGATATGGTCACCGCGCGGAACCATATCACATAGCTATGTGGGGTGTTCGATCACAACGAATCAAAGCGGGTTGCCTTCGACCAACGATCACACGTGGTTCTAAAAATCGTCGATTTTCAAAAAAAAATCGTGAAAACCAGGCGTATCGAGCTGGCTCGGCTTCATAAACCGATCGGCAAACCGGCTCAACTCAAAAAAATTTGAAAAATTTGCAAAAATTTATCCTAAAATTTTTATGATATTTGGGATGAAAATTTTGTAAAAGAACAGAATGTAGGAGACATATTAGAGTCAAAACCTAAAATACAAAATTGAAAAGGCAATAAAAAAAGAAAAAACAGTAACGGGCCAGAGCCCACAGTACTGGCCCAACAAAGCCTGGTCCGACCTGCTAAAGAGACACGTCAGTTTTAAGATCCGACCGCCGCCTTCACGGAAATCATCGTCGGGTGGTCGATTTTCGAGTGGCTTCGGTCGAAAATCGAGCGAGCCAAAGGAGAAGCTGACCCTACTGAGGCCAAGAGGAAAATCGACAAAAATCATCGGTTTTCATCAAAAACCGAGCGATTTTTTATTATTTGTGATGAATGGCACTTGATTGTGTCTCATTACCATGTGGTTAGGGTTAGAGACATGGTTAGTGTTAGGGTTAGGGTTAGTAGACAGGGTTAGCAATACATGACGTGGTTAGCAACAAGGTTAGAGTTAGTAGTTGTTAGCAAGTACTGTCACAAAGAAAAGAAATGACGCGGTGCAACCCGACTAAAGCACCATTTGGCAGGGCGCGGTACGAATATCGTCCATTGCAGTCAAATTCCTAAGGAGGTTCGCGAATACTTTCAGCGCGACCTAGATAGGATGAAAGATAAGAAGAAGGGAAAGAGGGGGAAGAGGCTCAGAAAGGAAGCAGCAGCTACACATTCCCCGCCGAGAAAAAGCGCTATTGAAGAGTACACAGATGATGTTAATGAGGAGGAACAACTACAAAGACTGGCGTGGTCAGGCGTCGTGGTGGAGGCGAATTATCACCGATAGCGGGTGGCAGGTATGAGCACAGTGCTGGTAGTGGCACCTCTAGAGGGGTTATAGGAGGGGGCGGTGGTCTATTGCCAATGATGTTACGGAGTTCATCACAACAGGACAGACAGGCCGTGGGGAATTACAACCTTGGTACAGCCCGTGTTCCTGTGCAAATAAGGATTGACACTGGGAGCTGGACATAGAAGGGAGGAATGCGAAGCAGGCGATTGGTTTGGCCTGGGTCAAATTTTTTCATACGGCTGGTATCGCGGGGAGGAAAGCAAACAATCCCTAGTTCGTTAGCGCCGTTAGGGAAACTCAAAAATGGGGTAAGTGAGCTTTCAAATTTTTGTCGAGTTATACGTCCAATATTAGCTCACATGGTCATCCTATATTTCATTTGCAGATGAGGGTGTCCCGTCTTCTATTGGGAGAGACATAGAAGGCTAATTTTTAGATGCCAACGAAGAGGATATATGGAAAAAGATGAAGAAGTTCAAGATAGAATAGCCTACGTATGGCGTAACAATCATGTGCAATTCTTGGACTGAGCCGACACGCATGAGCATTATCAACTTCATGATATACTGCAACAGCACCATGTTCTTCCATAAGTCTGTGGATGCGACGGGCAAGAGTCAGGATTCCTTGCACTCGTACTCGTGCAAAGGTACCTACTCTTATTGCTCCTCTTCTAAAATCTATTTCAAGTACGCATGATGTAATGGAGGTTTTCATTTTGTTTGTTGACTCAGGAAATTACCTCAATAGTCGACGAGGTGGGTGTGCAGAATGTTACGTAAATTGTCACGGACAATGGTACCAACTACAAGAAGGCATATATGCTCATTGCACAGGAGCACCGCAACATCATGTGGCAGCTTTATGTGACCCACATGATTAATTTGATGTTGAAGCATATTGGAGAGTTCCCTGACCACACCTCTATCATTGAGAGTGCTAGAAAAATCTCTCGATGGCTGTAGAACCATTCCAAGCTTCACGCCATGATGAAGAAGCATATTGGGGATGAGTTGGTCGAGTAGAATGCTACTCGATTTGGGACAAACTACATGTTTTTGGAAAGCTTCCTTCGTCGCAAGGACAAGTTCTTGCAATGGACAGCCTCGGAGGAATTTCTATCATCGCGCTTTGTTAATACTGCAGAGGGGAGGTACGTGTACTCGTGCCTCTCAAGTTTGGATTGGTGGGATAACCTTCATTCGGCTGTTAAATATGTGGAACCGTTGTACACCTTCTTGCGTTTCGTCGATCAAGAAAAGGTTCTTATATTGAGCCGAGGTGATATTGCGGTATAACATAATACGACAGAATATGATAGCTTGTTCCAAAACTCTCCAGCTACTTTCGATCAATACATGAATGTTGTGGACCCTAGAATGGGCGACCTAACGCGTGATACTTAAATGAACGTCAGTAATGCATTCTCCTCTTTTCGCAAAATATCTTGTACTCCCAAATATTTGTATTAATATGTGTTCCTTAAATTTCATGCAGCTCGCGCCTTGAACGCCCGAGCGCATTACTCGTATGGCAAGACTAACACCTTCTTGCCAAATCTATGGGATGCATTTGAAGCGCTTCCTGGTGATAGTGATATGGCGATGCGAGGTCTTCACAAGGCCGATCTTTTCAGAAGAAGGGTTGGATCGTTCTCGACTATGCTAGCTGAGAGGATGGCACATGATCCCAAATCTTCCGCTGGTATTTTCCTTATGTCATATTAAATATAGTGCCACTCTCGTATTTTCACCTCGTAATTATTGTTGTCTTCGTTAACTAGTAGCACACTGGTGGGGTGTGTTTAGTTCAGACACACCCACGCTCTAGTAGTTGGCTCAGCGTATTGTTTCGCATTGCGCTTCTTCCAACGGATGCAAGCGCAATTGGAGCACATTCTATTCATCCACACCAAAGTTTGCAACAGTCTGTCATACAAGAAGCTCCATAAATTGGTGTACGTCAACTACAGTCGATAAGAGGATGGCAAGTCGAATGTGCCAAGGAAACTAGCAACATGTAGCAAGGAGCAGCGGAGATGAACAAAGGACCATAGTCACTGGCGTCGTCTCTTCTCGATGCTGTCCTCCTCGAAGGACGAGCAGCATGCTCGACGATGGTGCAATCGGCCCAACCTTGCCCTAGTCAGATCCAGGCCTAGGCCTACCCGTGACGAGGAAGCGGCTCCTCCGATGAGTTGTGGCGACGAGGTGCTAGATTTTGTCAAATGTCATTTCATCCTTCATGCTTGCCCGAATTGTTGCAATAAGTAAATCGAGTTATTGCAGCAAATCTTTTCCATGATGCAATACCTCTCCTAAATTGTTGCAGTTGTTTCAATGAGTATTTCATTTGTTGCAACACCTTCTTTTTGTTGGATAGTTTCCTTGTATTGTTGCCCAAATAATTTCCATTTGTTGAATTTTTTAGTTATTTTTTTGTGTTTGTTACAATATTTTTGTTAGGGTAGTTTTCTTATATTGTTGCACAAATAATTCCCCACGTGAGGCGAGCTTTTGTTGCAAGCCGAGTAACTTATTATTGAGTTTCACGAGCTTTTGTTGCATCGTATCAAACGGATGAGATTAATTTCACTACTACAGAAAAGGCCATCACAGACGATTCGCAAACCACATCACAGACGGTTTTGTAAGCCGTCTGTATCGAAGTGTCAGTTATTACAAACGGTTCTAAGGAATAACCGTCTGTGAAGATCCCATCATCACAGACGGTTCCATGTTGGAACCGCCTGAGATGGTGACCTCATCACAGACGGTTCCTAGTTGGAACCGTCTGTGATGAGGTTATTATCCCAAACGGTTCTAAGGAATAACCGTCTGTGAAGATCCCATCATTACAAACGGTTCCAACATGGAACCGTCTAAGATGGTGACCTCGTCACTAACAGTTCCAAATTGGAACCGTCTGTGATGTAGTAACATCACTGATGGTTCCAAAATAGAACAGTTTGTGATGATACTACATGACAGACGGTTCCAAAGTTGGAACTGTCTGTGTTGATCTTCACAGATGGTTCTTCCTTCGAACCGTCTGTGATGTTAATTTTGTATTTTTTACTAAATTTTAATTTATTGGCTAGCCTCAGGAAATGATAGCCATGCCCTTTGAAACAAAAGGCAGTACACAGCATCAGAAGCATATTATTACGACATACATTTAAAAAATGAACTCCAATCACATGTTACACCACATACAGCACATCCATTTCATAAATCAACTCAGATCGCACGATATAACATATGTACAGCGCATCCATTTCAGAAATCAACTCACATATATACTAACTATTTGGATTCAAACTACAAATGACAAATTCACAGCATAAGGTTCACAAATTAATTAATTCTAAATGCATGGTAAGTAACAAATTCACAACTCATTAGTTCAGCCCTGAGTGGCATCTGCTCTTTGGACCTAACACCTCACGCATGAAGAAGGTACAGAGGTTTCCTCGAATACTCAGGAGGTCAGCCTGTTTCAACGCAGATTCAGCGCATTGCCAAGCCTGTCGATGAGATGACTAAAGTCTTGCGCGTATATAAATTTAAATTCATAAGTGGAGACAATTGTTGCAAGATTGACAAACCTACATGTCATTGGTCTTCTATGAACCAACAAGGAGTGCCATGTTGTGGCAAACGTAGAATTCACATTGGTCAGTGGCCTTTGGCTGCTGGTGGCACTGCCAAAACATAAAAGGTTAATTAGTTCCGAAGGTATTATTATGGAGTGTGAAAGATTAATGCGTACTATCAAATACTGGAAAGTCAAAAGTATGCTTTAGAGTGGCTGGGTTCTTCTTGTGTGGCCCTCCGCGATATTTGTAGACACCGAACGACGTGTCGAGTAATTCTATGATAGGCTTCAAGTTGTGGGTGCCAGCCTTTTTGGAATCAAGGTAAATTACCCAGTTCTGTCTTGGTATAATTACGAGTAGAACCCAGTGATACCTACACAGGTATGTCATCATGGTCACTAAACCTAACTTCGAGATGCGATATATAGACAAATAAACAAGCATAGCATTTGGACGAAGCACTTACCCCGGGTTGTGGGGTAAAAGTATGAATTTTTGTCGGAATGAACCAGCATTAGTTTTTCCACGTACTCGTGGACGACTCATTTATCTTCGTCCATGGTTTGCTTGGACACCATGTGTGGGTCGGCGAAACCCACCGATTCTTTCCTTGCTTTTGCTTGCAAGATCATATATCTACATATAGAAAATCAAGGATTATATATATATATGATATTTATCATTGAGGTAGAAATGTAGACGGTGATTACACACACTTTACAGTGTTCAGCATCTTATGAGTGAGGCGTCGAGCGCTCTGAGGTTGTACAAATCGAACAAGTCGGAGAAGCCAACCACGAAGATGTCATCTAAAAAACGGTGTAACAAATGCTCCTCCTTGAAGCTTACCGAGATACTCGATGTTCGTTGTGCCACCGGTTTGTTGGCTTGTTGCATGCACCAATTTTGCAATCGTTTGCAGTCTAATGTAAGAGTCTTCGTGCGCTCATCCTTACGAACGGCTGCCCCAGCTCAAATTGCCGCACCAACGGGGCAAACGGAAAGTCACGGGTTGATCTGGTACCTTTCGATTTGCCCTTGTCTCCGCCTCCCCTTCTACTAAATATATTCTTCACAGAGACGATGGCCCGAATCGCATTAACTGGCCTACGCTGACGGACACAGTAGTCGATTTGGCATGCTCCTTGGTTGATCACATGGCTCCGGTAGTGCTGTGTAACACCTTGAAATTTACTCTAATTTAAATTTTGGAGCATTTTTTATTTTTGAGAATTTCTGAGAATTTATAAGAATTTAATTGGATTTATTCATTTGTGATCTTTCTTGAATTTCAATAATTTCATGCAAAAGTTTATACAAAGTTTTATTGAAAATATTTTATTTGAGTTCCAAATAGCTCAAAGTATTTTCTGGAATTTTTCTAGAATTTTTCTGCTATTTTAAAAGCCCCAAATGATTTAATTGAATTTCTAGAATTATTTTTATTCAAAAATCGGGGAAAAACAGATGAACAGTATTGGGCCGAGCCCGTTACTGTGCTTAGCCCGGCCCAGTTCGCCAAAATCCTAGCCGCCGCGCTTTCGGACCGTTGGATCGGGATCTAGCTGTTGTCGTCGCGCCACGTCGCCCGCACGCGTGCGCCTCAGATCGTCAAGCTTGGACGGTCGTGATGGAGCCACGTCGGCTCGACCAAGCGCCATCACCGGAGGAAACGCCGCCGAGCGTTACCGCCATTTCTACCGCCTGTAGCGTGCACGTCGAGGCGCTATTTAGTGCACCGTTGTCACCCCCGTGCTGCGCATTTCGAGACGCTTCCGTAGCACTAGCACACGCCTTCCGAGACACCTCCGTTTGCCCGCAAAAGCTCGCCGTAGTTGTTTCCTTTGCGCCGCCGCTGTTCTTCGCCGTTTGCTTCGCCGTCGGTCCATCTCCGCTGTCGCCGAGGTCACCAGAGTACCGCCCGAGTCAAGCTGCGTTGAACGGGCCACTTCTTCACGCTGAGGGACCACCGTAGCGTCATCGGACGAGTCGTCGTCTCCGTCTCGTGGCAAGTCTGCACCGCCGCACGACATCGCCGGACTCTGAGCATCGTCGATCGTCGGATCTGCAAGGAAGGGTAAGGATCGTGCTACATCGCATCTTCTCTGTTTATCCTTAGTAGATCTTAGCCGTTAGATCTCAGATGAATGGCTCGGATGATGCCACGTTGCGCGATAATCAGTAATCGGCTCCGTAAGCCCGCGTCGTTGGATTAGATCTAAACGGTAGAGTTTGGATACGGGTTTGCCCTAATGATCTGCACCGTACATTTTTGAACGTGCGGCTGAGATTGCGCTGAGCCCTCGCCGAATCAGGATCGGACGCGTGCGCACGTTGATCGGGAACCAGACCAAATCCTGACCGCAGATTTTGAATGAGTCGTCGCGATGTCGACGCGTGTCGTCGCGTCAAAAATGAGGCATCGCAGTGTTGGCGCGAGTGCTAGCCGTTAGATCTGGGGATACCGCCGGATGCGCGACGCGTGTCGCACGCATCTCGGTGCGCTGCGATGCGCGTTAGGAAATCTGACCGTTGTCTTAACGAACGATCCAGATTATGCCACGTCGCCGCCCAGCCCTAGTGAACCGAGTTCACAGTGGACCAAAGCCGAACCGTGGACCCAGTCTATAGACCCGAGTGACGTGGCAGCCCCAGAGCATGCCACGTGTCAGATGACGTCATGCTGACGTCATTTCTCCATAAAAATATTTCAGCCGAAATTCATTTCTGTGCTGACGTCATCATGATGCAATGTTGACGTCATAAATGCGATTTTTGAGTATAAAAGTAATTCGGAAAAAAATCGGATTTTCTAAATTCTGTATTTTTAGATTTTATTCAAACTTCAAACGGCTATAACTTTTGCATTTTAACTTGGATTTGGGTGATTCAAATTTCTAAAAATTCATAAAATTGTGATCTTTTTATTTATGAATTTTATTTGAATTTCTGAGGTCTTTTAGTATATTGTTTTAGTTATTTATTGCATATTTTGTTTGTACGCGTAAACGCAAATTTGCCGGAAAGTTTCGAAGAAGAATTCGTCGCTCAAGACCAAGCTTCGGAACACGACCAGCAACTTTTTGAAGGCAAGTGATGCTTTGACCATTTTGATCCTAGTTTTTTAAATGTACTTTGCTTTGAAATTATGCAAGCTAAATGAAGTAAAAAAATGGAGTTAAACTACTTTGGGATAATGTAGATAACCAACCCATTTTGTTATGCCACCTTGAAATTATTGATTGTATGCCCTAAATCATTGTCACCCTAAGTTTAATTTTATTAGTTGGATGTTAATATCGTGCCAACACGGAAGGCTAGACCGTGAGTAGATGCTTAGCCTTGCAACGAATCATGAATGATCTTTCGGGAAAATGCTGCAATATTGATTAAAAAAATATTGAATGTATTTTGAAAGTGGTGTGATGATGCCACATGATGAGATTGATGTACAGAGACCTGTGTGGTTCTGTACCGATGTTGAGTTATTGCTGGCATGTGTTGCACAATAATCACCAGGGTGGGAAATGATTTAGACTGGGGCAAGTGGCAAGAGGTCAGGTGCTGTGGGCTGTGTGGCAATGGGTTGATGAGTGATGTGAGTCTGTGTGCCACATTGGGTCGTGTGCCATCTGTTGAGTGTTGAAAGTCTTGCCTTGGTCAGTTAAGGACTTCACCTTGCAAGCCTTTGACCTGAGTCACCCGTGCAACCACATGCCTGGTATGGGACAGACCTAGTTGATTAGGGTTCTGATTTCTTTCCTCTGATACCTCGGGGTGACAAAGGTACGGGGTGTATGCATGCGAGGGGAGCGCACTGCTACGGCTTGGTGCCCATCCAACGGTGATTGGCCTGTCCTATACTTCGGCTCTGTGTGAGGGAAGTGATAGTGAAGGCAATACCGGAGAGGTTCTTTGGTTAAGGTAGAGGTTCCTGAAAGGCTTTGTTGCGGGCAATCACCTGTGTGGTGAGTGGCTGTATCTTGTGGGTAAAGTGTACAACCTCTGCAGAGTGTAAAATCTATTCGAATAGCCGAGTCCGCGGTATCGGACATTGCTTGGGGATTACAGTCAAGGGGTAGATCTTCGAAAACAAATTGTGGAAAGGGTGGCTGTGTGCCAATGTTAAAAATGAATCATAAGGTCAGATATCGAGAATCTTCAAGAAAACCATTTGAAGAAATTAGTATTATTTATAACTGTTTCACTGCTTTAATCTAAATAAGATACTGGTTTAAAAATGTTGTTTGATGCAAAAGAACCAATTAAGCCAATCATTTGGAATAAGCTTTGCATATAGTAATAGTGCTGCATTCTGTGCATTACTTGTTGAGTGCCTTGTGTACTCACCCTCCTGCTTATCAACCCCAACATCGCTGGAGAAGTCTACGCCACCGGGAGGAGGAGTACATTGAAGATCCGGACATTTAGGGGCAAGCTCATCAAGGTTCGTGGCAAGATGAAGGCTTCCACGGTTTTATTTTATTCGCCGCTATTTCATTTACTCAATAATGTGCCTGCGTGGTCGATTTTATGTAAGGAGACCATAAGGTTGTACAACTCGCTTTATATAAATGTTTGCACTATTTATTCTTATATCGCTGTGAATGTCTGTGATGTGTAACCCTGTAAGACTGTGTGTGCTAGCGTGATCCTGGACTAGCACAGAATACACAGAGGGTCCGGATTTGCAGATTCGGGTCCCGACATGCTGGTAGCTCTGGCGCATCATGTGGCTCTGGTAGTACTTGTAGCATCAATGCTCCTAGGTGGGCGTCAAAGGAGATGTCCTTCTTGGACCACTGGATGAATGTGCCGATGGCATCTCCTAGTGTGACGATCTCATCATTTGGGGCATCTGCAGCGTGACGGTCTTGAAAATTTTATGTACACCGTCGACTTGGACTTTCGCGTAGCCCGGCTCTAAAGAACGACCGTTAATAAACGCCCCTACGCTAGATGAGTACGCTTGTTCCCAGGTAGCCTATATGGGAACAGAGCCGTTTGCAAGCCTCACTTGTAGATTGCACGACGTGGGCACCTACATAAGGGTACATAAGTAATTAGCTAACACGTCCAATAGGTCTATCTAAGGAGTATTGCAGGCATCTTACCCGGGTGTCATCAGTAGGAAATCTGGCTTCATCCACATCCGCCTCATGGGCGCACGGCACCGCTCTGACGGTTGGTTGGGTGAATCAGCATCGGTGCTTCTTGGCTTGCACGCCCGTGCACCGCCTCCGCAGCCACCCTTTGCTCCATCTGTTCCTCAAGGCTTCGTAGCTGACTATTGAAACACGCTTTTTCCTTTCCTCAACCTTTTCCTCAATCAAGGCTACTAGCCGTTCCTCATGCTCAGCTTTGCTTCTCTTCCTACTCCGGTACGTGTCGGAGTCATGTGGGAATACCATATTCCAGGGAACGAAAACACCTAGGCCTCGGGTGTGACCCGGGTGCTCATTGTTTTTCAAGGCCATGGAGAGTATGTCTTTCTCTCTATTTGAAGTGAAAGAGCCCTGGGAAGATTCTGTGCTCAACGATATTAGCCGTTTGGACACTTCCTCATCAGCGGGGTTTGCAAAGGACACGTCGCCCAAAGACGTGGGACGTGACCTCGCTCTTAACCAGTTTCGGGCACGCGGGTCCACGATCGAGGCAAACGGCGGCGTGACCTCCTTATGGACTGCCTCGTCGTCCTCCCTCGTCCATTGCGCGATCTTGCCTATGTACCCTGTTGAGCCGAGTCTATGTGGGTGGATGTTTTTTGACTGGAAGGTCTTGTGCGCCGCACTTGCATGCACGCATTCCTCAGTTGTCTTCAACTCAACAAATTGTCCCCAGACGTCTTCGGAGATGAACTCGTACTTTTGGAATGGAGTTATTTCCTTAATCACGTAATTACTGACGAGGACGCTCTTGAAGTTCTTCCACGCCTTTCCTACCACTAGCAACGCGTATCGTCCCAGTACAGTCATGGCGTCTTGTGGAAGCTCGAACGACGCGAATATTTTAGTCACCAGGTTATCACACTCCTCCTTTGTCAGCTTCTTCCATGATGGGTAGGTGATGGGGACCCTTTTACGCCCAACGATCCCGCACATGGTCTGAAAAGCTGTCGCAGTCTTTGGAGGTGCAGTAGGGGCCCCATCGTGTGGATCGATCACTGTGATGGTGTATCGGCTCTAAGGCCTTTTACTAAGCCCTCTTGGAGTGCGCCTCTTTCCTTCCACGTTGGGCACGTCATCAGATCCATTTGGCGGCGAGGACTGAGGGGATGCCATCTTGTACGATGCAACATTAAGAGTAGGTAAGTTAAGAAAGCAAATTTTAATTAAGAGTAGGTAAGTCAAGAGAAGCTAAACTATCAATTAAGAGTAGGTAAGTTTAAATGAATTATAAGAGAAGCTAAACAATTCATTGAGTTAATAAAGCCTTAAACCCTTACCACCTTAACATGCACAATAAGAATTGACAACAAAATTCACTGTTATTAAAGTCCAAAATAACAAATTAAATTCAGAACAGCATGTATCCAGATTAGTATACGAATGACATATCAACCGAATCAGTGAACCAATCAGCAAGCTAACCGAACAAGCAAATGACTAGTAGATTATAGACAATAATCACAAATAAGCATAACATATTCAGACTTTTAGATAGTGCATGAATCAAGAATAGTAAAGCATGTAAGTATATCAGTTCAAGGCCTTATTCACCGAATAAATTGTTAATATCATTATCTACCCTAGTATCATCACAGAGCAATCTCAAACCCACAGCCAGCAAAATGAAGTATATATACTCACAATCGGAACAGCACATGGGAGGGAGGAGGGCACAGGGGAGTGTAATGGTGAGCCTCAACTAGCGCCGCCGAAGGGGAGGGCACGGGGGAGGGAGGAGGCTGCCGAGAGGGTGGGAACGGGGGAGGAAGGAGGACGCCGAGGGGGGTAGGGCGCAGCCGGGTCGAATCGCCACCAAGAGGGAGGGAACGGGGAGGGAGGAGGCCGCACCACCGAGGGGGGTGGCGCGTCCGAGGGGGAGGGAGGAGGGCGCCGCCGAGGGGAGGGCACGGGGGAGGGAGGAGGGCGCCGCCGAGTGAGGAGAGGCTAGCCAGGTTTTCAACTTGAAAACTGAGGTAATTTAGGACTTAGCGCGACAAGGGGCATAGCGCCGCACGCGCAGCAGGGAGCAGGGTGCGGTAGGGTCATCCCAAACGATTTTAGGATTGAACCGTCCATGAAAAAGGTCATCCCAGACGGTTCTAGCGTTGAACCGGCTTGGATGAATTTATCCCAGATGGTTCAATCCCACAACCGTCTGGGATGAATTTATCCCAGACGGTTCAATCCCACAACCATCTGAGATGAACCATTTTTTCCTTAATTTAATTATAATACATACATCTCATTTAATATAATACATACAACTGTTTAATTTTAATCAATACATCTCATGACAACTCCACTTGCTTATTCTTTTGTGTAAAAATTAGCCCTTCGTGATGATCAACACATCTGTAGCTGGCTTCCTCAGGTTGGTCTTCCTGGGTTGTGACGCTGGTACCAATAGGAGGCAACTCGTCAAACTGATGTATTCTTCTTCATCTACCACATTGTCGACTCTGACAATCCTCATTTTTCCTGAAGAATAACGTGGCGCTGCTTGTTGGATGGGTTGGTTACTAGAAGACTTGAACAACTTGATTAGCGAGAACAAATGGTTCTTCTTGGTATCCAACACGTTCGAGCTCCACAGTTGTTACTCCGTACTTGTCAACGTTCACGTGCTGCAGGTTAACCCAACGACACCGAAATAAGGGGATCTTGAAAAGTAAGTAGTCGAGCTCCCAAATTCTTCAATGAACCCATAGTACGAGCTCCTCGTTGATCCAACGGTATTCAGCGCATCAATGCGAACACCGTTGTTCTGATTTGTGCTCTTCATGTCCTGATCTCTCGTGTAAAATGTGTATCCATTTAAGTCGTATCCTTTCCATGTTATGACCGTAAATGTTGGCCCTTTTGCCAACCATGTCAGCGTATCACCTGATGAGCTTCCAGTGATAGGTTATTGCTCCTTGAACCATCTGTTGAACTGAAGGTTATGCTGTCTGATGATCCAGTACTCTGCCCGCGTTGGATTCTCTTGCCGTAGCCGGTTCTTGCGCTCATTGATATACGAGACCGCAACTGCCATGTGTTGCAAAACTGTGAAATGGGCTTGAGCGCACGCAACTGGATCAGGCGTGATTGCTTTTCTTCCTATGGTCCCGATGCCCTGGAGCCTCCCCTCATGGCGGGATCGAGGCACACCTATCGGTTCCACTTGAGCCATGTAGTCCATGCAGAATTCGACGACCTCTTCGGTTGCATAACCTTCAATAATGCTACCCTCCGTAGCATCTGATCTAGATTGTCATCGTGGAACCTATCCTCATCGAAAGCACAATCCATATCATCTGGAGTATCGTTGACATCGTTGACGATATCCAGAGTATCGTTGTCTTCATTGACGATGGTAGTACTACTTGGTCCATGCATAATCTGCTCTTCACTGTGACTGGTCCAACTGGTATAACCTCTTTTGAAACCTCGTAGAATCAAGTGTGCTTCAATCTGCGCTGAGTTTGGAAACATCCTAAGATTCTCGCAGTTGAAGGACCGAGATGGCGAATAGAGGGTGGTGAATGGTCACAAATAAATTTTCCCCCAAAATACTCCAACAAAAACCTCGACAAGATCGCTCAAAGGAAATCGTGAAAAACCCGAAAAACTAGACAACTATGTGTACCCCAAGCTTGCATGGATAAGTACCATAAAATATGTGGGGATTTTTGAGTCACAATCCTGCTTGTCTAGTGTCCAAGATAAAGAGGAATCAATCCAACTCTTGCTTTTAGAAAGAACATCAATTCAAATCACAAAAGTCACTTTTAAAAGCAAAAGGAATTTCGAACTTGTCCTCAATTTGAACAGAGGTTGGTGGGTTTCTGCAGCTCACAAAATTTTGAGAATTTTTCTCCCTATGAGCATAAGAGTCATGAAGAACTCCACCAAATTTCTCCTCAAAAAGCCTTACAGAAAAAACAGGAAAAATCGAAGAAAACAATCAGTCAAGAACTTCGAGCAGAAAGTTTGGGGCTCGGTTTTCACCTCATGGCGCCCAAACGGTGCAATAAGTGAACTCCAAAATTTTTCTTCAAGTGGATATCAGAGTCCCACACCTCCAACAAGAATCACTTAAAAAGGATTTTTCTATATTTTTATAAAAATCAAATACTAAATACTACGCAAAGAACAAGTTCTGAACAAAGTTGGAACTTGAAAGAAAAAATGTTCTCTACTCAATCCAAGAGTGCAAAAGAGATGTAAAACCATATGAACACACTCAAAACATCCAAGATCAACAACATTTAGAATGAGGGGAGGCAAATCTAAATTGCGTGAAAGTAAATTGCGAGAATGTAATTGCAGGAAAGTAAATGCTGAATTTAAATTGCGTAAAGTAAAGACATAATATAAATGCGCAAAATAAATTCAGAGATGGATGGATAAAACTTCCATTTCTGAAAGGAGAGGTTACAAAGCCTCACTTTCATGTGGGCAAAGCTCAAAGGAGCATTCACAAACCTCAAAACCTTCAAGGGGAGGAGGCTACCCCTCCACCCCTATTTATACTACTCTTGGGCACCTACCACCCTTGGATGAGTCCCTCAACCCTAGAGCACTCATCTAAGGGCTAGGATTAACCCACACACACAGCCATGCAAAGGCTAACCCAAAACCCACACACATACCAGGTTTTCTTGCACGATTTTCAAAGCATACTACCTAGACCCGCTAACCTATCAACTAGACCTCAATCCGATGGCCCTCATTGATCCACGAGGCATCTAGCTAGCATCATCTCCTTTCCTTGTCTTCTTGATATGCCCGGACTCCGTCTCCGATCATCTTCTGGCGATCTCCCAACCATCTGGACCTCCGACGCTCCTCGCCTAGTCCCGGTCATCCTCCGCCTCACCATGACCTAGCACCGTCGCCCTGCAACCCTCAAAGATAAGGAAAAACCTTTCATAGCAATGCCCATAATGATATGCAATAAACCCATCCAACTCATCACTACCGCGCCCACACGGCCGGTACTGCCACTCCTGGCAGAGACAACTCAAATTGCTTCATTTTGAAAATCAATCCAAATCAAACTCAAACTTGAGCACACCTTGCTCAAATAAAGTCAAATACTCATTACAAACATGGATGGACCTCCACATGGTCCTTCAGCAGTCAATGCATGGACAAGGCATAAATTCAACCTCCTTGTTCAATATATCTTCCTCTGCAGCTCTTCTAAAAGCGGAGACAACATTAATGTACTCGGTGCTCGCACGGTTCTCAGTGTACATCCAGCTTCGGTCCATCTACGCTACATATGTAACAATAGGTGTTAAAAGATGAATTAAGTACTCTAGGAATGCACATGCGCACATATGCTACATGTAGGCTACATTTCAACTTGCCGATTAACTTATATGGCTCCTAACATCCAAAAATAATGAATAGATATATAGCTCTCCAACCAAGCTAGATCCAGTAATTAACCAGCTTCATTTCCCTCTTTACCAAGGTAGATCTTACATATATTGCAAATTTCAACCATTTACTACTTTACATAACACAGAACAAATGGATCTACACCTAGATGTAGAACCCAGCGTCATTTCCATCTTTTACCAAAGTACGTAGATCTAAAATATAATGCTATTTTGAAGCAATTACTAACCTTAGATGACCTAGAGAGCAAGGATCTACAATTACACCTCCAAATATAGGGTCTCTTTCACCATATCGCCTCTCAATTGCGGCGACCACAAAAACTAAAATATAATGCTATTTTGAAGCAATTACTAACCTTAGATGACCTAGAGAGCAAGGATCTACAATTACACCTCCAAATATAGGGTCTCTTTCACCATATCGCCTCTCAATTGCGGCGACCACAAAAATATTTATGAAACCCTAAAAATACAGAGGATTGAGGTCAAGGCTCTCTGTTCGTGTTAATGAAGGTAGTTCATCACAAACGGTTTGTAGATAAAACCGTCTGTGTTATTTCCCTCATCATGGACGGTTTTATCCACAAACCGTCTCTGATATCTTCACAGACGGCTTGTAGATAAAATCGTCTGAGATGAGTCATCACAAACAGTCTTATCCACAAATTGTCTGCGATATGCTTCTTCCCAAGACAGGGACGCGACGCCTCGTCTTCCCCAAATCCTTCCATCTTCCGAGGAAGAGGCTTCCCGTTGTCGCTTCGTTTCGTCCCAATGCGCCTCGTCTTCCCCAAAACCTCTTCTTCCCATCGCTTCGTTTTCGATCGAGCACTATATATATGGTACCGCGCGCTGGAGTCCAATGTACTCGATCGATCGTATCCCTCAGAGATCATCGCCATGAGCAGCTCATCAAACAACTCCACCCTGGCCTCCTCTGTCGGCTCCGCCACCTCACCGTCTCCGCCGCCACCGTCGACTTCCCCTCCGCCGCCACCGCCACCATCGACTTCGCCTCCTCGGCCCCTACGGCAATGGCTGCGATGCTATATCCATGAATCCGCCGGCCGCGGCTTATCATCGACGGTCCCTTCCGCCGACCACCTCGGGCGCCGCTCCGTCCGCCTCAAGCGTCGGAAAGAAGCGTCCGGTGTCACCAATACCGATCTCCTCCTCCGACGACGATAGCTACGACTCATCGGAGGGCTACCATGATGGCTGGGAGCTAGAGGACGACCCAGACAGAGCGGATTCCAGCGAGGACCCCGACAGCCATACCGACGATGACTCTGACACCGACAACTCCAGTGATGACGAGGAGACCGACTAGGGCGTAGCTAGTAGCTAGCTAGGGATCCAAAAAAAATTTACATATGTGATCGATGCATGCATGCAAGCTAGTTCTTATATATATATGTGTGTGAAATTAATGCATGTTATTTTTTCAACCGTTCGTTCATTTAAATTATAGAGTTCATCATCAGAGACGGTTTGTAGATAAAATCGACTGTGATATTTTCCTATTCAAAGACGGTTTTATAAACAAACCGTCTGAGATAATACAGCTAATATTACAGACGGTTCGTGGATAAAACCGTCTATGATGTATCACTCATCACAGACGGTTTGTGATATTGGCTGTATCATCTCAGACGGTTTGTTTATAAAAACGTCTGTGATATGTTAACATCACAGACGGTTTTGGCTACAAACCGTCTGCGATGTGCGCAAGTATCTTCCCAGACGGTTTTTGACACATCACAGACGGTTTTGGCCACAAACCGTTTGCGATGTGCGCAAGTATCTTCCCAGATGATTTTCTTAAAAACAGTCAGTGATGACGTGTTTAATATAACCTCTTTTGTAGTAGTGTTTTTAAGTGAGATCTAACAATGGCTGGAGTGCATGTTGTTAAGTCCATGCGCTAGTCGAACCCTAAACCTCATTATTATATTTTGTAGCGTAGAGAGAGTTCAGTATTAAACAGACCAAATATAAGGCGACGGCCAAGAAAAGTCCATTCCGGCGTTCCCACGTCCACCCATTCCCATGCTTAAACAACGTAGACCAGTGCCCGGGTCGGGTTGTCGTGCTGTGTGTCGTGTGTGTGGACTCTGGAGTCAACCGCAACCACCACCACCATCATGCCGCCGCCCGTGAAGCGCCCCCTTCTCTTCAAACCCCAGGTGAGCTTCCGCTGCTCGGACCTGATGCAGCTTCCCGCGTAAACCGCAAGAGGAGCAGAAAAGGCATCCCCCCTTCTCTTCAAACCCCAGGTGAGCTTCCGCTGCTCCGACCTGATGCAGCTCCCTGCTAAGGTTCCGTGGCGTGGTTTGGCGCGTGCAGTTCCGATCTTGTCTGATTGGAGCGTCTGTGGTTGTAGAGCTCCTCGGGAGTTTGGGCGTGCGGTTGCCGAGTTTTAGGCGAAGGCAGGATGCTGGAGGGTTAATTTTCGGAGAGGCTTAATTTGGAAGTTTAAAGTTACTCCTGCTTGCTTGCTTTTGTCTGTCGTAGTAACCATCTAGTATTCGGACCGTGCACTGCACGGTGGCGGATCGGGGACTCGCAGCCGTGACGCTGGAAAAAAACGTGTCTGTTACTGTAGACACTACAGTAGAATTTCACGACTGGCGGGCACGCGGGCTGTGCGCCATACTTCACCGAGATTATAGATATATATAGATTGGGGATCAATCTAATTCTTTAATAATGATCATGTGACTATAACATGAATAGTAATTTTTTTCTCTTATAATTACTTTCTCTTTCCTACTTATTTGTACATGGAGGTTGAATTGGAGGGAGACAAAAATTGAGCGAGGTTGGGAAACCTTTGCTTCTAAAAATTATCTGTGCCGTATTTAAGTCCTCTGTCTAGTTAGGGGCTACCCTTATCAATTTGGCAAAATTTAATCACCCCAGTGTTTTTCTACGGTCATTTATCCCTTGCAAAGCATGACAAGGGAAGGGAATCGAGACAAACCTAAATTTCACTCGTGATGATTTTGTTTCTACTTGAGGAAGCCACTAAATCACCATTTGACTATTTTTTCTAATTATGGTTGGCAATTTTTAAACACTCCCAATATCTTGATGGACATTTCTTTCTGATATAATAAGCAATTGTCGGTTCACAAAGTCAAAGCTGATTTGAGTGATTGCTGGTGCACAAAATCAAAGTTGATTATTGTGGCATCGAGTTAAAGTTTATCAATTTCATCTCATTAGTGAGAATATTTCAGAGTTGTTTGTTGCTCTTACTCACTTATGCTTGATAATCACCAGGGAACTCAATGTATACGAATGCAACACCTCAAGAATTGATCCTAGCAGCTAACTGTCGGCGTGGTGGAAAATGATGATGGGAACAGAGGACAAATATGTTAGGTCAGTTCCTTAAATCTCCTATTGTTTGAGACATAGTTACCTGATTCGGTGTAAACTTCCGCAAATCACGAAACGTATTTGTCAAATCTAAACAGATTTAGGGTATGAGGTTTGTGTTCGCAGTGGAAATTGGAAGAAAAAGTGGCGAACCATAAACCTGAATCCTGTACTACGACTCAGGCGAACTGTGTTTTTGGTAACTATGGTTTGAGATAGTTTCTGGAGAACAACGGTGTGGTGACCCGTATAATTAGCCTAAGGTAGCGATAGTAACACTGTCATCACTCTAAGTTAATTACACGAATCTCGACACAGCCGTCGGCAAAACATCGGAATATCCGATGATTTATCAGCTACTATGCCGTATTCAGAGTGTTATAACAGAACAATAATTAGAGACTGAATAAAAATATATCTATTTCATGCCACGCAGGGCTATATATCCATTACATAATGTTACAACGATCCCCTGTACAACAAAAGATAACACTACAACTTATATTACCCTAATTACCTCCTATACTGGTAATAGGGCCTATAAAACCTCCTAATTCTCGTGGTAGTAGCCGGAGTAGTAGTAGCCCTCAGAGGGATCCTCCTGATAACTCTGATACTGCTCCTGGTAATAAGCCTCATTCTCGGCCTCATATGGAGAAATACAAGAGTGAGCACAGAGCTCTCAACAAGCATTTAAATAACAATTCTCTGATACTGCTCCTGAGAATAAGCCTCATTCTCGGCCTCATATGGAGAAATACAAGAGTGAGTACAAAGCACTCAACAAGCATTTAAATAACAATGCAGTATGATGCTTTTCTCTCTAACTAACCACTTTCTTCCCTCAAACTCTATTTTACAGAAATTAGGTTTTTGGTTTTCTTTAAGTGCTGGATATTTTAAATTTTGAAATCAACTACTAGCACCCGTATATGAAGCAGACCTAGCTTCTGTAGCCTCCAGTCCAGGAGATAGGCTTGAATTCAAGATTTTGACCCTGCACAGGTTCGTACCACTTTACCTATAACGGCTCCATCCTGTGAGGCTCCAGAATATTTATCTCTAATCCGGTATTAGATCTCCAACCCTAGGACGTGGAGCCTTACCCAGGCCATCCCACGACACGTAGTTATAGTTGTACTCCGGTACCCCTAGTAGTACACCTTTGGGGATTCAATTATACCGCCCACACTTTTGGCATAGTCCATCTGGGTCATACCGGTATTCCCCAGTTCGACACCCTTTATACTTACCCATTATGGAGATTATAATACATTCATAGGACAACCTTTTATAACAGCGATTTATCTCGCTATGATTGGTACTGAAATACGGCTCATTGCTCGAGTGTAGTTGTTTGACCTTATATTATAGCCTATGTAGAGGGCTCCACCGGCATGGGGTACTCTCCCATCTCTTTCCTTGGCGCCTCTACTTTAACATCCCAAATCTTGCCTATAATATTATTTTATTGCTAATTGTGCATTTTGTGATTTTTCTGAATTTATTGGATTTTTGTAGGATTTATTTGAATTTATTTTAATTGAGTATATTGAACATTTTGGGAAAACTAACTATATATATGTAAAAGTAATATAAAGTTTTGCCAAAAATATTTTTTGCATTTAAAATGTCTCAAGGTATTTATGTGAATTTTCTTGGATTTTTCCTGATTATTTTATAGCCTAAAACTAATTAAAATAATTTTTGTAATTATTTTAAATCAAAAACCTGATTAAAACCGTTGTGAACAGTACTGGGTAGAAGCCCAGCACTATGTGCGCACGGCGTGTCGTTGTGCGGCCCGTTCGGCCCGTGTTCACATCAATGCCGACGACCGTTGGATCATCATCCCAAGGATTTCATCAAGCCACGTCACCGGTGTTGCATTGACCGTCGGATCGAGAAGGAACGCTTGCGATTTAAAGATGAGGTCAGAAACCTTAGCGTTGTGATCCGTCGGATCAAGATCGGACGATGAAGGTGGAGTCGCATTGTTTTGGAAAGATTAGATCGCGTCCATTGGATTTGGAAGGTGCGGATCAGATCGTATCGTCTCGGATGGAATCTCAGCCGTTGATCGCAAATCGGACGGTCCTCGATCATCGTCTTTGATCTGGACTCCGAGTCCGTCACCGATATGCCGCCGCCGTATATGGTGAGGGTTGTCATTTTAGCGCGCATGCCGATGCTATTTAAGGCGCAGACCGCACCCCAAGAATCGTCGTCCCATTGCGCATCTGTCGCTCGTGCCGTCGCCGCTTGTGCGCTAGAGCTCGCCGAAGTTTCCGAAGGCGCCGCCATTCGTTTTCTTCGTCTTTCATCGCCGTTAAGTCATCTTCCGCCGTGTGGGTTCCAGATCCAGCTTCCCCATTCTAAGCCGCGTCGGAGCTGCCACTTCATCACACCGGAGTTGCGTCGAAACACTGTTCAGTCATCTTCCGCCGTGCTGCCATCTACGTCGGGGAGCTTCACGCAACCGTTGGATCTTCTTCGGACCGCTGGGATCGCGCCGCGTCGTCAACATCAACAGTAAACAACTCCATTAACGTCGATCGTTAGATCAGAGGTAAGCGGTCAGGATTCTGCCACGTAGGCTTAGATCGTTAGCTGTTAGATCGCGTTTGTACGGGTTAGATCGTGTCACTCGGATCAGCCAGTGGCGTGCTGACGCATGGTAATGCGGGGATCGAAGCACCGCGCGTCGGGTTCACGGTGGACCAGAGGAGGTTCCGTGGACCGGGTCTGTAGACCGAGGCGACGTGTCGATCTGTGATTAGTCCACGTGTCATTGGCGCAATAATACGAGTTTTCTTTATAAAAATAATTCGGGAAAATCGGAATTTCTAATTTCAGTATTTTCAGAATTTATTAAAACTTTGAATAGCTATATCTTTTGCATTTAAACTCGGATTTGGGTGATTCAAATTTCTAAAAAAATTTAAAATCAAGATCTATTTTATGGTGAATTTTATTTGATTTTTGGAGTTTATTTTCTCTCTGTTTTGGTGTTTATTTGCTATTTTTTTCTCGATTCGCATAGACGTTGAATTGCTCGGTGTTCTAGAGGAGGATTCATCGCTTCAGGAACCAAGCTCAGAACAAGTTCAGAACCTATTCAAAGGCAAGTTGTGCTTTGATCATGTTGCACCTAATTTTACAAATTCGCTATGTTGTCTTTTAATTTAATGCATGGGTACAAATGATTTTGATTACTTTGGGATCTAGTTAATATGCGTAGTTGAATTACACCTTACCTTGCCAATTGTATGCCATAATCTAATTGTCACTTAGGATGGTTAAATTACTAGTTGGTTAATATTAGCAATCAACATGGGTTAGTTAGACCGTGATAGTCTGCTTAGCCATACCACGTACATGTCACATATTTGGAATGCTGAAAGTTAATCTTGACTAATGGAATATGGAACAATGTTATGAACCTGTGTGTCATGTGTGGTCACACGATGAGGTTGAGTTGTTGTGGCAAAGGATGTCACACAATGATATTGAATTGTTGATGGCACGTGGTGCTTGGTAATCATCTGGTGTGGTTATGATTTAGATTGAGGCAAGTGGCAAGGGGCAGTATGCCAAGGTGGGCCGTATGGCAGAGGGTATGTGGAAGTCTTGCCTCGATCACTCTAAGGAATTAACCTTGCAAGCTTTTGACCTGAGTCTTTCATGCAACTACACGTCTGGAATAGAATAGCCTAGCTGACTAATTTGTAATGTCTAGATTTCGATGCTGCTGTGGTGTATAGTAAGTCCCGGGTTTACGGAGCAACTCACATGGCGCAAGAGGGGGGCCCTATTGTGGTGGTTTAACCCTTTAGTGTTGAAACCTTAGCGAACAGTACTGAGTCTAAGCAGAGCATTGTAAAGGCTTTGTTACGATCACTCGCCTTGGTGGTGTTTGGTTGTATCGTGTGGGTAAAGTGCATAACCTCTGCAGAGTGTAAAATCTATTCGGATAGCTGTGCTCGCGGTATTGGGCAATGCTCGGGAATTACAGCCAAGGGTTATACTTTTATTAAATGAAAACTTGTTGGGATGGCAGGATTGCCATGAGAGTTTGGAACTTGATTTAGGATTGGATATCCTGATTTACCTGAAAAGTTAAATCTATTTATTATTGTTATTTGTTTTACTGCTTTTCAATCTATTTATCGTATTCTTTTATAAATGCTGCTTTACTTCAAAATAGCCATGTTAAGCTATTTCTTGGAATAAGCCATGCATATAGAATATTAGATTTACATTTCTGTGCACAACTTATTGAGTACTTTATGAACTCACCCTACAACAACTTCAAAAGAGGAGGATGCTACACCAGTCTTGGAGGAGTATCGTGAGGATACGAATGCTTAGGGTTCGAGCCTCATCAGTTGCCTGTGGTGAACTGAGGAGCTTCTACGTTTGCTTTATTTTCATTGCTGCATATTTTCTATTTCTTAGTTTAAGCCCTACGTGGCAATAATCATGTAAGTCACAACAATTATTATTAATTAATGGAACTATTATCTTATTCCGTTGTGTATGATTGTGATAATATCTATGTTGAGCCTGTGTGCACTAGCGTGATCCTAGACTAGAGTGGTATACACAGAGGGTTCGAATTTGTATATTTAGGTCCCGACATGTACCCACCATAATTATTACTAATAACACATCCACGACTCCATTTGTGGACGATCTAAACAACAGATTCACCATTTCCAACACCACATTTACCATCTTACTAGATTATCCACAACACACTTTCCATCCAACTTCGATTGAATATATCAACTTGCAAAATATGGATTTTAATGCCGTGATGATATATTTAATCAGTTCAGGTTGAGACCTGAAAGCAGAAGATATCAACTAGGGCATTTAAGGTTGATTATTTTAATTCGGCATCCAACCGGTTTAACGATCTGTCGTTCAATTTTATCTTGACACTAATTAATTAATACACATTATTGATTTTCACGCAATCTGCAAGTCGGTCACAGAAATCGACGCATAGCTTATTTTTCTACCTCTTTATCTTTTTCTCTTTCCTTATTTTCTTTTCTTCTCCTCTGCTTTCCTTTCTTTCCTCCTCTTTCTTTTCCTCTCTGCCTTCTCTTTTTCTCCTGGTCTTAGCCCCCTTGGCTGCATCACCCTCTCCTTTTTCCTTCTCTCTGGACCGAACTCACCTCCTCTGCGCCTTAGCTCTGTTCGGCCGACACTCCTCCTACCTCCTCTACTCTATGCGGCTGCTCTTCTCTCCCTATTCCTTCCTTACGGTCGGCTACTCCCCTGCTCGGCCGGCTCGGCCTCACCTCCTGCGCCTCCCGACCGATGTCTCTACCCCGCCGCCTCCTCCGGCCAGCGGCTAGCCTAGCCCCGCCCGCGGCCTGCTCGGCCCGGCCAGCTCCCGCTGCGCGGCTCCGGCCCGGATCTTTCCCCCATGGCGTCGTCGGCTATGGCCGACCAGCTCACTCCCGCCGTTACCTCTACTATCTAGGGTTCTACCCATTTCGATTTTTTTTTCATGTTTTTGCTTTGCTTGATGAACTGATGTTGCTTAAAGAGAAGAGAGATGGGGTCTATGATGAAGTTGTTAGGTTGATCTACTCATGAAAAAGAACAGATGCTAGCCTTTCACTACTCTAATGGCTTCCCAACTACTGAGACCACGGGAGTGACACCCGATCTATCACCTCTCCTACCACATTGCCTAGCCACTACTCCGATCTACCACATGTGCATTCTATCCCGCAATGTAGCTATGACTAATGCTACTGACATTGTGCACCTGAGGGTTGGTTGGGGATGAAGCTAGCTGCTGATGAGGTTGAGGAAGAGATGAAGGATGTGGTGTTGCCTCTTGCTTCTGGATGCCTTCACTTCCCTATCTTCTGGATGCTCTGGACTACCTCTTCTGGATGCTCCTTCCCTTCTCTTCTGGATGATCTCCCCTCCACCTTCTGGTTGCCTTCGGATGGCTTGCTCTTGAGTGAAAATGGAAGCACTGGCTATACTGGTGGCTGTACTCTTGTGTTTGGTGGAGAATGGGAAATGCTGGCTTCGGTTTGTGTGCCCTGGCCGAATGAGCTGGATGCTTGCTGCCTCTTGGCTGGTGAATGGTTGACTTTGGGGTGGCTCTCGGTTGGCAATGAACTGGCTGCTCTTTTATTACCCCCTGTGGCTTTTTACCTTATAGCCCTTGGGCTTTTACTGGAGGCTATTTACCCTAAGGGCAGTATAGTCATTTCTCGCTCAAAACTCTAATGGTATCCGCAACTGTGCCAGGTAAGTTCTAAAGCACCGAATGATAACCCGATACTAGCTAAAGGTGCATGTCTGGGTCCCGGACAGGTTAGGTTTCTCAATAAGCGATACCATCGCTGCGGGACTGAAGGCACTTTTCGAAACCCTACATTTTATTATCTTGCCTAATCATGTTGTTATTGCTTTATTAATGTTTTATTGCTTTTAATTAAGTGATAATCAAATTTGTAGTTTCGCGTTATAACAAGTTAGCATTACAACACATGTGAATAGTGTGATGGTTTCTTAAGTAAAACGAGAATACATGGCAACTTTGGTACCTCTAATTTCATCACAGAATAGTTTCGGTCCCTCTACTTCAAAATGACTCGTACAAGTCCCCTACTTCTACAACTGGATGATATGCAATCCTATTATGAAAGCAACACAGTTCTGATGATGTGGACTAAATTGAACAATGATTTGGACTCTTGACTCATGCCACCTAGCATTTCTCTCCCTCATTTGGTAAATGGTGCTTTTGGCCTACTTTGCTCACCGGTGCTTTTGGCCTACTTTGCTCACCGGTTTATTTTGGTCCCTTAACTTTCAAAATAACCCCTTTCTTTGCTTTAACTTTAAAAACCATGTCACTGTTGGTCCTTCAGTTCGTTTGGTTAGATGAGAAGCTGTTTTGGCTTTTCTGGTGCTGACTCAGTGAATTTTTTCAACGCAATATTGTATTACTCTGCCAATTTAGTCTTTCAGCTAGTACGTACTACCAATGCAACTGAAGTGAGCCAGATATTTGTATTCTTTTTATTACTGACCTTTTATTCACAATTGCTTTACTCTAGTAAAAGAATAGTGATATCTCTTTAACGTAAGATAATTTAATCACTGGCCCTCATTCTCTAGTCAGAACTTCAACGGGTCCCCATTCTTCCAATTTTGTCAATTGGGCCCCCACTTTCATTCCAGCTTCATTTTGGTATCCTCCACTAAGTCCTGTATAGGACTCTATGAAGTGTCAAGCCACATCAGCAAAAAGATGGATGATGTGGCGTGCACATCACCATAAGAGGTTCAATGTGGTATGCCATGTAAGCATAGGGTGTGACAGTGGCATGCCACATCATCACTGTGTGACTGATATGGTACACCACTTCATTGAATCTGTCACGGGATTTAACAGAGGGAACCCAATTGAAGTAAAAATGCCTTTGGGGACATCATTAGTGATTATTGAAAATGAAATCACAAAGATCCAATTAAAGTTTTGAGAAAAGAACAAATATCACTGGTGAACTTCATGTAATAATTTGTTTGGGTATTTTGTTTGGTTTTATGATATGTGCAGATTTCAGGACTGGAAATCAGAGCAGTCTGTTAATTCAGAGAACATAGTTTCACCACTTAAGCATAATGTATTTAGTTCACTTAAAGAAAGAACTACCGGATTTTTTGTATTCCTGGGAAACCTTTTGTATTCTGAAACCTTTAAGAGATCGATGCTGGATGAAAGAAAGTCCACTACAAGAATTCTTCATCCTCAAGGACCATTTCTGCAAAGATGGAACAAGATATTTGTGATATCATGTATTTTTGCAGTTTCTGTGGACCCATTGTTCTTCTATATCCCAGTTATCCATGATAAAAAGCCTTGCTGGTATTTGGACAGAAAGATGGAAATTGCAGCAAGTGTCCTGCGCTTCTTCACAGACATCTTCTATATACTCCATATCATATTTCAGTTCCAGACAGGATTTATTGCATCTTCTTCTACAACTCTTGGTCAGAGTGTCTTGGTTGAAGATAAATATGCAATAGCAAAGCGATATTTGTCAACATATTTTCTAATTGATGTCTTCGCTGTTCTACCCCTCCCTCAGGTACTTGTTATGCTATGTAGTTGGTAAAGCTCAGTACAGAACTATTTGATGGCATCATAGCTCATGTTTCTTTAGAATTATGATGGTATGTCGGTATGTATGGAAACAAATCATGCAGATGGATGCACTTTTGGTAGTCCCTACATGAGAAATGTGTAAAAGTAGTAGCTGCTGGACTGTTCTAAAAGTTATACTGTTACATTGTGATTCACATATTGAAAATACTGTTACATTGTGATTCACATATTGAAAATAATGGTTGAGATAAATATAGATCATGAACGAGATGATCTCTGTTAGGTGATTCTTCTGTAAATTTGTAGTCCTGATAGTGCACTACATTAAGCACCCTTTTTTTTAACCCGGTCGTGTAGTCAAGATTATAATCATGTTCAATTTTTTTATCAGGTGGTTATTTTGGTTGTGCTACCTAATCTTCAACGGTCAGAGGTTATGAAAGCCAAAAACATATTGATGCTCATAGTTATATGCCAATATGTGCCTCGACTAATCCGAATAAGACCACTGTATCTTCAAATTACTAGATTCGATGGGATAATTACAGAGACACCATTGGCTGGTGCTGCTTTCAACCTTTTAATTTACATGCTTTCTAGTCATGTAAGTGCTCTATTCATTAACTCTAAATAGTGAATATGTGAGTCAATTGTCCTTTTCTGCAGTAACGAAACATGAGAAATTTCCTGTCGTGCTGGATATTATGTAGATTGAAACCAATTCTTCAATTTCTACGAATTGACACCCATACCTTAAATTGAGAGTAAACTGAACTTAGGTTCTTTTTCTGCCTTCTCAATAGGCCCATAAACTTGAAAATCTTCCTGGTAGATCCCGAATCATGTAAAAGTGCCCACTATAAGTGCAACTATTGCTTGAATTAAGAAAATAAGCTAAACTCGTTGATGGGAGGTAAGAGGTATTAATGATGTGTAATGGATTTGTAATCGTGCTATTTTGTAAACTCTCCATCTCTGTTGGTGCAAAACTCCACAAATGCCACTGTATTAAGCATCATCATATCACTTGCCTCTCATTTGGAATGTGAGGTGATTTTGGCAATCCTATGGACGGTTAGACTTATGTGGAGAAGTTTGCAAGATTAGAGACCTGCTAAGAAGATTAAGTTCATGACCTAATGAAAAGATGGGTAAGTCTGAGGCGTACTGTGCAATTTACTTAAAGTTTGCAAATTATATACTTTTTACATAAAGCTAATTTACCACCTACGCCTCTTATCTCATGTGGCAATTCTACTTGGTGCACACGGTTTTCGAAAGTACATATATATAGGTTTGATATAAAATGATGCAGAAATACATGTAGTATTTGACATAGAAAATGATAGTGTAGAAGACAGATAGCAGAAGAAATTGAACAAAGGGGGAAATCCACACGGACATAATAGATGGACAAGTAGTATCTTACAACAGCAATGCCTCTATAAATTAAGTAGAGCATGCATCCCAATCAACTACTACTAACACTTTCCAGAGGAGGCGGCAGTGTCAGGCTTTAGGAATTAGTACATGCCAGCACTCAGCTTCTTGGAAGAGATGGCATCGGGCTTTAGGAGGGGGCAGCACTGGGATTCTCTGAGATGACGGCAAGGCTGAACGCGACGGCCACGAGCTGTTGGAAGAACGGTGGTGGTAGCGTGAGCAAAGACGATGCAACGGGCGGTCTGCTCGTGTGGAGATGCATGAGTGGATGTCCCAGATACAGTAGAGGAGGCACTAGAAACATGCTGAGTTGGTTTCAAATCTAGGGTTGATGACTGCTGAGGATATTCAAATGATGTATATTACAAGGCTTGCACTTGAAGCCTCACATGTCATATGCTTTACGAGGTCTCGATGGGGAACGTCTCCAAACCTGACTCACCCAATGGGGAATGGTTTAGGCCGTTAAGTGTCCTCGTAGGGATAAAATTCCTATCCCAACCCCCAAAGGGCTTGTTTGGCAAAGGGAAAAATATCCTTTGGAAACCTCATCCCCACTTGGATTGGGTTGATCTCCATCCCACCACCCAATCAAAGGATTAATCCCATACTTTGTTTGGATATGAAATTGGGCAAGGATCTTCCATGTTTAAAAATTAGAGACGACAGGAAATTCGTGATCAATTCAGAAAAATCAGAGAAGATATGAAAATTTGGGGAAAGGAAAAAAAAACTAAGAAAACAAACATTGGTAGCAACGACTGGCCGGTGTCGGAGCAGTGGTGTCGTTGACACCAGTGATGAGGATGATGAGGTGCGAACAAGGATTCAAATCTCGTTTTCGCTCTAAATTTCGTAGTGGCCGGAGAACGAAATCTCGGCGATATCTCGCCATTTGAAACAAATTCCGGCCGAATTGCAAAATCAGAATTTGAATTCCGGATTTTGAAAACGAAATCTCGCCGGTTTTTGTCGAGATCTTGGCAAAATTGAACAGCGCGAAATCTAGTCGGAACGAAGTCAAAAAAGTTTGAAATTTTTTATGGAGATTCCTGACACATTGATGAAGTTGCCATAAAAGTTTGAGAAAATTATGAAGCCTGTGGAATTTTTAAAAATTCAAACATTGCCACTGTCTTGATAAAACGCTGACCGCAAGTTTGAACCGAATGAAAAATGAAACAAACCACGTTAGAAAATTTTGAATATTTTTTTTGCATGGTTGTGATGCATCACTAATGTTTCCATAAAATTTTCAGATAATGATTAAGCTTCATGGATTTTTAAAAATTCGGACAGTGCTACTGTGCTGATAAAAGCTTTATCGTCAAAATTCAACCAAATGAAAAATGGTACAAACCACGTTAGAAAATTTTGAAAATTTTTGTGGATGGTCCTGGTTTATCATCAATGTTTCCATAAAATTTTCATCTGATGATCAAGCTTCAAGAAGTTCCAAAAATTCTGAGAGTGCTACGTCCATGGTTATCACGGCGCCCCGGCGAGGCGAGTCGCCTCCGGGGCGCCTGGACGCCTAGGCGCCTGTTAGGCGACCAAAAGTTCAGATTTGTAATTCGATTACAGTTCAAATTTCCTATGTACAAAATCACAATTCAAGATCAAATATAGTAGGAGTGAGGAGTGATGTGTAGTACCTTGTATGTAGCATCCATAGCACCTTCCATATGATCCAAATCATTGCTGTCCAAACATTGATGTAGAGTTCGAAATAACTCAATCCATCCAAATGACTTGCTTTTATTTTTCCTAGTACAAGCAAGAGATTTACATGTTAGCAAGATGAAACCTTTGGGTTGTTGGATACATGGAGTTCACATAAACAATAAAAATATCTTAAAAACAGAATTGAGAATGTTCCAAGGACAAAGACATTGAAAGTTTCAAACATAGATATAATGTTCCAAGGAAAAGGACATTCAAACATAAATATAATGTTCCAATGACAAGGACATTCAAACATCAATGTCTAAGTCTAAATAATCTTGACGATTATCATCACTTGGTCCACTCATGAGGAGAAGTAGGTGGCGTTTGGCCATAATCATCGTCGATGTCTAGATCATCGGCCATCAAAGGTTCATAAACTTCATCCTCGTCTGAGCCTTGTTCTTCTGCTTGGGTTGTTGGGCTCAAATTTATACCACGTCGAGAGTACGTCCTGACCATCCTAGGCATATTACGACCCTGAAGCATTACTGATGCACCGGTGGCTTCATCAACATGAGCCCATGAAAGATTTTCTCCGTGGTGAACTTCTTCGGTACTCATTTCAACCCATTCATTGTCCCATTGGAACTCTTCTAAGTGAAAGGGTTGAAATTTGTCCCTTCCACACGCCTCTTTTGAAAACGTTCGGCGATCTTCCGGTTGTATTGAATGTAGACCAAATCATTCAATCTTTGGTGCTCCAACCGGTTTCTTTTTTTTGTATGGATCTGAAAATTAATCACTAATCAACAACAGAAAATACTTGGAATATATGAGCAGCCTTGAAATAAATATAACTTAATTGCAATGCTTACAAATTCAAAGATGCTCCAATTGCGCTCACAACCGGAGGCCGAACAACAAAGGCCGAGGATGCGTCTTGCAAACTTTTGAAGCTCTCTAGCAAGGCCACCAAAAGCATCCCACCAATCAACTAAAACGTAAAACATTGTATCTATGTTAGAAACTTAGAATGTTTAAAATTGAATCAACTTAGAATAGAAGTTTAATACTTACGAGGGCTCTTTGTTTTTTGTTGCATCACAACTGATTGCTTTCCAAAGCTCTTCCTCATTTTCTCATAATCATCCGCTTCATCACTTATCTTTCTAAGCAAATTATCATCACAATTAACAATCTTTTCAAGCACATCATTGAATGAAATTCGGAGCCTCGAAGCATAGTCAATGTCTTTTTCTTTGATGTCAAAAAACTTGTTTGGGTTCAAAAATAATGCAGCCCCATGCAGCTTTTGCTCCATCTGATGCACCCACCGCCTCTCAATGATGTCCATTACCTTCTTTAGTACCCTTGGTTTGCTTGCAAAAGACTCTTATTTTATTCCTAGCATGATCCATACAAGCTGAAACCTCTGGCATAGCAGGCTTCTCATCCCCATCAACAATCCTCAGCACAATCAGCAAAGGTTGGGATGCTCTTATGCAATCCTCCACAGCATGCCAAAAACGCAAGGAAAGCAAAATATCACAAACTTTCTTCCCCGCCTCCGTGTGAGCCAATTTGGCCCTAGTCCAATCCTCACTAACAAAGAGTAGTCGCAAAGCATCCTTATGCTTATATAAACTCTGCAAAGTGAGAAAAGAAGTAGCAAACCGAGTGGCTGCGGGTCTCACTAAATCTCTCCCTCCTGTCTTGTCCCTCATTGCATCGAGAAGCCTCCCATGCCTATAGATGAAGGTAGTGACATGCTTGGCTTGATTGATGGCCTTCTTGAACTCACTTATTTTTCCGATATCTTCCAACATAAGGTCCAAGCAATGTGCAGCACAAGGGGTCCGAGAGAGAGTGGAAACCTCTCCATAAGAATTTTACCTACAAAAGAAAAAGATGAGTTCAAGCAATTTCTGACATAAGGTAGTTTTTTGGCTAAAGAAGAGAAACTTACAAAGACCTTGAAGTTGGCACCATTATCGGTGACCACTTGAACAACATTGTCAGGGCCTACCTTCACAATCTTCTTCTCAAGCAAATCAGCTAACATCCTTGCATCAGTCGATTGAGAGGATGCATCTACAGACTCTAAGAAGAAAGTCCCTTTAGGACAATTGACAAGAAAATTTATCAAATGTCTTCCTCTCCTATCAGTCCATCCATCTGACATTAGCGTACAACCGTATTGCCTCCAACCAGACTCCTGCTTCTCCCTTAATGCTTGGATTTCATTCTTTGCCTTAGCAAGCAATGGCACCCTTAACTCATGAAAACTAGGCGGCTTGTATCCATGCCCGTATTGTCCAACGGACTCCATCATAATTTCATAACTCCTAGAATTTGCAGCATTGAATGGTATGCCACACTGATAAAAGAAATTAGCAACATGCATATCCACCCTCTCTTTTTCTTCCTTGGTCCTCATACATTGCTCCATAGAGGTTTGGGACAATTGTTTGGAATGCCTTTCCTCAATCACCTCTTCGGGTGTCTTTTTTATCAAGGAGGCAACTGATTTTGTTACTTTGGCCACCGGTTTGAACATAATGGCAGCTTGCTTCCTCTTGGCAGCTGTCATGACAAGATGACGCCTTCGAGGATACTTGTTGATTAACCTCAACCTCCTGAACGTCATCACCTCCACCTTCCTCTTCATCGTCATCTAAATTAATCATCTTGTTCCTTGCAGTCTTCTTCATGTAATCTTGCATCTCTCTCATTATGGCCGTGGTGGTTTTGGGGCATTTTTGAACATCCCCAAAACCCGCGGCAATGTGCTGCTTCAACCTCTTGATACCCGAATGCATTTGTTTTCCGCAAAGTATACATTGCACCATATCCTTGTTCGTCATGTCCGGCCAAAATCCATACTTCCACCCGGGATCCTTCGATTTGGCCTTCCGCTTTGGATCCTTGGATGGATCATATGCCTGCTCTTGGCTAGCATCACCGGACTCGCCAACGGCGGCGGTACTTGTTCTTTGGTCAGCCATGTATGTATGTTCTGTACAAAACAATTGCGACACTAACAAATCAGCATCGGAGTAATGACTAATCCATACCATACAATACAAATACAATACATTAGCTATCAATCTGTCATCAACTCATTAGCCAGCGCCAAGCAGCATCAACCAACACCTAACAAATGAGTACATGATAGAGGTGGCAGCTATGAGCTAATACTACTCAATATGACTTTGAGTCAATAAGCATGCTCAGTGAGTCAGTGTCAGTGATAACCATCCTCAGCTATGAACTAATTGGCTCTTCCTCAATAGTCGCAGAGCCCATTCCTTCGACCTCTTCGGCTGTCTCCTCCAGGCTCCAACAGAGGCGCAGAGCCCCCATTCCTCGCGACCTCGCCTCTCCCCTCGGTTCCTCCACGGCGGACGCGTAGGCGGCGGCGGCAGAGGCGAAGCCCATGCGGAGGAGGAGAGCGGCGGCGGCCGGCGAGCGAAGCCAGGTGGGCGGAAGCCTAGAGGTGGAGGCGTCGCACGGCAGCCGGAGGCGGAAGGGAAGCCGAGGGCACGAGGAGGGGCGGAGGAGGGAGGCGAGGGTTACGATGATGGCGGCCGGCGGCGACGCAATGGCTTCTTGGCGGCGAGGCGACGCCTGCTAGGGTTTCTCCACCCGCGTGAGTCCTCTTTCCTTTGCCTCCTCTGAGTCCTCTGGATCCAGTCGCGCGGAGTCATCTCGGTCGCCCTCAAATACCCAGCCCAGTCGCAGTCGGTCGCCCGGAACGCCAGGAAGACACCTAGGCGACGACGCCGCGACGACTGGACGGCCAGGCGCCCGCCTGGTCATCTTCTGGCGAAGCGCCGGTCCATGGCGTCGTCGGCCGGCCGCCTGGATGCCTAGTCGGTGACTAGGCGTTGCCTAGGCGACGCCGTAATAACATTGGCTACGTCTTCATAAAAGCCTCATGATCAATACATAGATTTGCTTTAGCAACAAAAAAATGTTTAAATTTTTTGAAAATTTTGCATAAGGGTTTTAAGGAAATTCTTAAGATCTCATAAAGATTTTGAATCATGATCACACTCCAGTGAATTTATAAAATATAAAATTCTTACAAGTACAGTGTACCATTTATGTTTTTTTTTCTGTTTTTGATTTTTGAAATATAACAAATGAAGTTCAATACATACATAGATTTGATTGAGCAAACAAAAAAAGTTGAAATTTTTTGAAAATTTTATAGAATGGTACTGAGTCAATTATTAAGCTCTCATAAAAATTTTGGATCATGATCACACTCGAGAAAATATATAAAATTCTGACAATGTTACCGTCCCAATTATGTTCATTCTGTTTTTTATTTTTTAAAGATAACAAATGAAGTTCAATTATTTTGAAAAATTTTCGGTATGATCCTACATTTCTTAGGATGGTATCATAAATTTTCACATTAGGATGAAGCACGTACAATTTTATAAAAATCTGACAGTGTTTCTGAAGTTTTTAAAAAATGTCTCAAAAATTCAGTTTTTCAACAAATTTTCATAGAAGATGACTTTCTTAGGGGTTATTGATCAATTTCCGGTCAAATCCGGTCATCAAACATCAAATTCCGGTCAAATTGTGAGATCTCGGCGAGATTTCCGATATTACTGTAGCAATTTAATTTTTTTTAAATGTTTACTCCGGCCGGCATTTCAAAAATGGTCCACTTCCGGAAATCGAGATCTCGTGAAATTTCGGCGAGATTTGAATCCTTGGGTGCGATTGACTTGGTCGCTGGAGGCGGCGGTGGCAGCATCGCGTCACAGAGAGGTCCCCCACCGGCGTGGCATAGAAAGGTCACCCACTGGCGTGGTGCGAGTTGGAAGAAGATAACCGGTGTGGAAGCTAGCCAAGCATGGAGGAGAAGGCGGTGCAAATCAAGACTAGAGAAAGAGTCCTCACCTTGACAGGGCGGTGCATGTCAGAATCGGCAAGGCAAGCTCACAGAGATAGAGGTGGCAGAACAATGCAGGGAAGTGGCGGAAGATAGCTAAGGAATATACATTTTTGTCTCAAACCATCTAACTACGAAATTGCAAAAAGATCTTTTCAGTATAAAATATATCCTAATAATGTTGGCAATTTCTAAATGGTTTTTACTAACTAGTGCCTAGCTGTAAATTATACTATGAATATTAGGCAAGAGCAGCAATCATGCACCAATTATTTTACAAGAATTGTTAAATACTTAGGACCTGTTTGGTAGAGCTCCAGATCCTAGCTTCACCTGAGATCTGAAACTTGTAGGCTAAAATAAAGTGAATTAAGTTTATATTTTTGGTCTAAAATATAAAAAAGATGATCCATCTAAACACTCTTAATGTACTCACAGCTCCAGCTCCACAGATCTGGTGGAGCTAGGAATACTCAGCTCTCCAGATCCACGGATCTGGTGGAGCTGGAGCTCTACCAAACACACCCTTAGTAGCACTCTTCCCTTTTCTAGGGTACCCAAGAGATATTCTACCATAGATATGCCAATTTCCTACTAGTGTTGCCAGGAGATATTGTAAGAATTCTTCCTTCATTTTTTTTAGAAACTAGTCAAGTGCCTGTGCATTGCAACGGAAACACATTTTTTAACCAAATAATCAAATCATGCCACGTGTTTAATTACACTCTTGAGTTGCCACGGGGATGGAGAAGTGGGTAATGGCCTGGCCATAGGAGTAGGTGTGGATAAAAGGAGAGAGATGTAGTTGGTTTCCTTTTTATTCACAAGAGGTGGGGGAGCGTGTTGCGGCCTGCGGCCCTTATGTCGGCACATTTCTTTTCTTATGGAGGAGAGGGTGGATGGTTGACTACCACCAACTCGTATTTATATATTAGTAAAGATACTAGCATAGTGCCCTGCGTCATGACGGATATCAAATAAACATACCACAAGTTCTAAACTTAAAAAAATGCAAAAATAATTGTCCTGAAATCTAAAAAAATTGCATACATAATCCACATTAGGATTATATCAACCAGCCACATGCATATGCACATATGTAGACGATGCAAACATTTACAAAAGATCCTAAAAGTAGTACACATGTCTACATAGATCTATCCAAAAAAAGATCTTTTGCAAAATTGGCTATACAACACCCAACTTTTCTAGCATTTGCTCCAAGACACTGGTTTTTTGTGTCTGTTGAAAGACACTAAACTTTGGTGACTCTTTACTGGTGGACACGTTAGCCATTAAAATAAAATATCTAACCAAGGGAGGAGAGAGAAGGTGGGTGAAAAGTCTGTTTTGCCCCGAACGCCTTCTTCCTCCTCTCCTTTCCCTCCTCAATTTCTCATCTTATCTCTAATTCAGATCATGTCGATATTGCTTAGCAGCTGTACTACCAACCAGGGTTCAAAATTTTGGATTTCGATCAGGGACAAGATTCCAAATCTGCGCAGGATAAAAAAAATAAAAATTAGGGTTGCTACAATGATTTTGGTAAATTCCAGCAAAATCTCGATCAATTTTGCCGAGATTTCAGTCATTTCGGTGAAAATTTTGGTTTGCCCGGTTTTAAATTTACCGGATTTCAAATTTGCTTTTTGAAATTTGTTCGGATTTCGGCTGCCTCCGAGATGTGGTCCGGGAACGAAATTTGAAACCTTGCTACCAGCCATGGCTCATGCATTGAGAGTGGCAGCGTCAAGGGGCAAAACGGACTTTTCATCCATCTTCTCTCTCATCCCTCTTCAGGATATTATATTTTTAATGGCTAGTGTCTACCAATAAAGAGCCACCAAAGTTTAGTGTTTCGGTAAAGGCACAAAAAGCCAGTGTCCTAGAGCAACTGCCACAAAAGTTGGGTGACCCTTAGCCAATTTTTCCAAGATCTTTTTAAGTGAGGGGTGATGAGAGGGATGGTAGAACCCTACCATCACCAGAGCCATCAGATCAGATTTGTCATTTTATTTTCGTTTTGAAAACTTTCAAACCTTTTCAAGGTTCAAAAAAGGGTTGGAGGGTTGGAAACGTATACTCATTTTCTCCTTTTTTCTGTACGAGTAATTACGAGTAATGACTATTTCAGTATCTTAGTGAAACTACCTCCATTTTGAAATAGATGCCATTAAACAATTCATACAGCCAAAACTTTTGAAACTTTGTCCACCATCACAACCACCAAGTCCTTTTTAGAGTAAAGACTATTTCAGTGCTTCATAGTGAAACTTCCTCCATTTCGAAATAGATGCTATACAGCCAAAACTTTTGAAACTTTGTCCACAAATATACACAAGTATTTGGATTGGTAACATCATAATAATATGATAGATTTTTCATCGAAAGTACTTATATAGTATCATGTTTTATATATAATTTTGGTTAGGATAACACTATAAAAATTAATCATCAAAGTTGTCTATTATAGACCATGCCAATGTCTGAAATGACTTCTCTTTTGAAGTGGAGGTTTGTAAGTTGATTTGTCTGTCATCATCTAGCTTTATTCTTCATAAGTGGGCTTCTTTTCAGAAGTGCAATGCTGCTAAACTTCAATGTAATATTTCCGACTAATCTTTCAACTGCTGCAGGTCCTTGGAGCACTTTGGTACTTGCTTTCCATTCAACGCAAAGATGCCTGCTGGCGACAGCAGTGTGGTAATCATACGGGATGTAATCCTGCATATTTATACTGTGGGGTTGATGATAAGAATGGTACAAATGCTTTCTTACAGATTGCTTGCCTTCCAAGTAGCCCCCCAAACAATCTTCCAGACCCACTCTTTGGAATTTATGTGCCAGCACTCCAAAATGTTTCACAATCATCAAGTTTCTTTGCGAAATTGTTCTATTGCGTTTGGTGGGGTCTGCAAAATCTTAGGTTTGTCAAGAAAACTTCAAATGTGTTTTCTGTGTTTAACCAATATATACTTATATTTAAGTCTTGGTCTATTTAATGCAGCTCTTTTGGCCAAAACCTGAAAACAAGCACTTATAGGTCGGAGAATTTATTTGCTGTTTTTGTCTCAATATCAGGCATAGTTCTCAATGTGCAGGTAAATATATTTAGCACTGATAGCTAGGAATTTCGTAATTCATTTTCTTGATTTTACTTTAAGAAATTATATGTATCTTGGAGCAAAAATAATGAAATTTCATTGTTGAAGTTCTTGCATCAATAAAACTTGCATTGCAATAATAAATATGGTAAATGTTAAACAATCTGCTGTGATTCTGATACCTACATAATTAATCTGAGTACTTATATTCTAGACTGATGCTAAGGAAATACATCCCAATACAAAATAGAAATACTTTTTGAGTAAATTACACAAAAATTGAAAACCAGCCATTTGATCTTGACAAAAATGAACCTCATCTTCTGTTGCCACCTATTGTGACGTGAGTACTATCATGGAACCTTGTGGTGCTGGTGCCACATGTCAGCTGTCCATGCTCATTGCCATGATACCATTGTGAGGCTAACACCAGCATAGTCATGGTAGAAAAATGGTTCATATTAGTTGTGTTGGCTCCCTTAACAAATTTTCCCACCATCTTTCTGAGGTAACACTAGAACTAGTCTTCGTAGGAAAAATGGTTCAAGTTTTCAAAATGAATACTGCAAAAGTTTAATTCCTTCGATCGTGCAATAAAGAATGCAAAAGAATGTTCCAAGTGACCCCTGATATAGAATCTTACATTTACAATAAGGTGTTTTTGCCGACAGGCAATAGCTAGGCTATTAGCTAACTCATGCTTTTTTGGGGGGGTCCTTGTCTTGTGTTTTTCAGACCTATTTGGATTTAACCCATCTGAGAAGAGAAGAAATGAGAGTGAAAATCCGTGACACAGATCAATGGATGTCATATCGACTGCTTCCTGAGAACCTCAAGGAACGAATACGGCGTTATGAACAATATAGATGGCAAGAGACGAGCGGGGTTGATGAAGAGCTCCTCCTTATGAACCTCCCGAAGGATCTTAGGAGGGCTATAAAAGGACATCTTTGTTTATCACTTCTCATGAGGGTATGTTCTCACAAGTTTATGATTCTGAGAGTAACCTTCTGGCTACCACTTAACAGTAATCGTTAATACTAGACTGAGCAGGTTTTAGAAAAGTCAGCTGGCCAAGTAAAACATTTGAGCTATATACACCAATAATTTTGTGTTGTCTGGCCTAATAGTGTTATCAAACTTTTGGCTACTAGTTATGGGGCATCCTTCACTCTGGAGGTCCTGGGCATTAAGAATTATGGTACTGGGAAAAGGAAGGAAGGGTGAAAAACTGAAAGGACAAAGGACTAAAGGAGGAAGGAGTATGGGAGTTCTTTTTATTGGTGTCGAGGAGGGTTGTGTACGTTTTGTTAGTGTTGATGTTTGCTGGCAGTGGACCAATTGGATACGGTGCCATCATCCAACTTTTGTTCCTTATATATGCATCTGAAATAAACTCCATTTATGCATTTTAGACATTTCCTCTCAGCGCCGTGGATTTACTCAACTCTGCAAAGTTGACTAGCACCGTAGCACATCATGATCTTGGGGGGACTCCTTGGACACATGTTTCCAAGAAGAACATGGAATTTAGCACAGTAGCAATTTTTTGTTATTATTTTTGTATATGGATCAAGATCTTCCATCCCCTGGTCATCTTAAATGTTTTAACTTGCAGTTTTCTTTTATTGTCCAGGTTCCATTGTTTGAAAACATGGATGATCAGCTCCTGAATGTCATGTGTGACCGCCTAAAGCCTGTTCTATACACAGAAGGTAGCTGCATTATTCGAGAGGGGGATCCAGTAAATGAGATGCTTTTCATCATGAGAGGAAATCTTGTGAGTGTGACGACAAATGGTGGAAGAACCGGCTTCTTCAACTCTAATGTTCTGAAAGGTGGAGATTTCTGCGGTGAAGAGCTCCTGATCTGGGCTCTTGACCCCACATCAATATCCATCCTCCCGAGCTCAACCAGGACAGTGAAGTCGATGTCTGAAGTTGAAGCTTTTGCTTTGAGGGCAGAAGATTTGAAGTTTGTGGCCACCCAATTCGGACGACTTAACAGCGAACAGCTCCAGCACATATTTAGGTTCTACTCGCAGCATTGGAGAGCCTGGGCCGCTTGTTTTATACAAGCAGCCTGGCACAGGTGCTGCAGAAAGAGGATTGAAGATTCTTTACGTGAGAAGGAGAGGAGGTTGCAACTCGCGATTGTGAACGACAGCTCTACTTCACTCAGCTTCGGGGCAGAAATCTATGCTTCACGTTTTGCTCGCAACATGATGCGGATCTTGAGGAGAAATGCCACCCGCAAGGCCTGCCTGCGGGAAAGAGTGCCTGCAAGGCTGTTACAAAAGCCGGCAGAATCCAACTTTTCTGCAGAAGAGCAGTAGTTATGATTGCTGTTTTGCAAACAAGAATATGGAAGGTTTTTTCGGCATGATTTATGTAGCTCTACTTGTGATGTTGCGTTTAGTTTACACTAGCAATTCGAAGGAGTGAAGCAGAAAATTTGCAATAGCATAACGATTGAATGATGTACATGGCTATTTGGATTGGAGCTTTCTCTGTAACACTGTTTATGTGTGTAATATCCCAAAATTTTGAGTTTTGGAATGTTTAAAATTTGAAAATGAACCATTTGCATTTTTTCCATTTAATTAAAGTTTAAATTGAATTTATCTTTATGTGAAAGATTTAATTTGACTAAACTATACATCAAACAAATGATTTTCGGTCATAATTGGGTTTTTTATGCTTCAAGGAATTTTTATGTAATTTTTGAGATTTTTCTGAATTTTTTTACTATTTATTTGCATTCATTTGAATTTTTGGTTTTGTTTAATTGGAAAAGATTTAAACTCTGAAAAATCCTCTCCGGCCTCCTATTCCTCTCTCTGTTCGGCCTACATTGCTTCTCCGTAGCAAGTCGCCTTGGCCTACGTCTGCCTTGCCTTGGCCTACTTCGACTGCGCGTTGCGTGGCCCAATCGCGAGCCTCGGCCTAGCTAGCCCGGAGTCTGTGTCGTGCACGCCTCTTTAGGCTATTTAAGGCGCTGTCACGCCCTTTGGAGGTCCGCCGTTCCGCGTCGCCCCCTTTCATTGCTCAAGCCGTCGCCGTTGCTTCGCCCGAGCTCATCGAAGTTCCGCCGCCGATCCGTCTTTGTCGTTGCTGTTTGCGCCAACTAGTTCGCCGCATCGCCTTCCTCTAGATTCCGAAGATTTTGCGCCCGATCCGATCTAGTTTCGCCGGATTCCGCGTTATCTTCTTCGCATCCGGCGAGATAGCGCCGCCGCTCGCCGTCGTTCTTCTTCGCCAAATCCTAGCCGTCCAATCGTCAACGTGCGCTTCGGATCTCGCCACGTCGTTGCCAATCGCAGCCGTGGTCCCCCACCATCCGATCCGGTTGTGCCGCTGGATGCGCGACACGCCGCCAGCCCGTGTCAGCACCTCGTCAGTCGCCACCTCAACCCTAGCCCCGGCGCAAAAGCCACATCATCCGTGCACCGGGTGCACCGTGAGCCAGGAGCAGCACCATAGACCCCGTCCACTGAACCTTAGCCGATGTCAGCGTGACGCAATAAACCGAGTTTTCTTTAGAAAAATAATTCCAGAAAATTACTTTTTCTATTTTCTATTTAATATTTTGGAGGCTCGTTCTCTCTCATACGAAGTCCGATTGAGACGATTTAATTTTCTAAATTTTTCTAAAATCAAGCTCTACGTTCCAGAGCCTTTTGTTTTCAATTTTGAGCTTGTTTAAGTCTTTGTTTGGTATTTATTTAGTTTTATTGCTTTTTTCCAGTAGACGCTAATCCCGAGGGAGCGAACGGAGAATTTGTAAGGTCGAGAATGCCGACTAGAGGGGGGTGAATAGGCAGCTTTTAAAAAACTTTCTCTTTCTAATTTCTACAAAGCAATTCACCCCTAATTACCCTTATGCCAAAACCTTATCAATAATAATGCGGAAGCGATAAACTAAGGTTTTGACAATTAAAGCCTAAATCAATTAGGCTCACTATGTGCACTAACTAATTATGTCTCTAACAAAAAGCAATTCTAAAGACAAGCAATCAATCAATTTAATTCTATGAATGTAAATTGCTTGAATATAAATAAAGAGAACAAGGCAAGCACAAGAGACACAATACTTTTTACCGTGGTGATCGGAGACTTGCCGGTCTCCCCTAGTCCACGTTGAGGTTAGCCCAAACGAATTGGACTGGCTCCACGAATTGAGCACCCACCTCGAATCCACTAGATGTGGTTTTTCACGCTTTCGCGTAGGCTCAACCCGAACCTTCACAAACTTTGCCGGGGCTTCTCACAACCTTGAGAGCTCCCGCGCACGACGCTCTACGCCGTCTAGAAGTCGGTAACCTCCAAGAGTAACAAGCCGAATCCTCTCGCTTGAACTTCACCAAGCACAACACATGTGCTTCCGGTGATCACCAAGTGCAACTCATGCACAAGGATCCTCCTCAAGTGCAACACATGCACAAGAGGCTCTCAATCCTCTCCTAATTGCAACACATGCAATTAGAGGCTCACACTAGCTCAAGAAGCAAATGGGAGAAGGCAACACATGCACAACACCCCCAAGAACTCACACTTCATCTCAGCTACAGCCAACCTTATGCCCTTGCCCCCCAAGGCCTCCTTTTATAGCCTCCAAGCCAAAACTAGTCGTTGGGGGCGAAATGGGAAAAAATCCAGCAAACCCGGTGCTACCGCCCTACTGGGACCGGTAGCACCGACCTCCTCGCCAACGGCTACAAAACTAGCCGTTCTGGATTTCCGGTAGCACCGCCAAGCCGGGGCGGTGCTACCGCTCGGCGGTAGAACCGGCCTTCACCCGTAGCACCGGACTCAAGCCGAACACAAAAACACCTCCTCCGGATTTTTCACACCGGCGGAGGAGCGGTAGCACCGGACCTCCGGCTACTCGGCCTACCATGGGCGGTAGCACGGACCGCCAGATCGCCCAAAACACCCTCTCTGGAAATTCCACACCGGCCAGAGAGGCGGTAGCACCGGACCTTGGTGCTACCGCCAAATCTATGTAGCACGGACCACGGTGCTACAGGCCTTCTGAGGCGATGACGCCGGCCTCGAGGAAAAAAACACTGTTTTTCATAAAAACTTTTCTCCAAACCATTCAAGATATATTCTTTGAGCTATGTGAGGATCAACACATGATCACAACATTATGCAAAACACATTTACACATGTTAATCACATACTCCAAAGAATCTCATTAAGCACAACTTATTTGCAAAACACATTTGCAAATAAACCAAGAACTTATGAGATCAATCCTCTTAGCCATGTGATGATCAACACATGATCAAGTCAATTTGCAAAACACATTTGCAAACCCTATTCACATGCTTTAGGATCGAACCCATAATCTCAAGTTCATTTGCAAAACACATTTGCAAATAACAAATCCAACTAACGAAAACACATTTCAGTAAACAACTCAAGATCTATTTGCAAAGCGTATTAAGCAAATCAAACTCGAGTCTATGAGATTAATCCCCTAGCCATGTGAAGGTCAACACAAGACCCAGTCAACTTGCAAACACCGTTGCAAGCCCTACTCACATGCTCTTGGGATTCCGGACTCATAGACCTCGGTTTATTCGCACAACGAACTTGCAAATCCACATTAAACCAATTTTATGCTTGAGCATTGTTCTTTGCAACACATGCAAAAACCTAGCTCCAAGCAATACCAAAACATGAGCTCTCTATTTGCAACACATGCAAATCTCTAGCACCATGCAAGCAACCACAACAAATATAAGTGCATGAGCTCTCTATTTGCAACACATGCAAATCTCTAACTCCATGCAACCACTTTAAACCAAATTGCTTGAGCTCTTCCTTTTGCAACACATGCAAAACTTAGCTCCAAGCAAAAACCAAATCAAATAAGATTCAAATAAGATGCAAGTATGAGCACCCTTATTTGCAACACATGCAAATACTTTGCTCATACAAAATCCAATGCATAAGCTTCACCCATTTGCAACACATGCCAAATGGTTAGCTCCATGCAAACACCAAACAAGAGAGTGAGCTAGAGTGAACCGGATCGAGTTCATCAACACATGATGAAGCTCAAGCTAAAAGACTCAACCCCTCTAAATAGTACGACACCTAACAAGCAACCCGGTCTCACAACCAAACACCGAGACCGGTAAAAGACTAGGAACACATCCTTAGCCCTAGCTAGTTATACCTTTGCCGCACTTGATCCACTTGGAGCTTTTATGATTTCCAATCATCTTCTCTCCAGGATCACCTCTTCTTCTTCTTCTTGATCATCAACGCATGATGAACCTTCTCTAGCCCTTCTCTTCACTTCAGGATCACCTCTTGAAGCTCATCAACACATGATGACTTCTTCTTCCCGATTCTTCATCATCTTGGACTTAACCTACTTCACAACTCATGAAAGATGTTAGTCCAACAAACACGGTTGTCTCAATCATCACCGCACTCCATTAACACATAATGGATGCCTCCAAGATCGATTGAGCACAACCCAAATTAATTTGAATGATTAATTGTTGTCTTGAGCACTTTGATGCAACTAATGCTTCATTATACTCAAGAACTTTTCGCTTGTCTTTAATCAACAAGGAAACACCATCAACACATGATGAAATGTTCTTTGATTGATTGAGAGACAATCGAACTCAATTTAAACTCATTTAAATTGACATGAGCATATAACTACACAAGTCATATATACTCGAAAGATTGTTTCAAAGTCTTGATCCTTTATATTATAAGACAAGAGGACATGGATCAATACAATTGAAACATCAAGTTAAATTATCAACTCCCCCTAGATGTGTACGCATTCATGTATATATGAATTAGAAACATAATGCATATATTTGGACTAAAGCAATGGAAGAGTTCATACTTTAACTTGAATTCTAAGTATGCATTTATATAATAGAATGAATACGAGTGCATACCTTAGGTTTTCCATTTTCCATCCAAGTATGAGACTAGTAAGAATAAGACTTAATAAAACATGTTAGTCTCATAATGATTAGATTTGTCATTAAACAATGATTAAATATTAATATTTAAATCAATCACCAAAACCAATGGAGCTTGAACTTACAGAATTCGAAGACCAAGACACAGTAATAGATCAACAAGGTAAGTTGTAACGTTTGATCATATTAAACCTATGTTTACAAAAGTACTTTGCTTTATACAATTGCATGCTATTTGTGTATCAATGATCATTTCATGGGAATAGCTATGTACCTAGTTGACATTATGCCACCTTCATCTTTGGAATGCCATGTATCCATTGTTAGACACTAGGTGGGATGCTATTAGTTGGACATGATGATATTACCAATGTTAGGTTATCGTAGCTATGCTTAGACATCCTTAGTTATACGATGGGATTCATATCACATGTTGAATAATGTTAATATTGACTTAATGAGATATTGAATTGTGGTCGATAGCCACTGTTGTAAAATTTGTTGTACCATGGCAGGGTTTGCGATTGGCTTTTGTTGAACAAAATTGTTTTCCCTCGAGCAAGTGATCGTGCAGTAAAGGGGATGTCTTTCGCACATTTGGGATGCAGATGTCTTGCCTGAGACAACTTAAGGATTTAATCTTGTGCGCTATTGAACTGGGCTAATCGTATAACCAAATGTGTGGTATGGGACAGACCTAACTGATTAATTTGCAATCTCTATATTGGAGTACTGCTAATTGATTGTGTGGGTTTCGGAGTGAACGGGTAGACTTACATGGCTCAAGAGGGTGCCCTAAGGGGCGAAACCTTAGTGGCCAGTACCGAGTTTAGACAGGGTATTGTAAAGGCTTTATCATGATCTCTCTGCGGCACACCAAAGGAAGTGTGCTAATTACGTTGCAAAAAGAGATGATCATGTTGTGTGGGTAAAGTGATACAATTTCTGCAGAGTGTAAAACTATTCGAATAGCCGTGTCTACCGTCATGGACATGCCCGGGAATTTCACTTGAGGTATATAGTGTTTTATGAAATATTGGAAGGTGTTAATGATGGGATGTGAATGTGGAATTCACTGTTGTTTTGTTGTCTAAAGTTATACTGTTGAATTTAGTGGTTTGATAATTGTTTTAGGTGGTGTCGGTGATGTCTCGCCATTCTGTTCATGTTGTCCACCATTGATTTACGAGTTATTTATTATCTTTTCATAAATATGCTTTCAATTTATTTATTGTACTTCTATTCAAGTTATTGCATTCTGCAAAAAGAACCATATGACTATCCTTTGTCATACATGCATGAATATATTACATCATTTCCCTACGGCTTGCTGAGTACTATTTGTACTCATGACTTTATGCCTTCGTTGATCAGTTGTTGAGAAAGGGCCAGAAAATACTGAATACCATGAGGAGGAATATTATGAAGACCACGTGGATTAGGAAGGCATTTCCCAAACGATTGCCTGTGACATGTCGAATGGCCGAAGTTATTTTATTTCCGCTGCAATAGTTTATTTGTTTCTTAAGCCTTAAGACTTAGTGGTGTAAATTTTGACCATAAGATCCATTGCTTTATTTAATAATAATTTGCTTATTTCTTAGTTAATTCGTTATATGGAATGATATTTCATCTATGTTGCCACTGTGTGTACTAGCATGATCCTGAACTAGTGCAATACATACAGAGGGTTTCGGATTTATAAATCCGGGTTCTGACAGTGTGTGTTTGTATATCAGTAGGTGATAGGTGTGATTAGTAATCTGGTGCTGTATACAGAACGTGTGCATGGAGTATTCCATGTCGTGTTCCCATGTCGTCGTTGAAATCCGAGAATGGAACAGGGTCACATTGTAAATGCAGCTGATATAAAATGGATTGTTGCAGGTTTTGCAGCTACATTATGTTTACAAGAGGGGAAAATGATTAAACTATTGCTTGAAATTGTATCTCTGTTGCTTAGTGTGCTGCTCTAGTTTCCTGTGAAGTCGTAAGGAGGGTTTGCAAAATCTACGAAAATCGCTCAAAAATTATGAATTTTGACCATAACGGACCGGATCGATATTTGGAACCGATCGGTAAACCAGTCCAATAAAATGAATTTGTGACGTTTTTGAGAAAAACTGAATATGTATAATAGAAAAAAGAAAAAACAGGGCAAAGCAGTCAGTAATTCTTGATTTAATTGAGCTACCAAATGGTGTTATAAATTTTTTTTGAGGTCCTCAGGCAATGCTAATGATGCTGTAAAATTTTCAGATGATGATCAGACCTGTAGATTTTTTTTTTACAATTATGACAATGCTACTGTCTTTGCATATGCTCTTCTGTTTTTTATTTTCTAGGGGCATTAAATGAAGTCTAATATTTTTGAAAATTTTACTACATGGTCCTTGGGCACTATTTATAGTACCATTAAAATGTCAGAACATGATCGAGCTTGTAAATTTTATAAAAATCCGATAGTGTCTTTGTTCCTTTTCATTAATTGTTGTTTTTTACTTTCTAGAAGCACTAAATGAATTCAAAAATTATTGAAATTTCTCTTAGGTGTTTTATATATTAATTAGGATTTATTTTGATTTTCTTCAATTTCTTCCAATATTTTGCATTTTTTCTAAATTTCCTTGAGTGTGCCGATTTTTTATGTAAACCGGTCTTTAAATGTGCCGATGTAGATATAAAGTCGAACAAAAACGGTCAAAAAAAGAAAAAAAATCGGTCAAACTGGTCGATTTTCATTTTTTTTCGCCGCCAAATTCAAAAATTTGACTTTACAATTTGTTCGATTTCTATCGATTTTTAACGAAAATCGGTGCCGGGTTGGTTTTGATTTTTCAAATCGGTTCGGTAAGGTAAACCTGGTCATAAGCAATAGATATCTGGATGGTGTATCGTAAGCCCCTCTTTGTTAATCCCTTTGCTTTTTTCTCTTCTTTTATGAATTGTGATTGATAATCTGCGTAGTTTTTTTCTTCAAATTTAACCCCTTTACTATTATCTAGATTGGCCACATGAAAACTATTTTATCAGATTTAGAGTCCGATGATATTATAACTGTCTTAATTTACGGTAGTAACATACTACAGATATGCTAATTGTAGCTAGAAACGAAATTTGTCTGATCTTTTGTAGGAAATAAAAAGGCAAAATAGAAATCAGTTGCGTGATGTGCCCGAACATATCAAACGGCCATCGTCTCGAGGCAGTGAAAAATCAGAGTTTTAAGACGTGGTGCCGTTCTTTGGTGGAGACAAAACGCTCGCGGTCTTGGCTACACAGAGCAGCAGACAGCAGCGCAGTTGGAACATTTTTTTAAATAATATATTTTTAATAAACAATTATAGAAATTGTCGATGATCGGGATCGCCTGACCGCAAGAGGAAGGGGGTATGGTGTAAGAGTGGAACCCGAGACCGTGCTCGCCAGGGGGAGGAAACCTGATCGTTGCTAAGGATGAGAATAAGAGAATGGTTGACACAAAAAATTATACTGGTTCGAGCCCCCAGCACGGGTAACAGCTCTACTCCAGTCTTGCTCGGGGGCGTAAGGTAGATGATGATGTAATGTAGTTGAATACAAAGGGTGCTCGAGCTGAGGTCGAGTACCGGTCCTCTGTGTTGTGTTGCTTCTGTCCCTCTATCCCCCTTCTTCTTTTTGTCCCACGCAGGGGAATGTTTTGTACCTCTAATACAGACCGTTGTAAGAAACGGCTCTGCCCGAAAAACTCGGGATCGTGGAGTTAAACTCGTATCTGGGACGTAGTAAAGTTGGGTGATTACGGCCCCGAAAATGTAGTCTCCACGTTTGGCTTGACTCCGTCTTAAAAACCCTTTACTTAACTTGGTAACCGCTGGCTTTTTTAAACCTGGCCCAGCCCGATTTTGCTAGATCGAGCTGAGCCCTCATTCTTCTGCTCGAGCTCGTTGGTCAAGGGCTCGAGCTCGGGAAGCGCATGCTCGAGCTCGTGGGACACACCCCTCGAGCTTGAGGGGTGTTTATTTGCACAGAGGTTACTTATCCCTGACAGGTAGCCCCCGAGGCTCAAGGAATGATCCTGAAGTTTAGGATGTTCTTGAGCCTGATGACCTTGAGGAGGGGTCAGCTTCCTGGTCGAGCCTAGAAACTCTTAAGCTCAGATCCGGGATCGCCCGGAGGTCTTCGATGTAGATGTGCCCGAAAACGCTCGGGCTTCGACGCCTCATCTTCGAACGGGGAGGTCGAGGGGGCGGTTCACGATGCTTCGCGTTCTCCCCCAGCAGTCTTGGCACACCTTTTGAGGCGTAACTGGCGCCAACTATTGATAATCGGGCTCTTTTAAATCCAGAACCATCGCCTTCCTCAAAACTTCTCCACATTCCTTACTGTACCGAATCCTAGCACTTTTTGCCCCCTTGTCTTCCTAATCTCCATCCGCCATCTTTTCTTCTCGAGCAAACCCCTCCCAAGAGAAATGGCCAAGCTCGGGAAAAGCACCTTGACCCCAGAGAGGATGAAGGAGCTCGAGGTGCTGGACCCGACGACCTGGCGGCTGCCAGGTGAAGAGACCGAGCCGCAGTCCCAGGAGGACGAGCTCGTCGGCATCGAGCATTATATGCTCTTCGGGCTGCAGATGTCGGAGAGTGACTTCCTGGCGGCGGTTCTCGCGCAATGCGAGATCGAGCTAGTCAATCTGGTATCCAATTCCATCCTTCTCCTTTCCATCTGTGCGAGGGGTTCTTGGGGATTCTTACCACCCCTTCGCTTTTCTTCCGCTTCTACTCCCTGTTCCGTACCGCGAAAGACCCTGTGGTCGGGTGTCTCTACTTCCGGTTGCGAATAGGGCTTCCTTGCTCCTTCCCCCAAATCCAAACTCGGGACTCCTTCAGTCCGTGGACGGAGAGGTGGTTCTATCTGAAGAAAGGAGAGGGGGGCGTGCTCGCATACAACGGCGTCCCTGTCGACAGCAAGCGCCAGACCCCTGAGCCCGAGGACTAGGAGGCCGACCAGGAGGCCCTCGTCGCCATCCACATCTGTGCGATGCGCGGCCTCACCGGCCAGGTCATCGTCCATGACTATCTGCGGAACCGGATACTTCCTTTGCAAAAGAGGGTGCACCTGTTCTTCGAGATCCGGGGGGACGACGACCTCACTCGGGAAAGTCCCAGCGGTAAGCCTTCTACAAATTTGATTTCCCTCGAGTTCGTCTGAGCTTCTTTTTAATGGTCTCCTCTTTTCATGTAGCCCCGAAGGAGTCTTGGGTGGCGGCGAGGATGCATGAGACGTTCGGGAAGACGGCCTTCTCCTACACCACCGCCGACCCCGTTCCCAAGAACATCTTGAGGCAGAGCAGCGAGGTAACACATCTCTTACCAGCACCGAGCTCATGCCAACTCGAGCTCGCACTGACTTTGCTCAATTTATGCAGGAGAGCCGGGAGCTTTAGGAGATGACGAGGCGCATGCTGCCGCTGCCCAAAGCGGGCCAGAGCAAGAAGGCGAGTAAGAGGCCTGCCCCAGATGCCTCTAGCAGCATTAGCACCCCTAAGAAGCCACACGTCGAGTGGGCTGATCACGTGGTGGTAAGTCGAATCTCGCTGAGCTCAGGAATGCTTGAGCTCGAGCTTAATTTGTTTCATCATTTCTTGATCTTCTTCTCGTCTCTTTGTAGCAACAAAGTGCAGCAGCTGCTGCGCGGCTCGCGAGCTCGCCACCGGGGCAGCAACCCTCGATGGAGAGAGCCGGGGTGGTCAGCGCGGGGAGCCCGGTGCCCGCGTGTGCTCCGAGGTCTCAGCTGCAGAGCGCCTAGGGAGGGGATGCTTCCCCTGGCGCAACGAGACGCCAAGACACCCTTCCCCCTCCCTAGAGACGGAAGCTCGTCACACAGGTATGCACGAACCTTGGATGTAGTGTAGATTTTTCCCTTTCTTTCGCTTAGCAATTTCCCCCGCCGCAGACCTCAAGCGCCCGACGGGCAATGACCATGATTGTTGTCCAGGGCGAGTCCGAGGACGAGGACGAGGACGCGGACGACTTCCTCCTGGTCCACCGGGCGCGCTCGCAACAAGCCCAGGCCATCGCGGCGTCTTCGGGGGGTAGCTTTGTCGGTGACCCCAACCAAAGGCCCACCGGACCAAGCACTGACCTGGGAGGGGCCGCCGTGGGAGTCGAAGCCGTGGACATCCCGGCCGTCGAAGCCAAGAACACCGAGGTCGACGGCGTCGGGCTCGAGGCTGGGCCTGCCTCAGTCGGCGAGGTCGAGGTTCCTATGGACACGCTAGGTACATCGAAACTCCCAAGCCTCCTCTCGTTGTTCCTTGTTCTTGTAACTTAGCTTCTTTTTTGCCGCTTTCTTCAGGAGCCTCGGTCCCACCTGAGCTGCCACCTACCTCAGCCGGGACAGCCCAGGTCGAGGCTTCGGCCGACGGGACCAACTCTACGCCGGAGGGGGTCAACGTGGCCACCACGCCCGAGATGGTGGCAGAACCGGGCGTACGACTCATTGGACCTCGCCGCCAGAGGTTCGAGGAGCGACTTGATCAGGTAACTCATGCTTGAACTCGCCCTCCTTCTTATCTGTTATCGTAATCCCTTTTGGTTTCCGTAGGGACTGGGTCTAATTGCCTAGGGGATCCAAAGCCTGCGCAGGAACTCCACCGAGCTCCAAGTGGTCTTTGATCGGGTGGAGCGCGACACATACATCCTCCAGCTCGAGGAGAACCTGATTATTGAGCGGGAGGAGGTGGGGCGACTAACTGCGGCCCATTCCTTTGAGCTCTCACAGGCCATTAACGCTGTGGAATATATGAACCCCGGGTATCTGCATGGCGGGCCATGAGGACCACCCAAGAGGGGATGGGACAAGCTGATTGCATGAAGATGAACATTACCTGGGTTGCTCCAGTCGTACGCAACAAGGGAACCCCGAAGACAGCAACCATCCTTGATTAGGTAGGATGCAATCTGTAATCCAAGATGTTATCAAAACGGACATGTATAGAGATACGATCTCCACTCCGTAACCAGTCAGGACTCTCCTTTGTAACCACCCTCCTCTGCTATATAAAGGGGGGCGGGGGAACATCAGCAGGAGAGGAAGAAAAATCATCAAGCCATAGAGCATAGAACACCTCATATCGCCCAGAGCACATTGCGCTTTGAGCATCCTTGGATCCAAGAGATCCATATAATCCCAGCACATAGGAATAGGGTATTACCTCCATCGCTGAGAGCCTGAACCTGTATAATCCCTTGTCTTGTGTGACCATCGAGTTTGAGATCCAGCGCCTGCCCCATAATTTCATTGCCGGCTACAAAAGTTGACAGTTGGCGCGCCAGGTAGGGGGTGCGCTATTATCTTTTCCCACAAATTCGATGGCAGCGATCGGCGGAACTACCGCCACCTTCATCTTCGGCCAAGCTTTTCGCTTTGGGAGTTTGGACTTCGTCGCAGATGTGCACGGAGAACTTGTTTGCCTGGTCCAAAACCAGATCCAATCTGGTGAAGATCAGGCCAACCCATCTCAGGTATGCCGCTCTAACTCACCCAGAAAACCAGTCGGCATTGTGAGGAACTACTATGAGTTTCGCGGCGTCTTCGCGATTGAGAAGCAGAGGACCGATCTCCATCAAGAAGACCAAGAGGTTGCGGAGGAAGATTGCCTTCGTAAGGGCAAGGAGGTGCAGGCGCGGTCGCTTCGATGGTGTGGCCACAATGTCCGCGAGGACATCCTGCAGTCCAGATTGGGAGATCAATCCGTCTTCCGCACGCTGATGCAGAACATCGTCGCCTCCAAGACGCTTCTCGACATCGTGGACCCGATGATTGCATCGGATAGCCCGACAGCCCCGATCATAGCCCAGATCAAGGCCATGGTGACGGCGGCAACAATCCAGCAGAATCAGGAAAAGCCGGTCGGTGAAGTGCACTCACGCTCCCACGCAGCTACTCGTGTCGCTAGCAGTCGGACTGCAACTAGTCGGAATACCGGCAGTCGACGCCTCTCACCACCAGTCGGCGACGCTCGCTGAATTCTCAACCGCGACCTCCGCCAAGACATCACCGCTAGACGACAAGAGCGGGACGAGGAAGAACGACGCGGGCATTGCGACGACTTCGAGCGTTTTGGCACCAGCTATGATCGGCGAAGCAATCGAAGGTGCGACGACTACAACAACCATAGAGACCGCCATCACTAGGGCCGGGTCGACGACGATCGCCGAGTCATGGACTCGCCGCGCCGAGCTCCACCCCGACGCAGTGACGACCATCGCCGAGCCAGATGCTGCCGTGCCGATCTCCCCTCATCACGATGAAAGATCCATTAACGGAATCCGAGTGTTCACTCCTCGGCTACGTCGAGTGGTATGGCTAGAGATGGATCCAAACTGGGGTCTCTCTGTTGAATCTTCGGCACGGCCACGAGCCTACACCAACGACCCGAGCGCCACCTTCGGCACGGCCACGAGCCTACGCCTGTGCCTCGGCGCCACCTTCGGCACGGCCACGAGCTACGCCTGCGCCCTGAGCGCCACCTTTGGCACGACCACGAGCCTACGCCTGCGCCCCGAGCGCCACCTTCGGCACGGCCACGAGCCTACGCCTGCGCCCTGAGCGCCATCTTTGGCATGGCCACGAGCTTACGCCTGCGCCCCGAGCGCCACCTTCGGCACGGCCACGAGCAACACCTGCACCCCGAGCGCCACCTTCGGCACGGCCACGAGCCTACGCCTGCGCCCGAGCACCTCCTTCGGCACGACCATGAGCCACGTGAGCACCCTGAGCGCCACCTTCGGCACGGCCATGAGCCTACGCCTGCGCCCTGAGCGCCACCTTCGGCACGGCCACGAGCCACGCTGCGCCCCGAGCGCCACCTTCGGCACGACCACGAGCCTACGCCTGCGCCCCGAGTGCCACCTCCGGCATGGCCACGAGCCTACGCCTGCGCCACGAGCAAAGACAACACGATCGTTAGCAACACATGGATCATAAAGCAGCTAAGTCACTTTTTACTCAATTATGTCATTGTGAATAAAATTGTTGACTTTCCTGACTTGCTACTTATTTGTAACACCCTGAAAATTACTCTAATTTAATTTTGGAGTATTTTTTATTTTTGGGAATTGCTGACAATTTATTAGAATTTAATTTGGATTTATTCATTTTTTTGACCTTTCTTGAATTTAATTAAATTCATGCAAAGTTTTATGCAAAGTGTTATTGGAAATATTTTATCTGAGTTCTAAATGTTCCAAAATATTTTCCAGAATTTTTCTAGATTTTTCCAGGTATTTTTGCTATTTATTTTGGCTTTATTTAATTATCTAAATTATTTTAATTCGAAAATCATTAAAAATCGGATGAATAGTGTCAGGCCGAAACCTCTACCCGGCCCAGCACTGCGCCTCGGCCTAGCCCGTGCCGACAGCCCGCTCAGCCTGCGTCGCGCAAATCCTAGCCGCCGCGCTTTCGGACCGTTGGATCAAGATCCAACCGCTGTCGTCGCCCCACGTCGCCTGCGCGCGAGCGCCTTCGGATCATCGCCGCACGGACGGTCAGGATTTCACCACATCGCTTCATCCCCGCGAGATCGCCGGAGGGGCGTGGGCTTTGATGACCGTGATTTTCGCCGCCTGTAGCGCGCACGTCGAGGCAGCCTTTAAGTTTCCGTTGAGGGCGTCGTGCAGAGATCTTCACGCCGTGTCTTTCAACCCCTCGCACGCACGTTGAGACGCTCTAGAGACCACAGGAGAGCTCGCCGTAGTTGCTCGGTTACGCCGCTATAGCTCTTAGCCTTTTGCTCGCCGTCCGTTGAGTCCCCGCCGTCGCCAAGGCCACTGGAGTAACGCCCGCCCCGAGTCGCGTCGAACACGCCAGTTCTTCACGCTGGAGAAGCCCTGTAGCGCCGTTGGCTGCGTCGTCTTCCCCAGCTCCGGCGACCTTCTCTTTCTGCGCCGTCGTCTACCTCGCCAACTCTCCCCGGCCGTCCGATCTGCATCGCACGTTTCCGGTACGTCCACGTCGCCTTCTCTGTTTTCGTCTAGATTAGATCTATACCGTTAGATCTTGCGGGCGGTGTAGATTAACTCTAAGGTTTACACGTTAGTTGAATCTTGATCGTTGGATTTAGATTGAGCGGCTTAGATTAGATCTAATTTGCGCTATGTTTTAATCTAAACATTGGATCGGTAGTGTCGCGTGAGATTGCGCGCGTAGCTCGATGAATAGTAAACAACTTCGGTACCGTGGGCCATTGGATTAGATCTAAGCGGTAGCGATGGATTGAGTGTGGCGCGGATCATGCGTTCAAATTTGAACTGCGGTGAGATGGCGCCGCACCTCCACCGAATCACGTGCGGCAGCGTGCGCGCGTTGGCCGGGAACGGACCAAATCGACCGCCCGATTTTGAGCGAGCCGTCGCGATGTCGACGCGTGTCGTCGTGTAAAACCGAGGCGTCGCATTGGCGGCGCGGTGCTGGCCGTTGGATCTGAGGGCACCGTTCGATGCGCGAAGCGTGGCCGTGTGGGAATCGAGGCGTCGCCGAGCGCGCGAGCATAAGATCGTCGTTGGTTTAGCGAGCGGTCTAGATTGTGCCGCGTGTCGCGTCGGGATTGGCTGCGCGATCGGCGACACCACGACTTGCATCGGTGGTGCAAAGCACGCGGTGCCGCCGATCCACGGTGGACGAGCGGTCGTGGACCCGATCCATGGGCCGGAGTAGCGTGGTCGCACGAGCGCCACGTGTCATGCTGACGTCTTAAATATTTTTGTGTATAAAAATATTTTGGCCGAAATTCTTTTCTGTGCTGACGTCAGCATGATGTGATGTTGATGTCATAAATGCAATTTTTTCAGTATAAAAATAATTCGGAAAAATCGGATTTTCTAATTTCTGTATTTTCAGATTTTATTCAAACTTCAAATGGCTATAACTTTTGCATTTTAACTCGGATTTGGGTGATTCAAATTTCTAAAAATTCATAAAATTGTGATCTCTTTGATGGTGAGTTTTATTTGAATTTTTGAGGTCATTTAGTCCTCTATATTAGTTATTTATTGCATATATTGTTTGTACACGTAGACACAAATTTGCTGGAAGGTTTCGAGGAAGAGTTCGTCGCTCAAGACCAAGCTTCGGGACACGACCAGCAACTCTTTGAAGGCAAGTGATACTTTGACCATTTTGTTCCCAGTTTTTTTAAAATGTACTTTGCTTTGAAATTATGCATGCTACATTAAGTAAAAATAAATTTGAACTACTTTGGGATAATGTAGATAATCAACCCATTTTGTTATGCCACCTTGAAATTAATGATTTTATGTCCTAAATCATTGTCACCCTAAGTTTGATTGTTTTAGTTGGATGTTAATACTGTGCCAACACGGGAGGCTTGACCGTGAATAGATGCTTAGCCTAGCAACGAGTCATGAATGATCTTTCGAAAAAAAAATGCTACCTTATTGACTAATGGAATATTGAATGTATTTTGAGAGTGGTGTGGTGATGTCACATGATGAAATTGAAGTGTGGAGACCTGTGTGGTTCCATACCGATGTTGAGTTATTGCTGGCATGTGTTGCACAATAATCAACTGGGTGGGAAATGATTTAGACTGGGGCAAGTGGCAAGAGGCTGTGTGCCAGGTGGGCCTGTGTGGCAATGGGTTGTTGAGTGATGTGAGTCTGTGTGCCACAATGGGCTGTGTGCCACTGTTGAGTGTTGGAAGTCTTGCCTTGGTCGGTTAAGGACTTCGCCTTGCAAGCCTAGCTTTGATCTGAGTCACCTGTACAACCACATGTCCGGTATGGGACGGACCTAGTTGATTAGGGTTCTTTTATCTTTCCTCTGATACCTCAGGGTGACAGTACACAGGGGTGTATCTGTACGGGGGAGCGTACCTGTGCTACGGCTTGGTGCCCATCCAACGGTGATTGGCCTGTCCTATACTTCGGCTTTGTGTTAGGGAAGTGATAGTGAAGGCAATACCGGAGAGGTTCTTTGGGTAAGGTAGAGGTTCCTGAAAAGCTTTGTTGCGGACAATCACCTGTGTGGTGAGCGACTGTATCTTGTGGGTAAAGTGTACAACCTCTGCAGAGTGTTAAAAACTATTCGAACAACCGTGCTCGCGGTATTGAGCATTACTCGGGGATTACAGTCAAGGGGTAGATCTTCAAAAACAAAATGTGGAAAGGGTGGCTGTGTGCCAGTGTTAAAAATGAACTGTTAAGGCTGTGTGCCGAGAATCTTCAAAGAAAAACTTTTTGAAGAAATTAGTATTAATTATAACTGCTTCACTGCTTTAATCTAAATAAGATACTGGTTTAAAAATACTGTTCGATGCAAAAGAACCAATTAAGCCAATCCTTTGGAATAAGCTTTGCATATAGTAATAGCGCTGCATTCTGTGCATTACTTGTTGAGTGCCTTGTGTACTCACCCGTCCTTGCTTATCAACCCCAACATCAGTGGAGGAGTCTACACCAGCGTGGGAGGAGGAGTACATTGAGGATCCGGACAATTAGGGGGCAAGCCCAGTTGGTTGCCTGTGGCAAGATGATGGCTTCCACGACATTTATTTTTATTCCACTGCTATTTCATTTCCTCTGAATAATGTAAAGCCCTGCGTGGCTGATTTTATGTAAGGAGACCATAAGGTCGTACAACTCAGATATATAAATGTTTGCACTATTTATTCTTATATCGCTGTGATCGTGTGTGATGTGCAACCCTGTAAAGACTGTGTGTGCTAGCGTGATCCTGGACTAGCACAGAGGGTTCGGAATTGCAGATTCGGGTCCCGACATTAGTTGACCCACAACTAAGCAGTAAGTCGGGGGCTACACCTAATAGTGTGCGCATGCGCACATCTTTTTCTGAGTTGTGTTTTTCTTCTTTTGCTTAACGATTGCAAGTGAATCCGAATGCGTTAACGTCGAATTGTGAAGCTCTAACCCCATGAACGACGAACTTTAGTCACCCAAAACACGTGCCTGGGAAAAAGAGCCATGAGCCGACTCCCAACGCTCGTGGGCTAGACTAGTCGGGCAGAGTGCTTAAACAAAAAGAGTCAAACCACTAGGATGAATTCAAAATCAATAAGGAAAAGGAGTAAAAAACTCTAAAATTATATATACACCAGTCGGACATCACATCCGAGTGAATTGTGTCTACATTGCCTAAGTTCTGCATATACATGATTTCAGGGCTACTAAATTTGGATGCGACGTGTGTGGGCCAACGCTTCAACGGCGACATCAGCAACTTCGGCGACGAATGAATTTAAAGGGAGCGATGCTGAATTTCGCCTTGAGCGGGAAAAGCGTTTTTGACTTCTGCATATCGTTTGGGATACGGTATGCCCCAAGATGAGCCGATCGCCAGTATTCTAATAATGGGGCTAGGTACCACTCGGAAGGTTTAACTCGTGGAGCTCTATTGAGTCCTTCACGATCTCTTTGCCTACAACAAGGCACTCGGCTGTAAAGGAAAACTAGTCGGGAAGATGCATCAAGAACTGGAAGCACTCGGCGTGAAGCATGATTCAGTTGGGCTGCGACTAAGAAGGCGGCAACTCGATCGCAAAGGACTCGGGGGCTACTGTGGAATATATGGACCCCGGGTATCTGCATGGCGGGTCGTGAGGACCACCCAGGAGGGGATGGGCCAAGGCGATTGCATGAAGGCGAACATTACAGGTTGCTCGATTAAATGCGCAACAAGGAACCCGAAGACAGCAACCATCCTTGATTAGGTAGGATGCAATCTGTAATCCAGGACGTTATCAAAACGAACATGTATAGAGATACGATCTCCACTTCCTAACCAGTCAGGACTCTCCTTTGTAACCACCCTCCTCTACTATATAAAGGGGGGCGGGGGAACATCAGCGGGAGAGGAAGAAAAATCATCAAGCCATAGAGCATAGAACACCTCATATCGCCCAGAGCACATTGCGCTTTGAGCATCCTTGGGTCCAAGAGATCCGTGTAATCCCAGCACACAGGATAAGGGTATTACCTCCATTGCTGAGGTGCGAACCTGTATAATCCCTTGTCTTGTGTGACCATCGAGTTTGAGATCCAGCGCCTGCCCCATAATTTCATTGCCGGCTACAAAAGTCGACAGTTGGCGTGCCAGGTAGGGGGTTCGCTATTATCTTTTCCCACAGATTCGATGGCAGCGATCGGCGAAACTACCGCCACCTTCATCTCCGGCCAGGTTTTTCGCTTTGGGAGTTTGGACTTCGTCGCAGATGCGCACGGAGAACTTGTTTGCCTAGTCCAAAACCAGATCCAATCTGGTGAAGATCAGTGAACCCATCTCAGGTATGCCGCTCTAACTCACCCAGAAAACCAGTCGGCATTGTGAGGAACTACTGTGAGTTTCGCGGCGTCTTCGCGATTGAGGAGCAGAGGACCGATCTCCATCAAGAAGACCAAGAGGCTGCAGAGGAAGATTGCCTTCGTAAGGGCAAGGAGGTGCAGGCGCGGTCGCTTCGATGGCGCGGCCACAATGTCCGTGAGGACATCCTGCAGTCCAGATTGGGAGATCAATCCGTCTTCCACACGCTGATGCAGAACGTCGTCGCCTCCAAGACGCTTCTCGATACGCTGGACCGGATGATTACATCGGATAGCTCAGCAGCCCCGATCGTGGCCCAGATCAAGGCCCTGGTGACGGCGGCAGCAATCCAGCAGAATCAGGAAAAGTCGATCGATGAAGCGCATTCACGCTCCCACGCAGCTACTCGTGTCGCTAGCAGTCGGACTGCAACTAGTCGGAATACCGGCAGTCGACGCCTCTCACCACCAGTCGGCGATGCTCGCCGAATTCTCAACCGCGACCTCCGCCAAGACATCACCGCCAAACGGCAAGAGCGGGACGAGGAAGAACGACGCGGGCATTGCGACGACTTCGAGTGTTTTGGCACCAGCTATGATCGACGAAGCAATCGAAGGTGCAACGACTACAACGACCATAGAGACCGTCATCACCGGGGCCGGGACGACGACGATCGCCAAGTCATGGACTCGCCGCGTCGAACTCCACCCCGACGCAGTGACGACCATCACCGAGCCAGATGCTGCCGTGCCGGTCTCCCCCTCATCATGATGAGAGATCCATTAACGGAATCCGAGTGTTCACTCCTCAGCTACGCCGAGTGGTATGGCCAGAGATGGATCCGAACTGGGGTCTCTCTGTTGAATCTTCGGCACGGCCACGAGCCTACGCCAGCGCCCCGAGCGCCCCGAGCGGGGAAGAGTGCCTTGACCTAGCTTCAAGATGAGCACAACCTCGTCGCCAGCTCCGCAGCCGAGGCGCATTGACTGCAGGGCGAGCAGTCCGCGTTGAGGGTGAGGGTCACCGAGCTCGAGCAGGAGAAGCTCGCCCGCGACATGGCCGACCTGTAGGTAGGAGAGTAGATAGGAAGAGGGACAAGACCAACTTGTACCCACTTGTAAGTGTAAATTTGCAAAAAGAAATAAAGTTTCTTTTTGATTTTAGTGTTTGAAATGATGTTAAAGTTCGAAATTGGATGAAGAGACTTAGCTCATTAGTATCCCCTTGCTCAGCCCCCACTGTGGTCGAGTCCGAGCAATGCTGGCCTCGGGCACAGGAGATATACCTTGAGTTCTTGAGTCGTTGAGACTTGTGTTGTTAGATAATACCTTCATCCTGAACAAAGAACTTAAGACAAAGTCATAAGTACGTCTTCGAGCGAGGACAAGCTTAACTCCAAAACGAGGTCAAGCTAGCAGCAGGCTCTCTTCGAGCTCGGGGAACTTCATGATGGCGGTCTCTGGTTCAAGTCCTGCTACTACAGGGGAGTAGTCGTGATGCGATGAGATCGACTTACTACTGACGTGACCCCTGGAGGTGAACTCTGAGACTGCAACACTCAGGTCGAGGTTCTAGAGACGCAAAATAAAGGACTTAAGGACCTTGAGGTCAAGAACACTTGGGCATGGTCTCTGGTTTAAGTTCTGCTACAGAGGAGTAGTCGTGATGCGATAAGAATCGGCTTATTATTGACATGACCCCCTGGAGGTGAACCTTGAGATCACGACACGAGGTCAACGCACTCGAGATGCAAACAAACATGTAAATAGTCATCATAGACAATAAAGAAGAGCTTTTTATTGCAAATCAAGGTAAGAATGTTACACATAAAACTTTCAGAGTTGGTCTATGTTCCACGAGTGCATCGCCAGCCGATAAGCCCCGGTGCGATATGCTAAAATGACGCTGTAGGGGCCCTCCCACTTCGGGGATAACTTGTTGGTGTTGGCCTGATCCTGAATTCGTCTTAGGATCAGATCCCCAACACGGAGCCCCCTAGGTCATATCGATCGAGACGCATGCCTGCGAAGTGCTTGCAGGTAATGCGCTGATCGTGGCAGCACACGACACCTTACTTCTTCCGCCAGGGCAAGGTCGAGAGACCGTTCTTTCTCGAAGTCGACTTGGTTGACCAAGCTGACCCTAGCGGAGCCCAGCGTGACCTCAGAAGGCAGGACGACCTCGGCATCGAAGACGAGCTGGAAAGGGGTTGCCCCTGTTGCTCGGCTGGTCGTGGTGCATACGAACCAAAGGACGGTGGGAAGCTCATTCACCCAGGCCCGACCAAGTTGTTCGAGCTCATCGAAGACTCGCTTCTTGACGCCCTAGACGATCTGTCCGTTGGCGCTCTCGACCGCTCGGATGACTTACTGATGCGTAGCAGACCTTGGAGCCCATGTCTTCGCATTACTCCCAAAATAGGTCGCTGGTGAACTATGATCCATTGTCAGTGATAATTCTGCATGAAACCCTGTACCATGTGACCACGATCAAGTGAAAAAACTTCACAACTGCCCGAGCGGTGATGGTCGAAACTAGCTCGGCCTCGATCCACTTGGTGAAGGTGTCGATGGCGATGAATAAGAATTTCTTCCCCCGAATTGCCTGTGGGAAAGGACCAAGGATATCGAGGCCCCAAGTCGAGAACGGCCAAGCGAGGGAGATGGTCTGAAGGGCATAAGTCGGTTGGTGCGTCTTTCGAGCATGGAACTGGCAAGCTCGACAGGAGCGAACAATGCCCTGAGCATCCTGAAGTGCCGTCGGCCAGTAGAATCCCATCCGAAACGCCTTCCCGACCATTGTCCTAAAAGAAGAATGAGCACCACAGAGGCCCGAGTGGATATCATTGAGCAGGTGTTTACCTTCCTTCGGGGTGACGCATGTCGTCAATACACCCAAGGTACCTCGACGATATAACTGTCCGCCTATGAGCTTGTACGAGCTTGCCCAGTGCCTGACTCTGCTGCTTTCAGCTGAGTCAGGCGGGGGCTCTCCATGGTCGAGGAACTTGACGATCGAGTCCATCCACGAGGGAACACTCTCGAGGTGGGCGACCGAGTCCTTTTGGTTGGTAATTGAGGGTGTAGACAAAGTTTTGAGGATGACATCCGACGGAACCTTATCTTCAGATGACCCGAGCTTGGACAAGAGGTCGGCACTGGAATTGTCCTTCCTGGGCACGTGCCTAATTTCCAAGTTCCGGAACCACCCCTCCATCTTGCGCACCTCGGTGAGATACTTGGCCATCGAGGGCTCCGAGCAATGGTAATCTTTGTAGTACTGGTTGATGACAAGCTGGGAGTCGCCCTTCACGACCAGCCGACGTATGCCCAGTGATTTACAGGCTCGAAGAGGGCCTCATACTCTGCCACATTGTTAGTTGTGGGAAAGCTGAAGCGAATCACATACCTTAGTTAGTCTCCCTGGGGGTGATGATGAGAATTGCAGCCCCCAAGCATTCAAATGACCTGGAACCATCGAAGTACATGATCCACGGCTCCTCTTCTTTGTCCTTAGGTTTGGGGGTCGATTGCGATGTCTGCTTGACCATGAAATCAGCGAGCGCTTGCGACTTGATGGTGGTGCATGCGACGAACCGGACGTCGAATTCTGCCAATTCCATGGCCCACTTGGCGATACGACCTCCGGCCTCTGGGTTCCTCAGGATCTCATCGAGCGGAAACCTGGTCGGGATAACCACTGTGTCTGCTTGGAAGTAATGCCGGAGCTTTCGTGAGGCCATAAAGAGAGAATAGAGTAGCTTCTGAACTTGGGGGTAGCGCTCCTTCGGTCCATGAAGCACTTCGCTGACGTACTAGATTGGTTGCTGCCGACCATCTCGTTCGGCTACCAGGACAACGCTGATGGCCTGGGTCACAGCCGCTAGATAAATCAATAGAATTTTGCCCTGCCTCGGGGTCGTGAGCAGAGGTGGGCTCGAGAAATATGTCTTCAGCTCATCAAAAGACGCTGAGCTTCAGGCGTCCATTCGAAGCCCCCGTGTTTGCGCAGCGTCTTGAAGAAAGGTAATCCGCGTTCACCGAGCCTCAAGATGAACTGGCTGAGGGCGGCCATGCGTCCGGTTAGGCATTGGACCTGCCTTGTCGAGGTCGGGGAAGCCATCTTCTCGATTGCCTCGATCTTCTCCAAGTTCAGGCCCACCCCCGAGCCCCCGATCATATAGCCAAGCACCTTGCCGGAGGTCGCGCTGAACACACACTTCTCGGGGTTGAGCTTGATCCCGTGCTTGTTTAGGTTGGCGAAGGTCTTCGCAAGGTTGCTGACGTGGTCGTCCTCGGAGGAACTCTTGACGAAGATGTCATCGACATAGACTTCGAGGTTCCGTCCGATCTGCGGGTCGAAGGTCTTGAACATCAGCCGCTGGAACATTGCACCCATGTTACGGAGACTGAATGACATGGTCGTGTAGCAGAATGTCCCGAATGGAGTGATGAAGGCCGTCTTGTCCTCATCATCAACTGCGAGCTTGATCTGATGGTAACCGAAGTAGGCGTCAAGGAAGCTCAGTAAAGTGGCGTTGGCGGTGGAGTCCACGATCTGTTCTATGCGTGGAAGAGGGAAGTTATCCTTCGGACATGCCGAATTCAAACCTATGTGGTTGACGCACATCTTTCATTTTCCGCCTTTTTTCTGCATAATCACCGGGTTGGACAGCCACTCGAAGTAATCAATCTCGCGAATGAAGCCAGCCTTCAAGAGCTTGTCGAGGTGCTCACTTATTATCGCCATTTTCTCGGGAGAGAAACGATGCAGCTTTTGGCGTATAGGCCAGCAATCAGGCTTTACTTGTAATTTGTGCTCGATCACCTCCCTCGGGACTCCTGGCATGTCCGTCGGCTCCCAAGCAAATATGTTCTTATTGGCACAGAGGAAAGTGATGAGCTCGAGTTCCTATTTCAGGTCAAGCTTGGCCACTGAAGGACCATGTGGAGGTCCATCCATGTTTGTGATGAGTATTTGACTTTATTTTGAGAAAGGTGTGCTCAAGTTTGAGTTTGATTTGGATTGATTTTCAAAATGAAGCAATTTGAGTTGTCTCTGCCAGGAGTGGCAGTACCGGCCGTATGGGCGCGGTAGTGATGAGTTGGATGGGTTTATTGCATATCATTGTGGGCATTGCTATGTGATGTGTTTCCTTGTCTTTGATAGTTGCAGGGCGACGGTGCTAGGTCATGGTGAGGCGGAGGATGACCGGGACTAGGTGAGGTGCGTCGAAGGTCCAGACGGTTGGGAGATCGCCGGAAGATGATCGAAGATGGAGTCCGGGCAAGTCAAGAAGACAAGTAAAGTAGATGATGCTAGCTAGATGCCGCGTGGATCAATGAGGGCCGTCGGATTGAGGTCTAGTTGATAGGTTAGCGGGTCTAGGTAGTATGATTTGAAGACGGAGTCAGTGTTTGATTTCTATAAAAATTTAGAAAAATCTTTTTCAAGTGATTCTTGTTGGACGAGGTGCGGGACTCTGATATCCACTTGCAAAAACATTTTGGAGTTCACTTGTTGCACCGTTTGGGCGCCATGAGGTGAAAACCGAGCCACAAACTTTCTGCTCGAAGTTCTTGACTGACTGTATTCTTCGATTTTCCTGTTTTTTCTGTAAGGCTTTTTGAGGAGAAATTTTGTGGAGTTCTTCAAGACTCTTATTCTCATAGGGAGAAAAATTTTCAAATTTTTTGAGCTGCAGAAACCCACCAAACTCCTGTTCAAATTGAGGACAAGTTCTGGAAATTCTGCTTTTGCTTTTCTGAAAGTGACTTTTGTGATTTGAATTGATGTTCTTTCTAAAAGCAAGAGTTGGATTGATTCCTCTTTATCTTGGACACTAGACAACCAGAATTGTGACTCAAAAATCCCCACATATTTTATGGTACTTATCCATGCAAGCTTGGGGTACACATAGTTGTCTAGTTTTTCGGGTTTTCACGATTTCCTTTGAGCGATCTTGTGGAGGTTTTTGTTGCAGTATTTTGGGGGAAAATTTATTTGCGACCATTCACCCCCCTCTGTTCGGCATCTCAATCCTTCAATTGGTATCAGAGCTAGTTTTTCTCTTCCATAGATCTTGACCTGTCTCAAGAGCCATGGCGATGGACAAGTATTCCACCAAGCCTCCCATTTTTTCTGGAGTCGATTTTCCATTCCGGAAGTCACGCATGGAGTCATACATCACTGCCCAGGGCTTCCTGATATGGCAGAAGGTGAAACTACCATATGAGGTTCCTGCCGATGAAAACGTCACAGCCGGCAATATAGCTGACGTTGAGGCGAATGCTAAGGCAAGGAACATCCTCATACGGGGTCTTAGCCGCAGTGAGTATGACAGGATTTCTCACTTTCGTTCTGCTCATGAGATTTGGGTGACCCTCGATGCTTACCATGAGGGCACTACCCAAATCAAGACGGTTTGACAGGACCAATTCAAGCGTGAGTTCAACAAGTTTGAGCGACATCTTGGTGAGAGTCTTGATGAGTGCTTTGGTCATTTTACCAAGATCTTGGCGATCTTGAGCGATTGGTTGCATATACCCTGACTCGGATAATGCTCGACATTTCTTGACTGCACTCGATTTGCGTGTTTGGGAGATGAAGGTGACCACCATCAAGGACACCACTAACTTGTCGACTCTGACTCTTGATGGGCTTTATTCCCGCCTCAAGACTCATGAGATCGATGTCGTCTCATGGAAGACGAAATCTCGATCGATGGCCTTGGTCACCGATCCCATTGGATCTTCTTCTTGATCCTTCTATTGGTTTCTCTCTTCCGCCCTTTGTGAGCTAGCGATGACCAAGCTGGAAAAATTTCGGAAAATGAGCTTGCTCTTCTCGCTAGCAAGTTTTCTCATGCATACAAGAGGGTGAGAGAGAGGAAGAGAGGTGGCATGATCACCTGCTTCGAGTGTGGTGGCCCCAACCACATTCGGGCGAACTGTCCCAGGCTGGAGAAGGGCAAGAACAATGTTGGCGGTTCAGGCAAGAACGACTACACCGACAAGAACCGCAACAAGAAGCCTCTAGTTCATGAGCCGACGCGTGAGAAGAAGTATCGCAACTTCTCCAAGAACAAGAAGCTCTTCCACCGCATCCTCGCGCGGCAGCGACATCAACCTCTCCGACACCGAGACATGGGCGACGAGGCGAGGATGAACCGCAAGAAAAGAAGAGGCGACGACTTCTCGGCATGTGTTTCATGGCCGACACTAACGACATCGCGACTCGAGCTCTCAAATGACTCGGACGAGGTACCCTCCTATGACCAGCTCAACGAAGCTTTCTGCAAATTAAGAAAATTTCATGCTAGAGCTAGAGCTAGGTGTACGGAGCTTGAGAAGGAAGTAGGTACCTTGACTCGGGAGTTAGCTTCTCTTAGATCTTCTCCCTCCCGAGTCACTGATGATTGCTCTTTGTGTGATGCTATTCTTGTGGAGTTGGAGAACTTAAGGACTATGCATGATAGTGTGTTGACTGAATTAGAAAGTCTTAAGTTAAAGAATGCTAGCGATAATTCCGTTGATGCCATTCCACTAGATGCTAGTTTTCTTCATGCTCACTCTACTCCTCTTGTGCTAATTACCCTAAATTGCTTGCCGAAATTGATGCCATGAGCGAACACCTTAGGAAGCTTTCTTCTAGAAACGATGAACTTGAAATGCATGCTTCTAAGGACCCAGTCAGCTCATGTGAGGGCCGTAGGCAACTAAAACTTGACAATGAATCCTTAAATGTCAAGTGTGCTAATCTTGCTAAGGACTTCCTAGATAAGTCACAAGAAAGTTGCTTGCGATATTCTATGATTGAGGGGGACTTGGATAAAATCCATATCGAGCTTAGGAAGAAATTAGAAGACCAAGCCTATAGAATTAGAAATGCGTCTTGCGTTTCTTGTGAGGCCCTCAAGATTGAGGCAGCCGTGCTGAGGGAGAAAAATGCACGTGCTGAGGGAGAAAAATGCACGTGCTGAGAGAGCTCATTTTTCTGGTTCTTCTTCTTCTTCCCCCTGTTTTTCTTGTGCATCTTTCTTTCGAGATTGCCAGTATCTTATGAGCACTTTCGAGAAGTTTGTAGGAGGTAAGAAGAAGCTCAATCTTATTCTAGACCAATCCAAGATTAGTAGATTCAATCAAGGTCAAGGATTTGATCCCTTGGAGCACGCTCGGGCGCATCCTCCAACCATTGTGCGCGGCTCCAAGAGTGGTGAGATTGTGGTAGCTCCCAGAGTAAGCACCACCGTGTTTAGGTCTACTGGGGTTGTCCATAGGACTTCTGACCAGAAGGGTGTTACTCCTGTTTACTGCCTCTAGGAAGGCGTACACATGCACCTTCTGTAAGAAGGATGGTCACCTAGTAGATTTCTGCTTCAGGAGCCCCAAGATCACTCGGCGTGAGCGTGTTGCTGCTCTTAGGGGTATTCAGGGTCATCCCTAGACTTTGAGTGCTCCTAAGGTACACACCGCTTCTAGGCAAAGTTAGAGAGTCGCTGTTTTTGGGCGCCCGGGACTCGATTTTCATGCTAGTTCTTGAGTTTTAGTCTTGGAGCTGTTCGTAGTCGAGTCTTTCGCTGTCCTCTTGATATTCCTCGTTTTCTCATCGAGGTAGATATCGTGGCGTGATGTGTTTTCCGGTAGGAGTTTTAGGCAGCTTCTTTGGGGTGGTTCGGCTTTTGCACCACGGCATGCCAACCCGATTTGACTCCTAGATCATCTACTAGAGTTGCTCACGATCTTGCTCGGGTTAAGCGTCAGAGAGACACTCGAGTCGATCTTCTTACGTGGTGGTACTGAGGAGTCGTATGGTTGATATTGGGTTCCTAAGTCTTCACTCTATCCCAGTACTGAGTCATCTTTCTCTCTTGTGTCTTGATCAGGTTCGTCGGATGGGGAAAGGAGATGTTTGGATTGTCGACTCCGGTTGTTCTCGTCATATGACCGGAGATTCACGATGGTTCTCTTCCCTAGTCCGAGCCCCCGGTGATGAGTTGATCACTTTTGGGGATGCCTCTTCAGGTAGAGTCATTGCTAAAGGTACCATTTGCATTAATGACAATTTCATTCTTAAAGATGTTGCCTTAGTAAGTAAGCTGCAATACAATTTGCTTTCTGTTTCTCAGCTTATGGATGACTCTTTCGAGGTGAGTTTTAAGAGTAATGCCTGTAGAATCCTCGATTCATCGGGAGGGTTAGTTTATGGATTTCTAGATTTGGGAGAGTCTTCCGTGCTGATTTTCTGCTTTCTTACGGAGACTCTCTTGATGTTTGATTGCTTGAGTCTCGTGATCTCTTCTTACGGCATAGGAGACTTGGTCACATTGGATTTGATCATTTGACCGAGTTAGCGCCACGATCTCATTCGTGGTTTGCCCAAACTCAAAATGGTCAAAGACTTAGTTTGCTCTCCTGTCGACATGGCAAGATGGTTGTCGCTTCTCATCCCCGATCCATTGTTGTGATGGTGATGCACCAGGACAGCTTTTACATATGGACACTGTTGGTCCAGCTGGAGTGCAGTTAGTGGGTGGGAAGTGGTATGTTCTTGTCATTGTTGATAACTTTTCGAGGTATTCTTGGGTGTTTTTTCATGTCCTCGAAGGATGAGACTTTTACCTATTTTAGGGGTTTGGTTCATAGGTTGTCTTTTGAGCTCCCTGGTGCCCTACGAGCTATACGCAGTGATAATGGCACGGAGTTCAAGAATTCCTATTTTGAGAGTTTCTATGTGGAGTCTGGTTTGGAGCATCAATTCTCCTCTCCCTACGTCCCTCAACAAAATGGCGTAGTGGAAAGGAAGAACAGGACCCTGGTAGAAATGGCCAGGACGATGCTAGACGAGTACAGTACTCCTAGGATGTTTTGGGCTGAGGTTATAGCTACTGCTTGCCATGTTTCTAATCGGGTATTCTTGAGAGCACATTTGCACCGCACTTCTTACGAGTTGAGGTATGGGCGAAAGCCCAGTGTTTCTCATTTTCGTGTGTTTGGTTGCAAGTGTTTTATTTTGAAGTCTGGTAACCTGGAGAAGTTTGAGTCTCATTCTTCTGATGGTATCTTTCTGGGTTATTCGACTTCTTCTCGTAGCTATAGGGTGCAGGTTGCGATGCGCATAGGATCATAGAGACCTGTGAAGTGACCTTTGATGAGGCTAGCCCAGGAGCTAGACCCGATATTTTAGGCTCTTCTTCTTCCTCCGAGACCATCTTTGTAGAGGATGAGGATAATGGAGATGATGGTGTTCCACCTGATCCAGTCCCCTCTACACCTGAGGTGCCTCCTGTTTCCATTTCTGCACCTCAGGAAGGCCAGCCCTTGCCTTCTGACTCTCATTCTACTAGTGGCTCGCTCCTGCCTCTTACGTGCATGAGGTAGAGGCCACTTCTGGACCTCCCGTCATATTCAGCGTTCTCATCCACCTGATCAGATCATCGGCGATCTATTTGAGCGAGTCACTCGCTCAAAATCAGGTTTGTCCAGTTTTTGCCTTCACTCTGCCTTTGTTGCCTCGTTTGAGCCGAAGGATGTGACTCATGCATTATCTGACGAGTCTTGGACTAATGCTATGCATGAGGAACTTGAAAACTTCGAGAGGAACAAAGTCTGGCAGCTTGTAGAACGTCCATCTGGTCATAATGTCATTGGGACCAAGTAGGTGTTCAAAAACAAGCAGAGTGAGGATAGGGTTGTCATTCGCAACAAGGCTAGGCTAGTTGCACAGGGCTTTTCTCAGGTTGACGGTCTTGACTTTGAGGAGACCTTTACCCCTGTAGCTAGATTAGAGGCTATTAGGATCCTGCTTGCATTTTCTGCATCCCGGGGCTTCAAGCTCAATCAAAAGGATGTCAAGAGTGCATTCCTCAATGGCTATATTGAGGAAGAGGTTTATGTCAAACAACCTCCAGGATTCGAGAACCCCAAGTTTCCGAGTCATGTATACAAGCTCTCCAAAGCTCTGTATGGACTCAAGCAGGCCCCCAGAGCATGGTATGAGAGGCTCAAGTCTTATCTTCTCAGCCATGACTTCAAAATGGGCGTAGTAGACAAGACTCTGTTCATCAGACACCATGAGTCGCATTTTCTTCTCGTCCAGATTTATGTGGACGATATCATTTTTGGTGGCTCGTCTCATTCGCTTGTGTCTCAGTTTTCTGAGGTGATGAGCACAGAGTTTGAGATGAGTATGATGGGCGAGTTGAGCTACTTTCTTGGCTTCCAAATCAAGCAGACTCGGGAGGGTACTTTCTTGCATCAAGGCAAGTATACCGTGACCTCCTGAGGCGCTTCGATATGTCTGATGGGAAGCGGTGATGACTCTATAGCCACCACCGCTGTCCTCGAGCCGATGAGGATGGTGAGCCTGCTGATCAAAAGGAGTTTCAGAGTATGATCGGCTCCCTCTTGTACCTCACTACTTCGAGGCCGGACATACATTTCGCTGTGTGTCTGTGCACTCGATTTCAAGCTTCTCCTCGCGCCTCTCACCGCCAGGTGGTCAAGCGCAACTTCAGGTACCTTCGTGCTACCACTGATTATGGTATTTGGTACTCTTCTTCTTCTTGTCTATCTCTTAGAGCCTTTTTCGATGCCGACTTTGCTGGCTGTAGGATAGATAGGAAGAGCACTTCTGGCACTTGCCAATTCATTGGCACTTCTCTTGTTTCTTGGTCATTTAGGAAGCGATGCAGGGTTGCACTGATCCACCGGCGAGGCCGAGTATGTTCTGCACCGATTCTGTCAGAGCAGTGCTCTAGATGAGATCGACCTTATGGGACTATGGGTTAGAGATAGAGAGTGTGCCACTCTTCTGTGATAACAATTCAGCCATTTGCATTGCTAAAAACCCAGTGCAAAATTTTCGGACCAAGCACATTGATATTAGATATCACTTCCTTAGAGACCATGTGGAGAAGGGAGATATCGCGCTTCAGTTCGTAGAGAGTGACCTTCAGTTAGCCGATATCTTCACCAAGCCTTTGGATAGCTCCAGATTTGTTGCCTTGAGGAGTGAGTTTGGAGACGTGAGCCCTTACGGCCTTTCGTGAGGGGGAGCTGGTTTGTATATTATGTATTATATGTTTTCTTCCAGCTTTCTTTTCTTTGTGTGTCTTCGGGTGACTTTGGGCTTGTTTTCTTGAGTTGAGTTCTCTCACTTAGACTTCTGACATGCCTTGCATGGACCTCTTATCTTGTGCTTTAGGTTGCTATCATGCGTGATTAGCTGTTCACTCTTCTCTCTAGGTTGAGTTCCCTCACAGTCTTATAAGTGAAGGACCATGTGGAGGTCCATCCATGTTTGTGATGAGTATTTGACTTTATTTGAGCAAGGTGTGCTCAAGTTTGAGTTTGATTTGGATTTATTTTCAAAATGAAGCAATTTGAGTTGTCTCGGCCAGGAGTGGCAGTACCGGTCGTATGGACGCGGTAGTGATGAGTTGGATGGTTTATTGCACATCTTTGTGGGCATTGCTATGTGAGGAGTTTCCTTGTCTTTGATGGTTGCGAGGCGGCGGTGCTAGGTCATGGTGAGGCGAAGGATGCCGGGACTAGGCGAGAGCGTCGGAGGTCCAGACGGTTGGGAGATCGCGGAAGATGATCGGAGGCGGAGTCCGGGCAAGTCAAGAAGACAAGGAAAGGAGATGATGCTAGCTAGATGCGCGTGGATCAATGAGGGCCGTCGGATTGAGGTCTAGTTGATAGGTTAGCGGGTCTAGGTAGTATGCTTTGAAAACCGTGCAAGAAAAACCGGTATGTGTGTGGGTTTTGGGTTAGCCCTTGCATGGCTGTGTGTGTGGTTTAATCCTAGCCCTTAGATGAGTGCTCTAGGGTTGAGGACTCATCCAAGGGTGGTAGGTGGCCCAAGAGTAGTATAAATAGGGGTGGAGGGTAGCCTCCTTCCTCGAAGGTGTTGAGGTTTTGATGCTCATTTGAGCTTTGCCCACATGAATGTGAGGCTTTGTAACCTCCCCTTCCAGAAATGAAAGTTTTATCCATCCACCTCTGAATTTATTTTGTGCATTTACATTATGTCTTTACTTTACGTAATTTAAATTCAGCATTTACTTTCTCGCAATTACATTCCCGCAATTTACTTTCAAGTAATTTGGATTTGCCTCCCCTCCTTCTAAATGTTGCTGATCTTGGATGTTTTGAGTGTGTTCATATGGTTTTACATCTCTTTTGCACTCTTGGATTGAGTAGAGAACATCTTTTCTTTCAAGTTCCAACTTTGTTCAGAACTTATTCTTCGCGCAGCAGTCAGTGTTTGATTTTTGTAAAAATATAGAAAAATCCTTTTTGAGTGATTCTTGTTGGAGGAGGTGCGGGACTCTGACAACCATTTGGGCGCCATGAGGTGAAAACCGAGCCCCAAACTTTCTGCTCGAAGTTCTTGAGCAGACTGTGTTCTTAGATTTTTCTTGTTTTTTATGTAAGGCTTTTTGAGGAGAAATTTGGTGGAGTTCTTCACGACTCTGATGCTCATAGGTAGAAAAATTCTCAGAATTTTGTGAGCTGCAGAAACCCACCAACCTCCTGTGCAAATTGAGGACAAGTTAAATTCTGCTTTTGCTTTTCTGAAAGTGACTTTTGTGATTTGAATTGATGTCCTTTCTAAAAGCAAGAGTTTGAATTGATTCGTCTTTATCTTGGACACTAGACAACCCGGATTGTGACTCAAAAATCCCCACATATTTTATGGTACTTATCCATGCAAGCTTGGGGTACACATAGTTGTCTAGTTTTTCGGGTTTTTCACAATTTCCTTTGAGCGATCTTGTCGAGGTTTTTGTTGGAGTATTTTGGGGGAATTTTTATTTGTGACCATTCACCCCCCCTCTGTTCGCCATCTCGGTCCTTCAATTGGTATCAGAGCCGGTTCTGCTCTTTCTAGATCTTGACCGGTCTCAAGAGCCATGGCGACGGACAAATATTCCACCAAGCCTCCCATCTTTAATGGAGTTGATTTTCCTTTTTGGAAGTCCTGGATGGAGTCATACATCACTGCCCAGAGCTACCTGATATGGTAGAAGGTGAAACTCCCGTATGAGGTTCCTGCTGATGAAAATGTCACGGCCATCAATATGGTTGACGTTGAGGCGAATGCTAAGGCAAGGAACATTCTCATACAGGGTCTTAGCCGTGGTGAGTATGATAGGATTTCTCACCTTCGCTCCGCTCACGAGATTTGGGTAACCCTCGATGCTTACCATGAGGGCTCTACTCAAATCAAGGCGTGAGGACAGATTCAAGCGCGAGTACAACAAGTTTGATCAACGCGCTGGTGAGAGTCTCGACGAGTGTTTTGGTCGGTTTACAAAGATTTTGAGCGACCTCCGAGTAGTTGGTTGCATATACCCTGACTCGGACAATGCTCGGCATTTCTTGACCGCACTCGACCTTCGGGTTTGGGAGATGAAGGTGACCACCATCAAGGACACCACCGACTTATCGACTCGACTCTTGGCGGGCTTTATTCCGCCTCAAGACTCATGAGATCGATGTCATCTCTCGGAAGATGAAATCTCGATCGATGGCTTTGGTCACCGATCCCATTGGATCTTCTTCTTCCGATCCTTCTATTGGTTTCTCTCTTTCCGCCCTTTGCGAGCTAGCGATGACCAAGCTGGAAAAATTTCGAGAAAATGAGCTTGCTCTTCTCGCCATAAGTTTTCTCATGCGTACAAGAGGGTGAGAGAGAGGAAGAGAGGTGGCATGATCACCGCTTCGAGTGTGGTGGCCCCAACCACATTGGCGAACTGTCCCAAGGCGGAGAAGGGCAAGAACGGCGTTGGCGGTTCGGGCAAGAACGACTACACCGACAAGAACCGCAACAAGAAGCCTCGGTTCGTGAACCGCGCACGAGAAGAAGTACCGCAACTTCTCCAAGAAGAAGAAGCTCTTCCACCGCATCTCGCCGCGCTTGACGACATCAACCTCTCCGACACGGAGACATGGAGCGGCGAGGCGAGGATGATCCGCAAGAGAAGAAGGGCGGCGATGACTTCTCGGCATGTGCTTCATGGTCGACACCAACGACATCGGCGACTCCAGCTCTCAAATGACTCGGATGAGGTACCCTCCTATGACCACTCAACGAAGCTTTTCGCAAATTAGGAAAATTTCATGCTAGAGCTAGAGCTAGGTGTACGGAGCTTGAGAAGGAAGTAGGTACCTTGACTCGGAGTTAGCTTCGCTTAGATCTTCTCCTCCCGAGTCACCGATGATTGCTCTTTGTGTGATGCTATTCTTGTGGAGTTGGAGAACCTAAGGACCATACATGATAGTGTGCTTGCTTGAACTTGATGGTCTTAGGTTGAAGAATGCTAGCACTAGTTCTATTGATGCTATTCTGTTGAGGCTAGTTTTCTTCATGCTCACTCCACTCCATCATGTGCTAATTGCCCTAAATTGCTTGCCGAAATTGATGCCATGAGCGAACACCTTAGAAAGCTTTCTGCTAGAAATAATGAACTTGAATTGCATGCTTTAAGGACCCAGTCAGCTCATGTGAGGGCTGTAAACAACTAAAACTTGACAATGATGCTTTGAATGTCAAGTGTGATCAACTTGCTAAGGATTTACTAGTTAAGTCACAAACTGGTTGCTTGCTGTGTGTTGGGGTTAAGGATGATGTGGATCAAATCCATGTCGAGCTTAAGAAGAAGTTAAAAGACCAAACCCTTAGGATTAGAGATGCTCCTTGCGTTTCTTGTGAGGCCCTCAAGATTGAGGCGGCCGTGCTAAGGGAACAAAAAGCACGTGCTGAGAGATCTTCTCTTTCTAGTTCTTTTTCTTCCTCTCCTTCCCCCTGTTCTTCTTGTGCTTCTTTCTTCCGAGATTGCCAGTATCTTATGAGCACTCTCGAGAAGTTTGTTGGAGGCAAGAAGAAGCTCAATCTTATTCTAGACCAATCCAAGATTAGTAGTTTCAATCAAGGTCTAGGATTTGATCCTTGAGCACGCCAGGCGCATCCTCCCACCATTGTGCGCGGCTCAAGAGTGGTGAGATTGTGGTAGCTCAGTGAGCACCACCAAGTTTAGGTATGCTGGGGTTGTCCATAGGACTTCTGACCAGAAGGGTGTTACTCCTATTGCTTCTGCCTCTAACAAGGCGAAGTACACATGCACCTTCTGTAAGAAGGATGCTCACCTAGTAGATTTCTGCTTCAGGTTTTGATCATTTGACTTCTGGCATAGGAGACTTGGTCACATTGGTTTTGATCATTTGACCCGAGTTAGCAGCCACGATCTCATTCGGGGTTTGCCCAAACTCAAGATGGTCAAAGACTTAGTTTGCTCTCCTTGCCGACATGGCAAGATGGTTACTGCTTCTCATCCTCCGCCACCGTAGTGATGGTGATGCACCGTGACAGCTTTTACATATGGACTTTGTTGGTCCGGCTAGAGTGCAGTCAGCAGGAGGGAAGTGGTATGTTCTTGTCATCGTTGATGATTTTTCTAGATACTCTTGGGTATTCTTAATAGCCTCGAAGGATGAGACCTTTTCTCACTTCAGGGGTTTGATCAGTAGGTTGTCTATTGAGCTCCCAGTGCATTACGAGCTATCTGCAGTGATAATGGCACGGAGTTCAAGAATTCCTACTTTGAGAGTTTTTGTGTGGAGTGCAGTTTAGAGCATCGTTCTCTTCTCCCTACGCCCCTCACAGAATGGCATAGTGGAAAGGAAGAACAGGACACTGTTGAGATGGCAGACGATGCTAAACGAGTCTGATACTCCTAGGAAGTTTTGGGTGAGGCTATAGCTCTTGCTTGCCATGTTTCTAATCGCGTGTTTTTGAGAGCACATTTGCATCGCACTTCTTATGAGTTGAGGTATGGGCGAAAGCCCGGTGTGTCTCATTTTCGCGTTTTGGTTGCAAGTGTTTTATCTTGAAGTCCGTAACCTAGATAAGTTTGAGTCTCGCTCTTCCGATGGTATCTTTCTAGGTTACTCGACTTTTCTCGTAGCTATAAGTGCAGAGCGTTGATGCGCATAGGATCATAGAGACACTGTGATGTGACCTTTGATGAGGCTAGCCCAGAGCTAGACACGATGTTTCAGGCTCTTCTTATCCCTCCGAGACCATCTTTGTAGAAGATGAGGATGATGGAGATGATGGTGTTCCACCGGATCCAGTCCCCACTACACCTAAGGTGCCTCCTGTTTCCATTTCTGCACCTCAGGGAGACCAGCCCTTGCCTTCCGACTCTCCTTCAGCGAGTGGCTCTGCTCCTACCTCTTCTGTGCATGAGGTAGAGGCCACTTCTACATCTGGTCCTCCCCGTCATATCCAGAAAGCTCATCCACCTGATCAGATCATTGGTGATCTGAGCGGGTCACTCGCTCAAAATCAGGTTTGTCCAGTTTCTGCCTCCACTCTGCCTTTGTTACCTCCTTTGAGCCGAAGGATGTTTCTCATGCATTATCCGATGAATCATGGATTAATGCTATGCATGAGGAACTTGAGAACTTTGAGAGGAACAAGGTATGGCAGCTTGTTGAGCCCCCATCTGGTCATAATGTCATTGGGACCAAGTGGGTGTTCAAAAACAAGCAGAGTGAGGATGGGGTTGTCATTGGCAACAAGGCTAGGCTAGTTGCACAGGGCTTTTCTCAGGTTGAGGGTCTTGACTTTGAGGAGACTTTTGCCCCTGTAGCTAGACTAGAGGCTATTAGGATCCTACTTGCATTCTCTGCATCCCAGGGCTTCAAGCTCTATCAAATGGATGTTAAGAGTGCATTCCTCAATGGCTATATTGAGGAAGAGGTTTATGTCAAACAACCTCCAGGATTCGAGAACCCCAAGTTTCCGAGTCATGTATACAAGCTCTCCAAAGCTTTGTATGGACTCAAGCAGGCCCCCAGAGCATGGTATGAGAGGGTCAAGTCTTATCTTCCCAGCCATGACTTCAAAATGGGCATAGTAGACAAAACTCTGTTCATCAGACACCATGAGTCTAATTTTCTTCTTGTCGATTTATGTGGGCGATATCATTTTGGTGGCTCGTCTCATTCGCTTGTGTCTTAGTTTTACGAGGTGATGAGCACGAGTTTGAGATGAGTATGATGGGCGAGTTGAGCTACTTCCTTGGCTTCCAAATCAAGCAGACTCGGGAGGGTACTTTCTTGCATCAAGGAAAATATACCCGTGACCTCCTGAGGCGCTTCGACATGTCTGATGGGAAGCCGGTGATGACTCCTGTGGCCACCACTTTTGTCCTCGAGCCCGATGAGGATGGTGAGCCTGCTGATCAAAAGGAGTTTCGGAGCATGATCGGCTCCCTCTTGTACCTCACCGCTTGAGGCGGACATACATTTTGTGTGTGTCGCAGCGCTCGACTTCAAGCTTCTCCTCGCGCCTCTCACCGCCAGGCGGTCAAGCGCATCTTCAGGTACCTTCGTGCTACCACTGATTATGGTATTTGGTACTCTTCGTCTTCTTGTCTATCTCTTAGAGCCTTTTCCGATGCCGACTTTGTCGGTCAGAGGATAGATAGGAAGAGCACGCCGGCACTTGCCAATTCATTGACACTTCTCTTGTTTCTTAGTCATCTAGGAAGCGATGCAGGGTTGCACTGATCCACGGCGAGGCCGAGTATGTTCTTGCACCGATTCTTTGTAGCCAAGTGCTCTGGATGAGATCGACCTTACGGGACTATGGGTTAGAGATAGAGAGTGTGCCACTTTTCTCGTGACAACACTTGACTATTTGCATTGCTAAAAACCCGGTGCAACATTCGGACCAAGCACATTGATATTATATATCACTTCCTTAGAGACCATGTGGAGAAGGGAGATATCGCGCTTGATTCGTAGAGAGTGACCTTGATTAGCGATATCTTCACCAAGCCTTTGGATAGCTCTCATTTGTTGCCTTGAGGAGTGAGCTTGGAGTCGTGAGCCCTTACGGCCTTTCGTGAAGGGGAGCTGGTTTGTATATTATGTATTATATATTTTCTTCCAGCTTAGCTTTTGTAACATCCCAAAAATTTGAGTTTTGGAATGTTTGAATTCAAAAATAAACCATTTGCATTTTTTTGAATTAATTCCAGCTTAATTTGAATTTTCCTTAAATGAAAGGATTTAATTTGACAAAACTATTCATCAAACTAAAGATTTTCAGTTTTAGTTGGGATTATTATGCTCCAAGGAATTTTTCTGTATTTTTGGGGATTTTTCTGAATTTATTTGCTATTTATTTGAATTTATTCGCTTTTATTTGAATTTCTGGATTTTTCTTAAATCGGAAAATGAATTTTTATTTCAAAAAGCCCCTCGGGCCGAATCTGCTCGGCCGGTTTTCGGCCCCTTCGCCGGCCCGATTTTCCCTCGCGGCCCGGCCGGCCCGACCACGGCCGTCCGATGCGCGACGCGTGTGGCTGCGATTGCGCCACGTCGCCGCGCCGCGTTCTAACCCTAGCGCCACCGCGTCGAAACGCGTCCGCCGCCGCCCTTGGAGTCCGTGTCGGACACGACCGTCGAGGCCCCTATTTAAGCCGCTGCACGCTGCCCGAGAATCCCCTTCACGCGCCGCCCCTTTTGCCCTCTGTCTCGCCGCCCGAGATGTCGCCGATTCTTCGCGCGAGCTCGCCGAAGTTGTCGCCGTGCCCGAACTCTTCCGCCGCCCCAATCGCCGCCGCCGGTCCCCCTCCGCCGTTGCAGCTTGCTCGCCTGGACTCGTCGCATCGCCCTCTTCCCGGTCCGCCTTGTCCCCGGCCCGATCCATCGCCGTGCGCCGTTCGCCGCACCTTCTTCCTCGCCTCTGGTATGCCCCGTGCGCCGCTGCTCGCCGTCGGTCCCCGTCGACGTTCTTGACCGTCCGATCTTCGATGGGTGTCCCGGATTTCGCGCGTCACCGTCTCCGTGCCTTGGCTCCTCTGCGCCGGATCTTGCGTCGCGGTTGGATGCGCGCCAGCGTGTCGCCTCGCATCACCCGCGCGTCGGCCGCCACGTGTGCGCCGTGTCGGCAGACCACCTCGGCCCTCGCCGGCGCAAGCGCGACGCCACGGCCGTGAGCAGTGCATGATGGACAACCGTCGTGCCGTGGACCCGATTCACCGTGAACCCGATGGCGTCGGCGATTGCGCAATAAATCCTTTTTCCGTATAAAAATAAATCCGAAATTCGATTTTACGATTTTCTGTATTTTCTCTGAATTTAATCTTTCGAGGTCCGTTCTCGCTCATACGAACTCCGATTGAGGCGATTCAAGTTTCTAAATTTTCTAAAATCAAGATCTATCTTCCAAGAGCCAATTATTTTCAGTTTTGATCTTGTTTGAGTCTCTATTTTGTATTTATTTGGTTTCGTTGCTTCTTTTCCGGTAGACGCTAATTTCGAGGGAGCGAACGAAGACTTCGAAGACCAGGATTCAGCACTAGATCAGCAAGGCAAGTCATAACCTTTGATCATATTGATCCTATGTTTGCAAAAGTAATTTACTTTTATACAATTGCATGCTATTTTGTGTATCAATGCTTATTTAATGGGAGTAGATGTATACCTAGTTGACATTATACCACCTTGATTAATTGGATGTCATGTATCCATTGTTAAACCTAGGTTGGGACATTACTAGTTGGACATAATCATTATACCAACATTGGGTTATCATAGCTATGCTTAGACATGCTTACATATACGTTGGGATTCATGTCACATGTGAATAATGTTAATATTGACTTAATGAGATATTGAATCGTGGCCGTTAGCCACTGTTGTAAAATTTGTTGTACCTTGGCGGGGTTAGCCATTGGTCTTGGTTGAACGAATTGTTTTCCCTCGGGCAAGTGATCCTGAAGTAAAGGGGGTGCTTTCTAGCACATTGGGATGTGGATGTCTTGCCTGAGACAACTTAAGGACTTAATCTTGTGCGCCATTGAACTGGGCCTAACCGTACTACCACATGTCTGGAATGGGATAGACCTAGCTGATTAATTTGCAATGTCTAGCCTTGAGTAACGCTGTTGGTGGTGTGGGTTCCGGATGGACAGGTAGATTCGCAAGGCGCAAGAGGGCCCTAAAGGGCGATACCTTAGCGGGCGATCGAGTTTAGGCGATTGCATTGTAAAGGCTTTGTCATGATATCTCTGCGACACACCGAAGGAAGTGTGTTAAGATCGATTGCACAAAGAGATGATCATGTCTTGTGGGTAAAGTTGTACAACCTCTGCAGAGTGTAAAACTATTCGAATAGCCGCGTCCGCGGTCATGGACAAAGCCCGGGAATTTCACACGGGGTATAGAGTTTACATGAAATTGTGGAATGTGGAATTGTTGGGATGTGAACGGGGAGTTCACTGTTGTTTTGTTATCTATCTTTGATCTACCAGTTATTTATTTATGTTTTCATAAATATGCTTTCAATCTATTTATTGTATTTCAAATCAAGTATTGCTTTCTGCAATTGAACTACATAGCCATCCTTGTCAAGCCGTGCATGAATATATTGCATCAATTCCCTACGGCTTGCTGAGTACCTTTGTACTCATGGCTTTATGCCCTTGTTGATCAGTTGTTGAAGGAGATAATGAATATCATGAGGAGGAATTCTATGAAGACTATGTGGATTAGGAAGGCGTTCCCCAGACGATTGCCTATGGCATGTCGAATGGCTCAAGTTATCTTTTCCGCTGCAATAGTATTTGTTTCTTAAGCCCTTAAGGCATAATGGTGTAAACATTGACCATAAGGTCGTTTGCTTTATTCAATAATAATTTGCTTCTTCCTAGTTAATTCGTTGTATGGAATGGTATTTCATCTATGTTTCCACTGTGTGCACTAGCGTGATCCTGGACTAGTGCAGTATACACAGAGGGTTTCGGATTTGAAAATCCGGGTCCCGACAGCTTTTCTTTTCTTTGTGTTTCTTTTGGGTGACTTTGGGCTTGTTTTCTTGAGTTGAGTTCACTCACTTAGACTTCTGGTATGCCTTCCATGGACCTCTTATCTTGTGCTTTAGGTTGCTATCATGCGTGATTAGCTGTTCTCTCTTCTCTCTAGGTTGAGTTCCCTCACAGTCTTATAAGTCTAGCAGGTATTGGGCTGCTGGGTAGATATAGGTGCATGTGCACTCCTTAGTTGGGATCTAGAGTCGCCTTCCCTATGTCGATCCACTGGGAAGATAAGAGCGAGTCTGAGCCGTAGTGAGTCTCTTCTATCTTATCTATGCTCAATAGCCATCCAGTTTTGCAGTTTCTCGACTTCTTCTCCTCATTCTGTTTTTCTGGTTATTATTGAGTTCATTCGGTTTTTCTTTGTGCCTAATCTTGATAATAACTCAACTTTAACCAGATTTGAGCTTAAAATTGATTCATTTGTTGAGGGGGAGTTTGGGAATCTGTTCATGCATTGCATTTAGACTGTATTTTCTATTTTATGAGCTTTGTCTATTATGCAATTGATTTCTTCTTCATGCTATACACCATGCTACATCATTTGAAGAAAATCACTAGCTTAGGTATGTCCAAGTTCATTTAACTTGCTAAGCTTAAAAATGAAATAAGCCTTAAATGAAAAACTTGATGAAACTTGTTGCTTTTACTTGCTAGGTTTCTTCTCTAGAGGTTTGTGCCATAATTTGAGAAATTTAGGAGTTCTCTAGAGTCCCTATAGCAACTTGGGTGAAACTAGTTTGATCCATGCTAGAGTCCTTCAATTGCTCATGAATCGTTGTGCTAAAAATGAAAATTAAACAAAATTGACTCTTCTTGTGCACATACGACTCAACACCTTGTATTCACGAGACCGCTTCCCATTGCACTTGGGATGAACTTGGAATACATCGTGTTTGACCTAGACCATCCTCTTAAGAGTTCATCTTGAGATGGTCGCATACGGCTTGAGTCAATTGGTTGTCAAAAGAAAATGCAAATAAATTAAAATCAAAGACATATGTGGGTAAAGAATGCAAATAATGTCAAACATTTGCACCCCGCTATATCTAGTATGATGTAAATCAAAATTTGCATTAAGTGATAAATGAGCCCCAAGGACCTTGTATGCTCTTCTAGATTTCCCAACGTGTTGAGTAGGTTGAACTCTAGGTTTTCCTTTTGATCCTTAGAGTGGCTATTCTTCTATTTTTGAAACTAAAGCTAAGTGTTGCACATGTCAAGTCTTGCTAAAAATGAAATATTCAAAACTAAGCTCGTATTTGCACTTGGACAAGTCTTAGTTTAGTCATCTTCTGAAATTGACTAGCTTGGTGTAATATCCTTCCATTTTGATCAATTGGATAATCTTCAAAGCTCTTTCGATTGCATTTCATGCATACATAAAAAAAAATTGATGCCTATATTGCCAAAAGGGGGAGAAAACGTAGAAAAGGCATCACTAAAATGATAAAAATGTGAATGCTTATTTGGTTATTATGATCTTTGTAAAACTATGCTACTACTTCTGTTGGATCATAATCTCATAATCACATTTGACATGTTTAGTTGGATTTTAGAGTTTTTGTTGAAAACTTCTAAAATCTGAATTCCTCTTCGTCAACTTGGTCATGGTTCTAATTTCTATCTTTGGACCAAGTTTGACTTTGCAACTAAAAATTGCTTTCTTCTTCATTTTCTTCAAACTCAAATTTATGCCTTTTGTGTGGTTTGTCAATATACTCATCAAGGGGGAGATTGAAGGACCATGTGGAGGTCCATCCATATTTGTGATGAGTATTTGACTTTATTTGAGCAAGGTGTGCTCAAGTTTGAGTTTGATTTGGATTGATTTTCAAAATGAAGCAATTTGAGTTGTCTCTGCCAGAGTGGCAATACTGGTCGTATGGACGCGGTAGTGATGAGTTGGATGGTTTATTGCACATCTTTGTGGGCATTTCTATGTGAGGAGTTTCCTTGTCTTTGATGATTGCAGGGCGACGGTGCTAGGTCATGGTGAGGCGAAGGATGATCGGGACTAGGCGAGGAGCGTCGGAGGTCCAGACGGTTGGGAGATCGTCGGAAGATGATCGGAGATGAAGTCCAGGCAAGTCAAGAAGACAAGGAAAGGAGATGATGCTAGCTAGATGCCGCGTGGATCAATGAGGGCCGTCGGATTGAGGTCTAGTTGATAGGTTAGCGGGTCTAAGTAGTATGCTTTGAAAACCGTGCAAGAAAACTCGGTATGTGTGTGGGTTTTGGGTTAGCCCTTGCATGGCTGTGTGTGTGGGTTAATCCTAGCCCTTAGATGAGTGCTCTAGGGTTGAGGGACTCATCCAAGGGTGGTAGGTGGCCCAAGAGTAGTATAAATACGGGTGGAGGGGTAGCCTCCTTCCCTCGAAGGTGTTGAGGTTTTTGATGCTCCTTTGAGCTTTGCCCACAAGAATGTGAGGCTTTGTAATCTCCCTTCCAGAAATGAAAGTTTTATCCATCCACCTCTGAATTTATTTTGCGCATTTACATTATGTCTTTACTTTACGCATAATTTAAATTCAGCATTTACTTTCCGCAATTACATTCCGCAATTTACTTTCAAGTAATTTGGATTTGCCTCCTCCTTCTAAATGCTGCTGATCTTGGATGTTTTGAGTGTGTTCATATGGTTTTACATCTCTTTTGCACTCTTGGATTGAGTAGAGAACATCTTTTCTTTCAAGTTCCAACTTTGTTCAGAACTTGTTTTTTCGCGCAGGTGTCAGTGTTTGATTTTTGTAAAAATATAGAAAAATCCTTTTTGAGTTATTCTTGTTGTAGGAGATGAGAGACTCTTATATACACCTGCAGAAAAATTTTGGAGTTCACTTGTTGCACCGTTTGGGCGCCATGAGGTGAAAACCGAGCCCCAAACTTTCTGCTCGAAGTTCTTGAGCATACTGTGTTCTTAGATTTTTCCTGTTTTTTCTGTAAGGCTTTTTGAGGATAAATTTGGTGGAGTTCTTCACGACTCTGATTCTCATAGGTAGAAAAATTATTAGAATTTTTTGAGCTGCAGAAACCCACCAACCTCATGTGCAAATTGAGGACAAGTTCTGGAAATTCTGCTTTTGCTTTTCTGAAAGTGACTTTTGTGATTTGAATTGATGTCCTTTCTAAAAGCAAGAGTTTGAATTGATTCCTCTTTATCTTGGACACTATAAAACCAGGATTGTGACTCAAAAATCCCCACATATTTTATGGTACTTATCCATGCAAGCTTGGGGTACACATAGTTGTCTAGTTTTTCGGGTTTTTCACAATTTCCTTTGAGCGATCTTGTCGAGGTTTTTGTTGGAGTATTTTGGGGGAATTTTTATTTGCGACCATTCACCCCCCCCTCTGTTCGCCATCTCGGTCCTTCAATAAGTCTAGCAGGTATTGGGCCTCCTGGGTAGACAGGGTCTGTGTGCACTCCTTAGTTGGGATCTAGAGTCAGCTTCCCTATGTCAGTCTCTGGAGAAGATAAGAGCGAGTCTGAGCTATAGTGAGTCTCTTCTATCTTATCTATGCTCGATAGCCATCCAGTTTTGCAGTTTCTCGACTTCTTCTCCTCATTCTGTTTTTCTGGTTATTATTGAGTTCATTCGTGTTTTCTTTATGCCTAATTTTGATAATAACTCAACTTTAACCAGATTTGAGCTTAAAATTGATTCATTTGTTGAGGGGGAGTTTGGGAATCTGTTCGTGCATTGCATATAGACTGCATTTCCTGTTTAATGAGCTTTGTCTATTATGCAATTGATTTCTTCTTCATGCTACACACCATGCTACATCATATGGAGGAAATCACTAGCTTAGATATGTCCAAGTTCATTTAACTTGCTAAGCTAAAAAAAATGAAATAAGCCTTAAATGAAAAACTTGATGAAATTTGTTGCTTTTACTTGCTTGGTTTCTTCTCTAGAGGTTTGTGCCATAATTTGAGAAATTTTAGAGTTCTCTAGAGTTCCTATAGCAACTTGGGTGAAACTAGTTTGATCCATGGTAGAGTCCTTCAATTGCTCATAAATCATTGTGCTAAAAATGAAAATTAAACAAAATTGACTCTTCTTGTGCACATACGACTCAACACCTTGCATTCACAAGACCGCTTCCCATTACACTTGGGATGAACTTGGAATACATCGTGTTTGACCTAGACCATCCTCTTAAGAGTTCATCTTGAGATGGTCGCATACGGCTTGAGTCAATTGGTTGTCAAAAGGAAATGCAAATAAATTAAAAACAAAGACATATGTGGGTAAAGAATGCAAATAATGTCAAACATTTGCACCCCGCTATGTCTTGTATGATGGTGAATCAAAATCTGCATTAAGTGATAAATGAGCCCGAAGGACCTTGTATGCTCTTCTAGATTCCCCAAAGTGTTGAGTAGGTTGAACTCTAGGTTTTCCTTTTGATCCTTAGAGTTGCTATTCTTCTATTTTTGAAACTAAAGCTAAATATTGCACTTGTCAAATCTTGCTAAAAATGATATATTCAAAACTAAGCTCGTATTTGCACTTGGACATGTCTTAGTTTAGTCATCTTCTGAAATTGACAAGCTTGGTGTAATATCCTTCCATTTTGATCAATTGGATAATCTTTAAAGCTCTTTCGATTGCATTTCTAGCATACATAAAAAGAGGGAGAAAATTCCTTTTTGATGCCTATATTGCCAAAAGGGGGAGAAAATGTAGAAAAGGCATCATTAAAAAAAAAGAGAGAGATAAAAATGTGAAAGCTTGTTGGTTCTTATGATCTTTGTAAATCTTTGCTATTTTTTTATGGATCATAATCACATTTGGCACTTACGATTGGTTTTTAGAGCTTTTGTGGAAAACTTGCTCTTTTCATGGTCTTGCACTAAATTCTTTCTGCCAACTTGGTCATGATTTTATATCTTTCTCTTTGGACCAAGTTTGGCTTTGCAATCAAATTGCTTTCTTCTTCTCTCATTCAAACTCAAATTTATGCCTTTTGTGTTGTTTGTCAATATGCTCATCAAGGGGAGATTGAAGGACCATGTGGAGGTCCATCCATGTTTGTGATGAGTATTTGACTTTATTTTGAGCAATGTGTGCTCAAGTTTGAGTTTGATTTGGATTGATTTTCAAAATAAAGCAATTTGAGTTGTCTCTACCAGGAGTGGCAGTACTGGCCGTATGGGTGCGGTAGTGATGAGTTGGATGGGTTTATTGCATATCATTGTGGGCATTGTTATGTGATGTGTTTCCTTGTCCTTGATGGTTGTAGGGCGACGGTGCTAGGTCATGGTGAGGCGAAGGATGACCGGGACTAGGCGAGGAGCGTCGGAGGTCCAGACGGTTGGGAGATCGCCGGAAGATGATCGGAGACGGAGTCCGGGCAAGTCAAGAAGACAAGGAAAGGAGATGATGCTAGCTAGATGCCGCGTGGATCAATGAGGGCCGTCGGATTGAGGTCTAGTTGATAGGTTAGCGGGTCTAGGTAGTATGCTTTGAAAACCGTGCAAGAAAACCCGGTATGTGTGTGGGTTTTGGGTTAGCCCTTGCATGGCTGTGTGTGTGGGTTAATCCTAACCCTTAGATGAGTGCTCTAGGGTTGAGGGACTCATCCAAGGGTGGTAGGTGACCCAAGAGTAGTATAAATAGGGGTGGAGGGGTAGCCTCCTCCCCTTGAAGGTTTTGATGTTTGTGAATGCTCCTTTGAGCTTTGCCCACATGAAAGTGAGGCTTTGTAACCTATCCATCTAGAAATGAAAGTTTTATCCATCCATCTGTGAATTTATTTTGCGCATTTACATTATGTCTTTACTTTACGCAATTTAAATTCAGCATTTACTTTCCCGCAATTACATTCTCGCAATTTACTTTCACGCAATTTGGATTTGCCTCCCCTCCTTCTAAATGTTGTTGATCTTGGATGTTTTGAGTGTGTTCATTTGGTTTTACATCTCTTTTGCACTCTTGGATTGAGTAGAGAACATCTTTTCTTTCAAGTTCCAACTTTGTTCAGAACTTGTTCTTTGCGCAGTATTTAGTATTTGATTTTTATAAAAATATATAAAAATCCTTTTTAAGTGATTCTTATTGGTGGTGGTGCGGGACTCTGATATCCACTTGTAAAAAAATTTTGGAGTTCACTTGTTGCACCGTTTGGGCGCCATGAGGTGAAAACCGAGCCCCAAACTTTCTGCTTGAAGTTCTTGACTGACTGTATTCTTAGATTTTTTCTGTTTTTTCTGTAAGGCTTTTTGAGGAGAAATTTGGTGGAGTTCTTCAAGACTCTGATTCTCATAGGGAGAAAAAATTTCAAAATTTTGTGAGCTGCTGAAACCTACCAAACTCCTGTTCAAATTGAGGACAAGTTCTGGAAATTCTGCTTTTGCTTTTCTGAAAGTGACTTTTGTGATTTGAATTGATGTTCTTTCTAAAAGCAAGAGTTGGATTGATTCCTCTTTATCTTGGACACTAGACAACCAGGATTGTGACTCAAAAATCCCCACATATTTTATGGTACTTATCCATGCAAGCTTGGGGTACACATAGTTGTCTAGTTTTTCGGGTTTTTCACGATTTCCTTTGAGCGATCTTGTCGAGGTTTTTGTTGAAGTATTTTGGGGAAAATTTAGTTGCGACCATTCACCCCCCCTCTGTTCGCCATCTCGGTCCTTCAGCCACAATTTGAACTCACTTGCTCGAGCTGCCCTCTTCAAGCTGCATGGCCTTTGTTGGACCACTGGGCTGAATCATCGCCTTCTAGCGGGCGTTCTTCAAGGTTGCTTCGGGGCCCCTCTGTGGCAGCATGCAGGTGAGCGCTAAAGCTTTTTCCTCGCAGCCGTGCGCCGCCTTGAGATCGCCTCGGACGGTTATGACACCGTTAGGCCCTGGGAGCTTCATGCAGCGGTGGCCGTAGTGACTCGCCGCTATGAACTTGATCAACGCCGGTCACCCGAGGATGGCGTTGTAGGGGAGATCTCCGTTGACCACTTCGAAGCTAATCAGTTCGGTGTGGAAATTCGTGGAGTCTCCAAAGGTGACGGGCAGAACCACTTGCCCGAGCGGTGTGGTTGAGCTCCCTGGCACAATGCCGAAGAAGGGAATTGCTATACTCCTGATCTTTGACAGGGGAATTTGCATCCGATCTAGTGTGCTTGCCAAGAGCAAGTTGAGGGAGCTGCCTCCATCGACCATGACTCGCCCGACCACAGTATTACTTATGGTTGGGGCCACGACCAGAGCAGTCTTGAGGTCCCTCGACATTCCTAGGGGATCATCATCCCAGGAGAAAGTAATTAGAGTGCCAGCCCACTTGTAGGGCTGATCAATGGGCTTCCCGGCAGAGGCTTGATACATGGTACGTGCAGCAGCCTTAAGCTCACGCTGGGAATGATACACCGACGAACCGCGAAGATCATGTTGACATGGCAGTCGCCCTGCTGAAACTCTAGGTCGAGGCCTTCAAGGTCCTCGTCGGTGTTGACCCTGTCGGGCTGCTCATCCTCCTTCGGGAGCGTGGGCATATCTCCACGTCCATCATAGAAAGCGTCCAACTTGTATTGCCAAGTCCTACAGTTTCACAGGTCATGGTCATGGGCCCTATGGAACAGACAAAACTTGTCAGAGTCATACCTGGGTCGCACTTCATCGCCCTGTGGGTGAGCATCACCCTGCTGGGGCCTAGCCCGACGCTGTCCCTGCTGTGGTCGACGTTGGGTTTGCTGAGGTCGAGTCCCCTCTTGGTCGGGTTGTGGTTGCCCCTGGTCGGGACATCGCACTTCCATTACTTCGCGCTCGCTATTCATCGCAGCGACCACACGCAGCTGGCCATTGCCGTTACCGCAGTCTCTCTTTCGCTTTTTAGCTCGCAAATCCGAGCCATCACCCTTGGTGTTGGAAGGCCCGGCCTCACCAAAATTGAGGCCAAGCTTATCTTGGTCGTAGTCACGTTTCCAGTGCACAACATCGTCCGCGTCTGCATATCATTCTGCCATCGAAACAGCTTGTTGATGTCGAGCCTTGCTGTGATCTCCAGGTCCTCGGTGAGGCATCGTTCACGGACATCAAACTTGAAGGCCTTGATAACGGTCTCATTGGAGACGCTCGGAATCGAGTTCCTTGTGCGGATAAATCGATGCATGAAGTCGCGAAGGGCCTCATTCTTGCCCTGGATGATTCGATCTAGGCCCTTCTCCCGTCCAGGGCGTTCGTAGAAGCTCTGGAAGTTTGACTGAAGCGCGTTCTGTACCTGGCGCCATGATCGAAAAGAGCCAGGCGCCTGGTTGAAAAGCCAGGTGCGCGCCACATCGTCCAGGATGGTCGGGAGGTGATTGGTCATCACGGCCTCATCCCTTCCAGCCGCTAAAATCGCAGTTGATTAAATCGAGAGAAACTCATCGGGGTTCTTGGTCCCATCAAATCGCTTGATCATGGCGTGTTTAACTGGGCTGGCCATCGCACCTGACGGAGGCCGGCGGAATATGTTGGGTAGTCGTAGGCCGGCACAGCGCCATGCTGAACATGGCGGCTATCATTGCTGGAGCCAGAGTCGCCATGCTCGAAGCTGGCGGTGCAGTCATCGTGGCGACCATACCCAGGTCGGTGATGCACCGCGCCGATCGTGGCGATAGGTGCGGGTGTCATTGGCATGATAGCGTAGGTGGCTATGGACGTTACGGCGCCTGGGTGGGATGTCCGAGAAAGCTTTCGGACCCACGACTGCTCGAAAAGGTGCTGCTGCCGCTTTGCCGATGCCGAGCACGCCCACGGGATATGTTCCAGATCCGATGATATGGAGGGGACCGGGACGGACTCCGGGCTTGTTGGTGTGGGGACGACTGGCGAGAGCGCCGATTCCCATGCGTGGAGTCATCATTGCTTGCCAGAGAGCGAGACAGATGGCGCTGGCTTCGCCTTTGCTGTGGAGGGGCGACCTCATCGGTAGCCCTGTCGAGCTCTTCGACGAGAGCCCGACCGAAGAGAGCCGAGCTCGCCCGGGTAGGATCGTCCATAACCCGGGCAATAGCACGCAGGCGCTCCCGGTTGGTGAAGGCGCCTAGGCGAGCAGGGTTAAGCTACCTGGACGAAGTGCTAATCTCGCTGTGCTCCTCCCGTCGGAGGGTAGTGATAGCCTGGCCGATAGCGGCCCGAGCCAACCGACGTGCCTCCTCCGAGGTGTTCGGGTCACGATCCTCCGCTCCCTCACTCACCCCACGGCTGTCAGCCATGAAGATGAGGCGTTCGCGTAGTGGTGGCGAGGGTGAGAACATAGAGGTGGAGCTCCTGCGCTCGAAACCGCCTCCGAGTCCAAGCTCTCCAAAATGCGACATGTCGCTGTTGAAGCCGAAGGTGTTGGTGACGTTGAAACAATGAAGTTCCTCCGAGCGAACGAAACTTTTGGGCCCCACGGTGGGTGCCAGCTGTTGACGATCGGGATCACCTGATTGCAAGAGGAAGGGGGGTATGGTGTAAGAGTGGAACCCGAGATCGTGCTTGCTGGGGAGGAAACCGATCGTTGCTAAGGATGAGAATAAGAGAGCGGTTGACACAAAGAATTATACTGGTTCGAGCACCCAGCACGGGTAACAGCTCTACTCCAGTCTTGCCTGGGGGCGTAAGGTAAACGATGATGTAATGTAGTTGAATACAAGGGGTGCTTGAGCTGAGGTCGAGTATCAGTCCTCTGTGTTGTGTTGCTTCTGTCCCTCTATCCCCCTTCTTCTTTTTCCCACACAGGGTAATGTTTTATACCTCTAATACAGACCGTTGTAAGAAACGGATCTACCCGAAAAACACGGGATCATGGAGTTAAACTCGTATCTGGGGCGTAGTAAAGTTGGGTGGTTACTGCCCCGAAAATGTAGTCTCCACGTTTGGCTTGATTCCGTATTAAAATCCCTTTACTTGACTTGATAACCGCCGGCTTCTTTAAACCTGGCCCAACTCGATTTTGCTAGGTCGAGCTGGGCCCTCATTCTTCTGCTCGAGCTCGAGCTCGTTGGTCAAGAGCTCGAGCTCGGGAAGCGCATGCTCGAGCTCGTGGGATACACCCCTCGAGCTTGAGGGGTGTTTATTTGCACAGAGGTTACTGATCCTTGACAGAAATAATATACCAAAAAAAATAACAGATTTACATGTTATGAATAGCACTTGTATTCAACATGAGGCCAATGGGCCAGTATATATACATGTACAAGAGGGTATAGAAGGAAAGACTATATAAGTCAATATCTATACAAGGCAAACAATCTCCATACAAGGCAACTAGCAATCTCATATATAAGGTAACAAGGATACTGTCTAACACCCCCCGCAAACTCATGGTGGATCAACAACACTGAGTTTGGAGAGATAAAAGCTGTGTTGAGCTCTAGTCTGTGTCTTCGTGAAGAAATCTGGTAACTGAAACTCTGAAGGCACAAACTGAAGAGCCACAACCTGATCATGTACCTGTGTCCGCATGTAGGAAGCATCAACGCCAATATGCTTGATGAGCTCATGCTAGACTGGATTGCGAGCAATACTAATAGCACCTGTACTGTCAGATAAAAGAGGAGTCGGTGTAGAAAAAGAAACACCAAAATCCTCAAGTAGCCACCGTAGCCAAGTAACCTCTACTGTCAAAAGAGCCATAGCTCGCAACTCAACCTCAGCACTAGAACGAGAAACTGCTGTCTGCTTCTTAGTCTTCCAAGTAATAAAAGAACCACCAAGAAAAACACAATAAGCAGAAAGAGACCGGCGATCTGAGGGATCACTAGCCCAGGTAGCATCGGAGTATGCCTGAAGCTGGAGGGAGCTGGAGCGAGGAAAAAAAGACAACGAGAGATAGTTCCACGAAGATATCATAGAACACAAAGAAGATGACTATAGTGAAGCTGAGTGGGAGCAGAAACAAACTGACTCAAGATATGAACTTGATATGAAATGTCCGGACGAGTGATACCAAGGTAAACAAGACTCCCAACAAGATGGCGATAGCGAGTAGGATCCTCAAGAGGTTCACCATCAGAAGGTCGAAGGTGAACATTGAGCTCCATAGGAGTCTCAGCGGTGCGCTGATCAGTGAGAGAAGCACGATCGAGAAGATCCTGAATATACTTCTCTTGGGATAGAAAGAAACCCTCAGGTGTAGAAGAGACTTCAATCCCAAGGAAGTAGCGAAGAGGACCCAGATCAGACATGAGAAACTGCTCACTGAGAAGTGCCTTCACAAAGGCAATATACTGGGAGTCATCATCAGTAATGATCATGTCATCAACATAGATAAGAAGATGTCGGGACCCAGATTTACAAATCTGAAACCCTCTGTGTATACTGCACTAGTCCAGGATCACGCTAGTGCACACAGTGGAAACATAGATGAAATATCATTCCATACAACGAATTAACTAGGAAGAAGCAAATTATTATTGAATGAAGCAAACGACCTTATGGTTAATGTTTGCACCATTATGCCTTAAGGGCTTAAGAAACAAATACTATTGCAGCGGAAAAGATAACTTGAGCCATTCGACATGCCACAGGCAATCGTCTGGGAAACGCCTTCCTAATCCACGTAGTCTTCATAGAATTCCTCCTCATGATATTCATTATCTCCTTCAGCAACTGATCAACAAGGGCATAAAGCCGTGAGTACAAAGGTACTCAGCAAGCCGTAGGGAAATGATGCAATATATTTATGCACGGCTTGACAAGTATGGCTATATAGTTCATTTGCAGAAAGCAATAACTTGAATTTAAATACAGTAAATAGTTTGAAAGCATATTTATGAAAAGATAAATAAATAACCGGTAGATCAAAGATATACAACAAAACAACAGCGAACTCCCCGTTCACATCCCAACAATTCCACATTCCACATTTTATGAAACACTCTATACCCCGTGTGAAATTCCTGCTTTGTCCATGACCATGACGCGCTATTCGAATAGTTTTACACTGCAGAGGTTGTACAACTTTACCCACAAGACATGAACATCTCTTTGTGCAATCGATCTTAACACACTTCCTTTGGTGTGTCGCAGAGATATCATGACAAAGCCTTTACAATGCATTGCCTAAACTCAAGACGCTCGCTAAGGTTTCGCCTTTAGGGCCCCCTCTGATGCTTTGCGAATCTACCCGTCCATCCCGAACCCACACCACCAATGGCGGCAAGACTCAAGACTAGACATTGCAAATTAATCAGCTAGGTCTGTCCCATTCGCATATGTGGTAGTACGATTAGACCCAGTTCAATGGCGCACAAGATTAAGTCCTAAACTTGTCTCGTGCAAGACATCCACATCCCAATGTGCTAGAAAGCACCCCTTTATCGCACGATCACTTGCCCGAGGGAAAACAATTGTTCAACCAAGACCAATGGCAAACCCCGCCATGGTACAACAAGTTTTACAACAAAGGGCTAATGGCCACGATTCAATATCTCATTAGGTCAAGATTAACATTATTCAATGTGACATGAATCCCAACGTATATCTAAGCATGTCTAAGCATAGCTACGATAACCCAATGTTGGTATAATGATTATGTCCAACTAGTAATGTCCCAACCTAGGTTTAACAATGGATACATGGCATACAACGAATCAAGGTGGCATAATGTCAACTAGGCATACATCTACTCCCATTAAATAAACATTGATACGTAAATAGCATGCAAGTGTATAAAATAAATTACTTTGCAAACATAGGATCAATATGATCAAAGGTTACGACTTGCCTTGCTGATCTAGTGCTGAATCTTGGTCTTCAAGTCTTCGTCGCTTCCTCGAATTAGCGTCACCGGAAAAGAAAGTAACGAAACCAAATAAATACAAAACAGAGACTCAAACAAGCTCAAAACTGAAAATAAATGGCTCTGGAAGATAGATCTTGATTTTAGAAAATTTAGAAACTTGAATCGCCTCAATCGGAGTTCGTATGAGCGAGAACGGGCCTCCAAAGATTAAATTCAGAGAAAATACAGAAAATCGTAAAATCAGAATTTTGGATTTATTTTTGTACCGAAAAGCGATTTATTGCGCAACGCCGACGCCAACCGCTCACGGTGGACAAGGTCCACGGTGCTGCGCGGTTCACCGTGCACCGCGGCACCCGACGCAGACGGCCGACGCTGGTGGTCGACGCTGGGCACGACTAAAGCAGACACGTGGGCTCGGACGTGGCGCCGACGGCGAGCCACGCTGTCACAAGATCCGCAACTTCGCCCGATCGGACGGCCAGAAGCGAGCGTTGCGGCGGGTGACGCGGCGCGATCATGAGCGTCCGAGAAGATCGGACGGCGAGCGCAATACCGGAGGTCGACGGCGAGGCGGGCGGCGCCGCCATCGGAGGCGAGGAAGAAGACGAGGCCCGCGCGAAGGTGGCCGGACGGGCGCGCGGCAAGGTGGAGCGGGAGGCGGCGGGAACTCGGGAGACCAACGGCGACGGCGGAGGAGCACCGGCGCGAAGAAAAAGACGGCGGAAGACTCGGCACGGCGGAGATCGACGCGAGCAAGAACTCGACGGAGGCGCAACGGCAAAGAAAAGAGGGGGCAAACGAGGCGCGCGCGAGGGAACCTCTAAGGGTGCGGCCGGGCTTTATAGCCCTCGAGGCACGCCGGACGCTGCACTGACGCCAAGGCGTGGCCGAGACGGATCGAGCGCGGCGGGCGGTTAGGTTTGCGGCGCCACCACGGCCGATCGCAACCGCCGTCCATGCGCAGATCCGACGGCGTGGCGCGTGGTCGATCGGGCTGGCGGCAGCGCTGAATGGCCGGGCAAGGAAGGCGAGCGACCGGGCCGAGCCGAAAGGGGAAAGAAGTGGCCGCAGAGGATTCGCCCGACAGCGCTTTTGGCAATTAAATTCATTTTCCGATTTAAGAAAAATCTAGAAATTCAAATAATTGCAAATAAATTCAAATAAATGTCAAATAAATTCAAAAAAATCCCCAAAAATACAGAAAAATTCCTTGGAGCACAAGAAACCCAACTAAAACTGAAATTCTTTAGTTTGATGAATAGTTTAGCCAAATTAAATCCTTTCACTATTTAGAAATTCAAATTAAGCTAGACTTAATTCTAGAAAATGCAAATGGTTTAATTTTGAAATCAACATTCCGAAACTCAAATTTTGGGATGTTACAGAAGAAGAGTTCGTCCATGAGGTAAAGTGTGAACGAAGAGTGCGGGATCATGAGCACTAGCAGAAAAGCCAGCAGCAGTGACCATAGAAGAAAAAAGCTCAAACCAGGCACGAGGGGCTTGCTTGAGTCCATAAAGAGAGCGACGAAGGCGACAAACCATGCCCTCAAGAACAAAATACCTCGATGGTAGCTGCATAAAAACCTCTTCACATAGCTTACCATTAAGAAAGGCATTCCTGACATCAAGCTGAGAGATAGACCATTGACAAACAAAAGCCACAGCAAGAAGAGTGCGAACAGTGGTCATATGAGCCACCGGAGCAAAAGTCTCATCATAATCATGACCATGCTCCTGCTGAAAACCACGTGCTACAAGACGAGCCTTGTAGCGCTCAAGAGAACCATCATAGCGAGTCTAAACCTTATAGACCCACTTGCATGTAATGGGATGGACACGTGGAGGAAGGGGCACAAGATCTCACGTGCCAATGCTCTCAAGGGCATCAATCTTCTCTACCATCGCATGCTGCCACTCCTGATGAACAACAGCATCACGATAAGAAGTCGGCTCGGCAAGAACAGCATTAGCAAAACCAAGGTGCTCAGGAGGCCGAATAGACTGACGATCATGAAGAGTGTAGTGAGGAGGAGGCGCAGAAGAAGGTGACTCATCAGGAGAAGAAGAGACATCAAAAGAATCCTCAATTCACGGATGACGAGTGTAGTAGAGAGGATAAGAAGGAACAATGTCAGAAGAAACAGGTGGAAAAGGCACAGGAGGTGAAGACTCCTGTGGAGAGATCGGTGAAGAAGGAGACGTCAACCGTGGAGAAGGAAAGGTGACAATAGGAGTATCAGTAAAAGTCAAGAAAGAAAGTGGCTCAACAAGAGATGCTGAAGTGGAAGAAAGACGAGAGTAGAAGGGACGAGACTCATTAAAAGTAACATCCCGAGAGATCCGTATCCGTTGGCCAACAGGATCCCAACAGCGATATCCCTTGTGCTCAGCACTATATCCTGTAAAAACGCAGACTCAACAGATCGAAAGCAACGCTTGGTGCATTCACGAGGTGCAAGAAGGACATAGCACACACACCCAAAGAGGCTCAAAGACGCTCCACCAGAATCCTACCCTGAAAAGTAGAAGAAGGTTGAATATTAATCAAGTGGCAGTGGAAATAGCCTTAGCCTAGAAATGAGGTGGAACAGTAGAAGCAAGTAAAAGAGCACGAGCTATCTCAAGAAGATGGCGATGCTTGCGATCAATCACACCATTTTGAGCATGAGCACCAGGACAGGAAAACTGAGAAAGAGTGCCCTACGTAGCAAGAAAAGCATGAAGGGCGCTGGAAAAATACTCCCCTTGTCGGCGTTTCGAGCACCGGCAAGTAAATTTGTAAGTCTAAGGGGTCGCGCGTTCCTCTCCCTGAATGGTTAGACTCAAAAGTCCAAGATGTATACCGGTTCGGGTGTAAGATCCCTACTCCAGCCAGGTGGTGGCATCAGATTCTATTATGCATGATGATCGCACAAGGTTTACAAGCAAGAGTGCCAATGACTTAGTCGGATGGGTTCGATGGCGCTCTCTCTTCTTCGCTCTTCCTTTTCTATTGGAGCTCCGCCCCTTTTATACGAAAGGAAGGGGCAGTTACATCGGAATTGGGAGAGGACAAGACGACTCTACACTAGGAGCTTCGTCCTTCGCTCTGTTGATCGACACGGTCTTGCCCATTTATGCTGGGTCGGTAGCTTAGCTGGTCGTATGGTTAGGTATTTCTCCGAAACGGCGACCGCCTCGCGAACCTTACGGTGTTGACGCGCCACCGACGCGGCGCCGCCGAGAGAGCGGTTCGCATCAGATGTGACCGCCGATGGATCGAGCGTGACTTCGGTCACCATTTAAACCTTCCGGGAAGGAGCCGCTTCTTGTATAGTCACTTTGATTGACCCCGCTCAGGGGTACGGGCGGTTGCTTGCAGAGGTCATGACACGTGACTCCTGGCAGAGTGATCTTGGCACGATTAGAGTCAGGGGATTCCGACCCACCGCGAGGGCCTCGGAGCCCTGCTTGGTCGGAGCCGGGGCCGCTCTCACGAGGAGGTCGGGAGCTTGGCTTCTACGGAGACACTTCCCTGGTTGGTCGGGAAGGGAAGTCCCGTGTATCGGAAACTACTCGCTGGGCTTGAGTCGCTTGAGGCCGCCGTTGGTCACCTTGGCCTGCTGGGTACCCCTATTATTAGTATTCGCCAAGAGCCCCTAACCCAACCCTTGAGCGATTTCGGCGATTCGGTTGAGGGTTGAGAATAGTGGCCGCCCATACGGTCACCGACCGATTGGGTCAAGCGACACAGTGTACCCAACGGATCCGACGGCCGCCTTGAATTTTGCCTGGTCATTCAAACGCCGGTCTTTGAATCACCTCGCCGCGCGACGTCACAAGACAGCATGCGCGCTTCGCTCGCCGCTCGGATCGCTTCGATTCTCGTGAAGGGCGCTGCTTTCCAACGCTGCATTTATTCGAGGCGCTCAATCTTCCTTCGTCCGTATATAAGGACGCCACGGTTTGCTTGAGTGATGAACCCTAAACGAATCCTTTGTTTTCTTAACTATGGCTTCGTGGCCCCTTTAGCCTTCGCTTTTGGTGATGATGTCGGGCGTAAGAAATGGATCCCTTGGTCGAAGTTAATGAGTTCGACCAGCGATGGCCGAACTCCGGGAGGAAGAAGCCGCACCATGATGTCGCTGCCGCCGATGCGCGCCGCCGAGGTCGCCCTGAGGCTCGAGGTTGCAAGGAGGCCTCCTAGAGGCGATGGCGCGAGGACGCCGATCGTAGTTGGTGCGGCTCGCCGATGTTGCCGAACGGGCAGAGGCGACGGCGCACTGCTCCACATCGCGCGGCCGCCCCGCCGACCGTGCAAGGGCCTACCAACATGTCGCCGGTGCCGCTGTGCCGCACGGATGTTAAAAGGCTTTGGAGCCGAGGAGGCCTTGCCGTAGTGTAGCGTGAACGATTTTTGTACCGCCGAGTACTATATTGCAAAATTGTGTAAAGTTTGAGCCTCATGGCCTATAATGAAATTTCCTTTATGGATATCTTCATTTCGTGCTCGCTTAACGCCAGAGCTAGACCGCGGCTCGGTCGGCAGTGGACGACCGCGATGCCTCGCGCGAGGTTCGTGTCCGGAGTGCTCGCTTAACGCCAGAGCTAGACCGCGCCTTTGGTCGGCAGGGACGATCGCGATGCCTCTCGCGTGAGGTTCGCCTCGCGCAGGTTCGTGTCCGAAAGTGCTCATTTAACGTCGTAGCTAGACCGCGCCTCGGTCGGCAGGACGACCGCGATGCCTCTCGCGCGAGGTTCAAGCGCCCGAAAGTGCTCGCTTAACGTCAGAGCTAGACCGCGCCTTGGTCGGCAGGACGACCGCGATGCCTCCGCCGAGGTTCGTGTCCGAGTGCTCATTTAACGCCGTAGCTAGACCGCGCCTTGGTCGGGCCGGACGACCGTGATGCCTTCGCGCAGGTTCGGTGCCCGAGTGCTCATTACCGCGATGCCTTCGCGCGAGGTTCGTGCCCGAGTGCTCGCTTAACGCCGTAGCTAGACCGCGCCTTGGTCGGCAGGGACGCACCGCGATGCCTCGCGCGAGGTTCGGTGCCCGAAAGTGCTCATTTAACGCCGTAGCTAGACCGCGCCTTTGGTCGGGCAGGACGACCGCGATGCCTCCGGCGAGGTTCGGTGTCCGAAAGTGCTCGCTTAACGCCAGAAGCTAGACCGCGCCTTGGTCGGCAGGACGACCGCGATGCCTCCGCCGAGGTTCGTGTCCGAGTGCTCGCTTAACGCCGTGAGCTAGACCATGCCTTGGTCGGCAGGGACGACCGCGATGCCTCCGCGAGGTTCGGTGTCCAGTGCTCGCTTAACGCCGAGCTAGACCGCGCCTTGCCGGGCAGGACGACCGCGATGCCCTCGCGCGAGGTTCGTGCCCGAGTGCTCGCTTAACGCAGAGCTAGACCGCGCCTTGGTCGGCAGGACGCACCACGATGCCTCCGGCCGCAGGTTCGTGTCCGAGTGCTCGCTTAACGCAGTAGCTAGACCGCGCCTTGGTCGGGCAGGACGACCGCGATGCCTCCGCCGAGGTTCGGTGTCCGAAAGTGCTCGCTTAACGCCGTAGCTAGACCGCGCCTTGGTCGGCAGGACGACCGCGATGCCTCTACGCGAGGTTCGTGCCCGAGTGCTCGCTTAACGCCGAGCCGGACGAGGCTCGCTTTACGCCGAGCCGATGCAGGCTCGCTTTACGCTGTTGGACGAGGCTCGCTTTTACGCCGTAGCTGGACGGGGCGCCCATCCCGAGTCCTCGCTCGCGCAGGAGCCGCAGAGGAGTGGCCACCTTCTATCCCACACGATACCCCATCCGCAGTGTGGACCCGGAGGGGTGAGCGACGCGCGCCATCTGCTGGTTTGAACGCCGTGCTCGTGGAGCTTTATAAATGTAGTCCGAGGGGTCCCGGGAGGTCTCGCCAAGGGGACCTTTCCGAGTGACGGTCCTGCAGTAGTGTCCCGCCCCCAGGCGACCCATAAAAACCTTTCTACTCAATCTCAGATGGGCCCCGGGTCGCTCACCACCTGTGGCACACCGGTCGCCGCCATCGATGAGCTCCCGGAGAGT